>CM026268.1:0-1200000 GCA_014851425.1 Senna tora | reverse complement strand
GAAGAAGAATTTGCATTCATTCTTTTCATACATAAAATATATATATATATATATTATTTTTAACGTGTATCTTTTATTAGAGACAATTTTGTTCGAGCTAACTGAGCTCCTATAATGAAAATAAAGCTTTTTAGCAGAGACTTTTCCATACACAAGACTCGAACCTGAGATCTTGCATAAAAAAAATGAAGTACTGTTACTCCAACCAACCATTCATACATAAAATATTTGATTTGTTCCATCCATTAAAACTATTATTTGAGTCTCTTTTAGTTAGTTCTACAATGACAATTTTAAGAGGATTAGTCTTTGGTCTATTGGGTTGGGATACCTTAAAAAAAAAAAAATATCTTGTACTAATAACAATAACTAATTCTTTCACATTATAAACTTTTCAAAAGAAAATTTTAGTGTTGATTATGAAATTTTCTTTATACACACCGTCAGAAATCGAACACGACATGATGCTTAAGAAATTTAGTTAAGAATAATTCTCTATAAATAAAGACAATAATATGAGAAACTATTTAATTCCGTTATCCCTAAACAACCAACAAAAGACAAAAATGCAAAAGTAGTCTTCCTCGACCAAAGTGTTTGATTTCTTGGTACTGTGTACATTCTAATTAGAGACCTTGTTCTACTAAAATATACAAGAAATTTGCTAATAGGTCAATATACAAATGGACAAATTGTGATTTATTTTTATTTATTAACTCGTAAAATAACAATTTCAGTTAACTTATTTTGTCATTCTTTGGAAGAGTTGTTTATTTAGTGTTTTAATAAAATAATATATGAATATTTTTCAAAAAGACTTAATCATAGTTTTAAACTATAAACATACATTTTTCACATTTTTATTAGAAATTTATGTTAGATATAAAAAAAAAATACATTTATGTAAGATATAAAAAAAAAACATTTATGTTTAAAAAAAATGGTGAACTAAACATAGAATAGAACATCGAGCTTTTCCCTTCTATGCTACAAACACGGTCACATACATTTATAGCAGGAATAGTATCTAAATTGAACACAATGAATTACTCGCAAGATTAGTTAAAATAACGAAGATTAACAATGTTTATATTTATTTGTAGGTCATAATTAACTTTTCTTTTGTTTATTTGTCGCTTACCTTTACTATATCAAAATGCTATTGTCTAAATTACTAAAAGAGTTTAGATGCAATCAATTAGTGCTTCAACTGCAAAAACAATATTAAAATATCGGACTAAACTTGTATCCAATTTCTTATATATATTTTTTATCAGATTCTCTAATAAAAATAAAATATATAAAATTTTTAAAAAAATTAATCATAAGAGAAATGAATTATAAAAAGCATACAATATCAATTTTTGATTGAAGAATCTTACGACAAAGATGAGTATCCATCCGCTGCTATATAGAAGCGAATGGAGAAGAGAGAGTAGACACAAGTGTTGGTGTCTGTACTGTCTCTCTCTTCTCTAGTTCACTGTTGTACGACAAAAATATAAAAACTACACTTAAATATTTTGGTCTTATTTGAGTTCGTTTGCTAATTTAGCCATGTTCCAACTAAAACATTTTCACTTGAACTCAACGAATCATTGAAGCAGTAGAAAAGGGCAAAGAAAACTTTGATGTCAAAACAAGGAAATGATAGCCATGTAAATTACAAGGATGCAACACATTTTTATCTTTCCCAGTTTTTTCCTTTCAAGTCACAGAGGCAGATTCCATAAAAATAACTATTACTGCAAAAAAAAAAAAGAAAACATTACCACAAATGGGCCACCTAAAACCTATGTGCTCCACATCGTAACTGGAAGGATATTAAGCTACTAACATGGAAAACTCTAGGGTAGTTTTTGTGTTTGCCATCAATTTCTTCAATAAAATTATGACAAGTGAAAGTTTTTCACAGCTAAACATTTTTTTGATTGTCCTTTTAAAAAAAATTGCTGCACAGTGTATTTTTTATGAAAAACTTGATAGCAAACTCTTAAAAAGTTTCACCTAAATCCTTATCGATATCATTTATTATCTTCAATCTTCATCTCCTCCCTCGCTAATAATTTTATGCAGTAATATCATAATCATAAATGAGACAAGATAGAACATGTTAGTCTCGTTTGATTTATGTAGCCGACCTGAGAAAAGACTTTGTTTGTTTTTGTAATATCATAATCAAGTCTTGAGTGGAGTCTTCTTCTCTCTGTCAGATATCCGAGCCGGGGCCGTGGAATGTGATTTGAATCGACCCCTTCCTCCCTCTTCTTTCTCCTGCAGGAAGAACACACTACATTCAATCTCTCGTCATAGTGTTTCTACTTGTGTTCATCTCGCAACAAGAAAAGGACGTGAATTATTAACAATCATGTGGACTCAAATAAGAAGATGATATTCCTGACCTTTTTCTTTACAATCTGAACCACATCCTCATCATGAAGAACATGACCAAGTCCACAGTGTTGAGGGTAGTGCCTAGCACTTGTACCCCACACTAGAACATACTTCACGTCTTTCACCATACTTCTATGTATGTGATTGCAGAAGTCTTCTACCGAGCAGCCACCTCTATCCTAGATGATTTTTAAGAAGAGAATAATAAAAGACTAAAGATTATCAATATAAAAAAAATAAAAGAGTAAATTAATGATTTGATCCATGAAAGATGTATGGTATCTCAGTTTGGTCCTCGAAAGTCGAAAGATAAATTCATAATAAGTTTGATTCTTTTATTAATAGGATAGATAGAAAATTAATTGACAATAGACGAACCATTAAATAATAAATTGAATCATATTCAAAAATAAAAAAACACATTAGATGTACAAATTAAACAATGTCAAAGTGCACTGTTTGCATCTTTTTTATGTGTAATTTATAAATATGATATATTTTATTTTACAAATTACATATGATCAAAACACACTATTTACATTTTTCAATTTAATAAAATTCAATTCAATATTTAACAATTAGTTAACCTTCATTAATAATACTATCAGTTAAATTTATATTTGTCCTATTAATGAAAGGACCAAACTGATTGGGAATTGATCTTTCAGCCAGGGACCAAACCGAGACATTTTATCTTTCAGAGACTAAATTGACTAATTGAGAGAACACACATCTTTCAAGACTAAATCATTAATTTACTCAAAATAAAATAAGGAACACAAATTTTTATAAGCATAGAGATTATGCAACATACAAGAGAGAGGACCACAGGTTCAGTGAAATCTGGCTGCTGACCTTGTGGCTTTGTGTAAACTCTAACCAGACCCATTTCTTCCCACATCCTTGAAAGTAATCTATCTAAGTTTAACTGTTTGCAGAAGCACGAAATGAAAATAAATAAATAAATGCTTTGTGAAAACTAGGTTGAAATTTCATATTCTTCTACCACCAAATTGTAAATTATGTTATGATTAAATTCCACCACTAATTAATCAATTTAAAAGTGCTCTGAAACTGAAGAATTTACTTTCAAATTGCAGCTGATGACAACAGAATTAGGCTGGCGGGCTAATCTGTCTACATCATCAATACCAATAACATCTATCTTGTTGTAGACATAGACACACTTCATGTATTTACGGTTGCCTTCAATAACATCTATGAAGTCATCCACTGTGGCATCCTCACGAAAAAGGACCTGAAATGATAATTGTCAGATAACTGCTTAGGTAGTAGGAAACAGAAAACAGATAGTCTAATGGGGATGGAGATAATATGTGATGTCCCTACGATAGTATGGGCTACCTAAATTTCATATGGATAGTATGGGATGCTTGATGGGGTATTTAAGTGGTTTGGTTCTTCTCGTACGGTTCCTCAAGTCACTTGGGTTCTATCAGACTCTCAATTACATGTTAAAAGGAATGTCATACTAGAATATATGCAGAAGAAGAAGGCAAGGATCCATTTTAATGTTATTTTTAATTGACAAGACATGCTTCAGTATAACACCATTTTATTACATTCAAATTAAATGAAAATTGGCATTACATTACAGTTTGCTGTATACCTCTGCATTGTGAATTTTGTATTCATGTAGAATCTGATAACAAAGCTTCTCATCCACGTGAGTCAAAGGCAAAGTACTGTTGAATGAAATACCCCCAGTCTTTTTCTTTTTAAAGTATATCTGCCAAGGAAGATAAAGCTCTAAAGCAATTAGAAGTTGATGACAAAAATAGTCAAGTCCAAAACATACCTATAAAAAAAAAATTCACACATCATGTCATGCATCCCCGCATATTCTCAAGGGAGCAAACATACCTGAGGCGGTCTCTTATTTAAACGTAAGCCCACAGCTTCCAGTTCCCTCGTCAATATTTGCCTATGACCCTCACTCTGGACAGATTTTTAGGGGGGGAAAGAATATAGCCATAATAAGAAGATTAATGTATCAAAACAGGGTATTAAATATGGATTAAGAAGTGCACAAACCATAGTAAAAAAGTGATGTGGTAAGATTAAATTTTTGCTGGCATGGGAAAGGCCAAAAAATGATAAAAGGATCAAGTGACTGGAGAACTGTTAAAGAACAAGGAATAAGATGGTGGAGTCCAATTTATTCATTACCAAGATGAGGAGAGATTGAGAAACACTATCCAGTCAACATAATGATTGCATGCAGGCAGACCAAGTAATTAACAAGTACACTTATTTAGGGCAGAGAGTAAGTGCATACAAATGGGCATCTAGTAGTTCCCGGGCCATTTTGAAAGGCATCTTTGGCAACTTGAGTTAAATACTGTCTGAGACTAATTATTATCCCTAGTCAAAACATAATAATGGTAAAACGTCCAACATAAAGAATGAAATACTACAATAGACAAAAGCACTTACTTTGGAGGCATCAAGTACCATCAATACTATATCCGAAGACTTGGAAACAGCAATAACCTGAGATAAGTATAATTTTAAGAAAATTTTGCACTTTTACTAATAGCCAAGCCATGTTGTCCAAAAAATAATTAAAATGAACACAGAATCATACTCTAGCCTGTAATCATTGTTTGATGCATTCGAAATAAGGGTAGAATACTCTCCTCTCCCCTGAGAAGTGGCTTGATTACATGGCCTTATCCTCTGTTATGAAAATATACACAAACCTTCCTTAAAACTTAAAACAAAAAGGATGCATAACAACTAAATTCATTGAACCAAAATATCCTAAATGACAAAATTGGTTTATTTCAGTAACAATATAACTTACTAGTAAATGTATTTCTTCAACTTTTATCTCAATGTTATTAATTGTGTTAAAAACCATAAACTTAATTTATTCTAAAATTTTATTAGATTTATGAAATTGTAGGGGTATCTTAGTCAGAATTGGTGAAATTGTAGCTTGTTTAGTGATTTCAAGAAAGTTCTATGCATTTTACCATAATAGAAGGGAGGTCCATATGATTAAATCACCTCTGAGGGAAGAGGAGAGTAATTTACCTCAAAAATTATAACACCAGTAATTCTTGCAAGCTGATAATCAATTGTATGAGCAAAGTAACTAGCACAAAACCTACCAAGAGATACATAAGTATAACAGAAACTAGCAACTTTGGATTTACCTGCCTCCCACGTCCCTTGCCTTCAGAAGCACCTTCAATAATTCCAGGAAGATCAAGCAGCTGAATTTTAGTATCATTGTAGTGTATAATACCAGGGATACAGGTCAGTGTTGTGAACTCATAGGATGCAGCTTCTGAATGTGTTCCTGTCAACATTGTTAAAAGAGTTGACTTCCCCACACTGAAAAGGGAAAGGGGAAAGAATTGAAAGGGTGATGATTTTACAAACAATGAATCTAAGTTTACAAATCTTACACAGAAGACAGAGAAGCCCATACCTCGGAAACCCTATCAGAGCAACACGTCCATGGCCAAATTTTGTAACTTCAAATCCCTCTCCACCTCCACTAGAACCCTATTCCACAACAAGATACCAAACTTTTTTACAAATATATTGCGGCATGGTATGCTGTGCAAAAGAGTAATGAAGAAACCTAGGCACACTGAACTAAAACATGATACACAAAATTCATCATGGCTAAAATTCCAAAACATTCACTAAGATAAACTCATAGTCATAATCAAGTGAGAGTGTTCGTCATTGTTCTCTCCGATAAATATATATCCTTCTGAAGCATAATGGTTTAAGCATAAATTTTTCACCAGTACAACCAACGGTGCGACTAAATAATATAAAACTTCAGCCTTGAGTACCAATTTGGCAAAAATTGTGGGAATAAGTTAGAACGTATAAATGGCTGAGGAATTATCTCTCTTTTCCCAACATAAAATATCGCAGATCTCATACTATAAGGAAACCTTGTATATCTAAATTTGTATATTTAAATGAGTCAAAAGAACATTAGTTTATATATATATATATGCTAGTGGGCTTTGCATGCACTTAAACTTTCTTATATCTTATATCTCACATTTATACTATATTATATGGTTCTAAACACCCCAAAGTTATAAAGTATGGTATAGATAATGTATATTTTAGGTTAAGATCATTAGTTATATTTCCATGTGCATTCAGGTTAGTCATTCACCATAAGAATCAAAGATCAAATTTACATGATGACTTGCAGTAGAATGGACAGTAACAAAAACAAGGGCAGTGAATTATAAGCTGAGAGAAGACCAACTCATCTAGGAAGTCAATATCTGGCATAAAGCGCATGAAGGACTCCTAGAATTTGAAACTTATGAATAAATATAAACTATACAACCCTGGGGAAAAAACATAAGAAACATGCATACTTTTGGAGGCTCCAACAGCTGTGTCCTTAATTTTGCAATCTTTGCTTTGAGCTGACCAAGATGATACTCTGCGTAATAAACAAATTTAAATGCATTTACGTAAACATCATAAGGGGAAACCCCCAAACAAAACAAAACAAACATACTTGATCTACTTAAATCAAAAAAGAAATTGGAAAGGGATTATGTATGGTAAAAATGATACAAACGATATACATGCATGACATGCCCGATCATCATCAGTACCTGTGGCTTTATTTTTCTGAGTTCGAGCCATTTCGGCTTCGATTTCTTTGATCTTCTCTACGATACCCATTTTTCTGTGGTTAGTAGCAGCTACCACCAAAAGAAAAAGCAGAATGAGGAAAATGTTAGCTTCCGCAGACTATCACTATATGAATGTGAAAACTATTCCGCTAAAGCAGAGTATCATGCTTGCTAACATCAAAAAGAAAATAAGAAGCTTGTAATACAATATCGGGATGATCGCTCAAGCAATATTAGCTCGTTTGAAGGGTAATTATTTATTTGTTTATTAATTTTACCAATTCAGTTCCTTCGTTTTTAATATTCTCAGCGATGGCAGTCAAAATAATCTTGTGCAATGATTAAACGCAAAAGCTGTAAAGGAAGAAATTACGTCTGCCGGAAGGCTCACCGGAGCTAAGTTCCTGACGATGTCAGAACTCAGAAGTGCGGAAAGAGAGAATCGAGAAAGTGAACTGCAAGGCCAATAGTGAAAAGCCCGTTTGTCCAGCCCATTGAATAGTAACGGGCTATTATGTCAGACAGGCCTACCCAATAGTTCTGGGCTTGTAAGCAATTAGCCCAGCCCAATTTTACAAACATTCAGCTAGTCATACCAGGATTCGGATCCGGTAAAGTGCATAAAGTGCACAACATAAACTGTTGGTTGAAACTGTTATAATACGAATACGAATCTCGATTTTTAACGATCCGGATGATGTACTTCATACACTTTACACATAAAATAGTAACGGGCTATTATGTCAGACAGGCCTACCCAATAGTTCTGGGCTTGTAAGCAATTAGCCCAGCCCAATTTTACAAACATTCAGCTAGTCATACCAGGATTCGGATCCGGTAAAGTGCACAACATAAAATGTTGGTTGAAACTGTTATAATACGAATACGAATCTCGATTTTTAACGATCCGGATGATGTACTTCATACACTTTACACATTTTGCACTTCATTTGATCCTCTTCCGTCATACCAAGTCAAAGAAAGATGGTTATTTAATAGGATGTATACTGAGTACTTTATAATTTTTCTCACTTGTTTAACCAAATAAACAGTTAGCATTAGAATTGAAATTAGATACGTTTAACTATTACATTTTTGAATTAAAGCTGAGCTTAATTTTACATGTCAAGCCACATTAACACTTGATTGTAAGTTTAATTATGAACCTAAATTTAAGTCAAACTCATATTCAAGACTTGTGAAAATAAACTTGATTGAAGGCAATAAAACTTCTCAAAATAGAGTCTATGATGGGGGATAGGGAGTTTGTGTTACTTTTAATAATGGTTTCTCAAATTCAACCCATGAAGGGATGAAGATTAAATGCCATCCAAGGGAGAGATAACCCACAAGGGCCTGATAATAAAATTAGGAAAAAATTTTATGTGTATTACACCACATCATTTATACATTAATTAATAGCATTCATCTACTTACTCTTATTTATATACCAGTCCTTTACACTAAAAATAATTTAGATTAATATTA
This sequence comes from Senna tora, assembly GCA_014851425.1. Lineage (NCBI taxonomy): Eukaryota > Viridiplantae > Streptophyta > Magnoliopsida > Fabales > Fabaceae > Senna > Senna tora. Next base: position 1,191,466 of record CM026268.1, on the reverse strand, counting down.
TTGACTAATACACAAATAAAATGACATAATACATGTAAGAATTTCTATATTAAAAGTTAAAACTCTACCGAGACATCATTTTGAGATTTGTCTATGATGATAATAAAATATTTTATAAAAAAACTAAAATATATATCTAAAAATAAAAAATCCCACTTCCTTGGAAGTGGAGCTTAGACAAGCCCATATTAAATTACTCAGAACAATTTTCACCTTAAACAGTATCATCAAGAAAAAACTGAAACTGAAAATTGGTGGAAATTTTTGCAGTTTTCAGTCAGTATATATCTACTTCACCTCATTCTATTGGGTAGATAGCATGGGACCATGTACTTGAAGGCCATAGCTTTTACAAAGAACGATCAAAACAGTTACAGTGAAAAACAGTATGAAACTAATAAACGTGTCGTGTCAGTACATTACACTAGATCAATTTCTTAACGCCTGCAAGATCTAGACTTCATCCATCCTAGCATCCAAAATAGGATTGGCTTAAGGCAGTGCAAAAGTTATCTTCTTATTTTCATAGCCTCTCAAGTAAACTGGTATTATTTACAATGCTACAAGTATCCTGATCTATCATCTTGTGCAATCCTTGCACCGCCTGTTGGCTTGCTTGAGCTAAAATTTGTAGGTACCTGAGAATTCATCTCTGCAAGCTCTCTTACTCGTAATAAAATCGGCTCGGGAATAGCAACTGTACCATGCTTCCGTGAGTTCATCTGCAATGCAGGTGGAGAAGAAAAACAAACTTCAGGATCAAAATAATCACCTAAACTGAAATTAAGAACTTGAAAGATTGCTAATACTTCCCACATCCATTCTACCCTATGATAAAAAAAGATGAGGGTATCATCATATACTTCATTAGAGTGGTTAATACTCGGTTCACAGCATGGATTCACAGAGGACACAGGATTGCAGAAGAATTAAATGTCACATACTCTTACCCCTTCATCGGCAGGTGTATGCGCAAAGCTAGCTTTAAGTAAATTCCTCCACTTATCCTGCATTAGCAAAATCTTCATTCAGCTTCCCAACTTTAAGCATGACCAAACATCCAAAAGACATCGATATAATGCCAAACCTGAAATTACATACCTTGAGATCAACAGATGTACGATATGAATAAGATGCAAATGCGAGTCGTTTGATCTCAGACCACCGCCCTGCTCCACACTGTGATACACCTTCAACCAATTTCATTACCTCCACAAGAGTCCATGCTCGATGATGCTTCCTTCTCATTCCACCTTTAGCAGTGGGAACAGCCACTATATTGCCATCTGAAGTATAGCTAGGTAGATCTGCCTTACTGGCTCTCAATTCTTCTTGTAGTTCAATTGTGTCCATTACTGGACACTGTTTATATTTCCCAAGCTCAACAGTAGACTATATCCAGCACACCCAGCCCGAAAAATGGAAAATATCAGAAACTGTTAGGAATATATATATATATATATATATATATATATATATATATTACTTGTTTGAATATATATTTATATTTGTATAGAGATAAGGATAAGATAACTAGATAAGGATAATTAAGTTCCTATTAGGATTCAAATCCCTAATTTTGAGTTTCCGCTTGTATATATATACGTGTACTCCCTATTATGAAAATACATAGAAATTCTTTCTCTCTAAGTTTACATGGTATCAGAGCCAGTAAACCTAAACTTCCTCTGTTGTGCCGCTGCTTAAACTCTGTTACGTGCGTGTTTGAGGGATCTCCGTCAAGTGTGGCTGTTTGTTACACCACCGGCAAGGAAGGGAGCGGACGGCGTTTTCCGGCGAATCCCCGACGACCCGACCACCATCGGACCTGCGCGTGAGGCTCACGCGCCGGTCATCACTTCCCTTCTGCGTGGCGCGTGAAGGCCACGCGCCACCCTCCGGCCACCGGATTTCTTCCGTCATCTCTGTTCCGTGATCGCCGGCGTGCGTCTAGGCCGTTTGAGGTATTTTCCGGCGACATTGACGGTGGGTCAGTGAAGATTTAGTGTTTTTCGGTCCTTTTTGACTAATTTCGCTGCTGTTTGGTGGTAATTTGCTGTCGTTTGGCCCGTTTGCTGCTGTTTGCTGGTGTTTTGCCACTGTTTAGGGTGGTTTGGTGGTGTTTTATCACTTGTTTGGTAGTTTTTGCTACTGTTTAGGCACTTTACTGCCGTTTGGATGGCTTCGAGCTTGTTTTCTGGAAGTGTTAGCTTCTGTTTGGTTGTTTAGCTCCTCTTTTGCTGCTGTTTTTATTACGGGACATCGTCAATGGCGGAAGGCAAATCTGAAGTTGTGAGTGAAGGGGTTCCTGTTGTTACCAGGATCATGGAGCACAAACTTACCCCTTCAAACTTCTTGGAATGGGCCAAGACAATTCGTATTTATTTACAAAGCATTGATAAGGAAGATCATCTTGATGATCCTCCCTTGGATGGTATGAAGAAAGCTTGGCTGAAGGATGATCAGAGACTCTTTCTCTTGATTCGTAACACGATTAGTCCTGAGGTACTACGTTACGTTACTCATTGTGATTTGGTTAAAGAACTAATGGACTATCTGGCGTTTGTTTATTCTGGTAAAGGGAATCTTTCTCATACTTATGATGTGTGTAAGGCCTTTTATCGTCCTAAGAAGTTGGATAAGTCTCTTGTGACTTATTTTATGGAATTTAAAAAGGCCTATGAAGAGCTGAATACTTTGCTGCCATATACTGCTGACATTAAAGTTCAAATGAAGCAGAGAGAACAAATGGCAATAATGAGTTGGATCTCTGGTCTCCCTTCGGAATATGAGGGCGCCAAGCAACAGATCCTTGCTGGTACTGAGGTTACTTCTTTAATGGAGGTGTATTCTCGAGTACTACGTACAGAGAATGTTCATTCACAACCTCCTCATGATGTCAGTGCACTTATCGGTCGAAGTAATAACAAGGCAGGGGGAGCATCGAATAATGGAGGTCGCAACCAGGAATCGGGAGGGATTGTGTGCTACTATTGCAAAGAACCGGGACATACCAAGACTAACTGTAAGAAACTTCAGAGAAAGCGGGCCCAATCAGCAAATGTTGCCTCCACACAACCTTCATTTGACAAGACTGTTCAAATCTCTGCTGATGAATATGCTCAATTCACTCGATATCAAGAATCCTTGAAATCCCCTGCCCCATCCATTGAATCTCATGTTACAGCTATTGCTGAATCAGGTAAATTTACTTCATGCTTGCTTTCCTCATCCTCCAAATGGGTCATTGACTCTGGAGCCACAGATCACATGACAGTTAACCCACAACTTTTCTCTTCCTTCAAACCCTATACCACTACTTCTAATGTTACATTAGCTGATGGTTCCCATTCTCGCGTTCTTGGTTCTGGAACTGTTAACCCTACTCCGTCTCTTCCATTATCCTCTGTGTTGAGTTTACCTAACTTTGCCTATAACTTACTTTCTGTCAGTCAGCTTACCCGCTCCCTAAACTGTGTTATCTCATTTTTTCCTGACCATTGCGTGTTTCAGGATCTTACGAAGAGGCGGATTATTGGTAGAGGGCATGAGTCTGGGGGCCTGTACGTTTTGGAGTCGCAAGTACCAAGGCCTGTGGCGTGTTCGACTGTTCTCTCTCCTTTTGATGTGCATTGTCGTTTGGGACACCCTTCCCTGTCTTCTCTTAAGAAAATTTTTCCTCAGTTTAACAATTTGACTACTTTAGACTGTGAGTCGTGTCAATTTGCTAAACACCATCGTCTTCCATTAGTGTCTCGAGTCAATAAACGGGATGCGTCCCCTTTTGAGTTAGTTCACTCTGATGTTTAGGGTCCTTGTCCAATTTCGTCTAAGTCTGGTTTTAGATATTTTGTGACCTTTGTCAATGATTATTCTCGTGTTACATGGTTATATTTAATGAAAAATCGCTCCGAATTATTTTCTCACTTTTGTGCCTTTTGTGCTGAAATTAAAACTCAATTCAACGTTTCTGTGCATACCTTACAAAGTGACAATGCCAAAGAATACTTTTCTGCCTCATTTAAATCCTATATGATACAACATGGCATACTTCATCAATCTTCGTGTGTTGATACACCGTCTCAAAACGGTGTTGCTGAAAGAAAAAATAGGCATTTACTTGAAGTTGCTCGGGCTCTACTTTTTCAAATGAAGGTTCCTAAACCCTTTTGGGCTGATGCCGTTTCCACAGCCTGTTTTTTAATCAATCGAATGCCTTCTTCTGTACTTAATGGTGACATCCCATATAGTGTTCTTTTTCCTTCTAAATCATTGTTTCTTATTGAGCTCAGGATTTTTGGTTGCACTTGTTTTGTTCGGGATGTTCGTCCCCAGCTCACTAAGCTTGACCCTAAGTCTATCAAATGTGTATTCCTTGGCTATTCTCGAGTACAAAAAGGATATCGGTGTTTTTCCTCCTGACCTTAACCGATATCTTGTGTCTGCAGATGCCACATTTCATGAAAATGTACCTTTCTTTCCTTATACTCTGCAGGATTTCGCACAGGGAGATGATGATGAATTATTGACTTATACGGTGCCCCAGTCACCTCCTCTTCAAGCAAACACACGCCCTCCAATTACACAGGTATACTCCAGGCGACCCCGACAGACTATTGATACACCTGTTGATGTGACTCCTGCTCCATGCCCTCTGCCCTCTTCCTCGTCGTCAGATTCAGTTATGTCAGAACCTGACCTTACTCTTGATCTTCCCATTGCTCTTCGTAAAGGTAAAAGTCAATGTACCTATCCTATTTCCTCTTTTGTTTCCTATGACCACTTGTCCTCTCCTTCTCGTTCTTTCATTGTTTCCCTAGACACAGTTTCGCTCCCTCGCTCGGTTCATGAAGCTCTATCTCATCCTGGTTGGCGTGAGGCAATGGTTGAGGAGATGATGGCCCTCGATCATAACGGTACATGGTCGCTAGTCGAATTACCAGTGGGAAAGAAAGCAATTGGCTGCAAGTGGGTCTTTACAATCAAGGTTCACCCGGATGGTTCTGTTGCTCGTCTTAAAGCCCGGTTGGTGGCCAAAGGGAATGCCCAAACCTATGGAGTTGATTATTCCGATACTATCTCTCCCGTGGCCAAGCTTACTTCTGTTCGGATCTTTATCTCTCTGGCTGCTACTTATGATTGGCCCTTGCACCAACTCGATATCAATAATGCCTTCCTGCATGGTGACCTACAGGAGGAAGTCTATTTGGAGCAACCTCCAGGATTTGTTGCTCAGGGGGAGTGTGGGAAGGTTTGTCATCTTCACAAGGCCCTGTATGGATTAAAGCAGAGCCCTAGAGCTTGGTTTGGAAGGTTTAGTGAGGTAGTTATGAAGTTTGGGATGAATAAATGCAAATGCGACCATTCGGTGTTTTATAAGATGACTGAAGTAGGCATCATTCTTTTAGTTGTGTATGTGGATGATATTATAATCACAGGAAATGATGATTCAGGTATCTCCTCACTCAAGTCCTTCCTTCAATCCCAATTTCAGACAAAGGACTTGGGGCCGTTGAAGTATTTTTTGGGAGTTGAAATCACAAGGAGCAAGAAAGGTATCTTCTTATCCCAGAGAAAGTATGTCCTTGACTTACTAGCGAAAACAGGAAAGTTGGGAGCCAAGCCCTACAGCACACCAATGACTCCTGGCTTGCAACTCTTGAAAGATGACGACGAACCATTAGATGACCCTGAAAGATATAGAAGACTGGTTGGGAAGTTAAATTACCTCACAGTTACTCGTCCTGATATTGCTTACTCCGTTAGCACTGTCAGTCAGTTTATGTCATTCCCAACAATCAAGCATTGGAAAGCCTTGGAACAAATTCTATGTTACTTGAAGGGTGCTCCGGGACGTGGTTTATTGTATGGAAACAATGGGCACACTAATATTGAGTGTTTCTCTGATGCAGACTGGGCCGGATCCAAGGTAGATCGAAGATCTACGACAGGATATTGTGTATTTATGGGAGGCAATTTAATCTCATGGAAGAGTAAGAAGCAAAATGTAGTTTCTCGCTCTAGTGCGGAGTCTGAGTATAGGGCTATGGCTCAGACAACCAGTGAGGTTGTGTGGATCATGCAACTTTTGGGCGAAGTTGGACTGAAGACTTCGTTCCCTGCAAAGTTCTGGTGTGATAGTAAAGCCGCACTTCATATAGCATCTAATCCAGTATTTCATGAACGAACTAAACACATTGAGATTGATTGTCACTTCGTACGTGAGAAGATTGAGGAGAAAGTGATTTCCACGGCGTATGTGAAGACCGGAGAACAGTTAGCAGATATCTTCACCAAAGCTTTGAATGGTGTGAGAGTTGATTACATTTGTAACAAGTTGGGCATGATTAATATCTATGCTCCAACTTGAGGGGGAGTGTTAGGAATATATATATATATATATATATATATATATATATATATATATATTACTTGTTTGAATATATATTTATATTTGTATAGAAATAAGGATAAGATAACTAGATAAGGATAATTAAGTTCCTATTAGGATTCAAATCCCTAATTTTGAGTTTCCGCTTGTATATATATACGTGTACTCCCTATTATGAAAATACATAGAAATTCTTTCTCTCTAAGTTTACAAAAACAAATGGTAATACCATGGCATTATACTAAAGAAAAATGGTTCCAATATCGTCAAAGTAAATTAGTCATCACTATGACAACATGAGAAATCTTGCATGAATATACCAGTTTTTAAGCTAACACTCCCATCGTTTATCCTGTCTATAGGGTTTCCCTATATCAAAGAAGCCCCAGAAAATGTGGGACAGATAAAACAACAACATTAACAATCAAAACCTTTTCCCACTAGATGGGACAGATAAAACATAAGGGTAAAATTCAATTTTTAAAAACATGAAAAAATGAGGTGAAAGCCATTAAAGTTTAAAGGCATTAAAAGAATAATAATTTTCAAGAACTGCCAGAAATGAAATTCATTTTATCAAAATTGGTACCAGCATTTCAGCTTAATCAGAAAGTCAGTGAATCATTGACTACTCCATTATTGTTATGTGACAACAATATACAGTATACACGGTGAGAATCTCAATTGGGATGTGGAAGGGATATTACATCGGAATGATGCGATTGCGAACTATTACACTCCACTATTTAAACAGTTTTCTGGGGCCCAAAGAAATACAAGAAATTGAGATTAAGACATTGGTATTTATTTTCATCTCTCATTCTCTCCTGAAATGAGAAAAATAGCTTTGTTTTCCAATATTGAGTTTAACCTTTTATTTTTAATAAGGGAAAACTTTTACAGAAGCAATATAGAATATAAGTAGATTACATAACCAAAATTGCAAATTCTGAAATTCATCAAGGGGCTATAACTTACCAATTTCAGAAGTCAGTTATAAACAAAAACAAACACACACGCACACACACACAAGGGCCTGTTTGAAAGCTATTCTTAAAAACAATTTTTGATTTTCAAAAACAGGAAAAAAAGACTTGTTTGAACTGCTGCTTTCAACTGAAAAAAAAAAAAAGAATGTGTTTTGGAAACAAAAAAACACAGAACATCTAAAACATGTTTTTGAAATCCTGTTTTAAAAAACAAAGAAAATACAAAAAATAAGTATTTCCATTAATGGCATGAAAATATAGAAAAACAAAAACAGAATCAGATGAGCCCAAAATCTACACTTACTTGCTGCTGAAATTTTGCAGGTGCTAATCTCGATTTCAAGACTTTGTCCCAACTCTCATTATCAGCCTGAGAGCCATGCTCTCCAAGGGCCTTGCTACTTACTTTTGCATCCTCCACCATCCTGCCACTTGGATGGAAGTTCTGAGAACAATAAGAAAATAATTAAAATTTCTAGCAAAGTTGTATTAAGGAGGCAGTCAATGTTCATGCTACAATACTGAATTGTCGAGGATGGGCCAATAAACACAATAAATTACAAAAGGAATGCTATTTCTGCCCCAGCACAGAGAGCTAGAGAGAGAACATGGCAAAAATATGCATTGACATTTAAAAAGCAAAACAATAACAAAAAAAAAAATTGCAGATTTATTCACACAAAACATGAACCAATGTGCTACACTGCTACTTGAGTTATGGAATGCATTTTATAACAATAAGATTTTCCGGCATCTACCAGTAATAGAAACAATGCTAACTGGCAGAATGTAGGAAGAAGAGGCAATTGTCCAAAACAAAACGGGATAAGGATAATCTCAAGTTCTGCTTTCATATCATTTTTATATGAAAAAACACCACTCACCATAAGAGGCATGATATTTTTCCTTGGTCGACTTCTTCGAACCCGACATACACAAGGTATGTAGACCCCAGAACCTCCAAGAGAGTCAAACCTTGTCGTAACTGTTCTCCCCTCTGAAAAAACATTCCTAGCAGGCCCAACATATGAGTTTGGAGGGACATGTCCAAGTCCCATATTTTTATTTGAATTCAACAACCTAGGGTTGGGGTCTCTAGATTCATTTTCAGAGAGCTCTTCAATATATCTCTTAGTGGGCTTCCGGATTCTTTTGGCAGCTCTTTGTTCTATCTGAAGATTCTCACAACCCAAATCATGTTCCACAAAATGATTCCTCAGTGTCTTTCCAAAAACAACTTGATTTTCTTCAAAACCAGTACCCTCAGCAGTTGATGAATCCTTACAGTTGATATCTTCTTCTCCAGCACTAGTATCATCAAAGAGTACAGCATTCACATTACCATGACTATCTTCCTCATATTTTTTAATTATTCTGTTATCTTGAACTACGAAAGTTGTTGCTGAAACATCACATGAGTTAGTTAAACTCATGGCAATCCTCCTCTTCAGCCACTGCTTGTCTTTCACAGTAGTTTCCCGACCAAAAGTCACTTTAAACAGTTCATGAAGTTCTCTGATTGATAGCTTGTCCAAGCATATTTCTCCTTCTAAGATCAAAAAATCAGGCTTCAAAGTAGAATAGACAGCAGAAGTAGATGATCCACTTTCTAAGTGTCCTTCTGAAGGTCTGGAACACTCACCGATAGTTTGCAATTGATTACTATGACTATTGTTTAAAGCCGGTGCTAAAGAAGGGACAATTTCCTCAAAGGGAGTAACAGACTGAATAGTCCCATCCATGATAAGCAATTCAGCATCAGAACACTGGCCGTCAAAATTCACACAAGAAAGTCCAGGTGATCCACAAGCCAAACGAAGCTTCTCCTCCTGTTTGACCTTTTGCAACATCTGTTCAATATACTACAAAAGATTTTAGAAGTCAAGAAGGATCCTAGCATAACAAATACTACAGAAACCAGGATATGCAGACATACAAGCAGAAAGCCACTGACCAAACAATGAAATTAAATGATAAAGAAATTCACAATAAGCTACTAAAAACAGATAAGACCATCCACGCCCTAATTATATTTACGTAGTTTGGTATAAAATCCCAATGGATTACTGTGATCAAATCATGCAGGAATTAGGTCCAAGGAAGCACATATTGCACAGGGAAGAACCCATGCCCAAAATAATTTTTCACAAGTAAAAAGAAATCTTAGGCTATCTCTTAAATCTTAATCCACAATTTATGCATTGTAAACTTGTAACCTTTTATTCTCTTTATCCAAATGAAATGCTTCACTACTGTGTGATTGAACATAATTACAGTCACATCTGAAATAAAAGGCTTAAGTTAATCTATGTCTTCTACTCCTCAGTGCAAGTGTACAACCTTATACCATGTTCAGCAAGGTATATATAGAATATGTTTTATCAGAGTATAATAAAGATGACCCAAAACAGAAGTGAAAAATCAATGTACTAAGAAGGATATCCTGACATAAACTAAATTCTAAACCCCCAACTCCTGTGTCAATCAAATTAATTTCCTTTATAGGAATTACAAACATGAACATGGTTTGAAGACCATTGCTAATAGCATTTCCAGTGTATGTCATTCCACACAAGTACAGATAGTTGCATGATTAATAAATTGTTTAAGAAAGATTGCCTCTTTAAGGAAAAAAAAGAAGGCATGAAGTGGCTAATGAACAAATTGTTTAAGAAAAAATATTATGAAATACAGCCGCAAGTTGCTCTACGTTTCATTTAAGATGCACTGATAGTATCAAGATAGATGGATAGAAACATTAAGGTAGCTACACGAACTTGTAACATTTTTATAAGTTAGAAGGGAATTGCAATTGGTTTAAACATGATTGATGCATTAATAAAAGATTTAACTCTGAACAAACAAAAATTCTAAAAAGAATCGGTTGACAGTAAAGGAATCCAAAAATTTGTCTATGTGAGCAAGTGAGGGAGAGAGAATAAATTGAACCCAGTACCTGTAGCCGGGCATTTAATTTCCCCAGATCTGCCTCTGCAGTGTCTGGTTGTGAGACACCTGGAATACAGATGCATAATCAGATATTAAAGTTCATACAACGAAACAAAGGAAAAGTATTTTTATTATATTCAAGGAAAAGGCCTTTTTCTATTATTCTCTATTCTTTCAATAAATGGTTTTTTAAATAAAAGAAATGGAATTTTTAATCCTAAAAAGATAGTAATATAATAATAATTGAAACACATAAACTATACTTCAATTGCTGGTTTTTGAGAAGGAAAAATAATTGAAGTAACAGCTAACAAACCCTGGATATAATTTGCAGTTTATATGAATAAATACTGCATTGCTTCAACATTCTATTTAAAATGTTTTAGGAGTTTCAGATATAGCAGTTTGTAGAATTAGAGAAAAAGCATTTACCTTCTGAGCACTCAAATTGAAGCTTCCCAGAGGAAGACCTGTCAATCGAAGTGCATCCTTCACTGTGCCCAGTGTCTGCATCAACACCCATTTCAATCTGGTCATACTCAAGAAAATCCTCCACCTCAATTACTTCATCATCTGTTGCAGGCACTAACCTCCCATCACCTTCAACCTAAAGATCATTTCAGACATCACAGCACCATATAATTAATATTTACACGGTGCAGATAACATAAAATCCAGAAAAGGAATATGAACCAACAGAAACTGAACTAGCAGCTTCCAAATATAATGGACTTCCCTCTCTCTTCAGATTTTCTCAAAGAAACACCAACATATTGTCACAATTCATTTTCAACAGTGTACTTCTAATTAGAGGATAAAGGGCCTCTTCTAGAGTTACAACTAACACAAGCAAGACAAAGTAATACAGCAAAGAAAACAAGATCGGCTGACTCAAGAATGTAAAAGATCCAATTATTTATGAGGGTTTTTCTATTATTAGATTACAAATTTTTTTAGGCCCTTTCCCTTAAATAAGACAAAGGAAAATTAACACCATCAACTTTGCACTTTCTCTTCTTAGCTACCATTTTCTTGGGCCACTGAATTTCAATTGACTTGGATTTCAAGTTCAGAATAAGTATCTTGCAAAGATATTTTCACCATGTTGGGTCCACTAAGAATCAGGACTCAGCACAGTTTACAATATTAAAGTGCACCTTTAACAAACCATATCAAATTATATTTATAATACATTATATATCAAATGAAATGAATGCCCAAGTTCCCTCAGCCTACATACATGGTCATGTCCGTATACAGAGAGTTCTACAAGACTACAACATGAAAGCTTTTTAACAACATAGGAACCAAGGACTTAGTCTTACAAGCATCAATAATCAACTACTGCGGATACCTAAAATAGTCAAACGTCACTTCGTTACCATATTTTCTTTTTGGAATAAATAAAGTACTATGAAGTTAATATGAGCCCCATTAAACTCAGTCAAAAGATGTTCAACAAATATTCTATAGATTACAACAAGAAAAAAGTTCAAGATTTATCAGCACATATGCCATAGCCTCAAGTAATGCACCTTATATTCATCTTGGATCCAATATCAACCTTAAAAAAAAAAACATAGACAAAATTGCTAATTTAAGACCTACTAACCCACTGCAAGTCAATTGCATTTATCAAAGTAACTGAAAATATGTGAGAAAATAGCATATTAAACTAGTTTTCACCATCTAATGCAGTAGTATTTATCACAAACTACTTCCCAATGTAGTTCTCTTCCTTATGCATGTCAAAGTTAACATTAAGTAATAAGTAATTCTTAAACTGCAACCACTTACCACACTCTGGAGGCCCCAATTAAAAGCGCATTGTTGCATTCAGCACATATCAATAACAGTCAATAAAATAATAATGACCGATTATAACAGAAAAGTTTCAGATATTTTCAATATCTCGATCAGACCAAACTCAAGTAGATGGTATTTTCATTTCGGATTCACAAAAATGAAACTGCAAGTAATTCAATATACCCGCACAAGCTTGTACACAACTGGGTTGGCGATCTGCTTTGGTGAAGACAAACCAGAGCTACTTCTATCAACCCCACTGTCTTCAAGCTTCCCCTCATCATTATCCTCAATTCCAGCCAATATTTCCATGGAGAATCCGCATGCACCTCCAGTACACAAACTGGAAAGCCCCCAAAAAGAAAATAAAGTTAACATCTTTTGCCTTACGTAATTAAAACAATAATTTGAAGTATAAACACCCGCAAAGTTCAACAATTTAGAAATAATTTTGAAACCCCCACACCCCTAAATACTACAAATTACAAAACTCTACACGTTAAATCACAAAAGCTAATAAATTACCCAATAAGAATAAAGGCATTCTAACTTCCAAGCAAAACAGATAAGAAACAAAAAAAAAAATTTGTGGAAATAATTCGAATTGGGGCTCACCATAGAGTCAGAACCAGAAAAAGTAGCTGATGAGCGAGTCCACTCAGTAGCTGCTGCAGCAACCGTCAAAATCTTCACTGAGTGTGACCGATTCAGACTAGGGCCGAGTTGGAGGCGTCCGTGAGCGTGAGTGATTGTACAAGCAGCTTTTTGGGGGGATGAATTGGAGAGAGAAACTTCTCGCATACGGAAACGAATTTCGAACAAAATGTAAGTAATTTGAATTAACTGATTTCCTTTAAAAAAAAAAAAGATTTTTGGGTATTTTTCTGAGTTGTGTGTGTGTGGGTAATTGAAAAGTGGTGTTTAGGTTCGCTTTTTCTGTACGCTGTGTTGTTGTTTACTACCAAACAGTTCCGGATTCGAAATACTCTGTGAATTTGAGTTAATAGTGGGCGTGGATTCCGGATTTGCTTGCCACTCTTGTGTCTGTACCCTCTCTGTACTCTGTGATGAGCTTTTTTTACTTCTTTGTCTGGAAAAGTAATGAGGGTCCTATAAAATATAAATGACATATCCTTCCTTCAACCTGTTCTTCCATACAAATGGAAACAAAATCAAATCGTGGTTAAATTAGTTAATTAAACAGCTGTGTTGGAGCTTAGAATAAGATATTGAATATTGTAAAAATAAGAAGAAAAAGAAATTTGCACAAAATTTAAGGGAAACATAAGATTAAAAAGGATTATATGTATTTAAATTAATTAATTATAATTATATAATATTTTTTATAATTCTATAAGTTTAAGATTGCGATTTAGAGTTTGGAATTGGTGAAGATTGAATTGAATTTTTGGAATTAAAAAGTATATTTAGTATGTGAAAATATAATTAAAAATTTGTAAAAGAAAGTGAAGTAAAAAAAATTTAATTGGTCTTCATAAAATATTAAAAAAATATTTTTATTGTCCAACAGAAAAAACGAGGGGCAATCCAGTCTTTTACTCCTTGAATTCTAATTCCAAGTAGCTTTTCCATTGTCTTCAGCTTGGAAGACAGATTGAGGTCAGCTTGGAAAACAGCCGATTCTTGGAATACAGATTCCATGACAACTTGTGCATACCAAACGTGAGAAATTTTTGAAATTTGTCATTCCAATTCTCATCCTAATTCTAGTGTCAACCAAACAAAGCCTAAGTATAAATGAGGTGAAAAGGAGAGGGAGAAGAAACGAGTTCCCTTCATTGGAGGGGAACTTACTCTCTTATATGGGGTAAGGGAAGTTTGTAGAAGGGAGAGGGAACAACTTTTTTGAATTAAAATGCCGTTATAAATTTGTGGAAATTACATAAAAGAACAAAAGTAATATTTCATAAGATAAGTTTATTGTGATGAATTTGATGTTAGGGTATCTCATAATGCTTCTATCAAAATTTTCACCTGTTATATGTTAAGATTAGTTTATAATTGAACATTAATACTACACATAATAGCTTTGCAATAGATTTATTCAATTCCAACATTAGGTATGATATAAAAATTTTTATTGACGGGGGAAATTAAAAAGATTATAATTGCACTCCTAGCCACTTTGGGAAGACCATATATCATAACGAGAAATTCTTACCAACAAATGCTAAGCTATACAAGTAATACCACTTGCTGATATTGTGATCAAGTTCAAAAATGAGCAACAACATTACAAGCATTTCGTGAGTATTGAATTTTCAATACATTCCTCCATTTGTTCAATGTCATTTATTAATACTAATAGAAATTCACTCTGAATGAATTGGATAATAAAATTTGTATTAATATTGACAAATGGCATGTAACAAATAAAGGGAGTACTACTAGTACTACATAGTTAAAACAATATTTTTTTTATAGAAAAAGAAGTATTATTAAGAGAGAAAAAAAGTACAAATGAAGAGGACAAGAAGTCCTCTAATCAAACAAAACAAGAAAAACAAAGAGAAAATCAGAAAAGGAAACAAAGACTTAGCTCAACAGAGCATTCCAATCCCTTTGTACATCCGTAATAGAAACCCCTCTAAACATTCCATTTGTTGAGACCCATAGAGACGCCGAGAAGGTGATTCTATCCCATAAAAGATGAGGAGAGATGAACTTGTTATTGAAGACCCTAGCATTTCGCTCTAACTAGAGACACCGCAAAGTAGCGAGAATAGCAGCGTGCCACAGAGTTCTATGTTCTTTGTTCCTCCCAAAGCCCGTAAACTTGATAGTTAAAACAATATTGAAGAAATACTATCTGAAGTTGTCTAAACTGCTGCATTTTCTATGCTGGCAGGCTGTGAAAGGGGTCTGACAGTGTAATCATCTTGCTCCTTTGGTGGATGGATGATGACAAGATCAGGCAGTGGTTTAGTTGGACCTTGCTTAGCCTTAGGATCCTGAATCAAGCATGATTTTTTCACCTGGATCCCAAGAACACCCTGCGACAATTGTAACTTGTATAGATCAATCCAAACATTATGATGTAACAAAATTAGTTCCATTATGTAATAACAAGAAGCGGACTCATTCCATAAAAAATTTGCAGTAAAAATATCCAACAAGAACTAATCAGGAAATTCAGAAGGTAAATAGGCTTCTGCAATTTGTAACAATTATACAAATGTTTTCAACTACAACACAGAAAATAGAGAACAAGTATATAATGGGTCAGTGCAAAGGCATCATCATCCATACTAACAATCCCAAATTCTATCAGAGAAAATTAGTAGAGCCAGTTATGTTCCTCAGTGAAAAGGTGAGAGATCAACTTTACAGATGAAATTTTGACATCTAAAATCTACATACATCTGACATATATAATTTATAAAGAAATCACAACACTCTTGGTCGGTGATCTACATCAAACAGGTATTTGTTCATATCTCAGTTCCCACATATATAGTATTCTAGATGGTTTCATGAAATCAGCACACCATAAAGTGGGGAACAGCATCAAATTGTAGGATTTCCCGAACCCCAAGAACTATAACAATTCTCAAGGACTAACAAAATCCCATCTCTATAAGCATTGACAGAAGATCCTCTTAACCCACTATTTTCGAGCAAGGGATAAATAATGTACAATGCTATGGAAAATAGCACAAAATCCAAATTTTGACATCTAAAATCTTAAATCTACATACATCTGATTCTGACATATCTAATTTATAAAGAAATCACAAAAATATTCATTTTATAGGACCGTGGACTACATCGAACAAGTATAAGTTCATATTTCAGTTCCCTCACATATAGAATTCTATATGGTTTCATCAAATCAGCACAGAATAAAGTGGGGGACAACATGAAATTGTAGGATTTCCCGAACCCCAAGAACTATAACAATTCTCAAGGACTAACAAAACCCCATCTATATGAGCATTGATCGAAGATCCTCTTAACCCATTCTTTTCAGGCAAAGGATAATAATTTACAATGCTAAAACTAAATTTCGTTTGATGAAAAGTAGCAGAAAATCCAAATTTTGACATCTAAAAAATTAAATTCACATACATCTGACATATCTAATTTATAAAGAAATCACAAAAATATTCATTTTCCAGGACAGTGGACTACATCAAACAAGGATAGGTTCATATTTCAGTTCCCTAACATAAAGAATTCTATATGGTTTCATCAAATCAGCACAGAATAAAGTGGGGGACAACATGAAATTGTAGGATTTCCCGAACCCCAAGAACTATAACAATTCTCAAGGACTAACAAAACCCCATCTATATGAGCATTGATCGAAGATCCTCTTAACCCATTCTTTTCAGGCAAAGGATAATAATTTACAATGCTAAAACTAAATTTCGTTTGATGAAAAGTAGCAGAAAATCCAAATTTTGACATCTAAAAAATTAAATTCACATACATCTGACATATCTAATTTATAAAGAAATCACAAAAATATTCATTTTCCAGGACAGTGGACTACATCAAACAAGGATAGGTTCATATTTCAGTTCCCTAACATAAAGAATTCTATATGGTTTCATCAAATCAGCACAGAATAAAGTGGGGGACAACATGAAATTGTAGGATTTCCCGAACCCCAAGAACTATAACAATTCTCAAGGACTAACAAAACCCCATCTATATGAGCATTGATCGAAGATCCTCTTAACCCATTCTTCTCAGGCAAAGGATAATAATTTACAATGCTAAAACTAAATTTCGTTTGATGAAAAGTAGCAGAAAACCCAAATTTTGACATCTAAAAACTTAAATTCACATACATCTGACATATCTAATTTATAAAGAAATAAAGTGGGGGACAACATGAAATTGTAGGATTTCCCGAACCCCAAGAACTATAATAATTCTCAAGGACTAACAAAACCCCATCTATATGAGCATTGATGGAAGATCCTCTTAACCCATTCTTTTCAGGCAAGGGATAATAATATACAATTCTAAAACTAAATTTCGCTTGATGGAAAGTAGCACAAAATCCAAATTTTGACATTTAAATAATTATATCAACATACATATGAAATATCTAATTAATATAGAAATCAAAACAATATTCATTTTTTGGGACTGTGGCCTACAACAAACAAGAACAGGTTCATATTTCAGTTCCTGCACATCTAGAATTCTAGATGGTTTCATCAAATCAGCACACTCATAAAGTGGGTGACAGCATGAAATTGTAGGATTTCCCGAACCCCAAGAACTATAACAATTCTCAAGGACTAACAAAACCCCATCTATATAAGCATTGATGGAAGATCCTCTCAACCCATTATTTTAGGGCAAGGGATAATAATATACAGTGCTAAAACTAACTTTTGTGTTATGGAAAGTAGCACAAAATCCAATTTCAGTGCAAGATCTTACCCAAAAAAATACAAAAATCCACATAAAAAGTTATTATAATCACAATAATTAATTTCCATAAGCTAGTAGAAAGATGATTAAGAAATTCAGTTTATCTTATAAAACCAAAGTAACTTAATGAACCTGAGTTTAATCCTAAGCTTTGTACCTCCTTTCTAACCCAAAAGGAGAAAAACAGTGTGAACCTAAATCCAGATAAATCTGCCGCTATTTAACACCATTCATGTCTATGCCCCAAGAGCATAGGGATGAGTAATGATTGTAGGAAACAAAGGATATATGAGATACGTATTTACAATCTAATAACTGACCGGTTATGAAGAAACTATTAGAATTCGCAAACTCCTCAACTAACTACCAGTCCAAGGATCAAACAAGTTCCACAAATTCAATGTAAGCATTAAAGAAGACCCTGTAACTATCGGGAAAGAGTTGTAAAATTAAATGTGCTATATTCATATAGCTTATAAGTTATACTGCAATGTATCTTTCTGACTTTCTCTTTTAGGGTATGTTTGGATGTTCATTTTAGGATGGAAGGGAGTGGAATGGTCAAATGGACTTAATTTATGTTTGGATATTTTTTAGGGTGGAAGGGAGGGCCTCTCAACCCCTCCTTGTCCCTCCAAAGTTCCCATTCTTTTGTCCCCCAAAATTGGGGGGAGGGGGGGAGTCAAGCTGTTTATGTAACTTGTCATACACCCAAATTAATTAGCAGAGCAATTTATCATGTAATGGGTTCATTCTCTATCACTTGTGAAATAATTGAAGCAAGGGAAGAGCTCAATGCAGGCAAAGTTTATATGGGTATTCTGAGGATAGCACTTTATATATATACAAGCATACAACAATTATACAAATTGTTGTATGCTATTTGTTATAGGTAAAGTGAGAATCAAAAATTGAAAGAGAAATGTTATCCTATTTGTTGTATGCTTGTATATATATATAAAGTGTTATGCTCACAATACCCAATTGATTTAAATACTGACACACAAAGATAACAACGCCTAATGCACTCAGATGGTAAAAAAGAAGTCTTCAATTCATTAAAATGTATTATCATTATATGTTTGAAAAAATAAAACCATCACTATAGCATATGCAGAATACACAAACAAATGACAATATTATATAATATAAAAACAAATGCTTTCTCAAGGCTATTTTTACTTTTTAACTCTTTTAATTTTTCAAACACATTTATGTATAATCTCTTCCCTTGCTTTAATTATTTCATTAGAGAATAAACACATTACATTATAAATTGCTCTGCCTATGTATGAAAAACACAAACTAGAGAGAAAGATAAACAAAATCTATAATCACAATGATTTCAAGGTTGAAAGAGGAACAAAGACCAAAGAGAAAGGAAGAGAGAGATAAAGAGAACCTAGACTGTCGTGCTGCCAGCCATTGTGGCCGTTAGAAAAGGAGGAAGCTATGAAGAACAGAGACATGGCTAGGTCTTTTGAAGCAATAGTATAAATTTGCAAATATGTTGATTACAAAAGGGTAAAATTTTTATATTTTAAAATGTCGGCCAAAGAAAAAAAAAAAATCAGTGCATTTCCTTTCATCCAAGACCCCCAACTTGGGGACACAAAAATGGCAACTTTGGAGGGATAAGGAGGGCTTGAGAAGCCACCTAAAAAACATCCAAACATACTCTGTCATTCAATCCCAGCAAAAAATAATATAGTAGAAAAACACCAAACTTGACAAATTACACTCTTTGCCCTGTTCACTGAATAATCCATCACACTGCTTCATCAAAGTTCCAAATAATTGAACACAACGGCTTATAATTCCAATAACAAAAATGGGTTAACTTTCCCCCACCGTGTGTAATCAAACTTACACGCGCATAACGAGATCGTTCTGAGTGCGAGTCGCCCTTGTGATGATCTCCATCCGCATGGGCGTGACCCTAACTTCATTCAACCCCAGAATACCCATCCTCTGCTAGATCCCTGGTTAGAACCTCATTGAAGAAAACTCCATCGGCCACAAACTGAAGGGATAAAGCTCTGCATCAGACACAGCTACCCAAAAGACCAAAAGAAATACAAGATCGAATTTCCCATCGTTTAATGTGAAAAAGCGTAAACCTAATATTCACCTTTAGCTTTTTGCTCATTTGGGTCGCCGAATTTATGCGTCCTCTCGACGCCGGTATTTGCGTATGGGAATTGGGAAACCCTAGAAAAAACGATTTTGGTATATGCAACAGATAATGATTATGATTGAAATAGTATCGATATATGGGTGTGATTAAAAAGGAATGATTCTTTTGTGGCTAATGTTTTTCTAAAAGGCATAAAATTAAAAATTGCTTGTCAGTTATAATTAATAACTTATTAATAGCGCATTTGAGGAATTATGTACGGTTAAAACGGGCTAAAATTCGCAAGATTGGTTCGGTATGCTCGTTAAATGAATTGAATGAATTTGAGAATGAGATCTTTTTTAAAAAGAGGGCAAAATACTATTTAGTTTTTAAATTGTTTGTCAAATTATTATTTAATTTTTGAATTTATAAAAATACTATTTAGTCCTCGAAATGTTTAACTATGTCAACTATTTAGTCTCCGAAATTTAGTTTTTGAATTGTTGGTCAAATTACTATTTAGTCCTCGAAATGTTTAACTATGTCAACTATTTAGTCCCCAAATTTGACAAAATACTATTTAGTCTCTGAATTTGTAATTGTGTCAATTATTTAGTCCCCAAATTTGGCAAAAATACTATTTAATCACCGAATTTGCAATTCCATCAACTATTTAGTCTCCTGACTGTTGCCTGTTATAGTTGACAGAGTTGTAAATTCGGTGATTAAATAGTATTTTTGCCAAGTTTGGGGATTAAATAGTTGACACGGTTACAAATTCAGGGACTAAATAGTATTTTATCAAATTTGAAGACTAAATAGTTGACATAGTAAAATATTTCCGGGACTAAATAATATTTTTGATAAATTTGGAGACTAAATAGTAGTTTGACCAATAATATTTTGACTCTTTTAAAATCAAGACAAGCACACTGCTCATTAGAGGTACTTATTACTAAAATTTTTATTAAGAAAACCATATAATTGAATGTTAATTATGTTTCCTGCCATTAAAACCAAGTGGTCTGTGGTCAGACAAACCACACATAAGATTCTAAAATTCCACGTTTGGATTTGTCGACTGTCGAGTGCTCAGTCTTTGTCTCTTTCTTTTGTTGGTTTGGTTGGTCCCCACTCCCCAAGCATCTTCAGTTCTTCACCTGGAATTAGAAGAAACAACAATAATTGTTAATAAAGGTTGGTTTGACAATTATAAATTAATAATATTAAAGGGGTTCAGTTTTTATATCATCGGAATCTAAATCAGAAAAAGAAAACACCATCTAATGATACAACAGTTAGAAGCTTTGAATAACGGGAAAGAGTTTATTTTTAGAGCAACAAATGAGATTCTGATTTGCTAAAATACAGATGAGGTAAAGTATATAAATTATACAATTTGTTATCATAGGAATACGAATATCAATTTTTATTTGATGGTTTGAATTGTGTACTTATGCACTTGCACGACTATTCTTCGCGCTCTCTCTCTCTCTCTCTGTAATCGGCATTCTCAATTTTTCTTTGATCAAAAGGGGTTGTCAGATCAAATATTGTAAGTTTGGCAACCACTTCTTATTTCCAATTTGTTTTATTATCTTAGTTTTAACAATAAATAAATATTTTAGATCTATTTTGTCCCCTCAAACGGGTGGTGAATTTATGAAGATTTGTTTATGTTTTTTCTTTCCTTTTTGTGTTTCTCTTGGTAGAATATTTTGACAAGCGATTACTCCTTTATCCACGATATGTAGCATCTATAATCAAACTTTATGAATCTTTACAATAAAAAATTTTCACTTTCTCATCATATTGTTAGAAGACATTTTCAATTGTGAATATCACTTTCGATCTGGTATACAAGAGATATAAGCGTAACAATTTTATTGACGACACTAAGAACAATGAATTTTTTATCTCAAATTTATCTTATAAATGACATCATATTTCTTTTATTTTTCTTCTCTAGTTTCAACATTGTTATTTATACTTCTGTAATGTTAAACTGGAATTGTTTAATATATCATAAGTGTCATTATTTAATGAGATCTTTGTTCTTAAAATCAATTCCTTTACCCAACTAGAGAGTTATAGAATATTGTAGAGTACCAAATAACCTCTATTTGTTAGCATGAGGAGAATGACTGAGAAGTGAAATTTTTATTTTAACATTTTTATTCTTTAGATTGAATGTAATATATATTTTTTCTTTTCATATCATTTATATTCATCGATCTAAACATATTTTAATGATTAAAAATATTAAATTTGAATTTAAATGAAAGAAAATGTCAACTTTAAAATTTTACTTCACTTTCCTTCCATTATCCTCGATTCAAACTCTTATCACGTATCAGCGTTCTAATGAGGCAACATATTGCATTAGGAAATGGAGGATGATGCACAAGGGGCTTCAGAACTGGAAAAATGAAAATTACAAATCAAACTAGAGAATTTGGTAAAATAATCCATGAACACGCATCAAATTTCGTGGTGCTTACATAGGTACTCCAAAATTACAATTGAAGGGTTCTCTAAATTATTATGATTATCTAAAGCTTTGTACCTTGCAGACATAAAGCAAATTGAGGAAACTATTCGAAGTTACTTTATATGAAAAGCTCAGATTCAAAGTCTGGATCCAATTAGCCTGACCTAAATCTCTTCTGGCTGTGTTTGCCATCAGATTTCAGAGTGCCACTAGAGTCCCCTTCAGATGAAGCTTCACGAGACTTGACAAAAGAATTGGAAAGATCAGCATACAGATCAACCACTCTTCTGATATTGTTATTCAGCTCTCTAATCAAACCCACGTTTCGATTCAGATTATCCGGAATCTTCGATTCGTGATTCTGGTTTATCTCATTGATCAGCAGCCTGTTCTGGTCAAGAATGTCTTGAGCTTGTAATAAGCTCTTCTGGAATGCCTGTGGAACTCTGCTGTCTACTTGGGTAGCATTAACTATGTCTCCAAATAAATCACCTTCCATCAGTATGATTTTACACTTGTGATTCAATTAGATTATGAGTTGATGATCCTGGAAAAGTACAAATCAGAGAAGATGAAAAGTGAAAAGAATAAGCAATAGGTTCATACAAAGATCTTCCCATAAATTCAATGACAAAGTTCTATTTTGTTCCTCTTTTAGATTATTCAATACTGATTAATTCCATTCAATATTTTTTTTTTCTCTTAAATCACAATCTCAAATGCTGAAATTGTTTCACGTTCATCAATCTATCAATTCTTGGTTAAATGCAAGTGATGATATGACATGTTAATATTTGAGTTGTGAAAGCAATTCTTGTTTTTCCCCCTCATGTACAGTGCGGAAATCATCCTCCCCTCCATTGTAGATGCAGGGGAGACACAGTGAAAAATTCTCATTTCTCAATGTGAAATAATTTCAATAATTTTTTGCCAAACAATTTCAATATTAACAAAAGAGAACCTTGAAACAACAATAAGGGAGTTACCATAAGTTCAAATCCTTGAAAATTGAAATAGTCTTCTTCCTTTTATTTAAACAATTTCAATATTGGAGGTAGCGATTTGACTATGAGACAAATCAAGGGACATTTAATTTGAGTTTTAGGATTCATTAAAGTGCAGCATAGTTAAAGTGCATGAAATGTACAATTTGGACTAAGTATTGCAATGCAAACACGAATCTCGATTTTTATTGACGGCTTAGATCGTGCACTTCATGTACTTGCACATCTAAATCCGTTTGATTGGATATCTCAAAAATTATATTAAAATAACATTATCATGTACAATAGTGCAGAAGATTCAAATTCCAAAACAGGAAGATTGCAGCCTTGCAGGGACAAAAGCAATTTGAAAAGTTGACTCAGTTGAAACTGGATTTTTGGGAAGCATAACCAGAATACTCACTTTTGTCATATTCTCTCCTCTATTTCCCAAGCAACCCAGAAAGGGTCAAGAAGGGTTTGCATATAATTCACTGAACCACATAAAAGAGATCAAGCAGAAGCAGCTATAGCTTTTTCTATGACTTGAAAGTTAAAACTAGAAACCCTTATACCCTCCAAAGCACATGAGAACTTGATTCTTCTCTTTTCCATAGGAAAGAACCTTTTTCTTTTGCTGTCTCCAATCAAATTTCGACATTATAAAGTAAAACAAAGAACTTCATAAGCACACTATTAAGCTATACGTTAGGTAGGAACTACAGAATCCAGTCACAACCCCGTAATAAAATGTCATCTTCCGAATTCCCACAAGTGACTTCTACTCAGAAATTTTCTGGAATCAAACGACCAAAACTAGATAGCCAAATCGTACATTACAAAACGAAATTAAGATCAATAATCAAAGAACCCAGGAAACATCAGTTTACCTTGACGACGACGACATGGGGATTCTCAGGTGTAGCCGTTGACGTCAATCAAAGTTTTCTCGGGAAAATCAGTGGGAAAAAGAATCGAATCTCCGCCTCGGGTAAGAGGCGCTGAAAATCATGAAGGAAAAATTGAAAATTAAAAAAAAAAAGAAAAAAAGAAGAAAATTTACAGAAGTAAAGAGGAGATTGAGAGGGACAGGACCTTTGATGGGTCGTGGTTTGGGAGAAATTGCGAAGAAGCGAGATTGATAATATATGTATGTGTCTGGGAAAGTGGAAAATTGGTATTTTGAAAATGGTGGTTTAGTTGAATTGGTGGGTGTGGACAGCACACTCAGTTTCCATTGATAAATGGGGACAGATTTTTCTTGCTAGGTGTGACCGTCCGTGTCAGCCAAAACACGATACAAATGTGGGGTTCCAAGGAGAAACAGTAACACAAAATCCTGGCCTTTGGATTGGATCCTGTGGTGGCTCATAATGCTTGCTTTCAACTATGGAGAATGAACAACTATCCATTATTTAAAAGGTTAAAATCACGGTTTGAGTTTTAAAATTTTATACTTAGGACAGGTTTGGTAGGTAGAAAGAGAAATGGAATAGGTTTGATGTATTTGGTAGTAAAAATTTGGAATGTAAATGGAATGGGAATGTATTAAAATTACTACTTTGTCCCTTATATTAAAATAATAAAAAAGAAAGAAAGTTATGATTGTATCAAATCAAAGGGTATAATAGACATTTTATATTTTTTTTTATTATTATTTTAGGTGGAGGAAAGACAAAAAGTTAACTTTTTGCATTCCATTCCGGCATTCCCTCCCCATTTCCAAGAAGAGAACGGCCTGTTGATTTCTTACACTTTTAAATTGGGGCATTTAATATTTTTCTGTTTGCATTCAATCATTATTTATCATGTAAACATATTTTGTAGAGATAATTTAATATTTTAAATTTTGGCGGCTCAATATTGAATGACTAAAATGGCTAAAATAGCATTATAATAATTAAAATACCCTTACAAAATATGTTTAAATAGCATATAACGGCTAACATACCTTTACAAAATGTGCTCACGTGGCAAATAACAATTACAATACTCTTACAAAATGTGCTTACAAAAAGTTAAGGATTAGTAATCCTTTTTAAAATGAAAAATCGAATGTATTCAGTCTTATACATA
The DNA here is from genome assembly GCA_014851425.1 of Senna tora. Lineage (NCBI taxonomy): Eukaryota > Viridiplantae > Streptophyta > Magnoliopsida > Fabales > Fabaceae > Senna > Senna tora. Next base: position 1,166,250 of record CM026268.1, on the reverse strand, counting down.
CGCGAGGAAGGTAATCAAAAAAGAAAGAAGAACTCATCTTCTTTCTTTGATCACTTAGGAGCCGGCGAGATGAAAGTCTTAGTTTTGAATGAGAGAAAGAAGCATATAATAGCTGAATGTGGATAGAAGTCTGACACAAGGGTGCTAGGTGCCCTAAATTGAAAGTTCAGGGGTCTGTCTGCAAGGTTTTAAAACTTAGAGGGTGTATATGCCCATGGTTCAAAACTCATTAGGTTTCAGTGCATTCTAGCCTATTTAAAAAGTATGCAATTGCCTTAATTTTGGCCTAGGGCACATACACTCTCTGAATTTCAAAATTGTGTAAACAGATTCTTTGACCTTTTAATTTATGACACTCAATATCCTTTCGTCAGTTTTCCATTCATATTCAACCATTATATACTACTAAGGATATTTTCAGAGGGTATTTCAATTGTTATCTATCATGTAAGCATATTTTGTGATAGTATTTTAGTCGTTATCTGTCATGTAAGCACATTTTGTGATGATATTTTTGTCGTTTTATGTCATGTAAGCACATTTTGTGTGGGTATTTTAATAATTATAATGCTATTTTAGTTATTTTAATCATTTTAGAACCTTTAAAATATAAAATGACTAAATTTTGGGTCATACTCAGGGGTGTACGTGTCCCTGACCCAAAATTCAAGGGATTTCAGTGCATTTTAGCCTTAAAAAAATTAAATCAGTCTTTTTGTATGTGTAGTTTATTTAGTTTTAAATCTAAAATGATTTTGGTTTAAAACTAATTAGCAAATTCGATCAAATATGTTCTCAAAATTTGATTGGAGTCAATTATACCCTCAAATTATCATTTTTTGAGCAAGCTTCTCCTTTTCATTAACACAATTAAAATAAATAACGGTTTGAGCTTATGTCACATGATAAATGGTAAGAAAATCTGACTAGGTTCATATATACTACATCATGTTTCACTCTTTTACTTATGTAGCATAATATGTGACAAGGAAATCTGACTAGACCATCAACTCATAGCGTTTTAATTGAGTATAACTTTTTATTTCTATCTACCTCATACTTGAGAGAAATTTGCTATTTTTTTAAATTTAGAAGATCAGAGACTTCAAAATTTAATCATCACAAGTATATATTTTAGATATTTAAAATTTTGATTAAAATGCACAGGACTCATCTTAACTATATAGTATTTGCACAGAACCTCCTAAACTTTAAAAAATTGTTAACTTATTTTGTGCGAATTGTTAACTTATTTTGTTCCCTGTAATCTTTAAAATATGATATAAAATAATTATAATAAGATTTTTATAAAAAAAATTATTGTAATATTTTAAAATAATAAATTAAACGATGAAAAGTTATTTATTTTTTATTTATTTAATAATTAATTATTTTTCATATTACTTCTCTCTCATCTCATCATATAATTTATTTTATTTTTTAATTATAAAAATTACTATCTTGTGATACCAAATACCAATAATAAAAAAAGACCTTAAACCATTCAGTCATATATATATATATATATATATATATATATATATATATATATATATATTAAAATGATATATTTAAAAAGATATATAAAAAAACAAAACAAAACAAAATAAATAGTAATGACTAATAATTTTAAATATAATTTTATACGAAAATATAATGTTTATAGAAAATTAATATTGGTATTAAGAATATTTTACTGAATAAATTATAGTTTTTTTTTGAAACCTAAATTATAGGTTTTTAATACGAATGAGATTGTAGAGAGTGCAATTAATCAATTTTTTTTTTTAAAAAATCGAAATTAAAATCTCCAAGCAAATTACACGAGCGATGAGAAAAACGTACCTTGCGGGGCTTCGATCTTTTGACAACTTTTATGATCTTCAGTTTATGATTATCGAATTTTTTTTCTTTCTCTCACACTCTAACGCAATCGGCGTCTATTTTCTTCCGACACTCTACTTTCTCATCGAAACCAAAAGAGTTTCCGGCGGGTTTTAAGCCACGGCGTCAAATTCAGGCGAAAGTGCGCGGCGCCGGCATTCAATTCGGGGTTCTGTTCGTTGTTTTGATGAACTAAACGCCTCTCCCGCGCTTTTTTGTTTACATGGACTCGGTTGTTAATGCCGCGCTCGAAGAGATTTGCTCGCAGCTTCAAGATGGACTCACTCCTGCAGCTCTCTGGCCCAGGCTTCAACCAGTCCTTTCATCCTCGAGCCTCGACCTATCCCCTGGCGTCAAACAAGCTATTTGGGCCAACCTCCTCCTCATTCCGGCCCTTCAGTTTGAAGTTCAGAAGGAACCGTACAGTCCCGTCGACCCGTCAATTCAGTCCTTTGAAGACGCTGAGAGGCTTAATTTGAAGATTGTTTCTAGAAAGAATCTCAGAGACAACTTTGTTGGTCTTTACGAATCGAATTCTTTGGCTACTAACCAAATGCGCGTCCTTGAGCTGCTTGCTAACGCCAGGTTCATTACCTATTGACATAATGACCTTTGTATTATGTATTGATCTGGATTCTTTTTTTTTTTTTTATTTGTTTGTTTGTTTGTTCGTTTGTAGCTGCTTGGAGGTTTGTTTTTCTGTGTGATTAAAAAATGGGTCATCAGTTTTGGGGAAATTACTAATACTTACATGGTTTGGTCTTTGCTATGAAGTTACGGATACTGACATTAGTAATTTGTAATTTTCACTACTAACATTTGTAATTCGGTCTTCCTCCGCGTTGAGTTGAATTGATAAGATCAAGCTAATACTTCATAGCTATGTTAATATGGAGTTTGCGTGCAAAAAGGGGTAGAGAGGATTGGCTATATTTTCAAGGGTGTCTCACTGTCTCTTAGCCCTTATATTCGTTATTCATTTAGGATTGTGTTTTTGGCTTTTCTTTGGTGCTTCATTCATGGTTGTTCCAGTGTAATTTCTATTAATGATATGCAAGGTGATTGTGTTGTGGAGCTACTTCAGCTCATTATTTACTTTGTTGCTTAAAATATTTCTGTGGTTCACATTTTACATGCTCGGTTTGCCCCTTGTTTTCTTTAAGGAAGCTTTAGAACGTTGCAGAAGAAACAGGTGAGGTTAGGTGTAAGAGGATTAATTTCCTTTAATATTCATTTTGGAGTCATGTTAATTGTGATTTGCCAGTTGTAGACTTGTAGTATCTTTCTCATGATTCATTCTCATTGGCTAGAATGGAATGCTCATACTTTTAGGGGTGTCTTGTTGTCTCTAGATGACTTATGGGCAAGTATTCTGCTTGCAGCATCTTTGTGGTGTTGTGTTAGAGGATGGCTGAGAAGTAAATAAAATAGGAAGAAGAAATTGGAGAATTTAGGTGCAAGGATCTTAAACACAATTATAACTCCAATTACTAGCCCTTAGGTAGAACTTAAACCCAATACATAAGACTTCCATTTTTTTTGGCCGAAACATAAGACTTCCATTTAAAATGCAGGACCTATGGCTATTTATAGAGACATACCTTCTAAATGCTGACCTAAAATTAGGGAAAGTGCTAAAGTAATGAGTACAGTAAAATAGAACACGGGAAATAGTGCATAAAGTGCTGAAAAAGGAGTGTGGTGACTGATAGCTTAGTGATCTAGTAATTGCTCCCCTCTCACTATTTATTACTTTCTCTTCCTCTTACATGACCCCCTTATTGTGGGGTTAGTGGGATTAATGAGTTTTAGAATCCTATCATGTTGGCTGAAGGATCATTTAAGGGAGTGTCTCGTTTGGTTATGCAAAAGGGATTGAGCATCTTTATTGCATGTTTAAATGTCATTTTCCTCTTCTTCTTTTTTGTTTTTTCGTTTTAGGTTCTGTAATTTTGCTTTCTTGGAGGATGCCTATCCTCCTAATTTGTACCTTTCTTAATAAATTCCTTCTATTATTAAATCTTTTTCTTGGATGTATGTTTTGTCTGCATATTTGAATATTATTTAAACACTGAAAACCTGCAGAGCACATGGAATTACACAAAGTCAACTTGGTAAACAGTTGCGCATTGAAGGGAATAACTTTCATTATGTATTGAGGAGTCTCGAATGTCAGGGGTTGATTGTGAAGAAGTCTGCTCTTGAAAGAAAGAAAGAAACCTGTGCTGATGGGGAATTAAAAAATTTACCATGTGTATCTACCAATTTAGTATACTTGCATCGCTATGCGAAACAACTTGGCTCTCATCAGAGATTTGAAATCACCACAGAGGAGCAGAAATTGAAGAGCCCAGAGGATGCGAACAGAAATTCTAGAGGAGAAATAGATGTCCTTGTAAAGGATTATGCTCCTCAAATTAAAGCTATCTGTGACAAACTTGAAAAAGCAAACGGCAAGGTTGCTTTCAACATTGTTTTCATAACTATTATCAACTAACAAATCATATATAAATTATGGTGTTTGTGTTTTCTAATAATCTTTTTGTTACAGGTTCTTATTGTGTCTGATATTAAGAAGGATCTTGGTTATTGTGGTTCTCGCTCAAGACAAAGGGCTTGGAGAGAAGTATATTCTAGTTATATATTCCCCAACTTTAGATTTTCATTTTTCTTTTGGGGTGCAATCAATTTTAATCTGTGTGCCTTTTTGTGATCAGATTTGTCGCAGGTTGAAGGCAGATAATATCGTGGAGCAGTTTGACGCTAAAGTGAATGGCAAGGTTAGTTGGTGCATATTGTAATGATTTTTTTTTTTTACAATTAGTCATATGTTTCACATTTCTATTTATGAAGTAAGTATTGACATGGTGCAATTCTTGCAATTTTGTGGTGTCTTTGGTTAGAGCAAAATGCTAGGGTCTTTAATAATAAGCTCATCTCATCTCATCTTTTGTGGGATGGAATCACCTTCTTGTCTTCACTATGGGTCTCAGCGAATGGAATGTTTAGAGGGATTTCTATTACGGATTTACAAAGGGATTGGAATGCTCTGTTGAGCTAAGTTTTGGTTTCCTTTTGCTGTTTATCTCTTTGTTTGTTTTCTTGTCATGTTGATTAGAGTACTTCTTGTCCTCCTCATTTGTACTTTCTTTCTCTCTTAATAATACATCTTTTTCTATAAAAAAAAGTAAGTATTGACTATACATTTTGGATAACTCAATACCAAAAAATATTTTATATTGGGATTTGTTACTTATGTCAATATGCATCCTTGCCACATGCTTCTGAGATGGCATGACATTATGTTCCTTATTGATACAATTGATTATATAGGTGGATCATGTTCAATTCCTTTTTATTGTGTCCCTTATCGTTGAAATCACACCCATTCCTTAGGCAAAGATATTGATCATGACATGTAGGTACTGCTCACACTTTGTTGATTTTGCTTCTCTTAGGTGCTGAGCTCGCATTTTGTTCCTGTAATTCCTCCTGTGGATATTACAAGCTTGTTTGGTAGATTAGATATATCTTCATGGAATCATCTATATTATATTGCCTATGAGGTCTTTTGGTTATTGGTCTCTAAAACTATATATTATATAATAAAACAACAACAAACAAAGCCTTTTCTCATTAGGTGGGAATTATATGGATCAAGCGACGGCAACGTGTATATATTGTTTATGAGTTGTATAGGGATAGTGTGATATTGTCTTTGTTAAAATTGGGTGTTATTAGTATGTATTGTTTATCTATTTTTTTTTCTTATGTAATTCCATATATTCCCATATTCATAAAGATTCGACAAAGTTTTACGCTGGCTGTCGACTACCTAACACAACCCTCCTCTTTTATCCGGGTTTGGGAACGGCTAAGCAAGCATAGGCGAAGTTTATTGGTTATATATTTTAACAATATCTTTCCATATAACATGGAAGTAATAACAACTGCACTACTAATCACTTAGATGGAATATTCAATCTATGAGCAACCAAAGACATATTCAGTTCTAAAGGTTCTTTGTTTTAGTATTTTTTTGATAGAAAAGAAATAATATTAAAGACAAAAGGAAGTACAATGGAAGAGGACAAGAAGTCCACTAAGAAAAAGAAAAAAAACAGCAAAAGGAAGAAACAAGCTCTAGCTCAAAAGAGCCTTCAATCTCTTTGGAGATCCATAATGGAAACACATATAAACAAACCATTCAACGCAACCCATAGGGAAGACAAAAAAGTTATTCTATCCCATAGAAGATGAGGTGGGAGGAAATTATCATGAAGATTCTAGCGTTTCGCTCCACCAAAGACGCCATAAAGTTGCGAGAACTGCAATTACCAAAGAGCTCAGTGTTTTTTATTCCTCCTAAAGGCCACAAACTTGATAGCAAGAGAAGTACCTAGATCCGCTGGGCAAACCCAATTCTCTTCAAAGTTGCCAAACATTATATTCTAGATAAACCTAGCCACACCGCAATGTAGAAAGAGGTGGCTGTCCATCTCATAACTTCTAAAACACATCACACTAACATTACGTGACAATGCCTTATTGTTGAGTTTGAAGCATATCATTAGTATTAATTCTATTAAGTAGTTGTCCAAACAAAAGCCTTTACCTTAGAAGGAGCCTTGTTTTAGTATCCTTCATGTTTGCAGAGTCGAGGTATTCTGTGTAGTAATTGATACCTTTCAAAGTTTTTTAAAGTAATTGTTGAAACTTAAGTAACTTGGGGAACCCTCCCTTAAAAGCTAGCTGTTAAGGGGGAAGAACCAAGCTTCTTAAGTACACCATTGAGTATCTCATCCTATTAGATGTGGGACTTAATTTGTATCTCCAATAGTAACCAAAGTCATTTCTTGTCATAACTTGGTTTACTCTGTTTTTGTGGTACTATAACTGTATGCTTTATGTGTTTTGAAGGTTGAGGCATGCCTACGACTGCTTGATCCAATAACTACTGGATCTGAAAATGAAGATAAAAGCTTGAACTCTCTGAAGAATTGCCAAGTCGTGGATCAGTTCGTAGAGCTTCCCTTAGAGCATCAAATTTTTGACATGATTGATGCTGCAGGATCAGATGGCATTAATTTGAAAGAGGTATTCATTTGATTCTTGTTTTCTCTTTTTTTGGTAGGATATAGGAAAGGATGCAGAGGTGCCATAATGCATGTGTAATAATTTTGCAAGCACTTTACACAACCCCTCCCCCCTACCAAAGAAAATGAATGAAGAAAATTAGAGCCAGCAATTTCTCTTTAAAGGAGTTTTTCTAGACCAGACTTTAATTGATGCTTCTCTAAATGGGCACACTGTTGCATTCCAGTTTTAATATATTTTGGTGTTTCTCATAAACAGATCAGCGAGAGGCTTGGAATTGACCTGAAGAAAAACCACACTCGACTCATACATATGTGCCATAGATTTGGTATGAAAGTGCAAGAAGAACACTGTCAAAAATTCAAGACAATTCGAGTCTGGACATCTAGGAATTTCAATCCTGAACCAGAAGTTGAATATATTAGCAAGCCTGATGAAAATAAAGCTCTAGAACAGCATGTGCCTGACAGAACTGCAATTATAGTTTCTCAAAATGATCCAACTTCTGATGGAGAACCAGCTGATCCTGAAAATTTGGATCATCCAGGAACTGATGCCGAACTTTCTTGTGGATCTCCAGGGAATATGGAGTTTAACTATTTGGAACCTCCAATAAATTGTCAAGAGGTGGTCCTTGACCCAAGAGGTACAATTTCTAACAGCAAACATGATTTAGTCAGTGCTGCAGCAGAAGGGGGTGCTGCATCATCAAGAACTCCTCTTCCTGATGTTTCTAAATTATTTCCAACTGGAGCATATCGGAGTTTATCTTTCACTGTGAATAGCACTAGAAGGGCAAAAAGAATACTTGAAAGACTAGAGGTCCATGTGATTTTCAACCTTACTAAATGCTTTTAGAAGAGTATTGGTAATTGCCTTGGATTTTTCTTAAGAAATGTTGATGTCATATTTTCTTGTGCAGGTTGAAAAATTTATTTTGAGACCTGAAATGCACAGGTGGCTTAATAGCTTTGAGAAGGACAAGTGTCCAAAAGTAGACCGGAAAACTATAGATCGAATATTGAAAAAACTTCAGGAACAAGAGCTTTGCAAATTGATCACAGTGTCTTTTCCTGTTGTTACTAATTATTCTGTGCAAAAACAATGGATGGTAGTTGTGCATCCATCCACAAGTTTATCTTCTGAATTATTTGATAAAATTCAAGATAGAGCAAGATCATTTGATATACATATTCGCAGCCAAGGCACATCACACAGAAAGGATGAAGAATCGATACCTGTAATGGAGGATGTTCAGAAAAGTGAAAGTCCAATATTACCAGATGAACGGCCTGGTAAAGCAGAAGCCATGCGTGCCAATGGATTTGTGTTGGCAAAAATGGTTCGTGCAAAGTTGTTGCACTGTTTTCTATGGGATTATCTGAATAGCTCAGCAAGTCATAATGGTGCTTCATCATCTGAAACATGGGTCAATGAGCTAAATAATCCTCATAGCAGCAGCAAATTGTTTTCTCTGGAAGCTTCTATTAAATCAATTCCAGTTGAGTTATTCTTACAAGTGGTTGGATCCACTAAAAAATATGAAGAAATGATTGAGAAGTGTAAGATGGGTTTACGACTTTGTGATCTTCCTGTAGAGGATTACAAGAGTCTGATGGATACTCATGCAACTGGAAGGTTGTCATTGGTTGTTGACATTTTACGCCGTTTAAAGGTATTGGTGAGAAATCATTTGAGGTCTAGTTTTTATCTGCTTGTTTTTAATAAATAATTACTGCACACAAAGAAGCCCTGATACCAGTGCGATACAATACGAATGCGGGGATACGACTATTTCTTAAAAATTTAGGATAGGACACTTCCAGGATAAATTAATAAATTATATATAATAATTTAAAATACTAATAAAATGTAACTGACAAAATAATGTCTAAGTTAAACATAAATCAAAACTTACATTTGTCTGTTCATGCATCTTATTTGTAGGCTCCATTAGAGAAAATTCCTTCCCATTTATTTTTCAGTTTAGGGTTTAGCTGGTCATTTATTGAAATGTGTTTTTTTCCCTTTGTTGGTTAATTTTTTTTTTGATAGAAAAAGAAGTATTATTAAGAGAGAAAGAAAGTACAAATGAAGAGGACAAGAAGTCCTCTAAACAATCAAACAAAAAACAAGGAGAAAATCAGGAAAGAAAACAAAGACTCAGCTCAACAGAGCATTCCAATCCCTTTGTAAATCCGTAATAGAAACCCCTCTAAACATTCCATTAGCCGAGACCCATAGAGACGCCGAGAAGGTGATTCTATCCCATAAAAGATAAGGAGAGATGAACTTGTTATTGAAGACCCTAGCATTTCGCTCTAACCAGAGACACCACAAAGTAGCGAGAATAGCAGCGTGCCACAGAGTTCTATGTTCTTTGTTCCTCCCAAAGCCCGTAAACTTGATAGAAAGGAAAGTTCCTAGATCTTCCGGGCACACCCAACTCTCCTCAAAATAACCAAACAATTTATTCCAAAGCAATCTTGCGACCTCACAATGAAGAAAGAGATGATTATTCGTCTCAGAGTTATCAAAGCACATCACGCAGACGTTAGGAGATAAAGCCTTATAGGGACGCCGAGTTTGGAGCAAATCATTTGTATTGATTCTGTTAAGGGCTGCCGTCCAAACAAAAGCCTTAACTTTGCACGGCACCTTGATCTTCCAGAAGGATCTAGATAAGACTATACAGTTCCTGTTAGTACTTCTAGTTAAAAATCTAAAGAAAGAAGAACAAGTGTAGGAGCCCGAGGGATCTAAATTCCAAACTCTTTTATCAGGGGTTGCGGTAATACGAAAAGGAGCAAGAACATCCAGCAACAAAGCAATATCACCAGCAAGTCGATCATTAAGATTTCTGGAAAAGTGGAAGTTCCAAGAAGCTTGCTCATTATTAATCACCAGAAAATCAGATATTCGGCCATTGTGTAAGGACGATAACCCATAGAGACGAGGAAAGAGCTCACGAAAAGATATTTCACCTATCCAGTTGTCCTCCCAAAACCGAAAACGCATACCGTTGCCAACTCGAAGGGTAAGAAAAGTCAAAAAGGATGGGTAACCCTGAGAGATAAATTTCCACGGACTAGCATGAGTTGCACCATTTCCGGGATTAGCATCCCATCCATTCTGTTGTACTCCATATTTACTTCTAATCACCCTGTGCCACAAAGAATTAGGTTCCAAAGGGAACCGCCAAAGCCATTTAGCGACTAAAGAGACGTTTTTAGCCACTAAATTGCCTAAACCCAAACCACCATCCTCCTTTGGCCTACAACACACTTCCCAACTCACTAAGTGGTCCTTCTTAATCTCACCCTTACCCGACCATAGAAAATCCCTCATAATACTTTCAATCCTTTTGGACACCGTAACAGGAATCTTAAACAAAGAGAGATAATACAAGGGGATACTGGATAAACATGCTTTAATAAGAGTAATCCTGCCTCCAAGAGAGAAATACGCCCCTTTCCAAGTTTCGAGTCTTCTAGAGATCCTATGGTTAATACTGCTGGAATCCAGTAATGGTGCCAATATCTTAAGGACCTGATCTCAATCTTGTAGGCATATTTAGGGTTCTTATTTGATAAGTTAAATCTGACAGGTTTTTGAGTAATGGATTTAGGCTAGTATTGAATTATTTGGCCATGTTAAGAAAATAAGGAGAGCATAAGTTAGGTAGTAAAAGAAGGGACCAGTTAAATTATATATTATTGAAGTACTAAATGAAGGTGACATTGATAGTCACAAAGCCACTTATATTCTTACTTTGTGTGCACTACAAGTAACTGATCTATTGATATTCTAGATTTTTCAAATTTCTAATAACACCTCTGTCAAGTTGAAACTTACGTAGCTTACACTTCACTACAAATATTACCCTAGTAAAGAGAAAAACCAAGAACAATAACCAATTCAAATAAAAGACCACAACCATTGACTCAAGAACTAAAGCAAAAAGAAGTTCTCTTAATGGTGTCCTTGGCAAACAACTAGATCCTAGAATTCCTTGACTTTTCCCATGAGTGACCTATTCAACGTTCACGTGGATGCTCTCTATAGCTATGTTGTCTAACAAAAATTTACAACTTCCAAAGGTCCTTAGCCTACATCATATATTCATATAGGAAGCCCCTCAACCTTCTCCAACCTGGTCTCCACTACTTGGGATGCGAAGTAGCGCACCAAACAACATACAATTCCCTTGCTAGTACCAAAGTCTTCAATATCCAACTTCCAGGGTCTCCATATATTACAACTCCTTAAGTTGCATGAAGATCTTTAATTGCATCTTTCTTGACTCCAAACCAACAAAGCAATACTACAATATTTACCCGTAATACCACAAACTACCACAATTGTGTCACCATACAAGAATTCAACATCATCAAATATACAACAGAGAAAACCCTCATAATGATATCTCACAGTCTCTGAAATATTTGAATCCTAATTCTTAGATGATATATCTGTACTCTGATATCTTGTTAAGAAAACAAGGAGAGAGAAAGGATTGTGATTTGTTCCGCTTGATTTTTTGTGCTTTGTCATAACAAACTGCTTAGGCATGCAATAGACTTGTGTATCTAAGACTCATTCCGTATTCCTGCTCTTTGCATCTTGAAACCTATATTTATTTAATGTGTTCTTTTTTATTTGTATTTAATGTATTCAATTCTTCCTTTCTAATGAAACAATAAATCTGGAAAAAGGAAGAAAGGAGGTCATGAAAGGGAGAAACATACTAGGGGACACTGTGAGGAAAACACAAAAAGACAGGAGATGAAATATAAAGTTTTAAGAAAAAGACTATCACGTTGTGAATTTAGAGGGGTTTCTTCTAATGGATTGTTTAGAGGGGTTATCTTTTCTCTAATAAATGTTTTTTTATTTAATCTCCTAATATAGCATGTCTGATAGTAAAGCTATTTGTGTAGTTGATTCGAATCGTGACTGATTTGCAATCAAGAGATGGAGTCATGATCCCACATGCTTCTTTTACTCACATGATGGAGCATAAGCCTTACATTGAGGAGCCCCTTTCAAACAATGCGGCATCTTTAAATTTTATTTCCGTTGATCTTCGACCAAGAATCAGGCATGATTTTGTTCTGTCTAATAGAGATGCAGTTGATGAATATTGGCAGACATTGGAGTATTGCTATGCTGCTGCTGATCATAAAGCTGCTTCATATGCATTTCCTGGGTCTGTGGTTCAGGAGGTAAGTGCCAAGCCTCCAATGAACAGTTGAGACTTTAATCTTGATTCCTTTTATTAGTTCCCACCAAAAAATTACAATTTAATGCTTATTTACTAGTTACTGATGGTTTGGTAGTTATAATTACTGCTTGCCGTCAGCAATTTCCTTTTGTTTATATTTGTCGTAGTGGTCTAACTCCTATCCAAAAAGAGGACAAATCTTAGGTAAACTTTTAGTTGATTGCTATGAGGTTCTCCAATAAAAATATAACGGGATGTTTTTTACAGCTTAGCACTACTTTATTGGGTCTCAAAATTTTTTTCCACATGTCATTTCTGTATCAGAGAACTTAATAGCATACACACATACACCTAAAGGACTTTATCCATCTATTGCCCTGATGGAACCATCAGACAGATACTGCCCATAGATATACTGAACTTTTATTTCCATTTGTTAGGTTTTTCGCTTCCGTTCATGGGCCTCTACTCGCCTTATGACATCTGAACAACGTGCTGAGCTTTTAAAGTTTGTAGGGAAGGATGATTCGAGTGGAAAAATTTCATATAAGGACTGCGAGAAGATTGCAAAGGATCTAAATCTGACCTTGGAGCAGGTTAGTTTGTTTAAAGCTGTTGACTTGATTTTATTTTAATATTTGGCAGATTTAAAATCAGTAGGCATATGAGACCCAATCTTTGTGATCTTTGTAGCACTAGACACTAGCACCAAAATTCTCTAGCTTATGTCACATTGCATTCCTATTAAATTGGTTTGTCCCAACCTGACTTTGGGAAGATGCCGGGTCATGTTAGTGTTTTAGGATTTTGATCTCCACCTCCTAGTAACCTTTGCAAACTCCTTTTGTCCCAATACACGTAAATACACCTGCATCTATCACCAGAGAAGTGATTGTAAATCCTTAAGCACTACATTTGCTGAACTGACATTGTGTGCAACGGTAGGTTCCAAGTTTATGGATTTTCATTCATTGTGGCTTTGAAACCTCTATGAGAACATAATAGGTTGCATGCATCAACGTATCAATTAGAGTCGAATTACCACCTACTTCCACTCGGGCTTGCAGCCTGCAGGAACCAGAATGGTATGACACCTTTACACTCCTAATAACTCTAACATCTAATAATCTTGGAACTTAGATTCCACGGGCTTATACACTTGCTCTTCGTTCTTTAAATATTTGACTCGAAGCCCAAACTCTGGTTCTAATCTTTTGTCAAAATCCTTTTGTAAAATTAAGGCCCCTACGAAGGTGAAGGCTTTTGTGTGGACAGCCGTACTTAATAGAATTAATTCGCCACCCCAATAAAGCATTGTCACCGAATGTGTGATGTGCTTTAGAAGTTCTGAGACGAACAATCATCTTTTTCTACTTTGCGATGTGGCAAGGGCTGTCTGGAATAAGTTGTTTGGCTACGTTGAGGAGAGTTGGGTTTGTCCGGCGGATCTGGGTACCTTTATCGCTATCAAGTTTGTAAGCCTTGGGAGAAACAAGGAACATAAAGCTCTTTGGCATAATGCAATTCTCGCTACTTCATGGTGTCTTTGGATGGAACGGAATGCTAGGGTTTTTAATAATAAATTCCTTCCACCTCATCTTTTGAGGGATAGAATTACCTTTTTGTCTTCTTTGTGGGTTTCGTCAAATGGGTTGTTTAGAGGGGTCTCCAAAGGGGTTGGAAGGCTCTTTTGAGTTAGCTTTCTGCTTTTTTGCTTTTGTTGTATTTCTTTTTGCTGGTTTTCCGTTTTTTTCGGTGGACTTCTTGTCCTCTTTCATTGTACATTCTTTCTTCAATAATACTTCTTTTTCTATTATAAAAAAAAAATTCTCCCAACTATTCTCCCTTCTGATTTCAAAAGTGGATTAATTTTCCTTCCTACACCTCCGAGGCCAAAGAGGGGCTTTTCTTCCCAGAATGATAGCATCAACAGAGCCACATACCACAGTATTAAATCATAAACAAGAATCTCCTTCTGAGGAATAATGTCAAAATTGCCTCAATTGCTAATTTCTTAATGCTGCCATTGATCCCAATATGCAAAATATATTATCCACAATGGTTGCTCCATAGGATCTCTTATAGAAAAATTGCCCTCAACTTTGAATGTGATCAACCTCTCCTGCAAAATATTCATATAAAATTTCTTTTAGTTTTAAGGGTTAGCATCTGTTTATCTGAGGCTTGGAGACTTCTTTAACTATAGTTCTGGATAGTTACAGAGGTACTGGCCTTTATATTTGTTGTGAAATGCATTGGACGATCATATATCAAAAAGCAGCAAGGAGGAATTATCTGCTTTATTTGACTTTGTTGCTGCTGGTGATCCCCACATCGTATCCTTGTTTTAGGGCACATCCAAGAATCACTGAACATGCTGAAAAGCCTTACTTAAATCTGTGTAGCAGCTGGGCAAACCTTTATCTTTGTACTCTGGCCCTCCTGATATAATTTCTTATTTTATGCAAAATTTTAGATAAAAGCTGTTTGTACTTTCTCACTTATTTAGATAAAAGCTGTTGATATAATTTCTTGTTATATTATCAATTATCTCTTTCTCTCTCTAAGTGAATGCCACTTGCAGGTACTTAGCGTGTGTTATAGCAAGCGTCGTCAAGGCCTCAATCAGTTTAAAGATCAAACAAATGAGAATGTAGGGAATGATAATTCTTCACTTGGACAGAATGGTAGGTCATCTCGCCGCCGAAAAAAAAGTTCTCCCGAGTCAAGACCAGCAAAGCATGCGAGAATTGATGCGGCAACTGATATTGTGGGAATCCGCACTGAAGAAAAAGATGCAATGTGTAGTTATTCAGAAGAGCCTGCCACAAATTTGCAAGGATTTCAGGAGGATGATCATCGTGAAATTGAGGACTCTGAAGATTGTTATCCCCTTATTAAGGAGTGTGTCTTATCCAAAATGAAGCCAACACGTAAAAGAAGATTCTTATGGTCTGACGAAACTGATAGGTAAGAAAAAATTTCGAAAGTTTGTTGAATGGTAAGCCAGGGCAACATTAAACTTCTGATATAGGAGGTGTATAATCATAGGCTCTTTCGAAGATATATCATTTACATATTCATACCAACTTTGACCAAGTAGTACAGCTGACTGTTGAAAGTTTTTATTTTTAGTTTTTCAGGCAACAGTGAGGTTCATGACTATAATTATTATACCTGGTAGATTTTATTTTCAATATCCATCATACAGCTACATATTTTCTGTTTTCTTTTTGTATAAAATAAGAAATTTTATTAGGAAGAGAAGACTCTACGTCTTGCTTGATGATAAAAAATCCTCAAACCAGAAAATACAACAAAAACTCAAAACAGAAACACAGTAACAAAATCCTTGTAAAGCCTAGTAGTGTAAATGGGCTTTCGATCTCCTTACTAGATGCCAAAGCTTGGGTCTCAGCAAATGGAATGTTTAGAGGGGTTTCTATTATGGATGTACAAAGGGATTGGAATGCTCTGTTGAGCTAAGTCTTTGTTTCCTTTTCTAACTTTCTCTTTGTTTTCTTGTTTTGTTTGATTAGAGGACTTCTTGTCCTCTTCATTTGTACTTTCTTTCTCTCTTAATAATACTTCTTTTTCTATCAAAAAAAAACTAGATGCCAAAGCCCCCTGCCCTTCTAGTGACAGAATAAACGATATTAATTATATGCATTGAATTTATTCACTTATGGTTTTACCTTGTCTGATTATTCTATTGATACCTTATTTCAGGCAGTTGGTGATTCAATATGTTAAACACCGTGCTGCTCTTGGTGCAAAATATCATCGCACAGATTGGGCTTCAGTTTCTGATCTTCCAGCACCTCCTAGCACCTGTCAGAAAAGAATGAGCTCACTGAATCAGAACCTAAGATTCAGGAAAGCTGTGATGAGACTCTGTAACATGCTTGGTGAACGTTATGCAAAGCACTTGGAGAAGACCCAGAACATGTCATTAAACAAAGATGATTGCAGACAGTTTGTACGATCTCCATCTAACAAAGTTGCTCACAATTTTAGCCATAATGTTGAAACTCAAGCGAGTAGTTTAAATGAAGAAGCTTGGGATGACTTCGAGAACAGAAGTATCAAGATAGCCCTTGATGAGGTTCTTAGGTGCAAGAAGATGGCTAAGCTGGAAGCATCCTCTGAGAAAGATAGATCTTTAAATCAAGGGTGGTCAATTGCCAATGCGGATACTGAAGGATATGTAATTCTCTTACACTTCCGTCTATAATGCAAAATGTCAAGCCCTTTTCTCCAAGTATATGATAGATTTTTTCTTTTTTGCTCTGATGTTTGATTAAATTGATATTTGTTTCCTCTTTCTCTCTCCTCTTCTGCTTTTCTCTGTGGTGTTTTCTCCCTTGCAGAAGAGACTTTAATAACATGCTTTTTTTACTTTTTACAATCTTGAGTTGTTATGGAAGCTGTCTGACAATACAAATCATTTTTGTGGCAGGATTCTCAAGAAAACGAAGCAATTCCATCGGTCATTCCTGGTGAACTTATCCAGAGTCGTCAAGGGAAGGACCTTGCGTTTCCTAACCAAAGATCACGTCGTCGTATTGATAAAAAATATACTAGGTTTCTAAATATTAGGGCTAATATTAATCGACAAGTATATGAATCATTGGCTGTTTCAAATGCGGTGGAGCTATTTAAGCTTGTTTTCTTAAGCACCTCAACAGGGCCACATGCGTCAAATCTAGTGGCTGACATTCTTCGGCGTTACTCAGAGCATGATCTATTTGCCGCTTTTAACTATCTTAGAGAGAAGAATATTATGGTAAATAGTTCTCAAGCGAGGTGGTTGTATTTTTGTTGAGATGTTGTTGTATGCTTGAGTTGAATCAATTATACTTGGTCCAGTCAAATTTATCTAGGTCAATTTCTAAAACTGATATTATATATACTGTAAGCTATGTTAAAATGAAATTCTGTTTCCCATAGAATATGGCTCATAATTAGTTTTTGGGGCTATACAGCGCTCCATGCAAAATTTCATAAAATGAGGTTTATAAGACTGCCCTGAGATGAAGTGAACTGAAGATTAGAAATATAGCAATATGAGGGGGGAAATGATGTGGTTGAGTTATGAGATTTAATGCCAACATATAAATTGAAGTTGGGATGCAGGAAAAGTTGCTTGAGATTGGTATGCTGCTGTAGAAATAGTAAATGGCCAAGTGCATATTGTGGAGTTTTATGTTGTATGTGTAGAGGAAACAGGGAAACAAGCGATGACTTGTTAATACATGCTCCAAATTCCACAGTATTATGGCATCCTTCATACCAACTTAGCTGAAACTGAGTCTACCGTACTTGTTCTTAGGGATACAGCCAGTCAATCAAACTGGTGCTCATTAGACTAATAATTAGTTATTAACAGCCAGCTTTTCCCTTTAAAATAGACGTCAAGACTTCATTAACGTGGCTATAGACTTCCAAAGAGGTTGAAACTTCAATGAGCTGCCAATGGAATTTCTTTAACTGCCTTTGAACTTGTTATTTTTTCTTTTCTGGTATTTTTGCTAGTAACTTTTATTTGACTTGTGCATTTACAGTACTGATTTTTGGCTAGCTGGTCTCTTCTCCTTCTCCCTCCTCTGTTACTGTTATATGTATCAGACCTTTTCTTTCTAAGCTCTAACTATATTCGCATTTGACAGATTGGAGGAAATGGCTGTCAACCATTTGAGCTATCACAACACTTCTTGCATGCTATTTCCAAGTCCCCATTTCCATTTAACACAGGAAAAAGAGCTGTCAAATTTTCTACATGGCTACAGGAAAGAGATAAAGACCTTACCAAAGTAGGGGCTAATCTTGCTGAAGATCTACAGTGTGGAGACATTTTTCATTTGTTTGCTTTAGTTTCATTAGGTGAACTTTCAATTTCACCATTAGTACCGGATGATGGTGTTGGAGAGGCTAAAGACGTGAGAAATGTAAAACGTAAATCAGATGTTGGTGAGTCTTCCAGTGGTGATAAAGCCAAAAGGCTGAAATCCTCCTTTGGGTTAGAAGGTGAAGTTATTTCTCGTCGGGAAAAAGGTTTCCCTGGTATCATAATATCTGCACGCCGTGAAACAATTTCAAGAGCTGACACTCTAGACTTGTTCAAGGATAATGAGACTTTTAACAGTGAACAACCTTTTGAGGGAGTTTTTCAACTAAGAAAGGAACAAAGTTGTAATTATTCTCTTCCTGACCATATGCTAGAAATCTTCGACTCATGTGACACTGTATCTATAGAAGAAAACCATTCTGAATCACCTTGGGAGGCTATGGCAGGCTATGCACGACATTTGATGCCGGTGCCTTCCAATCAAGAACAGAGCAGTGTTATCTGTGCTGAGGTCTTCAGTGTTGTTTATGCTGCCATCCAGAAGGCTGGTGACCAGGGATTGAGCATGGAAGAAGTTTCCCGAATTATAAATTTGCCAGGTATTTATGCTTTCGGATTTAATCAACCATATGATCGATTCACAAAAAATTGGAACTATTTAAAGTACATTGAAATTGTTATTTGTTACTTGGTTTATGCCTTTTAGGAGCAGAGGTAGATGGATTAATTGTTGATGTTCTTGAAGCATTTGGACGAGCCTTAAAGGTTACTTCTCCCCTCTCTATTGAATATTTTAGTGGTCTAGTGTAGCTATTTTTTGGATGTGTAAAAGAATTTAATGATGAGGACTGAGAAGAAGAATAGAACAAAAAGATACAAAATGAGAAGATGATATATCACAGAAAAGCAATGGCTAGCCAAAGAGCTTGCTTCAGTATGATCGAGAATACTTTTCTAGTTCCAACTACGAAATAAAGTTGGAGTAGCCTTCTCTGAAATCAGAATCTGTTATAACGCGTTGTTTCTTTTAAGGAGGTTTTAATTTATTGTCCTCAAGTATATGTCAGTAGCTCACTGTTGGGCAATTTTTGCATGTAATATATTGTCTTTATTTGGCAGGTCAATGCTTATGATTCTGTTCGTGTTGTGGATGCTTTGTATCATTGCAAGTATTTTTTGACTTCTATGTCTGGTATTCATCAAGCTGTTCAACGACCTTCCTCAACAAAGACTAATGAAAAAAGTGATGCTGCATCCAAGCTTTACAAACCGGAAAAACGTGATACTAATCAAGCTAATTTGCTAAGGGAAAAAAACAATAGCGCTGGTCATCTGCACAAAGTGACAATTCTTAATCTTCCGCAAGGAGATGTGGATCCTGAACATCAAGCTTGCAATAGGAATAAAGGCTTGCAAGACAAAGTTGTTTTGTCTGGAGCTGATCATGAAAAAGACACACCCAAGTTTTCCTCTGATGAATTACATGTGCCAATATTGCCATGGATCAATGGAGATGGGACAATGAACAACATTGTCTTCAAGGGACTCAGACGCCGTATTCTGGGAATTGTGATGCAAAACCCAGGGATATTGGAGGTAATTACAATGCTTAATTCTATTTCTGGATGTTATAAATTTTAACTTCATGAAAATTATTGACGGCGAATGATAGTGGCTGCATCCTAAGGATGTCATCGTGAATAATGACTCATTGACGTAGATGCCCTTATTGTAGGTGCATCCTGAGAATGACCTTTCTTGATCAACTAAAAAGTAAGAAATCTTATTAATCTTATCTACTGAGTACTGACAATTTCCTCTTGCATCTGTGATAGGATGACATTGCATGTCAGATGCATGTGCTGAATCCACAGGTATACTCCAAATTTTAATGTTTCTAGAAATCTATGTTGAAATTGTTGCCACAACCTATACATTGTTTGTATTCAGAAAGTAATTTTGATCTATGCTTGGTGATGAACTGATGATGACCTACTTTGGAGCATTCTGTTCCTTGTTAAAATGGATAACATTTAAGACTAACTTAGTAAGGTTCTTATATCTTTATTAAAAGGTTCTCCAATTCAAATAAGACACGGCAAAAAGCTTTTTATATGACCAATCATAGTAGAGACTAGAGAAAGAATATAGAAGATCGCATTTTACATGACCAATCATAAAAGAGAGTATAAATAAAGCCTACGATTGTAGGAACCTCGTGGCATAGATATAAGGAACTTCACCTAAGTTTTTTCCTAATATGTATAAATTTATTTATTTTTTCTCTTGGAGTACTATTGAGTAGGTATTTACATTGTTTCTGCCAGAAATATTTATGTAATATAAGAAGTATTTTAGCTGCATTTTCATTATGATACTAGATAAGAACTATTCCTTTGTATCTGAAAGAGTAAATGGGCAATGCAATATAATGACCCAAGATCAAAAGAACAATATGGCTTTAGTCAGTAGTTAGACCCATTGTTGTCAAAAATGCGATTTTAATCATAAAAACGTATGTTTCTACCCATGCTGTTCTGGTCACATTTCATACTGACTCGGAAAATGCTCAAACTCGGGTAGGTACGGGTAAACTCGGGTAGAAACGCATAGAAATGGGTAGAAATGTAAACTGGCCCAAAAACATTATTTTAGGTTACAAAGGTGGATGAAAATTTCAATTCCATTCAAAAGCATTGATGTTGAATAATCAACTATGTATTTAGTACTATGTTAATATTATTATCTCTTTTAAATTGATTATTTGATTTGAATTTTAAAGTTTTGGTACATATATATTTTTATATGCTATTTTTTTTAGGTATGTAAACTCTTACGATTTTACGTTAGAGTTTATCCCCCCCTCCCCGAGTTTACGTAAAAAAGCGAGTTTGACAACCTTGGTTAGACCTTACTTTACTCCTAATTGAATAGGATATTGTCCTCAAATTCAAGTCATTATTATATAAACTTTTTTTTTAAAAGAAAATACGTTTTTACTTTTTACTTTTTAGTAATATAAAAAAATATTATGGATAATGAAAATACCTTATTTCTTTAAAACTTAAAAACATGTTAAAACAAGCTATAAATGTAGTATTCTATATTAAAAAAAGAAGGAAAGTAAGATTATGGCTATTCTTGGTAATACTATGTATTATGTAGTACAGACCAGATAGAAATTACTGAAATTCTTCCATTAACACTGTATTTAAGATTACACAATAACTTTGACTATTAGATTGGTCTGATTGGATCCTTAGTAATATGATTTCATTGTGTCATTGACATTGTATATGTTGAGCGGTTCAATCTGGTTTATTGCATAGAAACCAGTCGAAATCAATCTCATGATATTTAGAAACGGGACTGGTTGTGAAAAATGTCGTACTCATGGATCAATGGAACTGTATCGAAATAGAAGATTGCTAGGAGTCCTGGAATCTAAGAATGACTGTATATACATGACATTCTTTTTTGGGACTTTGTTGGCCAATTGATTAAATTTTAAAATGCTCACTGCACCCATCTTTGCCCTTTAGGATTGTTTGGCAATTAGGAGGGGGAGGGGGAGGGGGAGGGAGAGGGAGAGATTGAAAGGAATGGAGGGGAAGAGAATGGGAGTTAAAATCTCTTTTTCTTCAAATTGGGGTATTTTAAAAGGAAAAAGTTTAGATCAAGTTCTTTATATCCTTTTCATCAAGTTTTCCAATGTAAATATGACACGTGGCAAAAAGTGTTTAAATGACCAATCACAGTAGAGAGAGAATATAGAATGCCACTTTTTATATGACCAATTAGAGAAGAAAGAGAGTATAAATACAATATATGATTGGTGGAACTTAATGAAAAGGATATAGGGAACTTGACCTAAGTTTTTTTCATTTTAAAATTGTAAAGGATAGGGATAATGGAGAATTAAAAATTAATCAAATATTGTCTCCCCCTTGAATTTCTAACTTCCCAAGCAAGGGGAAGATGTTTTTCTTTTCTCCCCTTCTCCTTAATACCCAATCCTAACCTAACCCACCCTAACAGTGTTAGCGCACCATTTGTCATTGATGTGTGCATCTGCTTCATAATCTGTTTATATTTTCCATCTTCTTGTGACCTTTGATATTGGTTTGATTGCATTTATGATAGTGCTGTCTATGTTTTCCTTTTTGTATGAGAGTAAATGCTGATGCAAACTTTTTACAGAGCTGTAGAACACTTCTGGAAATGATGATTCTGGATAAACACCTTATTGTTAGGAAGATGCATCAGAATAGACCTGATGGAGCCCCCTCATTGCTACAGAATCTGATTGGAAGCAAATCTAGTCAACCAAAGTTGGTTTGCCGCAATCATTTCTTTGCCAATCCCTTGAGTAGTTCCGTACTGTAGGCAAATTTTGCTTGCAACTACTAACGCCAATATATAGCCTTTTATTTATTCGCCAAAGTATATATTATGTTGTGTTTATAGTTATGGTCCTTCTCTCTATTTCTCTCATAACTCCATCAAGAAATATAGAGAATTACAGAATTCTATCTCGAGTAGATAGTTACGAAAAAAAAGAAGACTGTAGACAAGCATGTTATTTATGGAGTATGCTTATCTGCATGTGTGCTCTCTTGTTGTAAAATGTGGTACTTAGCAACTAGGGCTATCTATCTTTGTATATAGTAATTTTTTTTAATAGAAAAGTTTAATTAGAGATTTGCCCATGGTCCTTTTTTTTTATTCTCTTTAAATTTATACCTGATATTCTTCAAGTAACTTTTGTTGGGATTAATCTCCTTCCATATTCCAAAGTAAACAAATAATTAAGGCTCTATACTGAATTGAAAATGTTTTTTTTTCCACAGAAGTTAAGAAAATTTTTTTGCTTTTGTTGCAAAAGATTTTTCTAAAAAAATCATCTAAGTTTATTTCTATTATTCTAAATAGGTATTTTAAACTATAGGAACTCAATTAAAGATTAAGTGAAAGTTTTTGGACTATAAGAATAAATTAACCTAAATTACAATAAAAGTTATAGTTATTAATCGATTAAGAACAATTCATTTTGATTTTATTCAAGAATTATAGTCAATCACTGTACTTTCACTTTGACTTTCATTTCCATACAAAATTGAGTATTTCCGCCCTAAGTAAATCGCCTCATTTTCTTCTTCAATGTGTACGATGGGGGTAATTGACTAATTGGTAAATATCTTGAGTTTTCCCAAATACATCCACTGATCCACTTATGTGTTATGACCTCTAAAACTGTCAGAACCAACAGAAGCATTTCTCCAAGTCTCAGGATATCTATATTAATATGGTTATGATTTTTTTGGTATCACAAAAATAAAGTGTAACATAAAAAAAAATAACTTTTCAATTAAAAAAAACTACCTAATAAATAACTTCTCATAAAAATAACTTCCCATGAAAATTGAGGAAAGTATTGGAGAAACACATGAAAAATTAGGATAAATTATTATTATGAAAGTTGTAAAAAAAACTATCAAATATTAAATGTTTTGTTATTTTGAATAATAATAGTTTTATATTATATTTTTTAAAAGTAAAAAATAAGTTACATGTACGGTATGTTTATGCGAAGCCTCTAATGAAGTATTATACATATCACACACTTTACAGCTATACTTTATATCAATCAGACTAAATCATATACCTATTTTAATTCCTTATCTTTTTTATTATAAAATCTTTTAATATAAATAAAATACATAACAAATATAGTCGATTATAGTATAAAAAATATATAAAAGATAATATTTTATATGAACAATCACAAAAAAATATAAATAAAATTCTGAACAACCTAAACAATTATATTTAAGTTTTTTTTCTTGTAGTAAACTAAATGTGGTGGTGTGGGTACTGGATACTGTGGAGTCCATTGCCATTGGGCTGAATTTTGAAATCCTCCATGTAAACGACACACCCAAAGCAGACGACACCACCGTTTCACAGCATCGTCGTCTGGTCGAAGCAGAATCAGAGATGTGAGTGAAAGTGAAACAAAGAAAAATGGCAGACCCACCCATCTCTAATTCCATCACAGCTTAACGATAACGAGCTGTGACTCACGCGCGGTACACGCGCGCCCCCGCTATCGCTATGTCACTCTTCTCTGTGCCGGCACTCTGACCTCAACGACCATGGTAGTCAGGTGGAGAGCGCTCTTGCTGATTGCAGCTACCTCTCTCTTTGTTTTCGAAGAGTGGCTTTCAACTCCCACTTGCAAATTCACTCCCACCATCATCGATGGAGATGTCGAGTTTGGAGAAGACCCCGATGATTTGAAAGTCATGATGGTCGCCGACCTGCTTCTCTTGGGCCCCGATTCTGGTTTTCTCGATCGATTTTTCAGAGACTACTATATGTCCAAGTTCTTTCGGGTAGATTCCTTTTTTTTTTTTTTACTCTTCTGGGTTTTTCTCTTTTATACTATATTATTACAATGGCTGTGCTTGCATTATTCATGACTAGTTTCTGGATTAGATAACGCTAGCACCAGATTGCTTCGGCATATTATAAAGTAGATGTACGAGGGAAAGATGGAAAAATATGTAGAGTCATTCATAACCAGAGTTTTAATGGTCATATATGTACTTATGGTTAGTAAGTCTAAGATACATGAAAATGACTTGTTTAGAGTTATATGCTGTATAAAGTTACATCTCATACTTGTGCAGTGCTTAACAATACGGGGTTGTGGTTGAAGTCTTAAAGTTGCAAAATTTTTCCGAGTCTTACAGATATTTTCATTCTGCCAAGCATGTAGTCAACACATTTTGGGTCTTGGGAATATAGATTTAGTAAGTATCATGCTAACTACAACAACAATCAAAGCCTTTTCCCACTAGGTGTCAGTTATATGGATCAAACGACGCCAACATGTTCTGTTTTTACACATTTCTATGGTTAGGTTATTTTTAGCTAAGTCCCTCCTAATAGTTTCTCTTATTGTTTTTATTTTGTCTTCCCCTACCTCTAGTTATTGGGCTAGCATGTTCACGTCGTTGATCCCTATTCATAAGGATTTGACAAAGTTTTACGCTGGCTGTCGACTACCTAACACAACCCTTCTCTTTTATCCGGGCTTGGGACTGGCTATGCAAGCATAGGCAGAGTTAAGTATCATGCTAACTGCTAAGATTAAAAATTGTCTGTTACTTAGCTATTGAATTCAAAACTTGAACCCATCTATGTGCTTCATTCATCCTTTTTGATCCAATAATGCACCAACTGGCCAGAAATCTTTTGAAAGTTTGAAGCCTGATTTGCTTCTTGTCTTGGGAGATGTTTCTGCAAAAGGTTCAGAGTTAACAAAAAGCAAATGGATGTCTGTGCTCCATCAGTTTTACCGAATGTTAGGTCCCTTTGTCGGTCTTCCATTCCACGCAATTCTTGGTGACAGGGATATTGGAGAATGCAGTAAGCTTGATGTGAAAAAAGTTGATTGGATTGCTAGCAAACTCCCAGGATTGGATCCTTCTGGTTGTGGTGCATTTGAAATTGGTAACATCAGTTTTGTCTCACTTAATGCTGTGGCACTACTTTGTGGCAATAACTATCTACGCTTTGATGTTGAAAAAGTGATAGAGAGGGAAAGTCTTGAAGTTCGTCTGGAAACAGAAGATGCTACAGAAGCAGTAAATGATACCTCTACCACCAACATTAGAGATACAGACTTTAACTTTAACTGGAGTGAAAGCACCATGTTATCTGGATCTGGTCCTGTACTCCTACTCCACTTCCCCTTAAGCCAGGCAAGAAACGAGCAGTATGATGGAATTGGTGCTTTTAAGAGGACTTCAAACTCTTCAAAAGATGAATTGAATGTGCGAGAGATCAGGTTGGTGGAAAACCTTCATGTTCAATGCTTTTTTGTTTTATATGTATATATTAGAACAGGGTGTGGTAGTATATGTCTTACTTATCAGTATGAGTAAGGAAATGCGTCTTGTTCTACTATCCTATGATTGAATTTGTAAAGCCAAGTTGTTGAAGTATGACCTGAAGCTTCATCCTTTACTTTCACAGAACATAAGATTTCTGATGAATTTGAATGTTGGGTTGAAGGTACTATTTCTTTCTAAAAGTTGAGAAAAAATATGCATGTTAAGTTTTTGTTCTGTTGATAATCTTCCAGGAAGTGTTAGGCCAATAAGTATATTGATTGGTTTGTAAGCCATGTTCATTTGTCTGGTACTTATGCCATTAGGCTTCCTAATTTACAATTTATTTTCAACTTCTTCACTTTAGGGAGCTTATTGGGGCTGGCCCATACAATTTATTTCACACCCTCCCAGCAAATGCTACAGAATATGTTTTTCAAGCTCTAAAACCAAGGTAATCAGCACTCCTGATTGAGAATTTATTTTGTGATTCAATATGACAATTACTTGTTCATCCTTCTTCCTTTTATAGACATAATATTTAAATGGTGGTGTTTAATCACCTGGAAACTACCTCTCTGCTTGGTAGGGGTAAGGCTACGTACATCTGACCCTCCTCATACCCCAACTAGTGGGAGCCTCGTGCATGGGTGGTGTTTTATCAGCCAAACTCCTTTGTAAATCTAGAAATGGATCCTAATATAGACACCTTCAGGGTTATAATATTCTGTGGCTATGCACATACTGTAACAGGATGGTTGGTTATTGTCTTGGAAAAATTCTTAGTAAAACCGTTATTATTTATATCTTTAACTACAGTGTTGGATACTCCTGGGGTGAATTAAACATCATATGATACAAACTGCTGACCTTGAATTTATCAAATAAATAAACTGTCCTAATCAGCACGATTATCTATGTGGCACTACAAAACAAAAAGTATTATCATGGCTAAATTGACAAAATACTGTAGTTAAATATATGTCTTGGCATCTCATTCAGTATTTAAGGCCATGTGGACAGTCATGTTTTTCATCTACCATAAATGATTTAGATGGAGTTAGGATGAAGGACAAAATTACTTGCAAATTGAAAGTTTAGGGACGTAATTAACAGCAAACAAAGTTTAGGGATCAAATTGACAAAGACCCTATAGTCTGGGGATAAAAAAGATACTTTTGGCAAAAAGAAAAGGAAAATCGAAATGAAATGTTCCTTGAACTGTCTTGTTTTGCAACCCGAAGGCTGATTGATGATGCATGAGCTTATTCTGTGCAGAATTATTTTTAGTGCTCATAGGCATGCATTTTCAGAAAGCATCCATTTGGACCAGATTCGAGAAGTCACTGTTCCAACCATGTCTTGGAATGCAAGGGATGACCCCGGATTTGTGGTTGCCTCTTTCCAGAAGACAGGAAGAGCGGTGAGCATCAGCTACTGTTCTCTTGCTAGGGAGTCTCATATCATTCTAATATATTTCTCTACTCTGCTTCTCTTTTGTTTGATATGTTTAAAAGGATAGTAAAAGTCCAAAATTAACTTTTGATCTCTTAACTTTATATGAAATTTCAATTTTGTCCTTTGTTTGTACTAATTGATCAATTTCTTTCCCTAACCAAATGTTGTCAGTTATATATAAGCTACAGTCACACAAATATCCTTCGGGTGAATTGTTGAGGTATGGTTTATTGATTTTAATTCACTTCTTAAAATAATTTGTAAAAATTCGAACATAATGTTTTTTTTTGCCATCAACATAATGTTTAATTAATGTAACGATAATTGATACAACCATGTTCTTACATTTTTTATGATTAAAAATATTTTAAGCAAAAAGTATTTATACATATGAATACCTCTTCGGCCTTAAAAAATTGGTATATAATTTAAAAATAATAATAATAACATTTATAGTAAAAAAAAAGTGGTTGCCATATGTTTTGTTTAGTTGATCGCTCAATTTTGTTTAAAAAATTTTGAATCATAAGTTAACTAAATGAGTTCGATATAAATTAGAAGGCATTAAAATATAATTTATTCTATTTTGAAATTCAGATATTAACATTGTAATTTGTAAAGCTTCAATATAGTTTTGTTTTTAAATGGGCTATAGATAATAGAATGTGACCTCGATTCTTTTATCTCGCATATTTATATATTATAGTATTTTAAATGTGTTTGGTTCAAACCAAAAAAATATATATATTTGTTTGGTATATTGTTAGAGATAACTTTTTTTTTAATGAAGTTAGAGATAACATTTTAATATCAAATTACAGGCAAAAAGATGTTATCTGAAGATGGTCAAAATTTCCTATCATATCACATTAATCATAGAATTGAATGAAATAATTTTTTGGATAATTAGGTGAAGTTAAAGCTATAAATAAGAGTTTATCTGTAGTTAATTATTGAATTTATTTTAAAATTTGTATTATCTTAATTTGTTTAAAAAATATTTTAACACAAATTCAATAATTGATAGATGATAAACATCATCTTTCTATAGCATTTTGGCCAAACAAAAATCTCTCTGTAGCTTAAAAATAACACCTCTGTAGTATTGGTTTTTGTCCCATTTTAGCACTTTTGAATTTTTTAATATTATCATTATCACTTTTCAAATCTTATTTTCCAATCTATACCAAACACACTGTTCATGCTCCAATTCGCCGTTGTCAAGGCAAATTGGGAGTCAACTCAATCTGCTCCAATTCGCCGTTAGCAACGGCAACTTGAGTTTTTTGAAAAAATTGATCCTACATGGCGTGCTGACGTGTCCAATTCGCCCTTACCAACGGCGAATTGGACTCTATAAAAAAATTTTAACTTATTTTTTGTCAAATCGGGATCTCAATTGGTCATTAAAAAAAGCAAGACGTGTTGACAAGTCTTTAGAAAAGAAATGAGGAGTGATCAGTGCTCCATACAATATAATTTATAGTCAACTATTAAAAAAAATTAATATATATAGGTAGGTTTAGTACTTTATACTATATAATTTACATGCACAGTGAAAGGTGAATAGGTTCAAGAATGTTGGTTTGATTTAGAGGAGAGGTAGGGGTCGTATACTGAAAAAGCAATACCAATTCGCCATTCTCAAGGGTGAATTGGTGTTGCTTTTTTTTAATGATCAATTAGGATTCCGATCTGACAAAAAATAGGTTAAAAAATTTTTACAGAGTCCAATTCGCCGTTGGTAAGGGCGAATTGGACACGTCAGTATGTCATGTAGGATCATTTTTTTTCAAAAAACCCAAGTTGCCGTTGCTAACGGCGAATTGGAGCAGATTGGGTTGACTCCCAATTCGCCGTTGCCAACGGCGAATTAGAGCATGAACAGTGCGTTTAGTATAGATTAAAAAATAAGATTTGAAAAGAGATAATGATAATATTAAAAAAATTCGATAAAATGGGACAAAAACCCTATAGTATTACCCTAACTTTTTTTACTAGTTGCTATTTTTATCTTTATTTTTTCAATAACAATGAATTTCATAATAAAACTTATTTGTAAATAATTAAGCATGTAAAATATAGCAAATAAATATTAAAAAATTATTATTATATATATATATATATATTAGATGAAGAAGACGAAGAAATATGAATTAATATTAACAACCAAATATTACATTTTATATCACTAAAAATTTAAAGAATCATCAATTTGTAATATTAAACATAAGTGTCATAAATATCACAATATCTTATACTATAATAAATAAAATAAAGGTGAGTCTATGATGGATTGTTGTATCATGTAATAGGTTATGTGGTACAATTATAACTATTGATGTGATCTAATTGCATTGCATGATGCAACAAAATAACAAGTGTCATAATCCTATTACTTAAAATTATATTGCATATATACAACAAATTACATCCACTCACCCAAAATAAAATATACGGAAAGCTCATAAGATTTTTTTTGGAATGACTTCCTTAAACCCTATTTCTCTTTCTCTGTATCCTCAATCCGATCAAAGCAGATCACTGAAACCTTATTGCTGACGTGTACGATCCAGATTCGACCTCCTCTCTCCGGTTCCGAGCTCTCTCTCCTTCCTTCCGTCGTTGCTTCGAGCTCTTCCCTTTTCTCTTATGTTGCTGCTGAATTTCTAAACCCCAATTTCGCCATGCTCGCAGAGGAATTGGGTTGACCTGCCTACGACTACCACCAGAGGAGACTCCTCCATCACAATTGGAGGTAACGAACCTCCAACGCAACGCAATAATGGCAGATAGTGCCTCGTCATCATCCCCCAAACCCATCCAATCCGCCTCAAACCCCATGGACCCAATTGCTCAGAATCCGTCAAATCCACCAATCCAATCACCTTCCAATATTTCTCAATCTCCCTCAATTGACCATCTTCCTCAGATGTCTTCCCCTCCTCTCCCTTCCATTTCCCAAATCTCTAACCCTCAATCCCAACAACAACAGCAGCAGCAGCAACAACAACAACAGCAGCAGCTGCAACAGCAGCTTAGTCCTGCTGCTGCTGGGTTAGACTATCAACAGAAATCCCTTCAACAGCAACAGCAGCAACAATCCCAACCTCTGATGCAGCAGCAGCAGCAGCAGTCGCAAACTCTGATGCAGCAGGCTCAAAATGCGAATGCGAACCCAATGTCAAATTATCAAATTCATCAAAGCCTTCAGAGATCCCCTTCAATGTCCAGGTTGAATCAAATTCAACAGCAGCAACAGTTTGGTGTCATGAGACAGCAAGCGGGTTTGTATGGGCAGATGAATTTTGGTGGCTCTGCTTCAACGCAGCTTCAGAATCAGCAGCAGCAGCCGCAGCAGCAACAACAGCAACAATTAGGAGGCTCGAGTTTGTCACGGTCAGGGTTAATAGGACAGAGCGGCCACCTCCCCATGTTACCGGGTGCTGCTGCAGCTGCAGCTGCTGCACAATTTAATCTATTGGCCTCGGTATACTGAATTCTTTAAACTTCTTGTTTCTTTTTAATGCATGAATTTATGTTAATTGGTTTATCACTTTATATATGATTAGTTCCTGAGATGGTTATAAACTGCTGCTGTCTGATTTGCATCTTTCAATTGTTTTTCTTGGCTTTGGAGCAAAACTTGCGTACTTACTTTCTAATAAGCAAGATGTGTATTGGATAATATGTTTAACAACCATGGAAATTTTTGCAAAAAGTTCATTGAGTCACTGGCAATTCTTTTAGGGGTGTAAAACCGAACAACAGAGTAGTTAAATGACATCAGAAGCATTTCTTCATTGTTATTTATGATTGATTCCATAATAGAGATTAGATGATTGAAATATAGACAATAGACAATCTGCAAAGTAGAGGAAATATATGTAGAAATCAAGTAATTCAAACGAATAAGGAACTCTACCTGGCATGCCATTTTCTTCAATCATGCTTTGCACATCAGTATCATAACAGCATTTAATTATTTAATATTGTCACGTTTCATGCCTTCTACTATAAATATTTTTTTATTTTGTACTGAAATGGTTTGAACTTGGGGTGTAGCCAAGGCAGAAGGGTGGGGTAGCCCAAGCATCACAATTTCATCCTGGTAATTCTGCTGGACAACCTCTGCAAGGAATGCAAGCAATGGGGATGATGAGTTCACTTAATCTCAGCTCACAACTAAGAGCCAATGGAGCCCTTGCCTATGCTCAGCAGCAGCGAATGAACCAAGGTCAAATTAGGCAGCAACTATCACAGCAAAGTTCACTCAACACAACACAGGTATAGTATCTTCTTATGTTACACACTTTGGTGTGATTTTGGTGAAATAGGAATAGATATACTTCCTGCTGCTATAAATATATCTTCTGGTGTCAGCACAAGTCTACACATTTTCAAGTTTAACAATGAGCTGGCCAGTTTTTCCTATGTGTGCTCATAAACTGACGTGCCCACTTTCATGAAAATTTATAATCGAAAGGGCAAAGGGGATGGATGTGGCCAAACCCAAGTGAAGGTGACCCTGAAACCAAAGTATATTCTAGAAAATAGAGAGGGAATTACGCAATAACTAACTCTGACACTTGTGGCTGGCCCTATTAAGGGTACCATCATCGTATTGGAGGCAAGAAAAAGTTCTGAATGACATACGAGAGCATCTGACCTCCTGAATGTCAGATAACTACTCTACATTCCTGCATTTTTTTTTTTTGTTTTTTTGCTTCTTGCACTGTATTAGGATACTATGATATTTCACATTTGTTTCTATTTCAGTTGTTTCTTTCTCTCTGGTATTGGCTAGCCTACACTGTTGTACTGGTTCTGGTTTGAATGAAATAGCAAGAGAAGTTCCTATCATAAACATTAAACTCATGCAAGTTAACATGTTAACTTGTGAGTTTAACAACAATTGTTCATGCAGTTAAGATTTTGCTATTTGAGTCTTCAAGATTTACACTTCTGCTTCTCATGTTCATGCTCCCAGCATGCAACTATCTCACTGTGATTAACATCATTGGACAATTCGATTAACTTTTGCTCTATCCTTGCTCATCATGCTTCTGGATTTGTATTGGCCATACTTTTTAAAAAATGGTAAATAAATGTCTAATTGAACATGTACCCTCTTTTCTTTTCCATTTTCTCCCTTAATTGCTGAGAGGGAGAGGTTGGGTGTTCCTTGCAATTGTAGGATATAATGTGAAAATTCATCTTTCTCATAGAATGTAATGTGCATTTCATTTTTAAAGACAAAAATTATTCAAGTGACGTGCTATTAGCAAAGTGAACTTTAAAACTTAAATTGGCATAGCTATTGGTAAGTCACTAAGTTGTTTTCATTTGCATGGTATTGAAAAGTGTTTATCAGATTGATTGCAATAAATTCAATTTGTAGTTCATGGGAGACTAGGATCAAATTTTTCCAGCTGGCTTGTGTTGCACATTTCAGTAAGTTGACAAGGTTACAATATTACGGTTTTAGATCAGCACGTTCCTATTATTAAAGTACAGATTGAAAAATAGGAACTTCCCTCTCGTGAATCAGGCTTTTTTGGCAGTTTCAGTGGGTCTTTCTTTGTTATGATTCTTAATTCCCTCTGATCATATAAATCACGGGCCAAAGAATAATCAAGTTACTTATATGCTCTAGTCATTGCCATAGGGGCACAGCAGAAAATCACTTTTATTCTTAGTATTTATGGATTTATAATGCTTAAATTGCCTATTTCTGCTTTCATATATGTGACAGACCAGAGCTGGTTTCGTTTGCAGAAACATGTAGTGAAATTGCAAAGCTTTTTTTATGGTTTATTGACTCATGTTTTTCTTGGCGTTGTATCATGGAAAAGTAGAACTTTGAGTTATTTGGATAAATGCAGCAAGCAAGAACTTTCCATATAAAGTGTAGAAGATATATCTGGAAAAGGAAAAGACTTGGGCATTTGGCTTTCCGCTCTGCATCATGCAAGAAAATTAGCACATTGCTTTTCTTTCTTAGTCAATAGTCAGTACTTTAAGAAGAAATCTTGAATTGATTAATCAACATTGATCTTTTAAATTATTTTGATTTATTTCCGAACACATATCAGTTGTTGATGTAGACAAGAAACCAAATATGTTCCCCAATGTTGTAGTTAACTATGTTTGTGACTCTTAGATTTTTTATTGCATTAACTAGATTAGTGTTTTCTGTGTATGAATATTGATAGAGAAAGAATGCTACAAGAAAAAAGGGAAAGAAATTTTTTAGTAAATACATTCAAGTTTGATATGGTACAATTGTAAATGAAGTTCATTATGTAATTGCAAGATTTACTTTGGTTGTGCATATTTACAGAACTTTGGCAAGGCAATGTTGATAAGTTGTTAAGTGTTAACTACAGGTCCAAGGCTTACCAAGGACATCTTCCCTTGCATTTATGAATTCTCAATTACCTGGGTTATCTCAGAATGGACAGCAAGCAATGATTCATAATTCTTTAACACAGCAACAGTGGTTTAAGCAAATGCCAGCAATGTCTGGTCCTGGTTCACCTTCATTGCGTCTTCAACATCAGAGACAGCAGCAAGCCTTATTGCAGCAGCAACTGGCTTCATCAAATCAACTGCCACAAAACTCTATGGCCATGAATGCCCAGCAGTTGTCCCAGCTGGTGCAGCAGCAACAACCAATGGGACAGCATCAGCTGCATCAGCAGCAACAGCAACAACAGCCCCAGCAGCAGCAGCAGCAACAACAACAACAACAGCAACTAATGCAACAGCAGACACAACAACAATCTCAACTTCAAGCACCTGTTCATCAACAGCAACAGCAGCAGTCTCCAAGGATGCCAGGACCCACAGGCCAAAAGTCACTTAGTCTAACAGGATCACAGCCAGATGCTACAGCATCTGGCGCAACTACACCAGGGGGCAGTTCAAGCCAAGGAACCGAAGCAACCAACCAACTTCTTGGGAAAAGAAAGATACAGGATTTGGTTTCACAGGTCTTCTGTGCTCTTTGTTATCTGTTTTCTCAGTTATGTTTATTGCTTATATTCGGGACTGTAATCTATAATCATCTATCTATCTGCAGGTGGATCCACAGCGCAAACTGGATCCTGAAGTCATAGATATTCTTTTAGAGCTTGCTGATGAGTTCATTGATTCTGTATGGATTCTAACACCTTTTTTTTTCCTCATGAATTTTCATTTTGATTTAGTAGTCATATGGAACAATCATGCTTTGATCATTTATATCAAATTTCCACTATACTGAAATTCATCATTAAGGACTAAATTCATCATAATAACTTAATTAGAATTAACTGGAAGGCATGCATCTTAATACCACTTTAGAGTATTCAAGATTTTCTCAGTCATGGTCATGTATTTATGTGATTCTTTGACATGATAAAGCTATTGAAATTTCTTTTATCGTTTCTTTCTGTGAGTAAAGTTTATTGGACAGCATACATCATGCCACAGTACATACCGTATACATAGTGCTTACAACTCTTAAAAGATCAAGATAATGAATTGTACTGAATAAGTAGCAAAGTTTCTAATTCCTTATTCATTACATTCCCCATTGGATATTTCCTTATAGGACGAGTGATCTATATATATATATATATATATTTTTTTAAAATGCATCTTATATTCTCTATTTGATACTGAAATTAATGGTTGAAGGTTTGTGTGTGTTAGATTTTTCTGTGTTTTCTATCAGAACCTTATCTTGTTTTTCTTTGCAGGCAACAACACATGGTTGCATTTTGGCAAAACATAGAAAATCATCAACCTTGGAGTCCAAGGATTTACTGCTACATCTAGGTTTGCTGTTACTATATCTTATTTTACTCTCCCAGCCCTATAACTGGAAACTGGTTCCTGTAATTGACTAGAAAAGGTCATTCTTTTGAGTAAAATACAAATCAGGCCTTGTGGTTTGGCCTGTTTATTCTTGGGTATGTTGTGATTTAGAAGTTGGCTTAAACAGTTAGCATGTTAGTACCGAATTGTATCATTCCATTAACTTTTTTATGGAATGTATTGAAATTTATGTTAAATTTCTAAGTTCTAACTTTATGAAATCTGTAATTATCTATGCATTGAAGACTGAAATTCTTCTTAGTCAATTGGAATCCCAAATTCCATGCACACTACAGAATATTTCCTAAATGTTGCCCGTAAACAGGATCCTTAATTTTGTACCTAAGTTTTCTCTAAATTCTTTTTTTGAGGTTTTTGTTATTTTATTTTTTATTATCACATTGGATCAGTATTTTGTACATTACATTTTTAACGTTGTTTCATAAAATAATGCAATGAACATGTTTCTTGGATTGTATGCTGTATATGTTGTCAGGGTTTGCTATAATATCATGAGTGAGATGCATCTGAATGTTTGGATTAAGCCATAACATATTATATATTTTATAGATAATGAAACCATTCCTGATTCTTCTCCTAAAAGTTTAACCCTTTTGGAAGAAGAGGTTCTTCACAAGGTGTTAGAGCCTCTTGTGACCTTAGAGTCCATTCCTTGTTGCTCTCATTATCCTTACTAAAATTAAATTTCAGCACATTGCATGGATGGTTCTTGACAATATGTACTGGTAAGAAAGAGTTGACCTCACAACTTCATTGATTTACTTGTTTCAGAGAAGAATTGGGATTTAACGATTCCTGGATATTCAAGTGAAGAAAAGAAGTATCAGAGTAAACCTGTAAGCAAACATTATTTTCTCTCTCCCCCTCCCCCCAACCAAAAAAAAAATGCATGTCAATTTGAAATATACACACGTGATTACAAATGCATCAAGAATTTATAATGTATTAGTAAGTTGTATTAGCCGACCCACCTAGTGGGAAAAGGCTTTGATTGTTGTTATATTAGTAAGTTGTATGAGGCAAAAATTCATTTGCCTGTTTTAAAATTGTTAATTTGCTTAGAATACACCTCCCTCCCGTTGCTTTCAACTCAAGGGTTGAGTGCGTATATTGGCCATTGGAAGCCCTTGTGTCACTAATCTACTTAATAATAATCTGGATTTTGACTTGCGTTGCTTCAAATTTACAGCTATTAAACGATCTTCACAAGAGGCGCCTAGATATGGTAGGTTGGAGGATCCATTTATACAACTGATTTGAATGCTTCTGTCTTTGGACACAAATAATTTTTATTTCCTTTTCTTGCCAATCAAATAATCAGGTACGCACATTGATGGAATCCTCACACTCTGAACCAAGTATGAACAATACTAAAGATATGAGTAGACAGGGCCTTGCTAATCCTGTGGGTGCCCACCAACTGATAAGGCCGTCACTAAGTTCAGAGCAGTTGGTTTCTCAATCAACTAATTCTCAAATGGTACAGCAGATGACGAGGTTTTAATCAATCTTTCAGTTCTTACTTGGTCTCCACGGTGGTTGGTTTAACTGCCTGGATGCTGGTAATCTTCTTTTGCTTTTAATAATTTCATTTTTCTCTGGTTTTTTTCTTTTTGGGGAAAAGAGGGGGGTGAGGGGGAAGTTCTTCGAACAAACTTGATATCTTGTTTATTTTAGCTGATTGTTCCAATTAGTCAATATACTCCAAATGATGTGTATAATTATTCTAATTATTATTCATGTTTATTAATTGCTTTGCAGAAGTCATGAGAAGTGGTTGTTAAAAATTATTGTAAGAAATCAGTGTCTTGTTAGATCGCACTGTCAAATCCCTTCCATTCCTCTAAATATCATTTTATCCAAAGCATCTGCAACCCAAGTCTGAAAAGGAGAGAAAGGATCTCATTGGTTCATATCTTGCTAACTTCCAAACCAAGCCTTGGGCTCCCCATATTTAGCCATGATTGAAATAACAGAGAGCCATTATTCAATATCATTTACTTCTAACCAAAACACTTGTTATCCTTAGCCTTAGCCCTTTTAGAATCTAATTTGAAAATTATCATCTTGTTACCCTTACACCTAACCAAATCAAATCTTATGTTTTGCACTTCTGAAAATGGTAGACAAGACTTTTGCAAGATTCTAACCACTTAGAACCGAGCCAATAGTTCCATGCATAAATTCTAACAATGTGGCTTTCTGGACAAATTTGTTGAAACCTTGATGATCATCCTTATAAATATCTGATAGAAACCTTCTGTTATATTACTAGCAGCACCTCAAATAGGTCAGAATAGCAAATATAAGAGACAAGAAAATAAACCCACAGCCTCAAGCACACCGAGCAGAGTATAGTACAAAAGACAAAAATGAGCTCAGTACAGAAAACCCCACCAGAAAATTAGAATAACAATGGCAGAAAATATAAAAGGTTGCCTAACATTGGAGAGAGCAGGCTCTCTCCACTTTTTTCCTTAACCTTCCTAGGTCAGCCACTCCTAGTGTCAGAGTTAGTTACTTCACCGACAAATTCCCTTCTGCCCTATATTTCTTATGGAATAAACTTGGACACTTGGGCTTGGATCTTCCCTCCCCATCTCAGGCCTCTTTCTCCTATTATAGGCCATCGTAATTGGAGCCCATCAATATCCCATTGATTTTTGTTTTGTTTTGTTTTTTAATGAAGAATAGAGAAGCTGTAATGAAGTCATCTGGGACTTGTTGACCTCTCTCCATCCAGTTTCAAATGGACATGCTTCCTTTCTCATAGAATTTCACTCTAAGCACCCTTCATAGTCATTGGGCTACAGCGGCAATTTATATAAATTCCTTATTAATTATTCTTACCTGCCCACTTTCCCTTTATGTGGCTGTGTTCTGATATTTGCTGCATATGTCCTTATGAGTAATACTGCCTACATTTATCTTTCACTCAAGTCCACTACACTACGTAGCTCCCTCAACTTAAATTTGTGTTGGAACTGTTTAGCTTACATTATTCTTCCTTAATTGTATGAAGCTCTGTCTGTTTGTGTCTGTTAGAAATTTTTTCTAGACACCTTTTTCATGCAGTTTGAATTGATTCATAGGGTTTTCTTCTCCAACATCCCTCTTGTTTTTACTGTATCTTGGGGTTCTTAGTAAGATCACTACCAAAATTTATGTTCTTTATAATAATCTGAAATAAGTTATACCCTCCACCTATTTTTCAGTAGTTTCCTTTGAAGAAAAATTCTTGCTTGAGGCTTGAGCACCAAAAAACAAATGCATCTTTGGATTATGCATATGTTTAAGCAGCTGGCATGCTGTTTTTTATCTTCTCATCTAGTAGTTATAATTTGTGTCTCAGGTCTGGAAGCTTTTGCGATGGTAACTGATTGGCTTACAAGGGACTAAGTGTATTTGTGTTATTTAGACATGAAAATTAGGTTGAAAAATATGATAGTATTTTAACATCCCGTAGTTTATATATTTTTCTCAAATTGGATTCGTAATATCTATTGATTCCTGTATACAAGTTGGTCTATTAGAGAAGCAAGGGCATTTTTTGTTGGACAAAATATAGATATAATTTTTAGGTATTTAGTATCAGGTTCTTCAATAAAATATTGACATATGGAATAGTGTATTTTAAGGAATCAGTAATGTGCTTGAGTTGGAAACAAATAGTGATGTTATTTTTTTACTAAATATCTAATAGTAAATTACATTTGAAATTTTATGCAAGTTCTGTTATTTTCTATGTCATAACATACTTTTTAGGTTGCTTTGGTCCCTGTTTTGATCAATTATTTCAAGGGAAAATTTTTTTTTTTCATTTTAGATTTGAAAATCACATTCTTTTATGAAAAATTATGCTCTTATCTTGAGGGAAAAAAATAATTACGATATTACTTTACTTTTACACTAAAATATATTTGTGTTTGTGGGGGAAGGGGGAAAAAAGAGGGTGTGAATTTTTTATCCATTATTATATGCAAACTGGGTTACAGGTCTTTCAATTCTGAAAGGAGAGTTTAACTTCGAAGCGACCAACAATTTTTCTAGAATTTGGTATTTTTCATTATGAAGAATATAATACTATGGATTTTATTTTATGAGCTACATTCTCTTTTTTTTCCTTGGTTTCTTATGCAGTACATTCAAAACCTTGAACCAAGAAACCAATAAATAGTAACATCTATTATAAATAAAAGAGTAAATTACACTGTCCTTCTCTGAGAGATGTTGAAATTACACTGCCCTCCCCTCTAGTTTGTAAAATTACACTGCCCTCCCTTGAGAGATCAAAAGTCATTACACTTTGATCTAAAACATCATTCTCCAATAAAAAAAAGTCTAAAAGGTCAAATTTTTTTAACTTCCAATTCAATAAATATTCATGATTAAATTATCCCTCACAAAAGAATGAACTCTATAAAATGTGACCTATACATACTTTCATCCTCTTGTAATAACATTGTTTTATTTTTTTTATTGTCTTTTATTTTTTTTTATTAGTATTTAGAGTAATTATTATTGTTAACAAAATAAAATTCTAAAAAAAAAGTCTGTAACATAAAATAGTTTACAGATTTTTATATTAATAATGTAACGTAATATAAAATATCTATTATTTTACTTAATTTTGACAATTAAGTTTAATATATATATATATATATATATATAATAAAATATATCAAAAAAATTTGTTAGGTGTCCTAGAATTCAATTTTATAAATTTTGATAAAGCATAACATTAAATATTTTTTATCTTGTGTGAGGGTCAATTTAGTCATGAACATTTATTAGTCATTCATATTTGTTATATTGACTTTTTAGACCTTTTTTTAAATAGGAGAATGGTGTTTTGGATCAAAGTGTAATGACTTTTAATCTCTCACGGGAGGGCAGTGTAATTTTGCAAACTAGAGGAAAGGGAAGTGTAATTTTAACATCTCTCAGGGGAGGGCAGTGTAATTTACTCTAAATAAAAAAAACATCTATTTAACTCTAAGACAGGAAACGATTATACAAATGTAAATTTAAGTTTAGTATAATCAAATGTATTCGGAAATAACTCTACGACGGAGAAGATCAATATATTTGAGTTGATTATTATCAAATATATTTAACTCTAAGATAGGAAACGTTTATAAAAATGAAAATTTGAGTTGATTATAATCAAATATATTCAGAAAAACATATGGTAACTTTTTTTTTTTTTGGTAGAAGAAAGTTTAGGTGGGAGTAAGCACCGGTATCCCACCAGGGTCAGGGAAGACCTCCCAACCTCTTTGAGGATTTATGGGAGGATTTATATATCACCCACCAAATAAGGCTCCCTCACATCGATCATAGGGTTCGAACCCTCGCCCTTGTGAGGTAAGAATCCGAACCTTAACCAACTGTGTCACTCTTCATTGGGAAAACATATGGTAACTTAATATGCTGAAATGTGAAGGAATGAAGATTGTGGCTGAATTGTGAAGGCCCAAATCTGTCCACCTTAATGGGTTTGTACGTTGGGCTCTACACATTAAAAGAAGGCCTTAATTGATGCACAAATTGTGAAAGAGAAAAATGCAATGCAATAGTCTTTGAACTTCTTTTAGCTTTCTAGATATATTTATTATATCCCTCCTAAAAAAACAATATTTTTCTTCTCCAACAAATTTGGCCAAAGTCCTAAGAGTCTCGTCTAGGAAGCTATAATTAGTAACGTCGAAACAGGTTAAAGTTAGCTTGGGGACCAATTCTAAGGGCTTGTTTGATAACTATTTTTAAGAATAGTTTTTTGTTTTAAAAAATAATAAAACAAAAAATCTATTTGATAATCTTGTTTCTGATCTTTGTTTTTAAAACCAAAAAAACAAAACATAGTTTTTAAAACTAAAAAAAAAAAAGTGTTTTGTACTCAACTTTTTGTTGGCTAAAGGTCTATTTTGGGCCTTAATATTTGTATGAAGTTTAATGTTGGTCCTCAAAGTTTTTTTTTGGGTCGATTTTGGTCCTCAAGCGTAACACCGTTAACTTTTTGCCGTTAAATGATGACGTGGCATGCTTATATGGCACACCCTCTCTCCTACATGTCATATTTTAATGACGTGGCATGACACATCACTGCCACGTCACCCCACATGGCCATATCATCATCTGGGGTGACGTGGCAGTGATGTATCATGCCACGTCATTAAAATATGACATGTAGGAGAGAGTGTGTGCCATATAAGCATGCTACGTCATCATTTAACAGCAAAAAGTTAACGGTATTACGCTCGAGGACCAAAAAAAAATTTTGAGGACTAACATTAAACTTTTGAAACATTGAGGACCAACATTAAACTTCTTACAAACATTGAGGATCAAAATAGTACTTTAGCCTTTTCTGTTTTCATTAATAGTATTATTGTAATATATTTCATCTTCTTTAAACTCTATATCCTTTTAGCCCATAAAAATATAATTTATTTCAATTAAGTCCTTAATAAATAGAAATAATAATTTTAGTCCTTAAAAATACAATATCTCAATTTAGTTCATGATAGATGAAAATGAAAAATGTAGTCCCCTAAAAATATAATTTGTCTCAATTTATTCCCTTATAGATGGAAATGACAAATTTAATTATGAAAACACAATTTGTGTCAATTTAGAGACATGATAGATGAAAATGATAAATTTAGTCCCTAAAAAATAAAATTTATCTGAACTTAGTCCTTGAAAATTATAAATTTATATGTAAAACATTGATTACATTTATCGTTTTGTGGCCAGCCATTTACTCTTAAATAAAAAATTTACGACGAAAGAAAGTCGATAATGAATATTCTTCTGTACCGAAAAAAGAAAGATTGAAATAAGCAAGCTCTTGTATTGTACTACTAATTAAGCACTATACACGCTCCCAACACGGGCCTAGCGCTCTGGCTCTGCATTTTTGTTTGTCTCCAAGCCTTTTTAATGTTTAATTTATTGTTATTTTGCTAGGAAAGATTTTGGTGGGAAGTTAGTATTTGATGGGAAATGAGAATGGAAGTAGAGGCGGAAGGAAATGATAAGAAATGTGTTTGGTATTCAGAGAAATGGAAGTGAAATTAAAAAAGTAAGGGTGTGTTCTCTTTAAGAACTAAATTTGTCATTTTTATCTATGAGGGACTAAATTGAGACAAAATTATATTTTTTAAGGATTAAGAATTAAATTGAGATAAGTTGTATCTTTTAGGAATTAAATTTATCATTTTCATATGTCAGGGACTAAATTGAATGATATAGTATTGGATGAGGTGGATTGTTAAGAAATTATGTTTTCAAAACTTGTTCTTTAGAATAATTATTCCATCAAACAATTTTTTTTGTTTTTAAAACTGTTTTAGACCAAATTAATCAGACAAGTTTTTTTTTTATTTTTGTTCTTCAAAACTTGTTTCTAAAAATTATTTTTAAAAACATAAAACAAAAACAGTTATCAAGCTCTAATTCATTAATTGGATTGGTTTCGGAAGGAAAAAAAACTATTTAAAAATGAATATAAATGTATGGGTTTAAAATAATTTTGTGTGTTAAGACAAATAGACAATCATTAGGGGAAAAAAAAGATTTTGCTATAGAATGTTTTGTAGCATAAAACAGGTTGCTAATTAGTTAGAAACTTTTTGTAACAAAATTGTAGATAAGTCATAGCTAATTATTTAATAAACAAAATAAAAAGTACATTGCTAATCAAAGTTATTCCATGATATGTTTATTTTTGTAGCTAATCCTTAACTATGTTTGTAGCTAATACCTTGTAAAAAACAACAATTTCTAATAAGTTTTGCTAAATATTGTCATTGTGCATATTGATTAACGTTTATTCTTATTATAATTCATAATAATAAATTACTTAAAAGTTATGAAATTTTATTTAAAAAAAATTAATATCTAAAATCTTCATCAACCAGTAAAAAGATTTAGGGTATTAATTAGCAAACCCTTTATTTTATAGGTTTTCCTAATCAATCAAATATCATTGTTAAAGATTTTGTGATTGATATTGATAAAGTTTTCAGAAATTTAAACCAAAAAAAAATTTTGTTTCTACTTTTACAAATTTTAAATTATTATATAGTTCATCACCTATATAAATCAATAAATGTAACCAATATATCTTTTTCATAATGGCCACGAAAATTTGCTATCGGAGTCGCCAAATAAAAGATTAGCCGATCTTATTACTATTTAATCATTTGCTAATAATATTTGTTAAGTAAAAAATAATCAGATATAATAAATAAACTTCTTTATGTTTTTGAAAGACAATTATACCCTTATCTTTATCTTTCCTTTTTATTAAATAAATTTACTATACTTCAAAACCTTAAATTATTTTATTTATCATTTTTTTAGGCATAAAATGAGGCGTCATCTACTCCAATTCCAAAATGAAAAATAGAAAGAAATATTTTTTTCGTAAATAAATAGAAAGAAACATGACAAAAATAAATTTAACAAAGATGGTAAGAAAAGGTTTGAATTAAACGATATAGTAACTATTTAAAAATAAGGGTATAATAATCTTTTAAAAAAATAAATTTATTTATTTATTATGTATGATCATGTTTTATTTATCGATCAATATTAAATATTTTCTTAATTAGTGCCTAAATGGGTTTGTTAACAAAATCCTGATTTTAGAAGAAAGGGATGAGAATCAAAATCACAAGTAAAAGTTTTGTATTGCAAAAATATTATAATTTTAATATATTCTTTCATTTATCAAGTAAGGCACTTCTTAATATTTTCATTGATTGGTTAAAAATAATTTATTATCTTCAACTTCATAAAAATCGACAAAAATCTTTTATAAATTTTTCGTTAGTTAAAATAAATTTTTAACTAATATCTTTAGGGTACGTTTGGTATAAATACATTGATGTAAAGTATCGTAAAAAAAATATTGTAGAGTAAAGTACTGTAAAATATGATATAAAATATGATAAAATATAATATTTTATAGTATGTATAAAATATGATATAAAATTTTTTTTGAGAATCGTAAAACACAATGATTGTACTATTTGGTATCCTTACCAAACATACTATTAGTGTTAAAAGATAGAATGAGAATTAACTTAATGCCCAACAAGAAAACGCCAACTCAGAATTGATGGGTTTCGACGTTTCGTTTCTTTTGTCTTTTATTAGTGTCAAACACATTGAATGGTCAATCTCCTCCTACAAACTATTTTTTTTGTCGTTGGGTTATTCTTCATTGGGATATGTGATTTTTTT
Source organism: Senna tora (assembly GCA_014851425.1). Taxonomy (NCBI): domain Eukaryota; kingdom Viridiplantae; phylum Streptophyta; class Magnoliopsida; order Fabales; family Fabaceae; genus Senna; species Senna tora. Next base: position 1,121,702 of record CM026268.1, on the reverse strand, counting down.
AGCAAAAAAATTTGAATGCTTCTTTTTTCTTGTTGTTGGCTCAATTTTCGAAACTTTATTTCGATTAATTCAGACTCAACTAAGATCGCATATTTATTATGGTGGGTGAGTCTCTCAATAAAAATAGCTGCGTTCACAATATTTTGAACTTAAAACCTTGCTTAAATAATATCAAACTACTTATCACTTGGACTAACTACTCGTAATAATTGTAATACTTCTTTGTACAAAGAAATAGTTTATTTTTTAAAAATTTAAGAAATTAAATATTATCATATTCTCACGGTTATTCCTTTTTTGTATTAATTAAATTATGAATTTTTTTAAACATTTTATCCAAAAATTAAGTTAAACTTAACAAGTTATTCTGATTATAATTTTAAATTAAGTTTTCATTTATTTATTTATTTGAATTAATTAATAGTTATATAATTAAATATATATGTATTTGATTAATATAAAAAAATTAAAATAAATAAATAATTGTGAAATATTATTTTTAAACAAAATTTCTTTTAATATGATGACTATTTTAAAAAAATAATAACGTTATTAATGATATTTTACATAAAAATGGTGACATTTTAGGTTGTCTTTTTTTTACACTTTTAAGAGAGAAAAGTGTGGATTTTCAAAATAGAAAATAAGAATGTGTAATTTAAGAAGCTCTCAGGAGAGAGGAATTAATATAATTTACTCTATTTATTTTAATTTGGATATATAACTTATGATATTTAAATATTTAATTAGAAAATGGAAGATAAATTTTTTTAACTACAATATAAGTTTTTAAGTTGATAAAGAATAAAAATAATTATATAAAAAAGTTTGAGCATCCACAAAGTACTTTAAATTATATTAAATTTGGAATATATGTTTCACCTTATATGTTTTTCAATAAATCCTAAACTCTAAACTTTAACAAAATTTTCAAACCTTTGAAATTATTATTATTCATTGTTTTTTTTAATTTTTAAATTTGACTACTAATCATTAAATTTTGGTAATTCATTAAAAAAAACCGCAAAATACACACACACACACATATATATATATATATATATATATATATATATATATATATATATATATTGTGTAGTGTAGTGATCCCTATATCTATAAAAGAGTAATCAAATTGTTGAAAAGTTAACAAATTGGTTAGAGTGATAGATACGTCATTTTTCTTAAGTAATATTTTGGGTTCGAGACTTGTGTATGAAAAAAATCTCTGTTAAAAGAATTTTATTCCAATTATAAAAGTTAGCTCGAATAAAATTGTCTCTAATAAAAAAATACCGATAAAAAATTAAAAAACATATCGTTGAAAAGTTAGGTCCAGCTAACTTTTTAGGAGAAGGACATTTCAGTATCTTCACCCACCCCCAAAGAGCCCAAATCTTTGTCTTCTATTCTCAAATGAAACAGCAAAAAATGAAAAATTAAACGTAGAATGGCCAATAATTCAACATGTCTTTTCTGTCCAAAAATAATAATATTGATAATTCAACATGTCTTTTACAATAATGCCACGGGAAACGTGGAGATAGACAATAGGCAACAATTCAGAAGTTAAAGATATATATATATATATTAAAAAAAATTGGAAAACAAAAATTCTAATGGTGAGAAAACGAAGTGACTAATCTTTTTGTATTGTAAATTCTTTAAATGGGCTTTAATATTGATCACAAAATTTTGACCATGCATCATCAAAGATCAAATTACTAAGTTATTTTAGAAACTCAGCATCATTTGGTAGGATTTTCATCCCCAACAATGAAAATGAGTAAATTAATATTTTGATATCTAAAAAGTATAATTATCTTAATTTAACTCCTAAAATATAAAAAATATCAAATTTAATCCTTCAAATATATAATTTGTTTTAATTTAGTCACTATAAATCGAGAATGGATCTAGTGCTTGGCTCTTCTATGCATTAGTATGCTAGGCCGACTTTTTTTCATAGTTTTCTTCACTTTTTAAAATTTAAACTTGGAAAATTGTAAACTTTTTATAAAGAATAAGAGTTATAGATACACAAAAATAAAAAAAATCCACATAAATAAGGACCTACCGTGAATGGTTTAGGGATCACCTTTATTAGGGACTAAAAAGTTAGTCCCTAATCTATTTATAGTAAATCTCGATTTATGTGGAGTTTTTCATTTTTTTTGTGTCTATATCTTTCATACTTTAGATATTCTTTAGAAAAAATTTATAATTTCTCAAATTTAAATAAAAAAAGTGAAGAAAACTATGAAAAAAAGTCGGCCTAGCATACTAATGCATAGAAGAGCCAAGCACTGGATCCATTCTCCTATAAATCTCCAATAATATAACTAAAGATTTTTTTTAGAGATTAAATTGAGACTAATTAAATAATTTTTTAGTGATTAAATTTGACTTTTCTATCTTCCATGAACGAAATTTGATATTTATATCTTTTAATAACTAAAGTGAGATAGATTACATCTTTTAAGATTTAATTTACTCAAAAACAATGAATTGTAGATGAAGAGAAATTTATGTTTCCTAATTATCGTTTCCTAAGTTATTTTATCTTTGAAGGAAGGAAAAATGAAACCTTTTCCAATGAGAGTTCTCTACAATAACGAGACTCAGTGTTCGAGGGAAGTCATCAGAACTGTTTTAGTTGATAAATGATCAAAGACCAAGAAAAAAGAATAAAATAGCATCTTTGTTAATGAAAGATATAATTTATTTTAATTTAATTCATGAAAGATAACAAAAGTAAAGGCAACAAAAGTATTTTATGTTTTATCTTCTATTTTTTTATCTTCTTTCGATTATGCCAAACAATATCACTGTTATATTCCACTTTCATCTATCTATATATCAAATACACTTTTTATAACTTACTTTTACTTTCACTTCCACTTCTATTTAATTTCTATATTCACTTTCCACTTATGGTGTAAATGAAACTGAGTCATTTATGAATAGCTTGAGCTTGGCTAGCATGAAAGCTCGTTCGGACTTGTTCGTTTATTAAACGAGCCAAGCCTAAACATAAAAAATAATCTCGTTTAATTAAACGAGCCGAGCTTGAACATATAAGGCTCGGCTGGTTTAAGAATAAAATAATATAAATTTTTTTCTCTATTTTACATGCATTAATATATTTAAATATATAATGAACACTCATTCTACACATATATATATACATATCTTAAATTTGTTATATATACATGTTCTTTAATCAATAAAACATATACAACAGCTACAATTAAAGTATTTTCCTATTAGTTATAGACGGCTATAATCAATAAACATATAAAAAAATGAAATCTATAAAATAATATAGCATATAAGTTATCTTTCTCATGTATATGTATATTCTATAAAAATTAATAATTGCTTAGCTCGGTTCGTTAAGCTCGTGAACAGGTCGATTAATTAAACGAGCTGAGCTTGATCATGATTTTTTGTTCGTTTAAAAGCTCGAATCGAATCCTACTTTCCACCAAATTATTCACCTTATGTCAAGGAGAAAAATAATTATAATTCTCTGTAGTGTCATTTTTATGGATGCTGTATGTACATATGGTGTGTTTGGTCAGTGGGATGGAGGATGTAATGGGATTGCAGAGGAGAATGAAAAAAAGTAACATGATATGATGTGAATGTAATAAAAGTGGATTAATTGGCCATTTTTCCTTATATTAAAAGTGAGAATGTAATAAAAATGGGTAAAAAATAAGGATAAAAATATAATTTTATCACATTATAAAAAATAAAGTTTGTTTAATTGGAAGGATGTAAAAGAATTACGTCAGCTATTACACTGACAAAAGTGCTGACAAACAAACGTTGGTCAGTGGGGTGGAGGATGTAATGGAATTTCTGAAGTGAATGAAAAAAAGTAACATGATATGATGTGAATGTAATAAAAGTGGATAAAATAACAATTTTCCCTTATATTAAAAGTGAGAATGTAATAAAAATAGACAAAAAAACTAAAGACAAAAATATAATTTCATCACATTATAAAAAATAAAATATATTTAATTGAGAGAATATAAAAAAATTACGTCAGCGATTACATTGACAAAAGTACGGACAAACAAACGCGGTAATATAGATCGTCAGTGTGAGCAGAACCCGTCAGCGTCACCGTTAGTGTCACTATTTTGGTGAACACGTTGAATGTTGTGCAACGTGCATTGACAGACATGTTTCTTGATTTAACAAACATGTACTCCCAATTAAACCATATATTCAATTCCTTCTTCTTTTTTTCTTCATAAACGACACCTTATAAGTTCATTACACGACACCTTCTTTTTCGTCCTATATTTATCTTACTCTTGTGCATTGTGCATTGATAGATAGATATATCATATATCTTGAATTGATCATTCATAACATTCTACGTTATAATTCTAAATTCTGCTGAGAATTTTGAACCAAACATACTCTCCCTCTCCCACTACCACTACCACTAGACATATATACATATTTCCTAATAAAAAAATAAATAGTTGCTGTCATTAATTGAGTAATTATTAAGAGTTAAAATTTATCTCGAAATGTTTATTATCTTAAATTTTTTTAAACAGAAATATTTTAATACAAATTTTCAGAAAAAATTCAATAATTATCTAAAATTATTCTTAGTAATTAGCTTCTACTGTCAAACTCAAGTTATCCTTCTGACTTGTACCGTATATACTCCATCTGGTGTCATTATCACCTTCTGCATTGGATGATGTTGATCTATCAAGGCACTTTGCACAACCTACAACAACGTTTTTTATTTTTAAATAATTTTAAAAATATTTTTGATGAGATTATTTAATATATATTTTAAGTTAGCATTTAAAAACATTTTGTATTTAACCATTTTATTTTACAAAAATAACATATATTTAATAAGATAAGTAACAAATTGAGATTTATAGATTATTTATCTTCAAAACATCTATTTCTTAAATAATTAACCTTTTAAAAATAAAAAAAATTGGCCCAACTGTCAATATATTTCTCTTTAATTTAGTTAAGCATTACTAAGTTGTAACTAATAATGTACTATTATGCTTATAAGATGGATATGGACATAGTATAAAGTTATTATAATTGTTGAATTTATCTTAAAATTTGTATTATTTTAAATTTTAAAAAATTATAAATACTTTGATACAGATTTCAAAATTGATTTAACAGTTAACAAATAATGAACTTTAGCTCACCACCTCTCTATAACATTGTCACATAACATTTTGTTCCATTTGGTGACTTGATTGTACAATTATTCCCATTGAAGTAGGCATGTGCCGCAAGTAATGAAAACAAAAATGAAAAATACAACACAAGTATACACATTATAAATTATTAAAAGAAAATATATATACACATTATAAGAAAAATGAATAATTTTTTATAACTTTCAACGGTAACTATTAATTATTAAAATAAGTTACTTCTTTTAATAATTATATTTTGATTGTTGAAAAATATGTAGTTGAAAAATTCAATAATGACATTTTTTACTATCAACATATAATTGTTAATTATATTGTTTTCGATGACTATTAAAAAAATTATCATTAAAAAAAGTATTGTCTGGGCTTGATTTCCTTTCGATTTTTGTTGGAGAAACTCTTCATATAATAAAATAATATATGATTTTGTTAATAAGTATTTTTAGAGTATTGTTTATAAATTTATTTCAATTAACGAGAGAATTTAAAAAATTATTCATAATTTTTCATCAAATTTAAGATATTGCATTCTCTCCTAATTAATAAAAGAACACTTGTTAAGATTTTCTCTAGATAAATACACATACAATATAAAATATTAATATTTTGTTTTTATTAATTTTTAATGAGGGTATAATTATCTTTTTAACTGAGTCCCATTCATTTCTTATCCTCAATTTTATATCATACTAAACATAATCTTATCATTCACATTTTCATTTCAATATATATTCTCATTCTGATCATTAACATTTTCCCAAAACAAATATACTAATAAAGCACGCAGTACTGGATCGGAATATTAATCAGTTATCTGAGAAATCCCCAAATACAGCTAAGAAACTGTAATAAAGACAACACAAATTATCGTTTCCATTATATTCAGCTTCACTCAAACATTATCATATTTCTGCAGAAGAAAATGATTGAACAAAACAACTTTTAATCACAAATACTCAAATATATAGTACTATCCTCCCAACTGTTTGACAATACTCAATAGTCAATAGTATCTAGCTAGGTGCTTGATATATACACAAGGACAACACGTTTGATATTCGGTGAGTGTTTAGTGGAAAGTGAAAGTGGAAATAGAAGTGAAAGTGGATGTAGAAGAAGTGGAAGTGGAAGATTTATGTGTGTTTGGTATGTAAGGAAAGTAAAATGGAAATATAAGAATAAAATTATTTGGTATGACAGGAATGAGATAGAGAAGTAGAAGTTAAAAAGTGTAAAAGACTATTTTACCCTCTAAGATTATGCCCTCACACAGGAAGGGAAGGACAAAATAGTACTTTCAAGTCTACTTCCTTCCCTCAAACTCACATTTCCTCTAAATTTAGAGGGAAGCAACTTTCTCTCGCACCTTCTCTCAGCCTTCCCTCTCACATTACAATCTTCATACCAAACACATACAATACATTCACTTTCCTACTCACCTTCCCTCCTCTAATTATACAGAATCACACCAAGAGCTTTTACAGCACGTACATACATGTAATTATAATAAATCAAATAATTGGAGGTTATTTACTTTTTTTTTTCCTTTTCAAATAACTAATTATCATATCTATTTTCTCTCTCGCGTACAGATCCTCCCATTATATATAGGTTTTTTGTTTTTTAATTAGAAATTAGAAATTTAGGGACAACGACCAAAAGATTCAACATCCATTTAATATACTAGAGACTTTACATGTACCTACATGCATGTCAAAAAATTTTTAATTTACAAAATATATTATAAATTATTATTAATAATTTTAAAATAATAATTTAAAAATTAAGAAGTTATTTTCGTTGATAACTACCACTGTCATTATCTTTTTTTTAAAAAAAAAAATTATCATTATGACTATTCTTATTTTCTCTCTCCCATGATCTTCTCACTTTATATTTTTATTTATTTTTTAATTAATTAAATGAAAACATTTTATATACATTTTATAGATTTTTTTTGCCATTAATTCTCTGATAAAATATAAAACTGACAAGTACAAACTACAAAATTTATCAAGTCATTTCTTTCATAATATTTTTAAATTCCCTATACTTTATTTAAATTAAAAAACTTAATTAATGACAAAGTTAAGATTTAAGAAGCATTGGAATACTAATTTAATTTATCTAAGAAATACAAAAATTAAAAATCCAAGAAATTATAATAAAGACAACCGAAATCGTTCTCATTATGTCATTCACTCAAACATTATCTCAAATGTCGAGAGAAAAAAATTGAACAAATCAAACACCGCAAGAAATAGAAGTTGATCGATTATACTAACAATTTAAAAAATTTTGTATTGGTGGGGAGAAAATTTATTATTTTAAACTTAATAAAAAGTAAATAAATTTCTTTTATTATATTGAGCTTATTGTCTATTAAACGAGTCTTCACTGCCTGTTTGGCCTGTAACTTTTTTTATGGTCCCCGTAAAAAATTTATTATTGAAAATAATATTATCGATAAGCATTAATCATCAAAAATATTATTATTAAATTTTACATGTAAAAATTGTGTTTATTTCAAGAATCAAAATTTAATTATTGAAAAATATAAAGTATAAGTTGTTAAAAGTATTATTTTTTTTACTATGTCATTAGTCAAAATAAATCTTTAACCACTAACCAGTGTCCTTGGAGCACTAGTAATTAAAACCCTTATTTTAAATATTGATAACAATTAAGACGATATTTTAAAAATTATATATAGGATAAAATTGAAAAGTAAATATTTAAAACTGATGTATTTGTAATGGTTTCTAACAAAATTAAGGTTGAATACAATTTTAAAATTAAAATAAATAATAATTTGCTCTATACCTATGCATATTATGCTTTTTGAATTTATTTTTTAAAAGATAAAAATGTTTTAATTTAATTTCCAGATATTAATATCAAATCAATTTAATTTGATCTTTTAAATAATAGAATAGATGAAGTAATTGATGGACTAATGTCACATTGACAAATACTAGCTTGAGTGTAAAATAATAAATTTAAGTTTATTCAACAATAAAAAAAAGTATATTAAAATGGATTAGGCGTCCAATTACATGTAAATAATACAAATATTTTCTTTGATTATATTTATTTCATAGAAATTAAGAGATAATCGTATTTATGACACTATTAAAAATTAAATATAAACACATTTTTTTTAATGAGAAATCAAATTTAGTTCATCACGTTGTAAAAAGAATATACTTTTTGTCTAAATTGAAAATGTTGGAGCTTTGACTATGCTTAATTTACAAATTTGATGTTTTTTATTGTTTTTTTATAATTGATGTTTTTTATGGTTGAGTAGTATTCAATTTCTTATTTAAGAGCTAAGTTAGTAACATAACATCTATTAATATCCTATATAGTTACTTAACTTTTATCTATTCTATTAATTTAAAATATTAAATTGATTAAAATTAATCTTTAAAATTGATAGACTAAATTATCAATTTGGTATCTAAAAAATTCAATTTATCTTAACTTAACAAATGAAAGAAGCAATTAATTCCAATTTAGTCATTGAAAATTTTATGTTATGTTAATGGAGATTATTACTATTTATTAGGGATTAAATTGAAACAAATTACATCTTTTATGGATTAAATTTGATATTTTTATCTTTTAGATATTAAATTCATACAAAATATATCTTTTTAGGGACTAATGAGAGAAAGATAATATTTTTTGGAGACTAAAATAATAATTTAATAGAAATTATTATACATGATTTCTTATGACGTCATCCATGATCCATGTCACCTTTAAAATTGTAGTGCTTTTTTTTTGGACTAAACTGAGATAAAGTTACTTAGGTGTTTGTTATAAAGTTTACCAATATAATTAAAACATGTGGCAAAAAATTTTTTTATAACCAATCATGTTAGAGAGAGAAAATGAAAAGCAATAAATTACATAACCAATCAAATAGGAGAGAGAATATAAATAAGGTTTATGATTGGTGAACTTTATAGCAACCACCTAAGCAACTTTACCTTAATTTTTTCTTTTTTTTTTTCCTAAAAATATCTCAGTTAGAGCAGAGTGTGGGTCCAAAGAGTTTGGTTGCCTGCAATTTGCAACATTTGTTTCAAAAATGCTAAGCCAAGAGACAGAGTGGGGCCATATATATAGATTCTTGAAAGATCGGAATATAGTATGGCCAATCAAAGTCTTCCCTTAAAGTAAGGTACATCACAAATGTCACATTTTATTATTTTTTTGTCTCTCCGATTTTTTATATTTTGCTCGACTTATTTGGAATCGATATATTCTGCGCATTTATTATAATAAAATTTCTTTTAATAAAAATAATAGGTTAAATTATTTTTTTGATCCTCAACGTTTATACGAAGTTTAATTAATATTGGTCATTAACGTTTCAAAAAGTTATTTTATGTCCTCAATGTTTTTTTTTTGTCAAAATTGGTCTTTTAACGTAACATCTGTCTGATTTTGACATTAAATACTAATGTGGAAGGCTTATTTTGGCACACACTCTCTCTCCTAAGTGTCATATTTAAATGACATGACACCCTCTCTTACTCAAACTCAACAAAACAACGCCATTTTGATTTATTACAGAACATTTAAATAAATTAAAACGGTGTCGTTTTGCTGAGTTTTAGTGAGAGAGGGTACCATGTCATTTAAATATGACATGTAGGAGAGAGGGTGTGCCACATAAACCTTTCACGTTAGCATTTAATGGCAAAACTAAACGAATGTTACACTAGAGGACCAATTTTGATCCAAAAAAAAGTTGAGGACCTAAAATAACTTTTTGAAACGTTGAGGACTAATATTAAACTTCCTGCAAACGTTGAGGACCAAAAGAGCATTTTTGCCAAAAATAATTGTATTCATAACATTTTAAATTCGAAATTTTATTTAAGTGATATGAACCAAACTATTTATTACTTAGACCAACTTCTCGTTACTACAAAATACAAATGTCACACTTTGATAGTTGCATGAACTTGTTGCACCAATCATTAATGCAACACTTCATAAATGCAACACATGAATAAACTGACCTGAATCCTCCATAATGGATACCAGATATGAGGGTATTTATCATAATAAATTTGATGAAAATGAAATTGAAGACTAATATATTAAGTACTGTTATACATTTTTTTTTTTATGGAATATACATTTATTATTAGGGGCCATCTTTCTCTATTCTCAACTTTAATTTTTAGAGATTTTGTATTTTGATAAATTAATTGTTAGAGATTAAATTTAGAAAATGGTGGTTAAAAAAATATAAATATTTTACCGTATGTGTATCGTATTAATAATCTCCCTAGATCATTTGTATCAAAAGATCAAGAGAGATGAAAGTTTTTCTTTTCTTAATCTCTCATATTTTACTAATTACTTTATCTCTCTTTCCTAATATAAAGAATACTGGAGATGATCAAATCATGGGAATTAAATAATGATAAATGTTTTTTGTTTGAAATTACAGTATCATGGAATTAAGATTTGATTCATTAGATTTTGATACATAAAATTTTTAAAAAAATATATATATAAGTTAAAAAAGCCAATTTTCCTCTTTTGTAATTAAAATTTGTTTTTATGCTATATATTTTGCCTTTTGCTTTTAAAACTTTTGTTTCTAGTTTCACTTCATAAATGCAAAAGATAAATAAAGTACAAGGGCAAAAACAAAACATTGATGATGAAGGTATTAAGAAGGGGGATAAAAGTTCAGCAGTACTGTATTATTGAAGTTCGATATATTCTTCCTTGAATGGTTAATTATGAACTAATTGATTTGAGGGATATACTGAAGTTCAGTAATACCGTACCACTGAACATCTCATGTTCTAAGATTTGGACCATCTCAAATTTTTAATGCCTTGTTTGATAGATGGTGAGTATAACTAACATGAGAGGGTAAATTGCTCACTTGTACGTGGAAAGGAAAGTTGAATAAGTGAGAGGCCAGGAGAGCGGCTTTTTAGGATCAAAATATTTTTAAAAAATTTGTAATAAATAACAAAAGTAAGGATGAAAATATTATTTTATACTTTTCTTCTCTACTTTCATGCATTCTCTCCAACATATCAAATAATATTTCTTTTATATTTTACTTTCATTTCATTTCCTTACTACCAAACATTACTTATTATCACTTACTTTTATTTTTTCTTTCTGGCTCCTCCCACCAAATATAATTATTCTCCACCTACCCAACTAAAAAATTGGGTGGGGGGAATAAAAGTACGAGAAAGAAAGAAAAAAAGAATTCATGATGTTCTTACATTCTTTTTTGGTGATTAAAAATGACAGAAGATGTTTTTATTTAAATTTAAATGATAAGATTTTGGGGGGAAATTTTTTATCCTAAAATATTTAAGCTACGGTTTGTTCATATTTTTAAAAATTGTTAATTTATTTTCAAATGATGACTTATTTTTAAATAAAATTTCTTTAAATTAAAATGATGTGAAAGATATATAAATAACTTGTGTTCGATAAAGCATAATTTTTTACTTTTATATTTCTTTATTTTTTTTATAAAGGAACCACAAATTTTTTTAAGGAGGACTAATACGTGTATAGAGGAGGCCACCACCCCATTCCACCACCATTGATAAAAAGAAAGGGTTCGGTCATATCACTCATATGTATGATGATGGAAAATGGATCGACTGATGTGTACTGTGGTTGAAGTGCAATTACAGTGTATGTTTTTACCGTTCATTTTTTAGATATATTTAATTTATTGACGTTAAAAAATTTATTTTTATTGAATGAATGGTAAAAATATGCACTGTAATTATACTATAACCACAATGTACTGTAACTGATTCGAATCTAGATCGATGTTATGTAATGATAGTATAATCTCCAAGTAGTGTGAATTTTCAGGTTTAAGTTGAAAGGTGGAAAGGTGTGGGTGGCCTACACCTTCTTTCACTTCACCCAATAAAACACATGCTACGTAACCCGTGATTTTTCTTCTTTTTTCATAGCCAAGTCTTGTTCATTAATATTTCATATTCCCGTGAATCCATAACTAGTTGGCTTTGTGCTAATTTTACATTATAATTGATATTGTATAAGAATGCCCTTAATGTTAATGTTAAAAGATGTGGCTTAGACTTTAAACTATAAGCGGTAGTATTTGATACAAGAGTTAAAAAATAATTTTAAAATTTTATTATAATCTTAAGGAATCTTGTAATCTTATGTGTCTTTATTTTTTTTTAATCTCATCACCTAATAATCACCTAATAAAGGAGTAGTATTATTGTAATTACATATGATGCCATTGTTTTTAACTATAGGTCAAAAATCTTGTAAAATAATTATAGAAATATAAAAGTTTGAAACAAACAATTTTTTTAATATTTAATATTGGTAAGAATTATATTCCTAAGAATTAGAAAAATTCTCGAAAATAAGAAATCAGTTTGTATACCAAACGCCTCTCAAAGAAATCTCATCTCAAAATTAACGGCTAGAATAGCTAGCCTATTTGGTGTGGGTGTCTTATATTACAAATTAAATGTAATTTTATATTTTCAATTTTATCTTGTGTGAAACATATAAGATTATAAGTCATATTACCTGCATGGGTATAGGCAGGATCAAATTCACACTAATGTTATAATCGACCAAAATTATTTGTGTACTGCTGAATTTTAATGGGATGATTTTTTTTTTAATTACAAAGTTCATTGTTATTATAAGTATTCTTATTATAATGACTATCATCACAAAATTTGACATAATGAAGAGTCTGTTTAATTTGAGCATGTTTATATTTAGGAAAAAATGTTTATTTTTTTTCAAAAGGATTTATTTTAAAAAAATATTTATATAACAAGTGTCCTAAATCATTTGTTAAGGTTTTCTTTCATTGGTTGAGAGAAAATTTAATATATTAAAGTTAATGACTTGGTTGTAATATAAGCCGAGAGATCCTGGTGGCTAGTGCTTTTGTTCCTCCTTTCACTACAAAAAAAAAAAAGTTTATGAAAAATCAACAAGAATAATTTTATAAGTCTCTTTGATCTATTAATTGAAAGGACTCTTTTAAACAATAATGCCCTTAAAACACTTGTTACCAAAACTAAAAAATTGTGCTATTTGGACAAACTTCTAAAAGAATGAGAAATGCTTTTAACTTGTAACATAAGTTAAAAATAGAAGATAAAATTTAGATATTTTAAGACAAAAATAAAATTACTAAAATTTTATATTTCCCAATATATCTTTACTTATTTTTCCAAAATTATGTATTCTCTCTATTTAAATAACATTAATAAATATTTAATAAATAAATAAATAAATAATGAGAAACGATGACGATCCTCGGCTGTCCTAATATAAATGCACAGATGTAAAGTACTGTAAAGTAAAATACTGTAGAATAAAAAAAAAGTACTGTAGAGAAAAGTGAGGAGAGAGATAGAGAAAAAAATTAAGAGAGAGAAAAAATATCATAAAAAGTGTGTTTGGTATATATAAAATATAATGTAAATTTTTTTTGAGAATTGTAAAATACCAAGATTGTACTGTTTGGATTTTACACGAAACATATCCTAATTTTTGTGATAAGAATATGCCTTATCTTCTGATTTTTCTGCGTTGAGACGAACGTCCCTTGGACTTTGTGATGATAAGAAGCCTTAGCTTTAATCAACCATTAAATATTTACTTTGTTCTTTTCGTTGTAAGTATCAGGAAAATATATATGTTTGAATCACATCAAATTACTATTAATATAAAGGCTGTTTTCAGTATTGAATTTCCAGATCAAATAGCAATCTAACTGATGTATACGGGTCATACGTACAGATATATTATTTTATTATTTTTAATACTTTGTCCTTCTATTTTTATTTTCATTAATAAATAGATTAAAAAATATGTTTGGTTAGAAATTTAAGAAATGATTTTAAATTTTTTTTACTGAAAATGTTGATGTTTTTATATTTTTATTAAAATTTGAAAAAAGTTGAAAAAGAAGAGTTGGAAATACCATGACACATATTATAATTTTAAAAGTTTTTTTTTGGTAGAATTATAATTTTAAAAGTTGATATGTTAGTATTTGAACCTGACAGTCTGACACTTAAGCCACTGAAACATGTACTGTGAATATTATCTTTATAGCTACCATTTCTACAAAACTATTCACACCTTTGTTTTGCCCTGTTATTATCTTTTGTCTCCCGGGCACTTAATGACTAGTTAAGTAGTTGTGATTGTATAAAATTATTTGCGATTTAAGTCTGTGCAATAATCTTTTGAGTTCAACTTTTGTTGGTCTCTCCAATATATCACTGAGATCCTGCCCGGTAGTACTTGGAATGCCTTTCCTTACTACCATTTTTGTTAAAAAAAATATATATCCTTTGTCCTTTAATTTTTTTTGGAGATAAAATACTTTCCATAAAAACGGAAAATTTTTACAGCATTTCGTGCAACAAATACTGAGCTGGAGTATAACAAATGTCGAGGTATATGTTCAGGTAAATTATTAATTTAATCTTTGAAAAATATATATTCTTTCCATTTAGTCCCTAAAAAATAAAATATTTTAATTTAATCTATAAAAGTTTAATTCTCAATAAATCTGATCCTTTTTTAATATGATAGATATTAATATGATAGATATTAATATAATATATATAAATTTAATTGAAAAGGCTAATTAACTGCTAAATGTTTTCCTAATATATTAGGCAACACCATATATACTCTATTCATAAGATACTGCATTCTAGATCTTTGTGTTGTTCCAGGAAAGAGGGGCTATATCTACTTTTCTGGTGCACTTTCTTGGTAATTTAGTCGTGTTTTGTTTATCTTGAGGTTTTAAAATATTACTTAATTATTATTGTTGAATATTTTCTACATTTCTGATTCAGTTTTGATTATTTCTGCTTTAGTTCTACTACTTGTCAATTTTGAAAGAATGAGCTATTTAAAGGTGGGACTATATAACTAGAAATGAAAGCAAACAAGTGATTGTAAGCACAAGTTGAGGTTCAATTCATACACACTATCTTCTATTTTCATTCTAGTTTGCTTTCATTTCTTGTTATAGTGACTTTTTTTTACGGCCATACGATTTGATAAGCGGATAAAATAAAGTTCAGTGGTACGTACCATACTATTGAATTTCGGTATATCCCTCCAATCATGTAGAGTCATTTGTTAATATTAATAAGGACTCATCTTGGATAATTTAAGAACCAACTGATTGGATAGATGTACTGAAATTCAATACTATCGTACCACTGAACATTTCCTCATGATAAGCATTGAGGAACCACCTTTGGCATACAAATTAAATGATTATTTGGAGCAAATGATGATCCAAGAAAAATTTACGGATATTTTTTAATAAAGAGATATTTCTTAATTAGGATGTCATCAAGGTTAAATTAGACATTTAGTCCTTATATTTTCAGCATATTTGTAAGATGGCCTATATACTTATAACTAATGTATAGTTTGATCCTTATAATTTCATATTAATTACAACTTAACCCTCACTGTTAGATTTCGTTAGATGTATATGTTATCTCCTACTTAGTGATGTGATAGTACACAACACGTGTATTTATTTTTTTTAATACAATTACGACAAAACTTGGAGATTCAGTTCTTTCTTTCAAGTTGAGGCATATTCATCCTCACAGTAACCAAGTGGCATATATATCATGCAAATGCATGTCTTCCTCACTACCTAAAAAGATTTTGGGAGATCGATGATATAAAAGAGCTTTTTATCTCACTGTCTCTTGTCTTTCTAAAAAAAATAAATCAAAACTTTATAAAAGAAAAAGAAAAAAGGTGAAAACGTGTGGTGGAGGGATGAGTCCTAAGAGCTCGAACCCTCTGGAGTGTATCCTGATATTTTAAAAATCGAATCGGTTATTGAATCGAAAAAATTTGTTAGTTATGAAATTTGAATTGTTGATCGAATCGGATGATATTATAAATATAAAAATAATAATAATTTATGCATTATGTTAGTTGCTCCATAATTACAAGAGATTTGATATTATAAAATACATAATGCATATACTCAAATATAAGTCAAAATATTGAGCTCAATCATTAAAAAAAAAATTTTTTTAACCGGGTCAACTCTAAAAATTGATCTGGTTCCCAGTTAAACACCAAGTCAACCCTGCATCTGAACTTTTTGGTCTAACCAGACCGGACTGGTGAACGGATCCAGTTCAACCGGCCCAATTTTAAAACCAATGGTATGTACTATCCAAATTAAATATTTTTATCATCAATATTAATAAAGCTGTAACACATTATTTAGGCACGTGTAAATATTGAATGTAATAAAGGTGAGAATAAAAATGAGAATATTGGAGGGAATGTGAATAATAATATTAAAATGATATGATGTGAATGAAATAAAAGTGGATAAAATGACCATTTTACTTTTATGTTAAAAGTGGAAATGGAATAAAAATAGATAAAAAATAAAAACAAAAATATAATTTTATCATATTATAAAAAATAAAATATATTTAATAAAAAAAAGATTATATTAAATATAATATTAGATTACATCATTAATCCCATTAACCAAACCGCCCCTTATTGTTCATCCACAAATATTTCACTGTTTCCAAATCAGCCAACCCAATTAGTCGCACTTTTCCACTCAAAATTATTATTTTTTTTGTGCTGCGAATTTAATTTACTGTTCGTTGTGTAGTTCACACCTAACAGTCAACCTTTGCTTGCTTCACCCTACAATATCATACGACCATTAATAAAATATAATAATTTATATACATTAGAATTCTACATATTTTTTGCCAAGTTTAAAAATATTTCTAATTCCATTTTTTTTCTACAAAGTAGATAGAGATTTATATTGATCAGAAAAATAAAACAAAAAAGTTTTTTTTTTTTTTGGTTTGTCCTTGATGAACTCTACCTCAAATTTTAATTTAGTCACTTACATTTGATTAATGATGCTTTGATTCCCCAACTTTAAAAAAAATTTCTAACCACTAATACCTTTACTTTGTTTAACATAAATATAATTTGCTTTATATATTTTTTATCTAGCTTATGAATTTTTATATAAAGATATATTAATTATGTTTTTTATTTTAATATAATTTATTTCGAGTAAAAATCATTTAAAAATAATATATATATATATATATTTGTAAAATATATAGTTTTATAAATAATAATTATAACGGTATTTTAATTAAAATGAATGAAATTATAAATTTTTTTATCTCTCAATGAATAAAAGTATATTTTTTTAGAACATAGAGAAGAAAAGTGTAATTTAAGATCTCTCAAAGGGATAAAAGTTCAATGGTACCAGGGTGTAATTTATTATACTATTTAACCTTTCAAAATAGTATGATTACTCACTTAATTAAACAAGGAAATAATGTATGTATGTTATAGTTTTTTTTTTTGCCAAAGTATGTTATAGTTTATATTTAATTAACCATTCTTATAACGTAGCTAGGGACTCAATAAATTAAAATTCAATTGAAATCTAAAAGTTAAAAATATAATATGTCGTTCATATTGAAAACTTTTTAAAAATATATATGTTTTATATATGATATCAAAAGTAAATATTTCAGGGATGATACTACATACAAGTTTTGACATATGGTTATTTGAATTATTTAAATACTAAACATATGATTGATGCAATTCATAAGTCATTAATTTAATAATAATTTGATTTGTTGGTCTCATTTTGCTGGAAAAAAAAGGAGCCACAATGAAATTAAAATTTATTCTAAGAAATATTATAATTTATTTTTAATACGATACAAAATAAAGTTGGATATTTTTGGATGATATTTTGTTTTAGGTCAAAATTCAAAATTTTGGGGTCAAAATTGATCACAATTTGAAATTTTTTGGTCAAGATTGACAAAAAGAAATATTTGAAAAAAGTACCTTTAGTAGCCCCAAACTTTAAAACTTTTGTAAACTACATCCCCAACTATGATTGGAGTCTCAATTGTATACTTAATCTTTTATTTTTTAGCAATTCCGTCATTTTCATCAACGTCTAATTAATTAAATACATAATGGTGAGTGCTGATGTGATATTATCCTGAGACAAAAAAAAATTACGTTTTGATCCACTCTTCAAACTTAAAAAATTAAGTTTAGCCCTCTGATTTTCTTATTATGGCAGTGCAGTTCTTGTCAAGGTTTAGTATCACTTTCTTCTCTTAAATTTTAAATTAGCTTTCTTCAAGTGTTTTCATATATTAATTAACAATTATATCTTATCATTTTAAACACATATAAATTATTGTATAAACTCCTAACGATTCCATAAATCTAAATTCATATATATTAAAGTTAGATATTTATAATAAATTATCAAAATTATAAACTCTCTTCATCTTTTGTAAAAATGTAAACAGAGATCAGAATTGAAGTAAGTGCTTAATTTTTTTTCATCTTGTGATTTTTCAAATAAACAATACATTGGTTATGTTCAATTGTGATATTCACTTTTTTTTTCTTATATTTGAACTAATTAATTAAAAAAGGTGAAGAAAATTTAAAAACTATAATTTTGATGGTTTATTATAAATATCTAATATATATATATATATATATATATATATGAATTTATATTTTAATTATAAAAAAATATTATTTCAATATTATTTATTTTGGTTAAAAAATATTTATTCTATTTATCTTATTATTATTAAAATATAAATATAAGTGTATTTTCATATAGTTTGTGATTTTCATATAAAGAATATACTGTTTATATTTAGATTGCAATATTCATTTTTTATTCTTACAATTTGAATTAATTAAATTATAAGTTTCAAAATATTTTCATTCTAAACATCTTAGTTATATACAAATTATTATTTTTTCTCAAAAAAAAATTATTTCAATATTTTTTAAAGTAAAAAATAACTAGTGAATTCAGTTTTTTTATATTAACCAAATAATTTTTTTATCTTATTAATAAATATAACGATATTTTAGGTCAAAATGGGTGAAATTATATATTCTTTTATTTTTTTTAAGGGAGGAGAATGTAATATTTTAAAATAGAGGGGATTTGGGAGTATATTTACTCTACTATTTAATTTTTCAAAATAATACTACTATTTACTTAAATAATAAACTAATATGTGTATGTTATGATTTGTTTTTTTTTTGGACAGGGTTATGATTTGTTATTTAACCACTCTTATAACAAAACTCAATAAATTGAATCTCAATTGAAGCTTAAGGGTACGCTTGGTATAAATGCAGTAAAGTATTGTAGAGAAAAGTGATGAGGGAGATAGAGAGAAAAAATTAAGAGAGAGAAAAAGTATGATAAAAAGTGTGTTTGGTATATATAAAATATGATATAAATTTTTTTAAAAGATTCGTGAGAAACTGAGAATACATGTAATATGTACTGTTTTGTATGCATATCGAACAAACCCTAATATATCAAATATATCATGCATATTAAAAAAAAAATTATGATCTCAAAAGTAAATATTTAAAAGATAATACTACACAAAACATTTAGACATATTGTGATTTGAATGATTTAACTACTAAAATATAACTTATGTAATTTATAACCATTGTTATTAACATAATTTATATATTTCAATCAATTATACTTAAAAAAATTAATTCTTGTGCATTGCACGAGTTATAATCTAGTTAATTATAAATACAGTAATTTTCATTTTATCATATTTATGATTTTCTCTTTGAAGAAAATATGAAATATGTATGTGTAACAACTATTTGAGTTCCTATATATATAAAAAAACTATTGGAGTTTTTTTTTCTGCAGGTATTTTTATAACGGAGGCAATCCTGGTCAAGTTAACTGAGATTTCATAACAAAAGTAGAATTCTCCCAGTAGAAATTTTTTTTATACGCTTGTCTCAAACCCAAAACCTTACTTAAGGTGAATAGAGTACCTACTACTCTAACAAAAATAAATGTTACTCAATTTTCTAATAATAGTGAAAAAGTACTCCCTGAAATTATTTAACACAACAAATAAAGGTTTTATTCAACCTTAAATGGAGTATTACTTCAATTATTGAATGAGGATGGCTACTCTAGTGAAAGCTCAAGTGTTTCTGGTTGGGTTGGATCTCCCAATATATAAAAGTTTACTTTTTTATTTTTTTAAATTACCAATTCATATAAATAGAACATTTTAGTCACTATTTAATTTGATGGTATGATATTTATTAAACATTAAAATAATTATACTTTAATAAAAAATAGTTAAAATAAAATATATTGTTAAAATATTATAAAAGAACTAAAGCACGTGCTGTGTTTTCGACCAGAACATGTTAAAAACAAAAAGGAAAAAAGTAGCGCACTATTTTAAGTGTTACATAAAGTTCAAAGGTTCATTACTTCATTTTAGTATTTTATCTTATACTCAAATTTTAAATTGGTCCTTCCGTCTATTTTCATCAATTTCTTAAGTTAATTGCTGACGTGACGTGCTGACATATTTATTTAAGCTTATGTGTCATGCCACGTCAGTGCTACATCATCATCACGTCATCACATATGATGAATAGAAAATGGCGTGGCATGTCACGTCAGCTTAAATGGACACGTAAACGATATGATGTGTCCACCTCAACACGTCACGTCAGTACTTAACGAAAGAAATGGACGGATTTTGACGAAAGGATCAATTTGGAACTTCTGAGAAACATAAAAGACCAATTTGAAATTTTTGAAACATAAAGGTTTAATTTAAAACTTGGGTGAAACACAAAGGACCAAAATGAATATTTAACCTTACATAAAATTTTAATTTGGTCAATAAATTTTATTTTATAGTCAATTTTTATCTTAAAATTTTTAATTTGAAATTAGGGATGATCATGGGTAGGCTTACAAATAATGCTATATTCCTCGTCCTGAATCTAAATTTTTGAGCGAGTATCAAAATTAATCCCTATTTTTAGACTTTACGGATAATTGAATCCTTATATGCAGATCCAGACCTGTATAAATTTTAAAATAAATTATTATTTTATTAACATAAAAATTATTTTTATCAATTTTTCATCTACAACCACAAAAAATAAAATAATTAAAGTATAAATATAAATGTACTATTAAATTACTTTAATATGTGTAAAATATTTAACATTTTTCTTACCATTATATATTTTCTCAACACAAAAAGTTTTAAAATATTATATTTTTTATATAAAAATAAATTATTACTATTGTGGGTAGGGTATCGATTCTTTACCCGTTCCAGGACTTGTTGACTTTGTAATCGGATTCATACCCAGATTTATAGGGTAAAATTTTAAGGTACCCATTAGGTATGGATAATTTGATCATTCCTAATTGTAATCGGTTTTATCTTTAGGAGATGTTTGGTACAAGATTTAAAAAATAGTCCGGGAATTATGAGTTTTGACATCTTGTAATCTCATATTTGTTCACTTTTTTAATCCTTTTTTAAGAGGTTGTATTATTATAATCCCATAGAATGAGATTATTTTCAAATAAAAAATAAAAATCTTTTAAAATAATATCAAAAATATAAAAGTTAAAACAAACAACTTTTCTAATATTTCTAGCATGTTCCCATGGATATGATTATTAGGAATTAAAAACAAGTCTTTGTACCAAAATGTCTCAGTTTTAAATTTCATCTTAATTAATAACATATAATATTATTCAAATTAATAGCAGTAAATGATTACGTAGCATCTACAAGTAATATGAATACTAATTTATCACTTCAAATTATGTCATTTTTTCACATTAAGGCAAAACTCTTCATTTGAATTTATGTGCCTTCTTCCCATTTAAAAAAAATACAAAAATAATTAATAAAGGTTCGGTTTAATAAAAAACTCTAATCTTTTCGGAGTATTAATTATAATAAATTAAAGAGGTAAATTATTATTTAGTTCCTGAATTATTGGTCAAACTATTATTTAGTCCTCGAATTTATCAAAAACACTATTTAGTCCCCGAAATGTTTAACTATGTCAACTATTTAGTCCCCGAATTTGACAAAATAGAAAATACTATTTAGTTTTCGAATTTGTAACTATGTCAACTATTTAGTCCCAAACTTGACAAAAATTATTTAATTACCGGATTTGCAACTCTGTCAACTATTTAGTCTCCTGACTGTTACCCGTTATAGTTGATAGAGTTGCAAATTCGGTGATTAAATAGTATTTTTGCCAAGTTTGGAGACTAAATAGTTGACACGGTTGCAAATTCAGGGACTAAATAGTATTTTGTCAAATTTGGGGACTACATAGTTGACATAGTTAAACATTTCGGGGGACTAAATAGTATTTTTAATAAATTCAGGGACTAAATAATAGTTTAACCAACAATTCAAGAACTAAATAATGTTACCTCTAAATTAAATTAAATGCGCAATCGTGCAAGTAAAAGAACTCTTTCAGGAGTTGCTTTCTTTTTCACATTAAATTTCTTGAAACTAAAATTGGCTAAGGATATTAGTACAATAATACTTCAATCAATTAAAGTATATAATTTCAGTTAGCTCGAATATAATTATATCTAATAAAAATACACCTGTGCGAAACCAAAACAAAAGGTGTGGGACCACATAGAGCAATTAATTATTGAAATGGACAAAATTATACAAAATCCTAAAGATGGTCCGCAAAGTTTTTGTTTATATATTGAAGCCACAGCTCAGACAGCTCACGGCACAATGGTTGCACCAAAAGATGCGACATGCATGCACCCATATATGGACAAGTGAGAGCAGATCTTTTAAAGTTGAAATTTCTTAAAATTTTTGAAGTTGTCTCTTACATTTTTTTTAAAAAAATTTTAATTTGTTTTTATTTTTTATACTTTGGACCAAATCAGAAATGAGTACTAAATCAACTTAAGGAATTTTAAAAGTTTTTAAATTTCTTAAAGTTCTTGAAGTTGTCTCTTACATTTTTTTTAAAAAAATTTTAATTTGTTTTTATTTCTTATACTTTGGACCAAATCAGAAATGAGTACTAAATCAACTTAAGGAATTTCAAAAATTTTTAACTTTAGAGGATCCAAACTCATGAACCATTGCCTTCTTCCTCTTCCCCTTTCACAACCATATATATATACTAGAGGCTTCGCATGCACGTACCGTGCATGTAATTTATTTTTTTAAAAATATATTATAAAATTATGATTATTATATTTTAATTTAATAAAAAATTAAATATTAAATTATTTCAAAATTTTAAAATATAAAATAAAATATTTATTATATTTAAAATAATAAATAGAATCTCACTATTCTTATTTTCTCTCACCCATGATCTTCTCACATCATATTTTTATTTTCTTTTTTAATTAACTAATTGACTATTTTAGGAGACCGTTGACGGAAAGACCTCACAACCATATTAATATAGATATATAGATATATATGTAGCTCCAGCTTGGTCCCCTTCTATATATACAAAGAATATATTATTTATACGATGGAAGATAGGATCAGGAGTTCTTTTATTTTAGCGTTAAATTAAATTTGTGAACGGTTAAGATTAAATTTTTTTTTTATATAATTTAAGCTTCATTTATATATGATATATAATTGTGTGAGATTTAAAATATTATGTCAAGTTTAATTAAAATATAATATGTATGTACGTAAATCCTATCCTGGCCTAACCGTTCAATTCAATCTAATGATTGAAGATAGTTTATCTTATATCTCATATAATTGTAGAGAGCACTCTAATATATGTTAGGACACATGTTAAGGCCAATCTTGCTTATATGATTGGTTAATTAAATATTTAATGACTTAAAATTTATAAAAAATTAATTAACAAAATTTATTTTTAATGTTTACGTATTCGATCTATTGACATATTAATGGATATGAAATCATTATAATATAAAATGTAAATAAAGTATGCGATGTGAGGAAGAAGAAGATGATGAGATGAGATGAGATACAGAATGTAAATGTACTTTAATTAGAACAAAATAGTGAAAAGTTAACTTTTTAATCACGTGACTGTGACATATTCTTTATTCACTTGCTCTTTTAAGTTAAACAAGTAGTGAGGGAGTTTGAATCTTATTTTTGGACATAATAAATATTTTATGGCATGTCATTTAAAAAAACTCACAATGAAAGGATTCATCATTGTTGTTAATAATAGATACTCTGGTTTAAACAAAAAAATTTATTAATATTTAATTTTTAATTTTAAAATTAATTAATTATTTTTAAAAAATTAAAAATAAATAGCATGCACTTTTATATATACAAATATTCTAGTATCATATATTTCATACAATTCATCTCTTTTATTATGGTTTCTTTTAAAAGGTTTTTTATATATATTTTTATTTGAAATAATTGATAAAAATTATAGACAAATATAATTCTTTAATATATTTAATTTATATAGACAAGAGATTTCATTACTGCTTTTCTATCACTTTTTTTCTTTTTAAAGTTAACTATCTTTTTCACGTGAGTTGTTCCTTTTCCAGCTATTCATCACCGGCCATTCATGATCACTACATACAATATTTGACTAACAAAGTGTGGATTGAACTTCACACACCATACAATGTATAGCAAAGAATCTTTATATATTTCCGGAAATTAAAATTAATTAATATGCAAAAAATAATTGCCCATAAATTTTAATTTTTTTATTAATTATGTCTTTAAATTTCTGTCACTATTCTCATTTTTTTTTCATAAAAGTACTCTTAAATTTTTTATTTGCAGCAAAATGTTGTCATTTATCAAAACTCCGTTTAAATAGTTAAAGACATGTATAAACGTGATTCTCCGCGTTGCAGCCAATGTACGTTGATTGCGCAAATATAATTAGCTAATATTATCAATTTTACTCCTAATATTTTATATACTATCAATTTTGCCCCAAATATTTTTGTCCACTATCAAATTTATAGATGTTTATATATTGATACATATAGAATTATCCCCAAAAACGACATTGTATATATTAATAACATTGTAAACCCTAAACAAGTGATTTTTCCTCATGGCTTCACAAATACAATCTTTGACGTAAGAAAACTTGTTTACCATAGAGAATATGCACTTATAGTTACTTCTTGCGCTCTCCAAAAACTAAGCCTAATATTTTAGGGATGTAAAAAATATTTGGTATGACAGTCTTTAAAATTTTGAAAACCCTAACATAAATGATTGATTTTTATGTCTTTTTTGCTTTCACAAGTCATAGAGAATAATTGTGATTTCTTTAATTTGTGTTGTCTCGTGTGTTTTCCTTTTTTGTTAATTTTTGTTTTGTTATGACAATGGGGTGTGGTCCCATGTATTATATTATATTATATTATATTTTAGAATTACTCATGTAATGAATCTGTGGTCATATATATTGATATATGGACTTTTTTCAAGGTAAACCAATATTAAATGACAATTTTAACAACATCAATAAACTATAAAGATAAAATGAATTTGACAGTAGACATAAATATTGGAGGTTAAATTTGACATTAGGAAAGAATTTGACAAGGTTAGTTAACTATATTATTATTATTATTATTTTTGTTTTAACCTAGCTGAATCAAATTATATATATATATATATATATATATATATATATAATCTTTTATTATTGAAAATTATAACAAATTTTATTATTATATTATATTATATACTTTGAATAAATTATAATGTAGATAACAATATTTTTAATTTGATATGATTTTATAAGATAATATAATTAATTATCAATAAGATTTTTAGTACCTACTAATATTTTTAAAATATTAATTTAAATTGTAGGATAATTAGTTATTCATTCTAATATTATAAGTTTGATTTTTTTAAATTTTTTTTTTTACATATATGAAATATGAAAATTATTTAGTATAATTTCTATCAATATGAAACCGCATCTCTATGTATAATATAATTGTCCCCTTTAAAAAAAAAAATTATTCTTAAATAACTGACCACTTAAAATTGAAATTAAAAAATGGAGATTGTTAATTATGAAATTTTTTGTCTAAAAATGTTGGTAGAAAATATATTAAAATAATCAGATTTGTTTTCAAAAGTTAAGATTTATTTTTGTAAAAAATACGATTATGTAGAAATTATGAATTAAAATTAAAATTATAAATTAATATCAAATTTTAAATTAATACCAAAGATCAATTTTAATTATTTGTTTGATTCAGAATATCTATAATATTAATGAACCTTTAAAATTTAATCTTTATTTTGTTATAAAAATTTATTGAATATATATATATATATATATATATATATATATATATATATATATATATATCTAACCGTTACAATATTTAGATACATATAGGGATGGCAAAAATCCATGCCCAGTAGGGATTTTTTGTACAGGGCCTCATATGCGAGAATTTTTTTTTACGGGAATAGAGATGGAAGAAAATAATTTCCGAAGTTAGTTTAGGGACTGGGAGTATGTCTCCCGTCCCGCCAGGTCCCCATTCCCGAAAGATAATTATATAATTTTATTTTATATTATTATATTATTATTTTTAATATTTATATAATTAATCTTTATATTTTAATAAATCTAAAATATGTAATTGTTGATGGTTTTAAATTATATTTATTTAATCCCATTTTTATCTAATTTTATGGATTACGTTTTGTTAAAATTAAGTCTACTCATATTTATATATATATTTTTAATTTTTTTAAATATATGTGAGGATCTTGCGGGGAGGCGGGGAATGAGAATGGGGAAAAACTCTCCCCGTGACAGAGATTGGGAACGGGGACGGGGAGAGCACTCTCCGCCCTCGTACGTAGCGGGTGTCATCCTTAGATACATAACATCGGATTTATGCTAGTTAATATATAAATCAGACAGACTTTTTTGTGATTGTCCGACCCGTGTCGTATACCTAATTATAAATAGTGGAAGAGTCTCTTAATTAATTAATGGAGCAAGCTGGATTAATAAGATTTCAAACTCAAAACGTTAACTTTTTTTTTTTTGGTAAAGACATTAACTTGTTTAAATTATTTAACACTTAGACTAACCTTTCGGTGATAATTAAATCAAATAAATGGACTAAAAATAAGATCGACAACGTCCGGCCATTTGGAGGGAAAAGCGAACCAAATTAATGGAGCAATAATTGATACGTCCAAAGGAAATTTTATTATCATGGAATCTTAGGTGAAAAAAAATATAATAAAATCTAACGAAAAGGACAATCTATATGATAGAGCAATTATTGACATGTGCTACTTTGTGAAAGAAACTGGTTAAAATCATCAATGGAACAATAATTGACACGTCCAACTCAGTAAGTAATATTTGGGTTTCTGTAGGGCCAAACGTGTAGCACGTTTGGTTTTTTTAGCATATTATTTTTTAAAGATTTTAAAAACTTATATATGAATTCAACATATATGTTAAATAAAATTATCTTTTGTATATTTTTAAAATATTTACAATATAGATATATATATAAAATTGGAACAAATTTTAGAGGGACCGACCCCCTAACCCCTTCCTCCACATCTGCCTAAAGCTTATTTATATTTACTTTTCAATAAGCTTTAGGCAGATGTGGAGGAAGGAGTTAGGGGGGTCCGGTCCCTCTAAAATTTTTCCACTTTTATTTTTTATATATATATATATATCTATATATCTATATATATATATATAGTTTTGGACCTTTCTGATCATTGGGGTCACAAAATAGTTATATTTTATAATTAAAAAATATGAAATAAAATATGATTGGAGGAGTTATGAGAGAGAAAGAGATCAGGGTAAGGTAGTTAATAAAAGTGGTGAGAGAGAAGTTAGAAATATAAGTAGTTATTGAATTATTTATTAATAATAAAATTATTTTTATACTAAATTAAAAAAAATGATTGCATGCACATTGGTGCATGCGAAACCTCTAGTATCTATATATATATGGCTTTGGAGTTTTTGGTGTCACACAAGCAAAGTGTGACACCAAAAAAATAACTTTCCCCTTAACTTTTCAATAAATAACCAACTGTTCACAAAATAGCTATATTTTATAATTAAAAAATACAAAAATATAATATGATTGGAGGATGTGGAAGAGAGAAAACAAGTATAATATTAATATGTGGTTACTAAAAAAATGGAAAAGTGTAAAACTTCTCATTTTTTAATTTTTTTATTTTAAACTATGATAAAAATTCTATTTAAAAATTTTTAAATGATCAAATATTTAATTTTTGATGTTTTTAAAATATAATAACTATTTTGTATTATATTTTTAAAAAATTTAAGAATAATATGTATGCACGTAGGTGCATGCGAAGCCTCTAGTATATTAATATGGTTGTGACCCCTTTTGATTATTGGGGTCACAAAATAAGCATTTTCTAATTAAAAAATATATATGATGGTGAGAGAATGTGGGAGAGAGAAAATAGATATGATAGGTAGTTATTAAAAAAAGTAGGAGAATAAATAATTTTCTAATATTTAATTTATTTTTGAAAATATAATCATAATTTTTATATTGTATTTTAAAAATTCAAAAATTAAATATCAAATATTCAATATATTATTATTTAAAAATATAATAATTATTATATTGTATTATATTTTTAAAAAATTAAACAATAAATTACATACACGTATGTGTATGCGAAGCCTCTAATATATATAAGAGGTTGCATGTGCATGTTATATATATATATATTAAATTTTTAAAAAAATTATAATATTACTAATATTAATATTAATTTTTTAAAATAATAAAATTTTAAAAAAATCATTCATTTGATAACTAGCATTATCTCACTTTCAAAATAAAAATGAACTATTATTATATACATCATCCAAACTTTCTCTCTCCCATAACTTATTTTTATTTTTTTAATGATTTAAATGACTCTTTTAATGATTTAATATACTAGAGGCTTTACATTTAATATATATTTTTTTTACTTTTGAAATTTAATTTTAATGTATTATTATATTTTAAAATAATAAATAATTTAATAATTACTTATATATTTAACTTCTAACTCTTCTTTCGCTATTATTATTAATTATTCTTATCCATGATCACCTTCTTAGTTTCTTTCTCACATTTCCTCCTATCATGTTTATTTATTTTTTTAATTATAAAGTATAGCTATTTTGTGAGTCTAATGACCAGAAGATCCAGCAACCATATATATATCCTAGAGACTCCGCATGCACATTTTAAAGTTTAATATAAAAGTAGCTTTTATATTAAACTTTAATAACTATCTATATTTCTAACTCATCTCTCATCACTATTATTAACTACCTTATCCATGATATCTTTTTCTCTCACATTTCTGCTAATAATGTTTTATTTCATATTTTTTAATTATAAAATATAACAATTTTGTGAGTCCAATGACCAGAAGACCCGACAACCATATATATATATATATACTAGAGGCTTCGGATGCACTAAGGTGCATGCAATCATTTTTTAAAAATTTACTATAAAAATATTTTTATTATTATTATTTTAAATATAATAAATAATTCAATTACTATTTATATTTCTAATTTCTCTCTCACCACTTTTATTAACTACCTTACCCATGATCTCATTTTCTCTCATATCTCCTCAAATCATGTTTTATTCCATATTTTTTAATTATCAAATATAACTATTTTGTGACACCAATGAACAGAAAGGTCCAAAACCATATATATAGACTAGAGGCTTCGCATGCACATACGTGCATGCAATTTATTTTTTTTAAAGAATTTTATATAAAATAATAATGATATTTCAAAATAATATCAAATTGTAATATTTGATTTTTTTTTATAATTTTTAAATAAAATTGTTATATTTTTAAATGAATAAATGAAAAATTACGCACTTCTACACTTTTTTAGTAACTACCCATAATGCATGTATGTTAGAGTAGTTATTTTTTTGGTGTCATACTTTGCTTTTGTGACACCAAAAACTCCAAAGCCATATAAATATAGATATAGATACTAGAGACTTCGCATGCACCTTTTAAAATTTAATATAAAAGTAGTTTTTTTTTATATTTTAAAATAATAAACAATTTAATAACTATCTATATTTCTAACTCATCTCTTATCACTATTATTAATTACCTTATTCATGATCTCACTTTCTTTCATATCTCCTCCAATCATGTTTTATTCCATATTTTCTAATTATAAAATATAACTATTTTATGACACCAATGAACAGAAAGGTCCAAAGCCATATATATAGATATAGATATTAGAGACTTCGTATGCACCATTTAAAGTTTAATATAAAAGTAGTTTTTTTTTATATTTTAAAATAATAAACATTTTAATAACTATCTATATTTCTAACTCATCTCTTATCACTATTATTAACTACCTTACCCATAATATCTTTTTTTCTCACATTTTCTCCAATCATATTTTATTTAATATTTTTTAATTATAAAATATAACAATTTTATGACCTCAATTACCAGAAGACCCAACAACCATGAGGCTTCACATGCATCTTTTAAAGTTTAATATAAAAGTAGTTTTTTTTATATTTTAAAATAATAAACAATTTAATAACTATCTATGTTTCTAACTCATCTCTCATCACTATTATTAACTACCTTACCCATAATCTTTTTTTTCTCTCACATTTCCTCCAATCATGTTTTATTTAATATTTTTTAATTATAAAATATAACAATTTTGTGACCCAAATGACCAGAAAACCGAACAATTATATATATATATAGACTAGAGGCTTCGCATGCACCAAGGTGCATGCAATTATTTTTTTTTGAAATTTATTTTAGTATTATTATTTTTAAATATAATAAATAATTCAATAACGAATTTTATTTCTAATTTATCTCTCACAAATTTTATTAAATACCTTACCCATGAGGCCATGATCTCTTTTTATCTCATATCTCCTCCAGTATTGTTTTATTCCATATTTTTTAATTTTCAAATATAATTATTTTGTGACACCAATGACAAGAAGGGTCCAAAGTCATATATATGTATTAGAGGCTTCGCTTACGTGCATGTAATTTATTCTTTAATTTTTAAAAATATAATATAAAATAATAATTATTATATTTTTAAATAATAACATATTGGATATTTGATACATAATTTTTGAATTTTTAAAATACAATATAAAAACTATGATGATATTTTAAAAAATAAATTAAATATTAGGAAATTATTTATTCCCCTACTTTTTTTAATAACTACCTATCATATCTATTTTCTCTTTCCCACATTCCCCCACCATCATATATTTTTCTTATATTTTTTAATTAGAAAATGTCTATTTTGTGACCCCAATGACCATAAGGGGTCACAACCATATTAATATAGACTAGAGGCTTCGCATGCACGTACGTACGTGCATGTAATTTATTCTTAATTTTTTAAAATATAATTATTATATTTTAAAGCAACACAAAAATTAAATTTGATAATTTAAAAATTTTTAGATTAGAATTATTATTATAATTTAAAATAATTAGTTAAATTATGAAAAATTATTTAGTTGCCCACTTTTCTAGCAACTACCCATCACATATCTTTTCTCTCTCCCACTACCTCCCATTATATATTTTGCTTATATTTTTTAATTAAAAAATATCTATTTTGTGACATCAATGGCCAGAAGGGTCCAAAGTCATATATATAGACTAGAGGCTTTGCATGCACCAAGGTGCATGCAATTCTTTTTTTTAATTTAGTATAAAAATATTATTATTAATAAATAATTCAATAACTACTTATATTTTTTACTTCTTTTTCACCACTTTTATTAATTATCTTACCCATGATCTCTTTCTCTCTCATAACTCCTTCGATAATGTTTTATTCCATATTTTTAAATTGTAAAATATAACTATTTTGTGACTCCAATGATCAGAAGGGCCCAAAGTCATATATATAAACTAGAGGCCTTGCATGCACTTACATGCATACATATAGTTTATTTTTAAATATTTTAAAAATATAATATAAAATAATTATTATATTTTAAAATCATTAAAAATAAAATATCTGATAATTTTTAATTTTTAAAATAAATTTTTATCATAATTTAATATAATAAATTAAATAATGAGAAGTTATTCACTTCTTCACTTTTTTAATAACTACCCATCATACATGTTTTCTCTTTCCCACATCCTCTAATCATATGATTTTTTTTTTGTATTTTTAAATTACAAAATATAGCTATTTTGTGAGCCCAATGACCAGAAGGGTCCAAAGCCATATATATAGACTAGAGGCTTCACATGCACATACGTGCATGTCAAACTTTTTTTTTTTAATTTACTAAATATAAAATAAATTATTATTATTATTAATTGTAAAATAATAAATTAAAGATTAAAAAGTTATTTTCTTTGATAACTACCACAATTATTATTTTTTAAAAAACAAAATTAACACTACCACTATTCTCCTATTTTCTCTCTCATACGATCTTCTCACATCATCTTTTTATTTTCTTTTTTTTAATTAATTAAATGACTATTTTGGGAGACCATTGACGGGAAGGGTCCATAGGCATATAAATATAGATACTAAGGCTTCGCATGGACGTACGTGCATGCAATTTATTCTTAATTTTTAAAATGTAATTATGATATTTGATATTTTTAAAATTTTAAATTAGAATTATTATTATAATTTAAAATAATTAATTAAATAATGAGAATTTATTTAGTTGCCCACTTTTCTAGTAACTACCTATAATATAGTTTTTCTCTTTCACACTACCTCCCATTATATATATTTTTTTGTATTTTTTAATTATAAAAATATCTATTTTGTGACCCTAATGACCAGAAGGATCCAAAGCCATATATATATAGATAGATATACTAGAGGCTTCGCATGCACCAAGGTGTATGCAATCATTTTTTTTTAAATTTAATATAAAAATATTATTATTATTATTATTATTATTATTGTTAAAGATAATTAATAATTAAATAAATACTTATATTTCTAACTTCTCTCTCACCATTTTTATTAACTACCTTACCCATGATCTATTTCTCTCTCATAATTCCTCCAATCATGTTTTATTCCATATTTTTTAATTATAAAATATAAATATTTTGTGACCCCAATGACCAGTAGGGTCCAAAGCCATATATAGATAAATAAATATTTGATATAGATATACTAGAGGCTTCACATGCACGTACGTGCATGTTAATTTTTTTAATTGATAAAATATAATATAAATTATTATTATTAATTTTAAAATATTAAATTAAAATTAAAAAATTATTTTTTTGTCAACTCTTACTGTCAATTTTTTAAAATATCATTACTACTATTCTTATTTTCCCTTTTCGATCCCCATGATATTCCCACATTATATTTTTATTTTTTAATTAATTAAATGACTATTTTAGAAGACCATTGACGAAAATGGTCCAAAGACATATAAATATAGATATATGTGATTTTATTTATGGCCCTACGACTGAAAAAATTCTAAAACTTTTATAAAGTTGTTTAAAAGATTAAAATTTGTGTGTGTAAAAACTATAATTATATAACTAATGCTTGAGGAAATAAATTATGTCCAATTATAGATTCATTATATATATATATCATTCCTTAGATTATAAAAAAGTTTATTTTTTATTTATTTTTCTTAAATATATTATCTTAAAAATGCTATGTTTTTAAGAATAGTAAACTTAGGAAAAACAAAATTTTTAATATAATATATAATAATTTTCAAGTCAAATAAATTTTATAAGAAAAGTAAATTTTAATAGGAAAATATTTCTCTTTATATTTATGTTACACTAAATTATAAAAAGACAGAGAATTTCCATATATATATATATGGTATGGAGTATGGACACTTAATTACTTGAAAAAGATGTTGTTGAAGCACACCTATTAATATTATTGTTGGTGTTCCTTGGACATAAATTTAGAGAAATAGTTGATCCAAGCAAATTCACCATTCACCAAATTAAGCTTAGATATGCAAATATTATCTTATCGTGGAGACATGTATTTTTTGTGATGCATCTTAATCAACATATGGCGACAAATTATATTCTTGGTCACATCAAATCTTGGGTCCCTACATACGAATTTAGTGGTGTCGGTTTCATGAGGGTTTTGTATTTATAAGTTTCCTGCACCAACTTTTCTTCACCAAATTAAAACGTGTGAGCTTTTAATTAATTTCTTCAATATAATATAATATATATTCTCTTCGTTTTTGAGCTAGTTCGATGGGAAGAAGACGATCCTGCAAGAACGAGATCAACAAAGGGACTTGGACTAAAGAAGAAGATGAAATTCTCTTCACTTATGTCACTCTTCATGGAGAACGAAAATGGCGAGAGGTCGCTCAATTTTCAGGTTCGTTCAATCAATTAATATATATATATATATATACTTTTGCTTGATTAAGATTAATAATAATGTTATTAATTAATGTTTTTATTTATTTATTTTTTGTAGGTTTGAAGAGGTGTGCGAAAAGTTGTAGGTATCGATATTTGAATTATTTGAAACCTGGGTTGAAGAGAGGTGACATTTCTGAGGATGAGCAAGATTTGATCATCGAACTCCAGCATCAACTTGGTAACAGGTAATTATTAATTATTTACAATTAGATTAATCCATACATTATAATAATTTCATGATCATTTTGGTGCCATTATAATAATTTCTCCTACATTTCTATTTCCCTTCTCAAATATTTAATAGAATATGATAATTTCTCTAAATATATAAGGATAGACGAAATTAACTATATATATATGTATATGAAAATTTTGAAATGTCCACCCTTTCCTTTTTTTAAATGTGTGATATAATTTTTAATTATAAATGCTAAGTTACAAAAAATATCTTTTTGTCAGGATCTATTTATATGATTAGTGAATTCAAAGACAAATATAGAAAAAGTTGTTTTTCATTCTCTTCATCACTCCCTCTCGCATCAATAATCATTATACATTGTCTAATATAATAAACTAATTTATTATGAATTGTTAAATAAACTCTTATATTATATATAATATATAAGTTTTTGAGATCATTGTAATGTATATAATTAATTAAATTAAATTAAATGATTTTGCATAATCTATGATAAAGTAATCAAAATATATTATTGCATTGATCAGGTGGGCGTTGATTGCTAAGAGGCTGCCAGGGAGAACAGATATTGAAATCAAGAACTACTGGAAAATTTATTTGTCCAAGAAATTAAATCATCAACAACATAAACCCAATATTAATATTAATATGATTGGCTCATCATCTGATCATAGCACAACAAGTTTGAATACTAGTTCATCAAATATTCAAACAGAGGAGGATGATGAGGATGACAATAATATTGATGATTTTCTCCTCATTGATCAAATTGGTAATAATAATAATAATAATGTGAATGATGATAAGAAGAAGGTGGAGGATGATGAGAAGTTGATTAATAGACATGGATTGAAAGGTGCTTGGTCAAAGAAAGAAGATGAAATTCTCTCCAACTATGTTGCTCTTCATGGAGAAGGCCAATGGAACAAGGTTGCCCAAAGGACAGGTACTTTATTTAATATTTGTTTTTCAGAATCATTATCATTTTGGTCCCTAAAAGATGCAATCAGTTTCAATTTAGTTCCTGAATGATACAATTTATCTCAATTTAGCATTTGAAAAGATATAATTTGTCTCAATTATTTAATCTCTAAATTTAATAATTTTTGTCAGTCATGTTAGTTGAGATTTACAGGGACTAAAATGTGATAAATTGTATTTGTAGGTTTGAAGAGATGTGGAAAGAGTTGTAGACATCGATTTTTGCATTATTTGAAACCCGGCATTAAGCGAGGCAACATTTCCGAGGATGAGGAGAAAATGATTATAAGACTCCATAATCTTCATGGCAACCGGTATTAATTTAATATTTAATTATACTAATTAATGCAATTTGTCTAAATTCAGTCATTATATTTAAAGTTATAAACATCAAATTTAATCTCTAAAGAATGTATTCTGTCTCAATTTAGTCTTTAATTTGAAAGATACAACGTCTCAAAATTTGAAATTTCCATAATTTAGGGACTAATTTGAGATTTTTTTTTGTCTTTTATAGATTAAATTGAGTATATTTTCATTTTATTCTTTTAAAGATGTCATTTGTCTCAGTTGAGTCATTAAATAATAGAAATATCAAATTAAGTTCATGAAATATGAAAATGTCAAATTTGAAATGTCCATTTTATTTTTATGGACTAAATTAAGATAAAATATATTTTTTAGGGATAAAAATAATAATTTACTCCTTACTTTTCAAAATTAAATGATTAATGGCATTCTAAAATATTACTTGAACAGGTGGACTCTGATAGCTAAAATGCTTCCAGGACGAACTGACAGCGAAATCAAGAATCACTGGCATGCATATTTGTCTAAGAAATTAGATGATGAAGATGCCAAATCATCACTTAATAAAGATTATGATCACCAAAAATCTGAAGATAATCATATTGATGAAGAACAAATGAAATATGTATTCACACCTCAAGTTGATGATTTGCCAGCAAAAAGGAGCAATTTGGAGGACAATAATAATATTAATAATGTTTGGGAGTTTTCTGAATTTGATTTTGATCTTAATTACACCACAGATCCCACCACCAATAATTCCTCCTTATTCGAAATAGAGTATGACACTGCATTTCTGGATAGTTATCTGTTCAATTTTTTCCAAAACGATCAAATGAATGCAGATGTTCATCATCATGAGTTGATTTCCAAGACACCAAAATTTGATGAAGACCACAAGGACGTGTTTGCCTCTTCATTTAATATTGTGCATGGTCATTGTGAAGCAGAAGAAGCTGATATTATGGATTTCTGGACGTCAAGTGATGAATTTCGTTTCACGGACTGGTAGATGCATGCATGCATGAATCATCATGAAATAAATTGAACAATATGAATGCTCGATGGATGCATGGATGGATGGATCCTGTAATATTAAATCAAATAAATTAGTCTGATATTTGTGTTAGTTTAGTAATCTAATAAGGAGAAACCACTACTACTCTCGACTATGCATGTGTATCTTTTTAGCATCTTCTTTATCAATAAAGTTGTAGCTCAGCTTTTCTTTTCTTTTCAGAAAAAAAAAACTTGTAGAGTAGACATATTATTTCGTGCCTACTTTTGTTTCTTTAAAAGATTATGATTCTCAGTTCATCAATTCCAGAGCCGTTAGTTGTTAACATATTAGATAACATTACACTATTAAATGTTTTGTTAAACCCTAAACAAACTTTTTTATGTAAAAAATATTCTATGTCCTTGAATATCTGCTTTTTAAGGTAAATACACACAGACCAAGAAAATTATTAATTTATCTAAAATGAAGAGAAATATGAGATAAAAAGACTAAATTGTCCTCATTAATTAACAATAAGCTGATATTGGGAATAATAATAATACTTGGGAAATGTTTATTCAACTTCACTATTTAATAGGGATAGAATGGTAAAAAATAATTAATATTCTCTTGATTTTATAAAACATCTAATATTTTGGGAAAAAAAATCCTCCAACAAAACAGATATTCAAAGACGGAGGGAGTATTATATATATCTTAATACTTTAGTCTTGTTTTGATAATGAACAAAAACCAATATTTTAGTGTGATATTTTCTATTCCACAAATAAAAAACCAATAATAATATCCAATGTTGTTAGAACCGAACCGGTTCAACTGTGAATCAAATACTAGAACGAGTTGGTCATACCTAAAAAATTAAAATAACAATTAGATTCAATTGGACCGAATTTAATCAAGGTCCAACCGTTGGACTGTCCAACTTCATTTTCTTTTTTGGGCAGCCTAATTTAATTTTTTTAAAAAAACTTGAAACTTGAAATTATATGTGTTGAAATTTGAAATTTGAATGTTATCATTTTACATATTAAGAATAATTATTATTTATTGCGTCATCTGGTTCGACCGGTTAAATCGATCAGATCGTGAATCGAACACCTATTTGATTTAAAGAAGTGAAATAAAATTATATGTGTTGAAATTTGAAAGTTCAATGTAAAAAATATTCTATGTCCTTGAATATCTCTGCACGTAGTAAATAATTGTCAATTCATACTTTCTATTCTCAGTTCATTTCCCTTTCCTCTTTCGTCAAAAAGAAAAGGAGAGTCAGGCTAAAAAGAAAAAAAGAAAAGGAGAGGGGATGCATAATTGAGCCAAGTGCTAGGATGATGAAAAGGAAAGTTGGATCGAGATAAACATGATACTACAAGCACAGTAGAAAGTATATCTATGTGACACTAAATTGAGACAATATATATTTTTTAGGGTTAAAATTTTCATTTCCATCTATTAGGAGTTTTTTTTTGGACAGACCATCTATTAGGAATTAAATTGAGATCAATTGTATTTTACGAGCTAAAATTGTTATTTCCATCTATATTAACTAAATTGAGACAAATTATATTTTTAGGAACTAAAATTGTCATTACCATCTATCAGGGACTAAATTGAGACAAATTGTATTTTTAGTGACTACATTTTTTTCATTTTCATCTATTAGAGAGCTAAATTAAGACAAATTATATTTTTAAGAATTAAATTTGTCAATTCCATCAATCAGGGGGGCTAAATTGAAATTAATTGTATTTTAAGGGACTGAATTTGTCAATTTCATTAATCAGGGGGCTAAATTGAAACAAATTGTATTTTTATAGACTAAATTTGTCATTTCATCTATTAGGAGGCTAAATTGAGACAAATTGTATTTTTAGGTATTAAATTTATCATTTCCATCTATCAAGGGGCTAAATTGAGACAACTTATATTTTTAGGGACTAAATTTGTTATTTTTATCTATTAGGTACTAAATTGAAATAATTTACATTTTTAAAGGATTAAATTTATCATTTTCATCCGAAAGTCGTTAGTTGTTAACAGATCAGATAACGTGATGCTATACCAACATATGGTTAGTTGGAGTGATAAGTACTACTACTTCATTCCTCTTAAACAAGTTCTCAGGTTCGAGCCTTGTGTATAGAAAAACATATGTTAGGAGAGCTCTATCCCCGTTGTGAGACCTTAATTAGCTCAAACAAAATTATTTCCAATAGAAAAATACTTGTAAGAAAAAAAGATAACGTGATGCTATTGAATGTTTTGTTAGACGCCAAATAAAGTTTTTAATATAAGTAAAAAGATGCTATCTTAGGGCATGTTTGGTAGGTAGAAAGGGAAAGGGAGAGGGAAAGGAAATGGGTTTGATGTGTTTGGTAGTAAAAATTTGAAATGAAATTAGAATGAAATGTATTAAAATTATCACTTTGTCCCTTATATTAAAATAATAAAAAGAAAAAAAATTATGATTGTGTCAAATTCCAAATAAAGTTTTTAATATAAGTAAAAAGATGCTATCTTAGGGCATGTTTGGTAGG
This sequence comes from Senna tora, assembly GCA_014851425.1. NCBI lineage: Eukaryota > Viridiplantae > Streptophyta > Magnoliopsida > Fabales > Fabaceae > Senna > Senna tora. The sequence continues at coordinate 1,081,965 of CM026268.1, read as the reverse complement.
TAGAAAGGGAAAGGGAGAGGGAAAGGAAATAGGTTTGATGTATTTGGTAGTAAAAATTTGGAATGAAATTAGAATGGAAATGTATTAAAACTATCACTTTGCCCCTTATATTAAAATAATAAAAAGAAAAAAAATTATGATTGTGTCAAATTAAAAAATATAATAGACATTTTGTATTTTATTATTATTATTACTTTTAAATTTTAGGACTAAACCCCACCCATTCCGTCTCCTTTTCCGGGAAGAGAACGGCCCATAGTACTTAGTCATGTTTGATAATGAACAAATTAAAAAGAAAGAAAGAAAGAAATTATCATAAATGGCAAAGTCATGATTGGGTGCTGATGAGATGTAATCCAGCTTTACGAATCCTAATTATTAAAGCAAATCAGCAGTACTGGGCTTTCCTGAAGCCCATCTTACGTTACAAGTGGGATATATATATGGTACATGGTAATGGAAGTATAATGAAATGGATATTATGGATAATGCTTTGATTGCTTATAGAAAAAGGATATATGGCACTATAGAGCTTGATATATATAGTCCTATAACCACTATGGTTTCTCAAGTTATAGATTTAATCACTGTCTTCTACTCAGGAGGCTAATCTTGTTGCTGCTATTCCACTCTCTCGGAGAAATATCAGTCATAAACTGACCATTCCCCAAAAATGAAGGGTACGTTCTTTTGGTGAAAAAGAGGAGGAAATGGAAAGAGAATAAAAAAAGAGGATGGAATAGAAATGTCATGTCAATGTAATGTGATGTGAATGGAATAAAAGTGGATACAATGACCATTTTGCCCTTACATTAAAAGTGAGAATGGAATAAAAGTGGGTAAAAAAGTAAAGACAAACACATAATTTTATCACATTACAAAAAGTAAAGTTTGTTTGTTATGAAGGAAAGAGGAGGGAGAAGGATTCTTTAATTCCTCTCCCTTTCCATCAACAAATCTTGCTAAAGAACATGCCCTAAAGATTTTCTCTGGTGTCTCTTGCTGTGCAAACAAATTTGGAAAAAAGAAGAAGGTATGATTAATCAAAAAGTTAATAGGAGATTGTCTCCATTATTGGATCTGTGAATTAATAAGAATTAATTACTCGAATATTTTGTTCAACATCTTTTATAATTAAAATGTGGTTTATGTGTATATATATATATCATTGTTTTTTACTATTTGCTGAAAATTTTAACTTAAACCATATTTTCCTCGTTAATTATTCCTAATACCATCTCATCAGCCATCAGGGAAATCAAAGATATATTTCCAAGTTTCCAACTGACAGAGATAGATATATTATAAAATAATTAATCTCGTGACTATTAATTAATATGTAGGATCTATACCATTTTCCATCGTTTTACATGCATCAATTTGACATTCTTGGACAATCAATTTTCTTCCATTCAATTTTATATTATATATAAAATATTTGAGCAAGATCAAATTTTGTAGTTTCTCTTTAAATATATGAGATCCTCTTTTGATGATAAGTTGGTGATTTCAAACTTCCATCATATTCATTTAAGAACTTTACCATATTAATATAAAAAATGAACTCTTTATACCAATCAAAGGTATTGCATTGCCGATATAGGCATTGTCATATAGATATAAATAATAAATTCTTTACCACTCATATATATATACGACATCTACAAATATTCATAATTAACATCTAATTATTCTCTATTTTTTATGGCCATCACATTTGCAGTTTTCTTGTTTTATAATTCATAATTAGGTTTAGAGGCAAGGTTACTTTACCCCTTTTCCTTCAACTACAAAAACATCTTTTGGAAGAAAACAAAAGGACAAAACTAAATTTTTAATTTTGAAGTTTCGTCTCTATTAACTATTTAGTCTTTGGACGTTAGTTGTTATCAAACTTAATAACATGGTCATTAAATACTAATGTATCATCGTTAATTTGTTAACAATGCTGCTATGTCACATTAATTACCACGTCATCTTGAGAAATAAATTAAAATAAATTAGACCTAAAACATTATTTTCAAAATAGGGTTAAATACATTTTATGTTAAATGTTGACCATGTCAATGTGTCATAGCTTTTAATATAGCCATGTCACACAGTTAGCTAGATAACACTAAATTAGTGAGTCGGGTTGGCTTACTTAACCCACCTTTTTTTTCCCCAAAATTTTGAATTATTTATTTTAAATTGTGCTTTTTTTTAAAACTTGGATGATTAATGTTTCTACTTGATACATTATATTAATATTACATTAGAATTAAGTACATAAACAATGCATCAAAAAATAAAATCAAGAATAATCCAAACAACTAATTAATAATAATAATTATTATGCATGTCTCAAATTAAATAAAATAACAATTGTATGTGTACCAAGTTCATAAATTTTGATATTTAGAACTATATTTGAATAGAGTTTAATTTAGATCTTTTTAAAAATAATTAAGTGATATAAAAAATAAAATAAAAAATTTAAACATACCAACCTATCTAGTCCTCGAGTTGGCTCATTAATACATCAAGAAAAATATCTATTTTTAATAACTTATATTTCGACAGGTACTATTAATGGTTGAAAAGAGTATATTTTTCAACAATTAAATTTTGACAATCGAAATAAGTTGTTGAAAAAGAATAATGATAATATTTTCGACGGTAAACAATTATCGATATTTTTTAATAGTATTATTTTTAACAATACATTTATTGATAACAGCTGTAAAATTAAAAGAAAAGTAGTATAAAAAATATTATCGATAATTATTGACCATAAAAAATATTATTATTATTATTATTAGGGTAAAGTATCCTTGCTGCCCCCAAACTTTGCTGTAATGTTCATTCCTGCCCTCAAACTTTTTTTTGGTTCATGCCTACCCCTAAACTTTCAATTTTGTTCATGCCTACCCTTTTTGTTAACACCGTTAACTTGTTTGACATAATTTGCTGACGTGTACGATGAATGTGTATTTCTTTTGACACATCATTGTCCACCTCACATTTAACTTTTTACTTTTATTAAAAAAATTAACTTAATCCAAATAAAAAAACATTTTAGCTAGGGTAAAAGTTTGGTTTGTTTGGTTTTTTTTAATTTGGATTAGGTTAAATTTTTTTTAATAAAAGTAAAAAAGTTAAATGTGAGGTGGACAATGACGTGGCAAAAGAGATACACATTCATAGTCCACGTCAGCAAATTCCATCAAGCAAGTTAACGCTGTTAGCAAAAAGGGCAAGCATGAACAAAATTGAAAGTTTGGGGGTAGGCATGAACCAAAAAAAAGTTTGAGGACAGGAATGAATATTACAGCAAAGTTTGGGAGCAGGGCAACAAAGGTACTTTACCCTTATTATTATTTTTTCAACAACTTATTTCGACCGTCAAACTTTAATTATTGAAAAAATTAAAGTACTTTTTTTTAATAATTTAGTAGTCATCAAAATATAAATTATTACAAATACTTATGTTATTCTTATTGTGTAACCCACTGATTAAACGAGTTGATTTATTTTTGAGTCATTTATACAAATAAGCCTAATTTTTTTCAATTGATTAATTCACCTAGTAAATTAAACAGGTCAGTTCACTGAATTAGACTTATTTTAACTGCTCTATTCACACTATTAAGAGCTTGTTTGTGCATGCTTATTTTTTAAAAAGAAGCACTTATTTTTTTTAATAATCACTTATTTTTAAAAAGTGTTCTGTTTGTGCATGCTTATTTCATAAAATAAGTGATTCTTAGTTATAGCAGAATGCATTTTTTTAGCTTTAAGCAGAAGCTAGAAATTGGAGCTTCTTTTTCTAGCTAGTAGCAGAAGCTGAAATTTAAATAATTTAGGACAAAAATACCCTTAATAAAACTTCATATGTCCCATTATATCCTTTCTTATTTTAAACCTAATTTTGACCTATACAACTACACTTTACAATCCGTCTAAAATTTTCAACCTTTATCGTCTCGAGCAATGTTGTAAAAACCGAACCGAACAAAGACTCGGACAAATGTTCGATTCATGGTTTGATCGGTTTAACCGGTCAAACCGTCGGTCGAACCGGTTGACGCAATAAATAATAAATTATTATTATTCTTAATATATAAAATGACATCACTCAAATTTTAGGTTCCAATATATATAATTTTGAAGTTTTAAATTATATGAATTCTGAAAGTTTTAATTTTTAAGATTTATCAAACTTTGAAAGAACTTAATCAAACCAAATATGAAATTATTGATAATCATGACTTTTAAATTTTAGTTTTCAAGACTTTTCTAATTTTAATTTTTAAGATTTCTCTAATTTCTTTTTTTTATGTTATTTTTCCTTTTTATTTTTTAATTTTTTTTTAAAAAAATAAAATTGGACCGGTTGACCGGTCCAACTCCGGTCCAATTCGAAAAACGGTTTTTTAGTCCAACCGACTCGCCTTTATATTCGGTTGGCGGTTGAACCGGTCGGACCGTCCGGTTCTTACAAAATTGGGTCTCGAGAGGCTTTATTGTGATGTTCTTTGTATGAGGGATGCAATTTTTTATGATTATTTTTTTATTTTAATAACATTAATAGATATTAATTAATAAAAAACTAATCATAGATAATAAAATTACATCCCTAAAAAAACAAAATTACATTAATCAAAATTAATAATTATTTAATTAAAATTTTAATATATTAATAAATAAATTAAGATTTTATTTTTATTTATTTAATAATAAAAAATTAAATATTGATATCCATTTATCTATTTAACAGCATTAACAACATCATAATCTATATATGCCCTTCTTGGTAATTTTATAGTCAAAAACACTTATTTATAGAATTTTACCAAACACAAATTGTTTTTCAGCTACTGATAAAAGTACTCCTCAACTCAATTTGACAAACACAAACTGCTACTTCTTCACAGCACTTTTAAAAAAATTCCATTTAAAAAGAAGTCATTTGAAAATCGACAGTTTTCATAAGCGTGCACAAACGGGCCATAAGTAATAATTATTAAGTTATATATATAATATTAAATATCTGATTGATAGCTAAAGGGCTAGACGTCGTACATATTATTAAAGCTTATAATTATTAATTAATGAAAGAGTTCGGTAAAAACTAAAAATAATTCATTGCATGAGAAGGAGGCGTCCACTTTTTGCCTTGCTTTTTCTCTCTTTCGTACATATTTGTGCATCTATCCCATTCCCATGACTCTTAAAGAGAATCAAAACTTTTTGTTTTTGTCAAATATTTCTTTTCACTGAAAATGAAAAGAGACAAATGTGATACACATAAAGGGTTTTACACTGCTTATGGAATTTTATACATTCACTTTTAAACGTGTTAAATAGATCTAAATCAATCAATACAAATGTGATATATACTAAAATAGAATATACTAACTTAAGCAAGTCTTGGGTTTAAATCTCACCTTGTGTATGTAACAATTAATTGGCCAGCGGTAAACCCTTAAATGGAGCTCAGATTCACGGAGGATTAGTCCTTGGCCTATCGGACTAGGGAATACTTTGAAAAATGTTAGCTGACAAATGTTAGCTTAAGGTGAGTTTTAATATTTTAAAAATAAAAATATTTGTAAATATTTAAAATATGAAACAAAATATATATTAAAATAATATATTATCATTTAAATTAGATTACTTATATCAAATGCAATATTAAAATTTTTTAAAAAATACCATATGGTGTTAAAATAATTAAAAAACGGTTTTAACTACAAAATACGATACAATTATAAATAAAAATTAAGCTTTAGTTAACAGAATATTCCATAAAAGAATTAGTTAAATGAAATCTATCTCTTTTTCTTTTTCTTTTTTTGCTAGAGTTAAGGACCCGTTTGGCAACCATCACTTAAAAGTACTTATTTTTAAATGGAGTTTGAGAAAAAGTGCCGTGAGAGAGAAGTAATTTGTGTTTTCCAAACTGAGTTGAAAAGTACTTTTATTAGTAATTCAAAAATGTTTTGTGTTTGGTAACTTTGTAAAAAAAGTGTTTTTAACTTTAAAATTACTAAGAAGGACATGTATAGATTAAAAATGTTATTAATGTTATATTAAATAGATAAATGAGTATAAATATTTTTTATTGGTAAAGTTTTAATGAATTAAATATAAAATTTTAATTATTTTATTAATTTGATAAAATGTGAGTTAAATAAATTATTAACTTTAATTAATGAGATTTTATTATTTATGATTATTATTTTTATTAATTAAATATCTATTAATTTTACTTAGAAAAATTAATTATAAAATGGTAATTTTATGATTATTATTTTTATTAATTAAATACCAAGAAGCAAAAGAGAATAAAGAAAAAAAAGGATAAAATGATAATTAAAAAATATTAGTAAAGGTAATTTTGTCTTAAAATATTTAGCTTTTACTTTTGGTTAGACGCAGAAGTTTCAATTCTTAATTTCTACTTAAAGTTAAAAAATTACTTTTGTTACAACTCATCAAAAGCACTTAAAATTTTGTAGCCAAACACAACAATTTTTTAAAAATAAGAGTATGTTTACAAAAAAGCCTGTTTGGCAGCATGTAATTTTAGTCGAAAACGCTTATTTTTTAAAAGCAGTTAACAATTTTGTGTTTGGCAACCGAAAAAGAAGCACTTTTGAGTTGTAATAAAAGTAGTTTTTAGCTTTAAACAGAAGCTAAGAATTGGAGCTTATGCTTCTAGCAAAAAATATAAGTTAAAAATTAAATATTTTATGACAAAACTATTGATATTAAAATTTTGTATTTACCATTTTATCCTTCATCTAACATAAGATTTTAGCTCAAGTACTTATTAACTATATATCTTTATATGTCCTTGGTTAATTATGATTAATGCTAAGGGTATGTTTGGTAATTATAAAAAAGAGGGGGATGGAGAGATCGTAGAAGGAGAAGGGAATATAAATTACTAGAGGCTTTGCATGCACCAAGGTGCATGCAATCATTTTTTTAAAATTCACTATAAGAATATTTTTCTTATTATTATTTTTTAAATATAATAAATAATTCAATTACTACTTATATTTATAATTTCTCTTTCATCACTTTTATTAACTACCTTACCCATGATCTCCTTTTCTCTCATATCTCCTTCAATCATATTTAAAAATTTTTTATTTTAGTATAAAAAAGTGGGGTTAGGGTAGTTATTTTTTTGGTGTCACACTTTGGTTTGTGACACCAAAAACTCCAAAGCCATATATCTTAAAATATTTAGATTTTAGCTTTTACTTTTGGTTAGACACAGAAGTTTCAATTCTTAATTTCTACTTAAAGTTAAAAAATTACTTTTGCTACAACTCATCAAAAGCACTTAAAATTTTGTAGCCAAACACAACAATTTTTTTAAAATAAGAGTCTGTTTGGTAGCTCCATAACAAAAAAGCCTGTTTGGCAGCATGCAATTTTAGTCGAAAACGCTTATTTTTTAAAAGCAGTTAATAATTTTGTGTTTGGCAACCGAAAAAGAAGCACTTTTGAGTTGTAATAAAAGTAGTTTTTAGCTTTAAACAGAAGCTAAGAATTGGAGCTTATGCTTCTAGCAAAAAATATAAGTTAAAAATTAAATATTTTATGACAAAACTACTGATATTAAAATTTTGTATTTACCATTTTATCCTTCATCTAACATAAGATTTTAGCTCAAGTACTTATTAACTATATATCTTTATATGTCCTTGGTTAATTATGATTAATGCTAAGGGTATGTTTGGTAATTATAAAAAAGAGGGGGATGGAGAGATCGTAGAAGGAGAAGGGAATATAAATTACTAGAGGCTTCGCATGCACCAAGGTGCATGCAATCATTTTTTTAAAATTCACTATAAAAATATTTTTCTTATTATTATTTTTTAAATATAATAAATAATTCAATTACTACTTATATTTATAATTTCTCTTTCATCACTTTTATTAACTACCTTACTCGTGATCTCTTTTTCTCTCATATCTCCTCCAATCATATTTAAAAATTTTTTATTTTAGTATAAAAAAGTGGGGTTAGGGTAGTTATTTTTTTGGTGTCACACTTTGGTTTGTGACACCAAAAACTCCAAAGCCATATATATATAGATAAGGCTAAAATGCACAGAACCCCCCTGAACTATAGGGTGTTTGCACATAACCTCCCTGAACTTCAAAAAGTTGCATAGCACCTCCCTAAACTTTTTAACTTTTGCACATAAAGGATTCTGTTAACTTTTCCATCCAATTTTTAACACTCAATGTCACATCAGCTTCCACATAACATTTTAATTCCATAGCAAATAAGTAATTTCTCTACCATTAATTAATTAATTATTTTTATGAAAAAAATAATTAATTAATTAAAATATAGACTGTAGATAAATTAATTTTCATAAAAATAATTAATTTTCTTATTGAAGTTCAGGGAGGTGCTATGCAACTTTTTGAAGTTCAGGGAGGTTATGTGCAAACACCCTATAGTTCAGGGGGTTCTGTGCATTTTAGCCTTATCTATATATATATGACTTTGAAGTTTTTGGTGTCACAAAAACAAAGTGTGACACCAAAAAAATAACTATTCTAACATACATGCATTATGGGTAGTTATTAAAAAAGGGAGAAATCCATAACTTCCCGATACTTCATTTAAAAATATAACAATTTTATTTAAAAATTAAAATATCAAATATTATAATTTGATATTATTTTGAAATATCATTATTATTATTTATACAAAATTCTTTTAAAAAAATTAAATTGCATGTACGTATGTGCATGCGAAGCCTCTAGTATATCTATATTAATATGGCTTTGGACTTTTTGGTGTCACACAAGCAAAGTGTGATACCAAAAAAATAACCACCCTAACCCCACTTTCTTTCACTAAAAAAAAATAAATAAATATTATTGGAGGATGTGGGAGACAAAAAAAATATATATTATGAATGTTACTAAAAAAGTGGAGAAGTACATAACTTCTCATTACTTCATTTATTATTTTAAATTATGATAACAATTCAACTTAGAAATTAAAAACTATCAAATATTAACTTAAAATATAATTTTATATTATATTTAAAAAAAGAACAAATTGTATGCACATATGTGCATGCGAAACTTCTAGTATCTAGTATATATATATGACTTTGAAGTTTTTGGTGTCACACAAGCAAAGTGTGATACCAAAAAAATAACTTTCCTACTAAAAATAACTTCTCAATAAATAACTTCTCATTATTTAATATATTATTTAAAATATAATTATTATATTATATTTTGAAAGTTAAAAAATTATCAAATATTTAATATTTTATTATTTTAAATCATAATAATAATTGTATCTTATATATTTTTTTAAAAAAATAAAAATAAATTACATGCACAATATGTGCATGCGAAGCCTCTAGTATATATATATATATATATATATATATATATATATATATATATATATATATATATATATATATATATATGGCTTTGGAGTTTTTGGTGTCACACAAGCAAAGTGTGACACCAAAAAAATAACTTCCCCCTCAACTTCCCAATAAATAACCAACTTCTCAATAAATCTATATCTATATTTATAGCTATATTTTATAATTAAAAAATACAACAAAAATAATATGATTGGAGCATGTGGGAGAGAGAAAACAAGTATGATAGGGGTTTATTAATGTGGAGAAGTGCATAACTTCTCATTTTTTAATTTTTTTATTTTAAATTATGATAAAAATTTTATCTTAAAATTTTAAAATTTTAAAATATTTAAATTTTAAAGATTTTAAAATATAATAATTATTTTATATTATATTTTAAAAATATTTAAGAATAAATTATATGTATGCACGTAAGTGTTAAAAAAAATAATTGCATACACCTTGGTGCATGCGAAACCTCTAGTATATATATATATATATATATATATATATATATATATGGCTTTGGACTTTTTGGTGTCACACAACCAAAGTGTGACACCAAAAAAATAACTTCCACAAACTTTCCAATAAATAACCAACTTCTCACAAAATAGCTATATTTTATAATTAAAAAATACAAAAATATAATATGATTGGAGGATGTAGGAGAGAGAAAACAAGTATGATAGGTGGTTACTAAAAAAATGGAGAAGTGCATAACTTCTTACTTTTTAATTTTTTATTTTAAATTATGATAAAAATTCTATTTTAAAATTTTAAAATATTTAATTTTTAATGATTTTAAAATATAATAATTATTTTATATTATATTTTTAAAAAAATTAAGAATAAATTACATGTATGCACGTAGGTGCATGCGAAGCCTCTAGTGTATATATATATATATTAATATGACTTTGGAGTTTTTAGTGTTACACAAATAAAGTATGACACCAAAAAAATAACTACCCAAGACCACTCAGTTCCACTAAATTAACTACCCCAAAACCACTCACTTCCTCTAAATTAAATATCCAAGACCACTCACTCCCACTAAATTACGCACGTCTCCCACTCTATCACTCCCGTAAAATTACCCAAGACCACTCACTCCCACTAAATTACATGCACGGAACCACTCTACTCCACTAAATATAAAGTGCATGCACGTCTCCCATGATGCCCTCTACTCCAAAGTATATATATACCATGACATGTGCTCAGACCAAAAAATATTTAATTATTTTACGCACAATCTGCACTCCATTTTCTATCATTTTTTCTATTCTTCATTCTTTAGCCATTAATAGTGATCCAATTTCAGTTAGTAATTTTGTATTGTGTACTCCAACTTGACATTGTAGGTATCTCTTTTTTTATGTCGTAAAATTTTTTTTATCTATTTGTTCTTTCTTATATTCTTCACTCACAATTAATTATTTGCCTGCTATTTTTTTTCTTTTTGTGGTTTGTTTTATTGTAGATCTCAATTCAATATTCAACTAACTCTCAACTTGATATTCAACCAACTCTCATCATCCTATGTAAGTATATCTTTTTTCTTTTTATATTACTTTGATTTTGTTTAAATTTTACTTTGATACTTTTTTTTCTATTTTATGCCTTCTTTTAATCTATTGAAAAAATAATTTTATTGCAGATTTGACTCTACTTGGATTGTATATCAAGTATACCTAAGATTTAGTGTCCAACCAATCTAAATTTATTTCATGGTGATTCCCCTAATTCTTTAATTTCTTTCACTTTCTCAATTGCAACATGATATGTTTCATTTTCTCAAACATCTAACATTCATTCCTTTATTTATTCATGGACAGTATTAAGTGAGAACAAAATTGAAATCAGAATTCATCCATCATTTGCTTCTCAAGTAAGTCTCATGTGTCTGGATATTCTTGGTGACCAATGTTTCTTTTGGTTATTTATGCTTGAGAATATATCTATCTATCTATATTAATATGGGTGTGACCCTTTCTGGTCATTGGGGTCACAAAAATAATATTTTTATATCTTTTGTTAAATTTTTTATGCATGCTTCCTCTTCTTAGACCTTAACGTTTATTCTTAAGTAAAAGACTTGCTCTAAATAATTATTCACTGGTGTATCTAGGAAGAAATATTTATCTTCAATTCTTGATCTGCATATATCCCTCATTTGCTTCTTGCTCTAAATGTATGTGCACGCCCCATTGGTGAATTAAAAAAATATTTATCTTATATATATAGATACATGGCTATATTGTGCATGCACGCAGAGGAGTATATATATATGGAATAAAACAATTGGGTAAGGTACTTCCCTTTTATTTAATATCTATTTTTCCCCGTCGGTTTCATAAACAAGTCGGTGGAAAGGAAAAAACTTTATCGAATATATATATGTAATGACAATTCATTTAACTTTGTTACATGTTAGATATAAAATCCTCATAAATAAAGATTCCGTGATGATTTCATCAGTTATTTATTTTCATGAAATCCATTAGCGGGTTAAGTCTCATGTGCCTTGGATATTTTTTGTGACCAATTTTTTTTTTGGTTATTTATGTTTGAGAATATATCTATCTATTTATTTATATTAATATGGATGTGACCCTTTTTGGTCACTGGGTTCACAAAAATAATATTTTTATATCTTTTGTTAACTTTTCTATGCATGCTTCCTCTTCTTAGACCCTAAGTATAAATTTAAGGGTTTTGCTAACTAGTGTCCTTAAGGTACTGGTTAAGGAAGCATTAAATGAGGTTAGGTAGTAAAAAAGTGCATAGAAATCAGAATTTGTTTTAAATGTGCTTTTCTATTTATCTTAAAGACACTAATACCCTCAACTTATTAATTAATAAACAATCATAATTACATCTCAATAATATTTTTTATATTTATTTAATTATTTTATATCACATAAAAAATATATCTGCAATTAAAATTAACGGTTTCAAAAAAATAATTAAATTATATTAAATGCCTTTTTAATTTTTTTTTGACGAAAAATGCCTTTTTAACTAATTATACTATATATAGTCAATTTTATTTACTAATATTCAGTTGGTTAGCGTGAAAACAAGGTTGGTTAATTAGAGGCTAAAAATGAGCAACATTATATGAGCAATTAATAGTTTATTAAGTAACGGTTCTTTTATTATGTGATATAAAATAATTAAATAAAAACGTGACCAATATATTTAACATGACTCAATAAATAAAAAATAAAAGAATATAAATAAATACAGAGAAATAAATATAAAAAATATTATTGAGATGTAATTATGAATGTTTATTAATTAATAAGTTAAGGGTATTAGTGTCTTTAAAAAAAATAAAAAAGCACATTTAATATAAATTTTGATTTCTATGCACTTTTTTACTATCTAACCTCATTTAATGCTTCCTTAACCAGTGCCCTTAGCACTGGTTAGCAAAACCCTAAATTTAATTTTATTACCAATCTCATCACATTCTATATTTTATTTCGTTTGTTAATTATAAATTAATTATTTTTTATCCCATTGATCAAATAGTAATTAATCTTATATTTTGTCAATTTTTTTTAAATATTTGTATATCCTTTGTTAACTTTTCTTTTAGATTGGAGTAGCTATTTTATTTCTCTTAGACTTTAAGTATAAATTTAATTTTATTGCCAATCAAAAAAATTCTTACACTATTGAGTAATTTTTTATACAAAATTTTTTTCACCAAATCTACAGTTGGATTTCAAATTGTTATGATAAATATTATATCTACCAAATTTGACATCAATTTAACTTTGTTTGCTAGCCCATCAAAATTTTACTACTTCATCTGTGAAGTTTTATTAAAAGAAATTTTCAAATATAAAGGAACTTTAAACATTTGTTTAAATAATTATTGCTTCTCTAAAATTTTGGCTTCAAAGATTAACATAGTAATTGCTATTAATTCTACCGCTCGATTTAAAAAAAAAAGATCAACATAATAATTACTATTATTTTCAGTTAAAATCAATTGCTCTTCACATGCACGTTTATGCATGTCAAATTTTTCTTTAATTTAAAAAATATAATATAAATTATTATTACTAATTTTAAAACAAGCGCCTAATTAGTCTTATCCGCCCTTCATTCACTTAATTACTTCTACATCTAATAAATCGCAATGTTTTATTGCTTTCGTTTTAAAACTTATATTTTCAATTCATCATCCATTAAATATTAGAATTTGTTAGGGCAATCATTAGACGTAAGAAATATATCTGTGCCAAAACCTCTAATTGCTAATACTTATCTCTAATCGCTTTGATTTCACATTTGAAAATTATTATTTTTTAGAAGCCGTGAGTGTTGGTTTTTGATTTTTTAGTTTTAAAAGAATAATAATAAGACAAATAACTACTTATTATTCCAACTTTCTCTCACCATATAATAACTACCCATTAATCTAATTCTATCTCTCTCCTCTCCTCTAATAATTTAATTTTGTTGTAATTGTTTAAGTACAAATTAGGCCTATTTTGTGACTCCAATAACCATAATGGTGCACAACCATATTAGTTAAAAAAGAAAGAAGCATGTGACTCAGAGCATGCCTAAAAATATAAGGCTGAGCATGAGTTTACATTGATAATTCATAATTCACAAAACAAAAAATGTTGAGTGTTTATAAAAAACAAAAAAGATAAGCCCAAAAATAATCATGCCCCATTCTATCATTTAAATTAAAATGGTAAGTTTGAGTTATGAAAATTCAAAAATGTTAATAATAAACAATGATTTTTTATTTAAATAAATTTTCAATGAAATTTTTAATAAATAATTATGAGTGAGTAACCAGCGACAACAATAGTTTGTTTAGATATAGCCAAATGTCACTATCATAGAATGTGGAAAGTTATTTGATAATTTCTTTTTTTTACAAAATATTGAGTATTCATGTGGTATATATAATATCAAATTGTGCATAAATTTCAAAACCAAAATAAAAAATTGAAAACTTTTTTAAGTGTTAACTAATTCTTCTCCAAACTTGATAGGTGCAATATATAAGATGAACACGTTCCGTTTTAAAAGTGATTTTAAAGCATTAACTAATTTTAAAATTTTATTTTCTATGTAAATTAAATATACAATACCAAATGATAATAAATTAAATTAGATAGTTTCCAAAATGATTAAAAAATTTATTCAAAAAAATTACAAACAAGCACACAACTAATTACAATTTTTTTTTTGTATATTTTAAAATTTACACAACTGTGCGTGTTGTCTTTTAGGAGAGAGATGTGAGGTTCAAACAAAATTTTTATCTTTTCAAAGTTTAATATCCACTCTCTTTAGTTCATAAACTTCTTCTTATTGCTTTTTTTTAATAAATACTTACTTTTAACTCAAAATAGACTATTGTGAAAAAAAAATTAAATTTTTTTTAAGTATCATAATTATTGATCAAAATTAATAATTTCATTAATATATAAAATTGACATCCAACACCCACTAATAAATTAGTTATTACTAATTTATGTTGCTAAATTGTATTTTTTTAGGTTTAATCAATCATGGAATCACACAACCGTACAGAACAAAGTCGGATTAGACAGCAAAGAAGTCGTGCATCAATGACCGATGAACAAAGACATGAATACCTTACACGGCAACGTGCTAATTATCAAGCAAGAAGGACATTAGGTGTGTTCATTTACGAAAACACAAATATTGCATACTACACACATGTATATAAAATGCTAAATTTTATAATTAGCATTTTATAATTATTCATCTCTCTCTCTAGGGACAATATCTCAACAAGAGCAACGACTGAGTAACCAGCGACAACAATACCAAACACAAAATAGTGAGCATAGGCAAGATTTGTTGTCTAGGAGGCGTACAAATATTCGACGTAGACAACCAACTTCTGCAGAGGATATTCCTGAGGGCAACCAAAGAAATATCATCCCTGGTATTTTTGAAACTTTTATTAACCAATAACAAATGCTGATAAGTGTTTTAACATCTAAATAGTTCAATTCAATTTCATGAAAAATAACCTGCAAATTCATTGTAATAAAACATTGTCTATTAAATCCAATTTTATGTCGTATGCATTTCGAAGACATTTCATCATTTTTATAACTGTGAATGTACTTACTACCACTAGCAATGTGTATATAGATTTGTAGAAATTGAAAAGTTTTAGGTCCAACTAAGGTTTAAAGTCGAAACCAATTGGTTAAATCACAAACCTAATGCGCAAATTCTGCAGTCAAACATGCATGATAGACACATTTGGTGTACATATAATAATTTTATTTAACAAAATACTCTTGGTCAATTGTTTCTGACTGTGGACATTTCACATTTGTTCACGTCTATCAAGTTCTATTATGCAGTTACCTTTGTGACTTTAAATACTCATTCATACTAAACTCATGTGTTAATTAATACACAGAAGCATCAACAAGTACACATAATGAACACGTCGATACAGTATTTACTGATTCGCGTCCACCAGTTATTAGAAGGAGGAGGAATAATAGAAATTGTGCTAGAGATTTCCATGAATCAATGGGCATCACTCAATCTCATCTTAGTGCATCAACTACATGCCCATTCTGTGGTGCATGTCTCTTACCTCATGAAAGCTCAGATTTTTGTTGTCTTAATGGACGAATATCATTGCCCGCAATGTCGGTACCTCCAGAGTTATTGAGCATCTATAATGATGAGACTGAAGTTGGTAGACACTTCAGGCAACACATACGCATGTACAATCATATTTTTGCATTTACCTTAATGGGAGTACATCTAGATGGCGATTTAGCTAATGGAAGAGAGGGTGTCTACTCATTTCGCGCACAAGGAGCAATCTACCATAAGATTGGTGGCTTCTTACCTTCTTCAAGTGAAAGGCCGAGATTTCTCCAATTGTATATATATGACACCGATAATGAAATAACAATCGAGTTGCAGAAAATCCGACTTTGAATGTAGAATTGGTAGAAAGACTAAGGTCAATATTAGATGTACATAATCCTTTTGCACATAGGTTCCGGCAGTTGGCACAAGAACCAAATATTGAAAACTGTCAACTTATTATTCGTGAACAACCACGGAATCGACCACAATATAACATACCAACTGCATCTGAGGTTGCAGCTATCATAGTTGGCGGCGAAGAAGCTGGGCAAATAAATGGACGGGATATAGTTGTGCAATGCAATTCAGGCCACTTAATGAATGTTCCGGATACTGCTGGGTATTATGACCCCCTTCAATATCCCCTCCTATTGCCATGTGGAACATATGGTTGGGATGTAAATACACAAAATGGTGCTGCGTCACGAACAAAAGTCACATGTAGAGATTACTACTCTTACATGCTGCAGGTCAACACCTTTGATTTATATATCTTATTATACATTAAATGAAATAATTAACTTCATACAAGTTTATATCTAACAATAAAAAAATTCATTATGCAGATACGTGATGGTAGAGATAACTTATTGCTTCGAGGTTGTCGTCTACTTCAACAATATGCAGTTGACATCTTTTTGAAAATGGAAACTCAGAAGTTTCGTTGGGTACGGAATAATCAAAGTAAAATTAGAGCCGAGATGTACAATGGCTTACAAGATTCCTTCGAGGCTGGAATAAATATTTCAGGTATCGTTAAGTGACATACTAAAATAACATGTTCCCAATTGTAACAATAAGTCCCATGTATACTCTTATTAATTATTGACCTTATATTTATAGGTCATCTAGGTCGAAGAATTATCCTTCCATCTTCCATTGTTGGCTGTCCAAGGGATATGAGTGAACGCTTCCAAGATGCAATGCGTGTTGTTGGGGTTTCTGGGAAACCAGATCTTTTTCTCACAATGACATGCAACCCTTCATGGGATGAAATACGCGATTTGTTATTGCCTGGACAATTACCTCAAGATCGACCAGACTTACTTTCAAGGGTATTCCATTCAAAATTTGAGGATTTTAAAGATGATATTTTCAATAAAGGAGTATTAGGAGAAGTGGTTGCATATGCATATGTCATAGAATTTCAAAAGAGAGGCTTGCCACATGCACATATGCTTTTGATACTAGGCGATGATGACAAGCTTAACTCTCCAGATGTCTATGACCAAATTGTCAAAGCTGAAATTCCCTTGCAAAGTGATCAACCCGAATTGTATACTTCTGTTTTGAAACACATGATTCATGGTCCATGTGGCACCATAAATCCAAGGTCTCCATGCATGCAAAAAGGAAAATGTAAGAGACATTTCCCGAAGCCCTTTGTACCTTATACAGTTCAGGGCAATGATTGTTATCCTTTATACCAGAGGAGAGATATGGGTCAAGTGCCATTGGGACGTGGTAGGAATGTATGTGTTGACAATAGTTGGGTGGTGCCCTATAATCCTTGTTACTTTTGAAGTATAACTGTCATATTAATGTTGAGATTTGTAGCAGTGTAAAGATTGTGAAATATTTATATAAATACATCCACAAGGGTCCTGATCGCGTTAATATGATGCTTTGTCCAGAATCAAACATTGATGAGGTTAAGCAATATATAGATGCACGATGGGTGTGTGCCCCTGAAGCCTTATGGAGAATCTACAAGTTTTCAATGTCACGAATTTATCCTGCTGTTGAAAGACTACAAATACACATGCCCAATATGCAGAGGGTCCAGTTCAATGAAGATCAAAGTGTTTATGAGATTCTTGGTAATGAAAGAAATACACGAACCCAACTGACAGAATATTTCAGAATGAATCGTGTTGATCCAGAGGCACGAAATTATCTTTACATAGAGTTTCCACAACATTATACATGGGTAAAAAATCCACCAGAATGGAAGAGAAGGAGGAGTCATAAGAAGGTAATTGGAAGAATATATACAGTCTCCCTTTCAGAGGGTGACAAATTCTACCTTCGTTTTCTTTTGTTACATGTGAAAGGGGCAAAAGATTTTGATGATTTGTTAACATACAATGGCATCAAATATCCTACATTTAAAGAAGCGGCAATACAAAGAGGGTTATTAGAAAATGATGATAGTATTAGACAGTGTTTGCAAGAGGCATCAACATTTCGTTCGCCTGTGGCACTACGAAGATTATTTGTTACTGTGCTGTTATATTGCCAACCAACAGGCGTGATGGAGTTGTGGAATGAATTTCATCATTTCATGATGGAGGACCACCCATCTTCAAGTAATGTGAATAATGTAAGATCCATAAATAGGTTGTTACGGGATCTAGATACATTATTGTCACAACATGGTAAGCATATTGCAAATTATGACTTACCAACTTTAATAGATGACCCCGAAGGTAATAATGATGTTCCCAAGTGCATAGAAGATGAACTTAGCATTCCAGTTTCTGATACAGATATGCAATTAATAGATCTCTTGAATGATGACCAAAAGAATGCATTTAAGTCCATCATTGATGCTATTGAACATGGAAGAAATGCTACATTTTTTGTAGATGGTCCAGGAGGCACAGGGAAAACCTTCCTTTATCGTGCATTACTTTCATCAGTAAGAAAAAAAGGAATGATTGCTTTAGCAACAGCTTCATCCGGTATAGCAGCTACTATATTACCAGGAGGTAGGACTGCACATTCAAGATTTAAGATCCCATTATCAGTAGATGCATCAACAACCTGTTCAATTAGTAAAAATTCAGATTTGGCAGAATTAATACGAAGATCAACAATTATCATATGGGATGAGGCACCGATGACGCACCGTTATGCGTTTGAGTCTGTTGACAGAACATTTAGAGACATCACTGGTGTTGATAGTCCATTTGGAGGAAAAATTGTCATATTAGGAGGAGATTTTCGACAAATTCTTCCAGTCATTCCTAATGGTTCAAAGGCACAGATGATCAATGCCTCAATTGTCAATTCCCCTTTGTGGAGACATTTTGAAGTCTTGCATTTGAAACAAAATATGAGATCTAGAAATGACCAAGGTTTCTCAGAATGGTTGTTAAGGGTGGGACATGGAATTGAGTCGGTGATTGAAAATGATATGATTAAAATACCACCAGATATGGGTATCCCATGGGAAGGTGAAGATCCTTTGAATAATCTTATCGATCGTGTTTTTCCTGATTTGTCTCGGCATATGAATGACTCATCCTATATGGTGGAACGTGCTATCTTAACGCTAACAAATGAAGAGGTTGATAGGCTTAATGACAGAATAATTGCTAAGTATCCTGGAGAAGATCATATCCTTTACTCATTTGACTCAGTGGATGATGATCCGCGCAACTTATATCAACAGGAATTTTTGAATTCAATTTCTCCAAGTGGAATGCCCCCACATGTGTTAAGATTAAAGAAAGGTGTGCCAATAATGTTGTTACGTAATATAGACCCAAAGGCGGGTTTATGCAATGGAACACGATTAATTTGTAGGGATTTCTTACCAAATGTAATAGATGCAGAGATTCTCACCGGACAAATGAAAGGTGATCGAGTATTTATACCAAGAATCCCATTAAAGCCAACCGAGAGTGCACATCTTCCTTTTCAAATGACGCGAAGACAATTCCCTGTTCGTTTGAGTTTTGCACTTACTATAAATAAGTCTCAAGGTCAAACGATACCATCTGTTGGTGTTTATTTTCCTGATCATGTATTTAGTCATGGTCAATTATATGTTGCTATGTCAAGGGGAACATCCATGGAAACAGTCAAAGTGTTGGTCAAGAAAGGACATCTAAGGGGGGAACATCAAATTTACACACGTAATGTTGTTTATAAAGATGTGTTATTAAGTGTATAAACATTGTGATGATCATGAAACATGTATGTTGTGACTAAATAAATTTGTTTTTGGTTATATTAATAATTGTCACGTATTTTTATGACTTTGTATTAATTATACTAATTTACAAAAGTTCAAAATTCATGTGAAGAAATCAAGATGGTATGTCAAGAGATTAAACAGATTCGCAAATCCCAACAAAAGGATGATGAGGTACATGAAATAAAAAATAAAAATCAATACTCTATTTTTAGGATTGTTCAAATAACCTTAAGATTAACAATTCTATTTTATTGTGACTAAATTGTAGATGTATAGTTATGATGTTAATCCTAAGCAAACATGGATAGATAATTTATTCATACCCTATGCAACACCAAGGAACAATAAGGTAAGATTATAATTCAAAATTATAATTATATGATTTCCTTTAACTTCACTTTACATAACATAACCCGTAAAAATATTTATTTATTTATTAGGTCCACCGTTTACAAATATATAGCTTTGGATGGGGAATAACTTTGCAAATTGATAAGAGACAATTGTGGAAAATGGTTAAACGCGAGATTCTTTCGCAAAGGGCTTCAAGGTATGACAAAAAATTATAGTTTATCATTACAATAATCAAGCATATCAAAACAGTATAATTTATTTATATTGTTAGTTATAATTCTAAAATTTTTATATAAAGTTAAAATATATTTGTTTCTCTTATAACAGGAACATGATAATAAGAAGATATGAATTTGACACATCAGATGTAAGTATACGTATAACCACACTAATTATTTAATTAATGATTTATTCTATTATATAAATTGTTGTTTTATTACTATACACGATTGAACTATAGTTGGGAAAATTATATCGAAGGCAAGAAACTACCAGTCCTTGGAACAAAATTGAATTTGAACTACAGAGGTATGAACATATTTGATTAAGATCATGAATTTATGTATATCAATGTTATTTATCTATATATATATTTAACATCCTTGGATTCAACCATAGGGATGCAACATATAATTACCTAATGGTCAGACGTAAAGATTTGATCAAATGGAAAAAACGAAGGTGTGTAGTAATAGACCATAAAAACTTTATTATTATAAACTTTTTTTATTGTAAGTTGAAAACATTTTATATTATAGGTGCATACTATAGAGGAAAATAATTTCATCATATAAATTTTAAATTCATCGTGTGAAGTTTCATCACCTAATTAAATTTTTTTTGTTTACAGTTCTTTCAATGTGAACAATTCATCACCCAATGCATGTTTCAAGAACTTAATCTTATAATTACAAAGTAATATATGAGGTGAATTAGAAATAGTTATCTACTTTATAATGTTTTAGAATTATAATGTATATATTTTTTTACTTTTATATTGGCAGGATGATAGCTTCAGCGGCAGGAAAGCAATTGGAAGCTGCACAGTAAATGGGAATAAGAAAATACCTACAAAAATACACGAATACATACTGTTTTAAACAGTATATTTTTTTTTATTGAATTATATGCTTTTTTTTTGTAATAGTTTAATATACAAAAGCATGATATATCTATTGATCAGGACGAATGATATATAGATTTTTCTTATTATAACTCAAAAGCATGTATGTATTGTTTTTATTATTTGTTTTGAAAATATTAATTTTTTTTTTAAATTTTAGCATGTATGTATTGTTAAAAAAAAAACCCTAATGTCTTACAAGTTACAACGGGCAACAAATATTATAAATACTAGCATACAACACGCACTTCCTATGTGTGTAATCTACTTTCTTAACTTTGTTTGCTAGCCCATCAAAATTTTACTACTTCATCTGTGAAGTTTTATTAAAAGAAATTTTCAAATATAAAGGAACTTTAAACATTTGTTTAAATAATTATTGCTTCTCTAAAATTTGGCTTCAAAGATTAACATAGTAATTGCTATTAATTCTACCGCTCGATTTAAAAAAAAAGATCAACATAATAATTACTATTAATTTTCAGTTAAAATCAATTGCTCTTCACATGCACGTTTATGCATGTCAAATTTTTCTTTAATTTAAAAATATAATATAAATTATTATTAATTTTAAAACAAGCGCCTAATTAGTCTTATCCGCCCTTCATTCACTTAATTACTTCTACATCTAATAAATCGCAATGTTTTATTGCTTTCGTTTTAAAACTTATATTTTCAATTCATCATCCATTAAATATTAGAATTTGTTAGGGCAATCATTAGACGTAAGAAATATATCTGTGCCAAAACCTCTAATTGCTAATACTTATCTCTAATCGCTTTGATTTCACATTTGAAAATTATTATTTTTTAGAAGCCGTGAGTGTTGGTTTTTGATTTTTTAGTTTTAAAAGAATAATAATAAGACAAATAACTACTTATTATTCCAACTTTCTCTCACCATATAATAACTACCCATTAATCTAATTCTATCTCTCTCCTCTCCTCTAATAATTTAATTTTGTTGTAATTGTTTAAGTACAAATTAGGCCTATTTTGTGACTCCAATAACCATAATGGTGCACAACCATATTAGTTAAAAAAGAAAGAAGCATGTGACTCAGAGCATGCCTAAAAATATAAGGATGAGCATGAGTTTACATTGATAATTCATAATTCACAAAACAAAAAATGTTGAGTGTTTATAAAAAACAAAAAGATAAGCCCAAAAA
This sequence comes from Senna tora, assembly GCA_014851425.1. Taxonomy (NCBI): domain Eukaryota; kingdom Viridiplantae; phylum Streptophyta; class Magnoliopsida; order Fabales; family Fabaceae; genus Senna; species Senna tora. The sequence continues at coordinate 1,059,066 of CM026268.1, read as the reverse complement.
TAATCATGCCCCATTCTATCATTTAAATTAAAATGGTAAGTTTGAGTTATGAAAATTCAAAAATGTTAATAGTAAACAATGATTTTTTATTTAAATAAATTTTCAATGAAATTTTTAATAAATAATTATGAGTGAGTAACCAGCGACAACAATAGTTTGTTTAGATATAGCCAAATGTCACTATCATAGAATGTGGAAAGTTATTTGATAATTTCTTTTTTTTACAAAATATTGAGTATTCATGTGGTATATATAATATCAAATTGTGCATAAATTTCAAAACCAAAATAAAAATTGAAAACTTTTTTAAGTGTTAACTAATTCTTCTCCAAACTTGATAGGTGCAATATATAAGATGAACACGTTCCGTTTTAAAAGTGATTTTAAAGCATTAACTAATTTTAAAATTTTATTTTCTATGTAAATTAAATATACAATACCAAATGATAATAAATTAAATTAGATAGTTTCCAAAATGATTAAAAAATTTATTCAAAAAAATTACAAACAAGCACACAACTAATTACAATTTTTTTTTGTATATTTTAAAATTTACACAACTGTGCGTGTTGTCTTTTAGGAGAGAGATGTGAGGTTCAAACAAAATTTTTATCTTTTCAAAGTTAATATCCACTCTCTTTAGTTCATAAACTTCTTCTTATTGCTTTTTTTTAATAAATACTTACTTTTAACTCAAAATAGACTATTGTGAAAAAAAAATTAAATTTATTTTAAGTATCATAATTATTGATCAAAATTAATAATTTCATTAATATATAAAATTGACATCCAACACCCACTAATAAATTAGTTATTACTAATTTATGTTGCTAAATTGTATTTTTTTAGGTTTAATCAATCATGGAATCACACAACCGTACAGAACAAAGTCGGATTAGACAGCAAAGAAGTCGTGCATCAATGACCGATGAACAAAGACATGAATACCTTACACGGCAACGTGCTAATTATCAAGCAAGAAGGACATTAGGTGTGTTCATTTACGAAAACACAAATATTGCATACTACACACATGTATATAAAATGCTAAATTTTATAATTAGCATTTTATAATTATTCATCTCTCTCTCTAGGGACAATATCTCAACAAGAGCAACGACTGAGTAACCAGCGACAACAATACCAAACACAAAATAGTGAGCATAGGCAAGATTTGTTGTCTAGGAGGCGTACAAATATTCGACGTAGACAACCAACTTCTGCAGAGGATATTCCTGAGGGCAACCAAAGAAATATCATCCCTGGTATTTTTGAAACTTTTATTAACCAATAACAAATGCTGATAAGTGTTTTAACATCTAAATAGTTCAATTCAATTTCATGAAAAATAACCTGCAAATTCATTGTAATAAAACATTGTCTATTAAATCCAATTTTATGTCGTATGCATTTCGAAGACATTTCATCATTTTTATAACTGTGAATGTACTTACTACCACTAGCAATGTGTATATAGATTTGTAGAAATTGAAAAGTTTTAGGTCCAACTAAGGTTTAAAGTCGAAACCAATTGGTTAAATCACAAACCTAATGCGCAAATTCTGCAGTCAAACATGCATGATAGACACATTTGGTGTACATATAATAATTTTATTTAACAAAATACTCTTGGTCAATTGTTTCTGACTGTGGACATTTCACATTTGTTCACGTCTATCAAGTTCTATTATGCAGTTACCTTTGTGACTTTAAATACTCATTCATACTAAACTCATGTGTTAATTAATACATAGAAGCATCAACAAGTACACATAATGAACACGTCGATACAGTATTTACTGATTCGCGTCCACCAGTTATTAGAAGGAGGAGGAATAATAGAAATTGTGCTAGAGATTTCCATGAATCAATGGGCATCACTCAATCTCATCTTAGTGCATCAACTACATGCCCATTCTGTGGTGCATGTCTCTTACCTCATGAAAGCTCAGATTTTTGTTGTCTTAATGGACGAATATCATTGCCCGCAATGTCGGTACCTCCAGAGTTATTGAGCATCTATAATGATGAGACTGAAGTTGGTAGACACTTCAGGCAACACATACGCATGTACAATCATATTTTTGCATTTACCTCAATGGGAGTACATCTAGATGGCGATTTAGCTAATGGAAGAGAGGGTGTCTACTCATTTCGCGCACAAGGAGCAATCTACCATAAGATTGGTGGCTTCTTACCTTCTTCAAGTGAAAGGCCGAGATTTCTCCAATTGTATATATATGACACCGATAATGAAATAAACAATCGAGTTGCAGAAAATCCGACTTTGAATGTAGAATTGGTAGAAAGACTAAGGTCAATATTAGATGTACATAATCCTTTTGCACATAGGTTCCGGCAGTTGGCACAAGAACCAAATATTGAAAACTGTCAACTTATTATTCGTGAACAACCACGGAATCGACCACAATATAACATACCAACTGCATCTGAGGTTGCAGCTATCATAGTTGGCGGCGAAGAAGCTGGGCAAATAAATGGACGGGATATAGTTGTGCAATGCAATTCAGGCCACTTAATGAATGTTCCGGATACTGCTGGGTATTATGACCCCCTTCAATATCCCCTCCTATTGCCATGTGGAACATATGGTTGGGATGTAAATACACAAAATGGTGCTGCGTCACGAACAAAAGTCACATGTAGAGATTACTACTCTTACATGCTGCAGGTCAACACCTTTGATTTATATATCTTATTATACATTAAATGAAATAATTAACTTCATACAAGTTTATATCTAACAATAAAAAAATTCATTATGCAGATACGTGATGGTAGAGATAACTTATTGCTTCGAGGTTGTCGTCTACTTCAACAATATGCAGTTGACATCTTTTTGAAAATGGAAACTCAGAAGTTTCGTTGGGTACGGAATAATCAAAGTAAAATTAGAGCCGAGATGTACAATGGCTTACAAGATTCCTTCGAGGCTGGAATAAATATTTCAGGTATCGTTAAGTGACATACTAAAATAACATGTTCCCAATTGTAACAATAAGTCCCATGTATACTCTTATTAATTATTGACCTTATATTTATAGGTCATCTAGGTCGAAGAATTATCCTTCCATCTTCCATTGTTGGCTGTCCAAGGGATATGAGTGAACGCTTCCAAGATGCAATGCGTGTTGTTGGGGTTTCTGGGAAACCAGATCTTTTTCTCACAATGACATGCAACCCTTCATGGGATGAAATACGCGATTTGTTATTGCCTGGACAATTACCTCAAGATCGACCAGACTTACTTTCAAGGGTATTCCATTCAAAATTTGAGGATTTTAAAGATGATATTTTCAATAAAGGAGTATTAGGAGAAGTGGTTGCATATGCATATGTCATAGAATTTCAAAAGAGAGGCTTGCCACATGCACATATGCTTTTGATACTAGGCGATGATGACAAGCTTAACTCTCCAGATGTCTATGACCAAATTGTCAAAGCTGAAATTCCCTTGCAAAGTGATCAACCCGAATTGTATACTTCTGTTTTGAAACACATGATTCATGGTCCATGTGGCACCATAAATCCAAGGTCTCCATGCATGCAAAAAGGAAAATGTAAGAGACATTTCCCGAAGCCCTTTGTACCTTATACAGTTCAGGGCAATGATTGTTATCCTTTATACCAGAGGAGAGATATGGGTCAAGTGCCATTGGGACGTGGTAGGAATGTATGTGTTGACAATAGTTGGGTGGTGCCCTATAATCCTTGTTACTTTTGAAGTATAACTGTCATATTAATGTTGAGATTTGTAGCAGTGTAAAGATTGTGAAATATTTATATAAATACATCCACAAGGGTCCTGATCGCGTTAATATGATGCTTTGTCCAGAATCAAACATTGATGAGGTTAAGCAATATATAGATGCACGATGGGTGTGTGCCCCTGAAGCCTTATGGAGAATCTACAAGTTTTCAATGTCACGAATTTATCCTGCTGTTGAAAGACTACAAATACACATGCCCAATATGCAGAGGGTCCAGTTCAATGAAGATCAAAGTGTTTATGAGATTCTTGGTAATGAAAGAAATACACGAACCCAACTGACAGAATATTTCAGAATGAATCGTGTTGATCCAGAGGCACGAAATTATCTTTACATAGAGTTTCCACAACATTATACATGGGTAAAAAATCCACCAGAATGGAAGAGAAGGAGGAGCCATAAGAAGGTAATTGGAAGAATATATACAGTCTCCCTTTCAGAGGGTGACAAATTCTACCTTCGTTTTCTTTTGTTACATGTGAAAGGGGCAAAAGATTTTGATGATTTGTTAACATACAATGGCATCAAATATCCTACATTTAAAGAAGCGGCAATACAAAGAGGGTTATTAGAAAATGATGATAGTATTAGACAGTGTTTGCAAGAGGCATCAACATTTCGTTCGCCTGTGGCACTACGAAGATTATTTGTTACTGTGCTGTTATATTGCCAACCAACAGGCGTGATGGAGTTGTGGAATGAATTTCATCATTTCATGATGGAGGACCACCCATCTTCAAGTAATGTGAATAATGTAAGATCCATAAATAGGTTGTTACGGGATCTAGATACATTATTGTCACAACATGGTAAGCATATTGCAAATTATGACTTACCAACTTTAATAGATGACCCCGAAGGTAATAATGATGTTCCCAAGTGCATAGAAGATGAACTTAGCATTCCAGTTTCTGATACAGATATGCAATTAATAGATCTCTTGAATGATGACCAAAAGAATGCATTTAAGTCCATCATTGATGCTATTGAACATGGAAGAAATGCTACATTTTTTGTAGATGGTCCAGGAGGCACAGGGAAAACCTTCCTTTATCGTGCATTACTTTCATCAGTAAGAAAAAAAGGAATGATTGCTTTAGCAACAGCTTCATCCGGTATAGCAGCTACTATATTACCAGGAGGTAGGACTGCACATTCAAGATTTAAGATCCCATTATCAGTAGATGCATCAACAACCTGTTCAATTAGTAAAAATTCAGATTTGGCAGAATTAATACGAAGATCAACAATTATCATATGGGATGAGGCACCGATGACGCACCGTTATGCGTTTGAGTCTGTTGACAGAACATTTAGAGACATCACTGGTGTTGATAGTCCATTTGGAGGAAAAATTGTCATATTAGGAGGAGATTTTCGACAAATTCTTCCAGTCATTCCTAATGGTTCAAAGGCACAGATGATCAATGCCTCAATTGTCAATTCCCCTTTGTGGAGACATTTTGAAGTCTTGCATTTGAAACAAAATATGAGATCTAGAAATGACCAAGGTTTCTCAGAATGGTTGTTAAGGGTGGGACATGGAATTGAGTCGGTGATTGAAAATGATATGATTAAAATACCACCAGATATGGGTATCCCATGGGAAGGTGAAGATCCTTTGAATAATCTTATCGATCGTGTTTTTCCTGATTTGTCTCGGCATATGAATGACTCATCCTATATGGTGGAACGTGCTATCTTAACGCTAACAAATGAAGAGGTTGATAGGCTTAATGACAGAATAATTGCTAAGTATCCTGGAGAAGATCATATCCTTTACTCATTTGACTCAGTGGATGATGATCCGCGCAACTTATATCAACAGGAATTTTTGAATTCAATTTCTCCAAGTGGAATGCCCCCACATGTGTTAAGATTAAAGAAAGGTGTGCCAATAATGTTGTTACGTAATATAGACCCAAAGGCGGGTTTATGCAATGGAACACGATTAATTTGTAGGGATTTCTTACCAAATGTAATAGATGCAGAGATTCTCACCGGACAAATGAAAGGTGATCGAGTATTTATACCAAGAATCCCATTAAAGCCAACCGAGAGTGCACATCTTCCTTTTCAAATGACGCGAAGACAATTCCCTGTTCGTTTGAGTTTTGCACTTACTATAAATAAGTCTCAAGGTCAAACGATACCATCTGTTGGTGTTTATTTTCCTGATCATGTATTTAGTCATGGTCAATTATATGTTGCTATGTCAAGGGGAACATCCATGGAAACAGTCAAAGTGTTGGTCAAGAAAGGACATCTAAGGGGGGAACATCAAATTTACACACGTAATGTTGTTTATAAAGATGTGTTATTAAGTGTATAAACATTGTGATGATCATGAAACATGTATGTTGTGACTAAATAAATTTGTTTTTGGTTATATTAATAATTGTCACGTATTTTTATGACTTTGTATTAATTATACTAATTTACAAAAGTTCAAAATTCATGTGAAGAAATCAAGATGGTATGTCAAGAGATTAAACAGATTCGCAAATCCCAACAAAAGGATGATGAGGTACATGAAATAAAAAATAAAAATCAATACTCTATTTTTAGGATTGTTCAAATAACCTTAAGATTAACAATTCTATTTTATTGTGACTAAATTGTAGATGTATAGTTATGATGTTAATCCTAAGCAAACATGGATAGATAATTTATTCATACCCTATGCAACACCAAGGAACAATAAGGTAAGATTATAATTCAAAATTATAATTATATGATTTCCTTTAACTTCACTTTACATAACATAACCCGTAAAAATATTTATTTATTTATTAGGTCCACCGTTTACAAATATATAGCTTTGGATGGGGAATAACTTTGCAAATTGATAAGAGACAATTGTGGAAAATGGTTAAACGCGAGATTCTTTCGCAAAGGGCTTCAAGGTATGACAAAAAATTATAGTTTATCATTACAATAATCAAGCATATCAAAACAGTATAATTTATTTATATTGTTAGTTATAATTCTAAAATTTTTATATAAAGTTAAAATATATTTGTTTCTCTTATAACAGGAACATGATAATAAGAAGATATGAATTTGACACATCAGATGTAAGTATACGTATAACCACACTAATTATTTAATTAATGATTTATTCTATTATATAAATTGTTGTTTTATTACTATACACGATTGAACTATAGTTGGGAAAATTATATCGAAGGCAAGAAACTACCAGTCCTTGGAACAAAATTGAATTTGAACTACAGAGGTATGAACATATTTGATTAAGATCATGAATTTATGTATATCAATGTTATTTATCTATATATATATTTAACATCCTTGGATTCAACCATAGGGATGCAACATATAATTACCTAATGGTCAGACGTAAAGATTTGATCAAATGGAAAAAACGAAGGTGTGTAGTAATAGACCATAAAAACTTTATTATTATAAACTTTTTTTATTGTAAGTTGAAAACATTTTATATTATAGGTGCATACTATAGAGGAAAATAATTTCATCATATAAATTTTAAATTCATCGTGTGAAGTTTCATCACCTAATTAAATTTTTTTGTTTACAGTTCTTTCAATGTGAACAATTCATCACCCAATGCATGTTTCAAGAACTTAATCTTATAATTACAAAGTAATATATGAGGTGAATTAGAAATAGTTATCTACTTTATAATGTTTTAGAATTATAATGTATATATTTTTTTACTTTTATATTGGCAGGATGATAGCTTCAGCGGCAGGAAAGCAATTGGAAGCTGCACAGTAAATGGGAATAAGAAAATACCTACAAAAATACACGAACACATACTGTTTTAAACAGTATATTTTTTTTTATTGAATTATATGCTTTTTTTTTGTAATAGTTTAATATACAAAAGCATGATATATCTATTGATCAGGACGAATGATATATAGATTTTTCTTATTATAACTCAAAAGCATGTATGTATTGTTTTTATTATAGTTTTTTATTATTTGTTTTGAAAATATTAATTTTTTTTTAAAATTTTAGCATGTATGTATTGTTAAAAAAAAAACCCTAATGTCTTACAAGTTACAACGGGCAACAAATATTATAAATACTAGCATACAACACGCACTTCCTATGTGTGTAATCTACTTTCTTAACTTTGTTTGCTAGCCCATCAAAATTTTACTACTTCATCTGTGAAGTTTTATTAAAAGAAATTTTCAAATATAAAGGAACTTTAAACATTTGTTTAAATAATTATTGCTTCTCTAAAATTTGGCTTCAAAGATTAACATAGTAATTGCTATTAATTCTACCGCTCGATTTAAAAAAAAAGATCAACATAATAATTACTATTAATTTTCAGTTAAAATCAATTGCTCTTCACATGCACGTTTATGCATGTCAAATTTTTCTTTAATTTAAAAAATATAATATAAATTATTATTAATTTTAAAACAAGCGCCTAATTAGTCTTATCCGCCCTTCATTCACTTAATTACTTCTACATCTAATAAATCGCAATGTTTTATTGCTTTCGTTTTAAAACTTATATTTTCAATTCATCATCCATTAAATATTAGAATTTGTTAGGGCAATCATTAGACGTAAGAAATATATCTGTGCCAAAACCTCTAATTGCTAATACTTATCTCTAATCGCTTTGATTTCACATTTGAAAATTATTATTTTTTAGAAGCCGTGAGTGTTGGTTTTTGATTTTTTAGTTTTAAAAGAATAATAATAAGACAAATAACTACTTATTATTCCAACTTTCTCTCACCATATAATAACTACCCATTAATCTAATTCTATCTCTCTCCTCTCCTCTAATAATTTAATTTTGTTGTAATTGTTTAAGTACAAATTAGGCCTATTTTGTGACTCCAATAACCATAATGGTGCACAACCATATTAGTTAAAAAAGAAAGAAGCATGTGACTCAGAGCATGCCTAAAAATATAAGGATGAGCATGAGTTTACATTGATAATTCATAATTCACAAAACAAAAAATGTTGAGTGTTTATAAAAAACAAAAAAGATAAGCCCAAAAATAATCATGCCCCATTCTATCATTTAAATTAAAATGGTAAGTTTGAGTTATGAAAATTCAAAAATGTTAATAGTAAACAATGATTTTTTATTTAAATAAATTTTCAATGAAATTTTTAATAAATAATTATGAGTGAGTAACCAGCGACAACAATAGTTTGTTTAGATATAGCCAAATGTCACTATCATAGAATGTGGAAAGTTATTTGATAATTTCTTTTTTTTACAAAATATTGAGTATTCATGTGGTATATATAATATCAAATTGTGCATAAATTTCAAAACCAAAATAAAAAATTGAAAACTTTTTTAAGTGTTAACTAATTCTTCTCCAAACTTGATAGGTGCAATATATAAGATGAACACGTTCCGTTTTAAAAGTGATTTTAAAGCATTAACTAATTTTAAAATTTTATTTTCTATGTAAATTAAATATACAATACCAAATGATAATAAATTAAATTAGATAGTTTCCAAAATGATTAAAAAATTTATTCAAAAAAATTACAAACAAGCACACAACTAATTACAATTTTTTTTTGTATATTTTAAAATTTACACAACTGTGCGTGTTGTCTTTTAGGAGAGAGATGTGAGGTTCAAACAAAATTTTTATCTTTTCAAAGTTTAATATCCACTCTCTTTAGTTCATAAACTTCTTCTTATTGCTTTTTTTTAATAAATACTTACTTTTAACTCAAAATAGACTATTGTGAAAAAAAAATTAAATTTATTTTAAGTATCATAATTATTGATCAAAATTAATAATTTCATTAATATATAAAATTGACATCCAACACCCACTAATAAATTAGTTATTACTAATTTATGTTGCTAAATTGTATTTTTTTAGGTTTAATCAATCATGGAATCACACAACCGTACAGAACAAAGTCGGATTAGACAGCAAAGAAGTCGTGCATCAATGACCGATGAACAAAGACATGAATACCTTACACGGCAACGTGCTAATTATCAAGCAAGAAGGACATTAGGTGTGTTCATTTACGAAAACACAAATATTGCATACTACACACATGTATATAAAATGCTAAATTTTATAATTAGCATTTTATAATTATTCATCTCTCTCTCTAGGGACAATATCTCAACAAGAGCAACGACTGAGTAACCAGCGACAACAATACCAAACACAAAATAGTGAGCATAGGCAAGATTTGTTGTCTAGGAGGCGTACAAATATTCGACGTAGACAACCAACTTCTGCAGAGGATATTCCTGAGGGCAACCAAAGAAATATCATCCCTGGTATTTTTGAAACTTTTATTAACCAATAACAAATGCTGATAAGTGTTTTAACATCTAAATAGTTCAATTCAATTTCATGAAAAATAACCTGCAAATTCATTGTAATAAAACATTGTCTATTAAATCCAATTTTATGTCGTATGCATTTCGAAGACATTTCATCATTTTTATAACTGTGAATGTACTTACTACCACTAGCAATGTGTATATAGATTTGTAGAAATTGAAAAGTTTTAGGTCCAACTAAGGTTTAAAGTCGAAACCAATTGGTTAAATCACAAACCTAATGCGCAAATTCTGCAGTCAAACATGCATGATAGACACATTTGGTGTACATATAATAATTTTATTTAACAAAATACTCTTGGTCAATTGTTTCTGACTGTGGACATTTCACATTTGTTCACGTCTATCAAGTTCTATTATGCAGTTACCTTTGTGACTTTAAATACTCATTCATACTAAACTCATGTGTTAATTAATACACAGAAGCATCAACAAGTACACATAATGAACACGTCGATACAGTATTTACTGATTCGCGTCCACCAGTTATTAGAAGGAGGAGGAATAATAGAAATTGTGCTAGAGATTTCCATGAATCAATGGGCATCACTCAATCTCATCTTAGTGCATCAACTACATGCCCATTCTGTGGTGCATGTCTCTTACCTCATGAAAGCTCAGATTTTTGTTGTCTTAATGGACGAATATCATTGCCCGCAATGTCGGTACCTCCAGAGTTATTGAGCATCTATAATGATGAGACTGAAGTTGGTAGACACTTCAGGCAACACATACGCATGTACAATCATATTTTTGCATTTACCTCAATGGGAGTACATCTAGATGGCGATTTAGCTAATGGAAGAGAGGGTGTCTACTCATTTCGCGCACAAGGAGCAATCTACCATAAGATTGGTGGCTTCTTACCTTCTTCAAGTGAAAGGCCGAGATTTCTCCAATTGTATATATATGACACCGATAATGAAATAAACAATCGAGTTGCAGAAAATCCGACTTTGAATGTAGAATTGGTAGAAAGACTAAGGTCAATATTAGATGTACATAATCCTTTTGCACATAGGTTCCGGCAGTTGGCACAAGAACCAAATATTGAAAACTGTCAACTTATTATTCGTGAACAACCACGGAATCGACCACAATATAACATACCAACTGCATCTGAGGTTGCAGCTATCATAGTTGGCGGCGAAGAAGCTGGGCAAATAAATGGACGGGATATAGTTGTGCAATGCAATTCAGGCCACTTAATGAATGTTCCGGATACTGCTGGGTATTATGACCCCCTTCAATATCCCCTCCTATTGCCATGTGGAACATATGGTTGGGATGTAAATACACAAAATGGTGCTGCGTCACGAACAAAAGTCACATGTAGAGATTACTACTCTTACATGCTGCAGGTCAACACCTTTGATTTATATATCTTATTATACATTAAATGAAATAATTAACTTCATACAAGTTTATATCTAACAATAAAAAAATTCATTATGCAGATACGTGATGGTAGAGATAACTTATTGCTTCGAGGTTGTCGTCTACTTCAACAATATGCAGTTGACATCTTTTTGAAAATGGAAACTCAGAAGTTTCGTTGGGTACGGAATAATCAAAGTAAAATTAGAGCCGAGATGTACAATGGCTTACAAGATTCCTTCGAGGCTGGAATAAATATTTCAGGTATCGTTAAGTGACATACTAAAATAACATGTTCCCAATTGTAACAATAAGTCCCATGTATACTCTTATTAATTATTGACCTTATATTTATAGGTCATCTAGGTCGAAGAATTATCCTTCCATCTTCCATTGTTGGCTGTCCAAGGGATATGAGTGAACGCTTCCAAGATGCAATGCGTGTTGTTGGGGTTTCTGGGAAACCAGATCTTTTTCTCACAATGACATGCAACCCTTCATGGGATGAAATACGCGATTTGTTATTGCCTGGACAATTACCTCAAGATCGACCAGACTTACTTTCAAGGGTATTCCATTCAAAATTTGAGGATTTTAAAGATGATATTTTCAATAAAGGAGTATTAGGAGAAGTGGTTGCATATGCATATGTCATAGAATTTCAAAAGAGAGGCTTGCCACATGCACATATGCTTTTGATACTAGGCGATGATGACAAGCTTAACTCTCCAGATGTCTATGACCAAATTGTCAAAGCTGAAATTCCCTTGCAAAGTGATCAACCCGAATTGTATACTTCTGTTTTGAAACACATGATTCATGGTCCATGTGGCACCATAAATCCAAGGTCTCCATGCATGCAAAAAGGAAAATGTAAGAGACATTTCCCGAAGCCCTTTGTACCTTATACAGTTCAGGGCAATGATTGTTATCCTTTATACCAGAGGAGAGATATGGGTCAAGTGCCATTGGGACGTGGTAGGAATGTATGTGTTGACAATAGTTGGGTGGTGCCCTATAATCCTTGTTACTTTTGAAGTATAACTGTCATATTAATGTTGAGATTTGTAGCAGTGTAAAGATTGTGAAATATTTATATAAATACATCCACAAGGGTCCTGATCGCGTTAATATGATGCTTTGTCCAGAATCAAACATTGATGAGGTTAAGCAATATATAGATGCACGATGGGTGTGTGCCCCTGAAGCCTTATGGAGAATCTACAAGTTTTCAATGTCACGAATTTATCCTGCTGTTGAAAGACTACAAATACACATGCCCAATATGCAGAGGGTCCAGTTCAATGAAGATCAAAGTGTTTATGAGATTCTTGGTAATGAAAGAAATACACGAACCCAACTGACAGAATATTTCAGAATGAATCGTGTTGATCCAGAGGCACGAAATTATCTTTACATAGAGTTTCCACAACATTATACATGGGTAAAAAATCCACCAGAATGGAAGAGAAGGAGGAGTCATAAGAAGGTAATTGGAAGAATATATACAGTCTCCCTTTCAGAGGGTGACAAATTCTACCTTCGTTTTCTTTTGTTACATGTGAAAGGGGCAAAAGATTTTGATGATTTGTTAACATACAATGGCATCAAATATCCTACATTTAAAGAAGCGGCAATACAAAGAGGGTTATTAGAAAATGATGATAGTATTAGACAGTGTTTGCAAGAGGCATCAACATTTCGTTCGCCTGTGGCACTACGAAGATTATTTGTTACTGTGCTGTTATATTGCCAACCAACAGGCGTGATGGAGTTGTGGAATGAATTTCATCATTTCATGATGGAGGACCACCCATCTTCAAGTAATGTGAATAATGTAAGATCCATAAATAGGTTGTTACGGGATCTAGATACATTATTGTCACAACATGGTAAGCATATTGCAAATTATGACTTACCAACTTTAATAGATGACCCCGAAGGTAATAATGATGTTCCCAAGTGCATAGAAGATGAACTTAGCATTCCAGTTTCTGATACAGATATGCAATTAATAGATCTCTTGAATGATGACCAAAAGAATGCATTTAAGTCCATCATTGATGCTATTGAACATGGAAGAAATGCTACATTTTTTGTAGATGGTCCAGGAGGCACAGGGAAAACCTTCCTTTATCGTGCATTACTTTCATCAGTAAGAAAAAAAGGAATGATTGCTTTAGCAACAGCTTCATCCGGTATAGCAGCTACTATATTACCAGGAGGTAGGACTGCACATTCAAGATTTAAGATCCCATTATCAGTAGATGCATCAACAACCTGTTCAATTAGTAAAAATTCAGATTTGGCAGAATTAATACGAAGATCAACAATTATCATATGGGATGAGGCACCGATGACGCACCGTTATGCGTTTGAGTCTGTTGACAGAACATTTAGAGACATCACTGGTGTTGATAGTCCATTTGGAGGAAAAATTGTCATATTAGGAGGAGATTTTCGACAAATTCTTCCAGTCATTCCTAATGGTTCAAAGGCACAGATGATCAATGCCTCAATTGTCAATTCCCCTTTGTGGAGACATTTTGAAGTCTTGCATTTGAAACAAAATATGAGATCTAGAAATGACCAAGGTTTCTCAGAATGGTTGTTAAGGGTGGGACATGGAATTGAGTCGGTGATTGAAAATGATATGATTAAAATACCACCAGATATGGGTATCCCATGGGAAGGTGAAGATCCTTTGAATAATCTTATCGATCGTGTTTTTCCTGATTTGTCTCGGCATATGAATGACTCATCCTATATGGTGGAACGTGCTATCTTAACGCTAACAAATGAAGAGGTTGATAGGCTTAATGACAGAATAATTGCTAAGTATCCTGGAGAAGATCATATCCTTTACTCATTTGACTCAGTGGATGATGATCCGCGCAACTTATATCAACAGGAATTTTTGAATTCAATTTCTCCAAGTGGAATGCCCCCACATGTGTTAAGATTAAAGAAAGGTGTGCCAATAATGTTGTTACGTAATATAGACCCAAAGGCGGGTTTATGCAATGGAACACGATTAATTTGTAGGGATTTCTTACCAAATGTAATAGATGCAGAGATTCTCACCGGACAAATGAAAGGTGATCGAGTATTTATACCAAGAATCCCATTAAAGCCAACCGAGAGTGCACATCTTCCTTTTCAAATGACGCGAAGACAATTCCCTGTTCGTTTGAGTTTTGCACTTACTATAAATAAGTCTCAAGGTCAAACGATACCATCTGTTGGTGTTTATTTTCCTGATCATGTATTTAGTCATGGTCAATTATATGTTGCTATGTCAAGGGGAACATCCATGGAAACAGTCAAAGTGTTGGTCAAGAAAGGACATCTAAGGGGGGAACATCAAATTTACACACGTAATGTTGTTTATAAAGATGTGTTATTAAGTGTATAAACATTGTGATGATCATGAAACATGTATGTTGTGACTAAATAAATTTGTTTTTGGTTATATTAATAATTGTCACGTATTTTTATGACTTTGTATTAATTATACTAATTTACAAAAGTTCAAAATTCATGTGAAGAAATCAAGATGGTATGTCAAGAGATTAAACAGATTCGCAAATCCCAACAAAAGGATGATGAGGTACATGAAATGAAAAATAAAAATCAATACTCTATTTTTAGGATTGTTCAAATAACCTTAAGATTAACAATTCTATTTTATTGTGACTAAATTGTAGATGTATAGTTATGATGTTAATCCTAAGCAAACATGGATAGATAATTTATTCATACCCTATGCAACACCAAGGAACAATAAGGTAAGATTATAATTCAAAATTATAATTATATGATTTCCTTTAACTTCACTTTACATAACATAACCCGTAAAAATATTTATTTATTTATTAGGTCCACCGTTTACAAATATATAGCTTTGGATGGGGAATAACTTTGCAAATTGATAAGAGACAATTGTGGAAAATGGTTAAACGCGAGATTCTTTCGCAAAGGGCTTCAAGGTATGACCAAAAATTATAGTTTATCATTACAATAATCAAGCATATCAAAACAGTATAATTTATTTATATTGTTAGTTATAATTCTAAAATTTTTATATAAAGTTAAAATATATTTGTTTCTCTTATAACAGGCACATGATAATAAGAAGATATGAATTTGACACATCAGATGTAAGTATACGTATAACCACACTAATTATTTAATTAATGATTTATTCTATTATATAAATTGTTGTTTTATTACTATACACGATTGAACTATAGTTGGGAAAATTATATCGAAGGCAAGAAACTACCAGTCCTTGGAACAAAATTGAATTTGAACTACAGAGGTATGAACATATTTGATTAAAATCATGAATTTATGTATATCAATGTTATTTATCTATATATATATTTAACATCCTTGGATTCAACCATAGGGATGCAACATATAATTACCTAATGGTCAGACGTAAAGATTTGATCAAATGGAAAAAACGAAGGTGTATAGTAATAGACCATAAAAACTTTATTATTATAAACTTTTTTTATTGTAAGTTGAAAACATTTTATATTATAGGTGCATACTTCATGCCAAGGAAGAGATATGCATTTTCAAGGTATAGAGGAAAATAATTTCATCATATAAATTTTAAATTCATCGTATGAAGTTTCATCACCTAATTAAATTTTTTTTGTTTACAGTTCTTTCAATGCGAACAATTCATCACCCAATGCATGTTTCAAGAACTTAATCTTATAATTACAAGGTAATATATGAGGTGAATTAGAAAGAGTTATCTACTTTATAATGTTTGAGAATTATATTGTATATATTTTTTTACTTTTATATTGGCAGGATGATAGCTTCAGCGGCAGGAAAGTAATTGGAAGCTGCACAGTAAATGGGAATAAGAAAATACCTACAAAAATACACGAACACATGATCAGGACGAATGATATACACGAACACATACTATTTTAAACAGTATATTTTTTTTTATTGAATTATATGCTTTTTTTTGTAATAGTTTAATATACAAAAGCATGATATATCTATTGATCAGGACGAATGATATATAGATTTTTCTTATTATAACTCAAAAGCATGTATGTATTGTTTTTATTATAGTTTTTCATTATTTGTTTTGAAAATATTAGTTTTTTTTTAAAATTTTAGCATGTATGTATTGTTAAAAAAAAAACCCTAATGTCTTACAACGGGTACTAGCATCCAACACGCACTCCCGTACGTGTTGTCTGCTTTTCCTATGTGTGTAATCTACTTTCTTAAATATGTGCACGTGTAAAAAATATACATTTTTATATAAGTTCTTAATCGGGATAAGAACTTATATAAAACCGTATAAAAGTTCTTAATCGGGGTAAGAACTTATATAAAAATAATAATATGAAATAATGTATGCACGTGTAAAAAATATCAAATAGATTATCCAAGACCACTCAGTTCCACTAAATTAACTTATATAAAAATAATAATATGAAATAATCTATTAACTTATTATTTCAAGATCTTGAAATAATCTATTTGATATTTTTTACACGTGCATAAATAATTTCATATTATTATTTTTATATAAGTTCTTACCCCGATTAAGAACTTTTATACGGTTTTATATAAGTTCTTATCCTGATTAAGAACTTATATAAAAATGTATATTTTTTACACGTGCACATATTTAAGAAAGTAGATTACACACATAGGAAAAGCAGACAACACGCACGGGAGTGCGTGTTGGATGCTAGTATATATATATGGTTTTGGACTTTTTGGTGTCACACAAGCAAAGTGTGACACCAAAAAAATAACTACCCTAACCCCACTTTCTTCCACTAAAATAAAAAATATAAAGAAAATATTATCTATATCTATATCTATATATCTATCTATATATATATGACTTTGGAGTTTTTGGTGTCACACAAGTAAAGTGTAATACCAAAAAAATAACTTCTCCACTAAAAATAACTAATCAATAAATAACTTCTCCACTAAAAATAACTAATCAATAAATAACTTCTCATAAGTAACTTTTCAATAAATAACTTTCCATGATTTAATACATTATTTGAAATATAATTATTATATTATATTTTGAAAGTTAAAAAACTTTCAAATATTTAATATTTTATTATTTTAAATAATAACAATAATTTTATATTATATTTTTTAAAAATAAAATTAAATCAAATTACATGCACGGTACGTGCATGCGAAGCCTCTAGTATCTATATATATATGGCTTTGGAGTTTTTGGTGTCACACAAGCAAAGTGTGATACCAAAAAAATAACTTCCCCCCTCAACTTCGCAATAAATAACCAAGTATGATAGGTGGTTACTAAAAAATGGAGAAATGCATAACTTCTCATTTTTTTTATTTTAAATTATGATAAAAATTCTATTTAAAAATTTAAAAATATTTAATTTTTAATGATTTTAAAATATAATAATTATTTTATATTATATTTTTAAAAAATTTAAGAATAAATTACATGTATGCACGTAGATGCATGCGAAGCCTCTAGTATATCTATATATATATGGCTTTGGACTTTTTGGTGTCACAAAAGCAAAGTGTGACACCAAAAAAATAACTACTTTAACATACATGCATTATGGGTAGTTACTAAAAAAGTGAAGAAGTGCATAACTTCCCATTACTTCATTTAAAAATTAAAAAATATCATTTAAAAATTTAAAAAATATCAAATATTATAATTTGATATTATTTTGAAATATCATTATTTTATATAAAATTCTTAAAAAAACAAGAATAAATTTCATGCACGTATGTGCATGCGAGCCTCTAGTATATATATATATGGTTTTGGAGTTTTTGGTGTCACATAAGCAAAATGTGATACCAAAAAAGTAACTTACCCACTAAGAACTACTAATCAATGAATAACTTCCCATGATTTAATACATTATTTAAAATATAATTATTATATTATATTTTAAAAGATAAAATACTATCAAATGTTTAATATTTTATTATTTTAAATCATCATAATAATAATTTTATATTTTATATTTTTTTAAAAAGTAAAAATAACCGTACATGCGAAGCCTCTAGTATATATATATATATATAATAATATTGTGATAATATATATTGAGTTTTCACTTCTATTTTTCATTATGAAAGTAGTTTGGTTCATTAATCTTCCATTTTTCTGCAGGAACATTCTTGCATAGAAATAACAATCCGTGAGCCTATCAACTTGGCCAATAACCAAAAAAAAAGTTTATTATTTGATTTTCAATCATATTTTTAGTGACTTTAGTAATTAGCTCACCAATGGCCGAATAATTCGAGTTCCTCACCACATCAACAATCAATCTAGAATATTGTCACTTTTAATAATAATTTATTAGGCTGCAACCTCTTTTTTCTACTGAAACATGCATGCATGTTAATCATCCTACAGCTAAGCTAACGAGACCAGATCTTCTATTGTTGTTTTTGCATGTTATTCTCTGTTATTCATTTAAAATAATATTTTTTTAACAATTAAAAATTTGAAGTGTTTCAAAATATATTTGTAATAAACAATTTTTAGAGTCTAAATTCTTTAAATTTGATTAATGGTAAATTCTTTTAACATGGGAGATAGATAGAAATAAAAAGAGAGTCTTGAATCCATTCATGATAATTAATGTAAATATTTATTATTATTTTATTTATATCTCTCGTACACCTAAAATTTTTTTAATATAAATTAAAAAAATATTAAAAAATCTTATTTTAAACTAAAGATAGAGAATAAAAAAATAATAATGACAAATTATGAATCCATTCTCCTAACCTAACTTTGCATGTTGTTCCATATTTGTCATCGTTAAATGGGCCCACAAAAGAAATAAAAGGAGGAATACACCTAACCTATAATTACCTGCACGGTTTCATGGGAACAAATATATTATCTGTAACTTTTTGACAAAAAAAAATCCAAATTCTTACTTTGCATGTTGCATTTTCCTTGTAATATATGATTATTACCATATATATGAATGCAGTTAATTTGAATTATAAAAAAACTAAATGATGTAACCAAATATGATGCTATATGGGGTTTTTTTTTTTTTGAATTATTGTTTCTCAAATTCACTATCTCTAATAATATACTTCAATTTAATCATTAAATATGCTCTCGTAGATATTTTAATTCAAGGCAAAAAAAAAAGATCGAGTTTAAAAAGTTATTAGAGAGGAGCTATAATAATATATATAACAATTTTATATTTTCTTGAAGAAGTTCTATAAAAAATTATTTTCATGATGAAGAATGATTATAAAATTTAATTAGAGGAAAAAAAATATTTCTCTATTTAAAAGGTTTCCTCTGATCTCCCACACTCGTTCTCATAAATTTTTCTATTATTGATTTTAAATATAAAAAACATTGGCCGCGAAAAATAACCTTTTCCTTTATCAACTTAATGCTATCACAAAAATTGGACAACACTACATGCGCGAACAACAAAGAATCCAAATTCACAAGCTCATAGGTACACTACAAAAAAAGAGAGCATAATTTAACCACGTCCATGTAGCCACGGTTGACATAACCGTGGCTAAAATCCTAAAAATCTAAAAACTAAAAGCGGAAGTCTCGACTTAAACGTGGCTAAATTACAAAGCATAACCAAGCGTGTCTTTCTTTCTCCCAAAAATTAGAATCCCTAGCAAAGAGTACACTAGCCATCGTTGAGACAGAGAGTAAGGCGAGGGAGTGAACGGGGAACACAAGAGGCTTGAGAAGTCTCCGTCACGTTCTAAGGGTATGCTTGGTATAGATGCACGGATGCAAAATACTGTAAAGAAAGTATTGTAGAGTAAAGTACTGTAGAATAAAAGAAAGTACGGTAGAGAAAAGTGAGGAGAGAGATAGAGAGAAAAATTAGGAAAGAGAAAAAGAATGTTTGATATGTATAAAATATGATGTAAATTTTTTTTTGGAAATCGTGAAACACCAAGATTTCACTGTTTAGTTTCCTTACCAAACATACCTTAACTGCGTCACCGCTGTCGGAGTGCATTGTCGTTGTACGTTCTATCGGACGAAGGTGGGAGAGGCCGTAACCTTGCCGATTGCGTTTCTGCTCTGCATTCGCGCATTCCTTTAAGCTTTTTCCTAAAGAGGTGAGTGTTCTACCTCTTGATTTCCAGAGTTATTGTTTTTCCACGTGTGTTCGTGCGTTTCTCGTGGATTTTTGAACTATGCAAATCGTGATTTCATAGCAATGTGAATCCATAAGTCCTATCGAAACAAATGGTATCTGTCTGTCGGAAATTACAGTAGTCGAAGTGGGTTTAATTAAGGTTTAGAAACAAATGTTCGATAATTGTGCATCAAGTTCTTCTTCGAAATAATATGTGTGCCTCTGTTTTACTTTTGTTCTATCATAAAGCTAATGTATAGCAACAAGGTTATACTGAACACCAGCGCTAATATTATGAAGATCTTCCATTGCATAACTATTTTACTTGAGAATCCCTTTTAGAATACATAGTAGAGATGCATCAAGTGATTGTAACTTAATTTCACTATATTTCCCTTGAATACTGGGCTTGCAACTTTACTTGTTGGATTATTTTGATTATGGTTTGCTAAATGAAATCTTTTACATTGGACGGGTTGTTGGATACACTAACATGCACAAGCACTGAAGAGTTTAGGGGTAGATTTATCAGAGGCTAGTATCTCAGTCCAAATTGAGCTTGCTAAGCAAGCAAACATCAAACCAATTGTACCAACATCTGGCGCTAAGGTATAGTGACACTGCATTTACCCTTTGCTTGGTTTTTATGAACATAATTTGGATATATATATATATATGGCTAAAATGCACATACACCCCCTGAATTTTGGGGCTGGGGCAGAGACACCCCTCACATATGTTTGCTGACGTAGCACTTAACGCTTAGTTTTCACGGAACCCTAACAGAAGGGGTGTAACTGCCCCAAAGTAAAAACTCAGGGGGTCTATGTGCAACGTTTTAAAACTCAGGGGGTGTATGTGCCCCTGACCCAAAACTCAGGGGGTGTATGTGCATTTTAGCCTATATATATATATATATTGGGAAGTCTAGATTATTGACTAATTTTTCAATCATTTTGCAATAGGATGAAGTTCCTTCTAGCAATCAAGTGATGAAACGCTCTAGAGGTGCTAACATTGAAGGATCTAACCAATCAGTAAAGAAGCTTAAAGCATTCAGAAGTTATAACCGTTGCTATGTAATAAATAATATTTTTTTAGCGGCGGTTGTAACCGTCGCAAACTCAATAACGGTCAAAATTGTAGTAAGAGGCAAAATATAACGACGGTTAGTACCGTCGCAAAAATGAAACAAACAAAGTTTGAACTACCTTTAGTGACGGTTAAAACCGTCGCATATTGCCATGACTCCAACGATGATTAGTATCGACGCTTATGCGAAGTGTTGTTAACATATATGCTGACGCCACATTTAACGACGGTAAGTAGAACCGTTGTTAAAATTTTAGCGACGGTTTTGATCGTCGCTAGAACAATTTTGCCAAAAATTAAATATTTTTGTATTGGTAGCTTAACTTCCATCATCCGTAATACTTGTGAAAATTTAGTTTTTTTTTTTAATGTTTCAGAAATGATAGCCGAGCATAATCTATATTTGGTCTTATTTTTATGATTAGCTATTGAAATAAATAAAATAATAATGAAAAGGTAGAAAGTTGGTACATGCATATTAACCAACCATAATATTTCGTTTTTTTAAATGCATAGATAGTCAAAAATAATGTCCATATAACTACAAAAAAAAGTTCATCTATAAACTATGATTAGATTCCTAAGCATCCATATAACTACAAAAAAAAAGTTCATCTATAAACTATCATTATATTCCTAAGCATCATTTCAAACTTAGTGCCAACAAATTAACAAATGATTTAGAATTTAGAATTTGAGATTTAGGGTTTGTTTGGGAATGAGAAGGAGGAAGGGAATGGGACAGAATGAAGGAGAATGAAATGGGAGGTTAACTTTTATATGTTCTTCCCTTATTTGGATACTTCCTCCAAAATACTCTAATTTGGAATATATTGAATTTGTAAAGGAGAAGGATAATGGAGGATTAAGGATTGATCTTACATTATCTTCCCCTCCAATTTTTATCTTCCCAAACAAGAGGAAGATATCTTGAAAGTTTTCCATTCCCTTTTTTTCTCTTCCTTAATCCCCAATTCAAACATACTCTTAAAGTTTAAGATACTGAGATTAAAATTTAGGGTCCATTTGGACATTCTTTTTTAAAATTGTATATTTACAAAGTGCTATGACGCCATTCGGCCAAAAAAAAAAAAAGTGCTATGACGCCATAGAAGTCCAATTTCCAGCTGCTTCTCCTTTAGAAGCACGGCCACCACTAAAAAACACTTCTTAATCTAAAAAAAATGTGTGCAAAACTCAAAATTTTAAAATAAGTACTTTTAAGAAAAAGAAAAGAAGAAGCAATTCTCACCCCTAAAAAAGTTTGGCCAAACAGGCTATCTATTTGCACATCTCAATAATAATGTTTTAAATTTAATTTAAACAAATAAGTAATAATTATAAATGGACTCTTTAATTTGAGTTTTGTTCAATTATTTGTACTAACTTATATTCAATTCGTTGTATTTTTAAAAAAACAATTAATTAAACGACGCCTCCACGTACTCAGCATATCTAATCATTGAAATATAATCAGCCCTCACGTTTAATTCAATTTTTTCAGGTGATTAATTAATTAAAAAAAGTATAGATTATACTGTGGCTATTATTGTGTCACATATAGTGTGATGAACTTCAGTATTTATAAGTTGCTCAACTTAAGCAAAAGTTAAATGCATGTGAGTTTCTCTACACATACATTTCTTTCAGATTTATAGAGATCGAAGTATATATATATGGGTAGAAGACGATCTTGTAGCAACGAAATAAAGAAAGGAAGTTGGTCGAAAGAAGAAGATGAAATTCTATTGAACTATGTCACTCTTCATGGACAAGGCAAATGGCCAGTGGTTGCTCAATCCTCAGGTTCATTACTTTTTCATTTGTAATTTATCTTATTATTTATACAATAATTAAGAAGTATATGAGACCATATATCTTCTTACTTATTTGCGATTAGATCTTTAAAATATATATATATATATATATATATATATATATATATATATGGACATGGTATTTAAATAGTATTATTTTACAAATTATATGTACATTTTTACAAACATATATATATATATATAGGTAACTAAGGTAGGTAGGTAGGTTTTTGTTTCCTGCTTTTTTGTTTGTTTTTTCTTTATTAGCCAATTGCATTACTGAAATTAAATGTATTTCTTATTGGTTATATTAATTATAATGCTGGTAGGGTTGAAAAGAAGTGCAAAAAGTTGTCGATATCGATATTTGAATTACTTGAAACCCGACATAAAGAGAGGTGACATCTCTAAGCATGAAGAAGAATTGATCATGAGATTTCATCGTCAACTTGGTAACAGGTATTATTTAAATACATACTAGAAGATCTGATGAGAAGAGAGTATTTTTAGAGACAATGATGTTTTTTTTAAAAGAATTAAATTATTAATTTATTCTGCATTTGTATGCATATATAATTATATACAAATGGTCTTGAAATATATAACTAAAGTAAATAATACATTATATATATATATTGAAAATACAGGTGGGCTTTGATTTCTAAAAAGTTACCGGGAAGAACAGATATCGAAATCAAGAACTACTTCAAAATTTATTTGTCCCAAAATCCAAGTCATAAAGTTGGAGAGAAAAAGACCAAAGTTTTGGAGAAGAATGTGGATGTTGATGATGAAATTGTGAAAGAAGAGGTAAGTAGAAATGGATTAAAAGCTGGTTGGTCAAGGACAGAAGATCAAATTCTCTCTAATTTTATCGCTCTTCATGGAGAAGGAAAATGGAAAGACGTCCCCAAAAGAACTGGTAATTACTTATTATCACTAATTCTTTGACTATTATTTTAATCTATTGTTATTAAAGTTTTGGTATTAATAAATTAAATTTGAAGGTTTGAAGAGGAATGGAAATAGTTGTAGACATCGATATTTGCATTATTTGAAACCTGGCATCAAACGAGGTAACATCTCTCAAGATGAAGAAGATACCATTATAAGACTACATCATCTTCATGGCAACAGGTAATAATATGTTTCTTTACATTATATATATATACACACATGTTTATATTATTGTTGAATGTTGATTTACAAACATGTTATTATAAGTTGAACAGGTGGAGTTTGATTGCGAAGAAGCTACCAGGAAGAACAGATAGTGAAATCAAGAACCATTGGCATGCCTACTTGTCTAAGAAATTGCATGAAAACTCCAAATCATCATCTCCAGAAGTTGCTTTCCCAGAAACAAAAGCCAACACCAAAACTAATTTGGATGACAATATTATTATGGGATCGCTTCAAGCTGATCATAACACAAATACAATAATATCATTTGGTAGTCCTACTTCCTTTCAAATTGAGTATGATAATATTATAAGTGCTTTTCATCATCATCATCAAGATTTCCTCTTCAATCTTTCTCAATATGATTATCAAATTGGAGATGATTATTTCAACTTTGAGTTACCACACAATCTATTTGAAGATCATCACATGGTTGGTTCATCGTCGTCGTCGTCGTCATCTACGAATCTTCAAAGTCAACCATCAGAAAATCAATATGTTTCAGATTTTTGGACGTCGAGTGATCAGTTTCCTTTCTATTACTAAAATATAAACAAAATTGATGTAAATCTGGGCAATAAATAAATAATGGGGAGTGGAACGACGACGTAGCTACTTGAAATTAGAATTCTCAGGATAAATAATGGGTAAAAGTATAATTTTTAAAAAGTTTTTATCATATTACGTTATCATTTGATGGACCAAAGTAACAGTGTTACACAAAATGACCAATTTAAAATAAGTTGCAAAGATAAATAAATGATTTAGAATTTTTGAAAAATATAAAATCAATATGAAATAAATAGAAAAAATATATGGCCAAACTAAAATTTTAGCCTTAAAAAGTTCAAACTTATTGGAAACATAAATAAATTACAAGAAACTCCTATAACTTAAATGATTATAAAATTTGCTCTTATTAAATTTAAAGGTTGATAAAAATATACTTTCGAATCTTTTAATTATATAACATATTTTCTTGTTTATGATTTTGCTAAAAATAGTCATTGCTGTCAAATCTTTCCAGAAGAATGTGGTATCATCATCATTAAAATATGATCATGAAAGAAATAATATGATGATGTGGTAATTAATGTGGAGTGATGTGTATGCCACGTCATTAAAATATGACACGTAGGAGAGAGAGTGTGCCACATAAGCATGCCACATCATCATTTAACGGAAAAAATTAACGGTATTACGTTCGATGACCAAAATCGACAAAAAAAAACCTTTGAGGACCAACATTAAACTTCATGTAAACATTGAGGACCAAAATAGTACTTTAGTTTAAAAACAAAAAGGAAAAAAGCACTATTTTTAAATTTTACAAAAATTTTTAATTTCATCCAAAAAATTTATTTTGCAGTCAATTTTATCTCAAAAATAAAATTTGAGTTATAATCGATTTTATTTTTAAAGTTTCAAAATTCATATTAACACTTTATATTATCTAAATTACTGACAATAAATGATAAAATAATATTATATACATAATATTAATATTGATTTAACTTATTACTTCAAATGTTGTCATTTCTTCGCATTAATGTCGAACTCATCATTTAAATTTATGTAACTTCTTCCTATTAAAAAATACGAAGGTGACATAGGTTGGGTCTAGTAGAAGAGGCTAGTCTTTCAAAACATAATGAACTCGAATTTGAATTCCAACTAAGAGAAATGCAAATGCCCACATTTAAAAAATATATATGATAGTATATTCAATAGTATAGTAGTATTGAATTTCAATATATGTATCCCTCAAATTAGTTGGTCTCTAATCCATTTAAGGCGGGTCATTATTAATGTAAGTTTCTATTATTATTAACAAATGATGCTATATAATTGGAGAGATATATACCGAAATTCAGTACTATAGTAATACTACATTTTTATCCAAAAAATATATATGCAAAAAAAAAATTGTGAAGGTGCAAAGTTTAGAGCCTTATAATAAATTAAATTAAATGTGCATGTGATCATGCCTACCCTAAATTTTTATTTTTGTTCACTCATACCCTTTTTGTTAACATTGTTAACATGGTTAACAGAAGTTGCTGATATGGACGCTGACTATGTATTTCTTTTTCCACCTCATTTTTCACTGTCAAATAAGCTTCTGAAGTTCTTGTCAAGTTGTCAAAATAGTCCTCAAAATTTCTGTCATATTGTCAAATGAGCCCATAATGTTTGTGTCATTATTCTTTCTGTAGGTTTACTTCCAGCACTGGATGAATTACTTCCTGGCGTTGATCAGAGATTCTGTGTGAGTCATTTGTACAACAACTTCATAAGGAAATTTCCTAGTTTACACTTGAAAAACATTATGGGGAATGCACGAAGGCTACTTACCCACAAGAATGGGAGAGTTCGATGCTGAAGATTCAAAAGGTGAATGAATCTGCATAACAACATCTCTTATTAACGCCAGGGAGCAACTCATCCAATGTTAGAAATAAATCCTACAAAAAGAATAATGACACAAACATTAGATATAAATTTGGCTGCATGACAGAAACTTTGAGGACTATCTTGACAACTTAACAAAAACTTCATGAGCTTATTTGACAACTTGCAAATGAGATAGAAAAAGAAATACACAGTCAGAGTCCACATCAGCAGCTTTCGTTAACCACACTAACAGTATTAGCAAAAAGGGTATGATGAGTGAACAAAAATGAAAGTTCGCGGTAGGTGTGAATAGAAAAAAAATTTTAGGGACAGGTATGAACACTACAGTAAATTTTAAGGATAAACCATGGTACTTTATCCAAATAATAATTAATTATTGAAATGGACCAAATTATACAAAATCCTAAAAATAATCCGGTAAGTTTTTGTCTATATATAGAAGCCACAGCTCAGGGCATAATAAGCCCTAATTGTTGCACAAAAATATGCGATATGCACCCATGGTCCATGGACCAGTGCCTTCTTCTTCTTCCCCTTTCACCCATGTTGCATCAAAAGATGCGACATGCACCCAAGAAAAGAAAGTTATGATTGTGTCAAATTAAAGGGTATAATAGATATTTTGTATTTTTTAAAAAGTTGATGGAAATGAAAAAGTAAAAAAATAGGTAGGAGCTAGTAGACCCCATCCATTCTTTCCTCTTCCCCTTCATGATATAATCCTAAAGAACATGCCCTTTAAGAGTTTTGTCCAGCTACTTTTTAATGTTTAGATTAGTTTCGAGCTCTATATCAATTTTTTAAAAAATGACACATAAATTCAAGAATAAAATTAATGAGCTTTAATATTGATACAAAAATTATTTAATTATTATTTATATATTTATAATATCAACCGTTCAATCATTGATTAATTTGTGACCCAAAAGATTTTTCATAGAATAACCAATTCAATTTTAAAAAATTTGATAGAAAAATTGACATGAGCTACTTTGTGAAAGCGACTGGTTAAAATCATCAATGGAACAATAATTGATACGTCCAAGTCAGTGAAAAATATGGGATGGTAATCTTATCCGGACCCAACAGATACTCGGTAAAATTACTCATTGGGTTTGGGTCTGGGTATTGAAAAAATAGGTCTGGGTCTGAATCCGGGGATTTTAACGGGTAAATTTTTGGGTCCGGGTCTGGGGACGGGTAAGGGGTTATTCACCCTGGTCCCGGACCCGATGATATAATATATATAAAAATATTTTATATATAAATACTTTTTATATAAATATTTTATATATTAATTATTTATATATATAAATATTAAAAAAAATTTACACACCATCTCACACTTACCAGTAGTCCAGTACCCACACGCGTGCCTCACCCTCATCAAGATTCACACACATTTCCATTTTACTAAGCTCAAACCCAGACTTTTTATTTTAATTTTATTGTGTGTTTGAAGTTTTTTTAAAAAAAATTAGAAATAATTAAATTTATGATTGTATATTTAATACTTGTGTGTTTGAAGTTTTTTTTTAAAATTTGAAAATAATTAAATTTATGATTTGTAGAAAAAAGTAATAAATTTTCTGGGTCCGGGACTGGGTCCGGAGATTTAAGTATTCGATGGGTCCAGGGATGGGTATCACATTTTATACCCGGCTGGAGACGAAAAAAATTGAGTACCGGAACCGAGACCGGAGATTGCAGTATCCTCCCTATACTCTACCCATTGTATCCCTAGTGAAAAAGTATTTGGGTTTCTGTAGGGCCAAAACATGTAGCACGTTCCGTTTTGTTTTTGGCCTGAATAGCACGTTGGGTATTTGAGTATATGATGCTTTAAGATTTTTTAAACTTATTTATTATATATATATATTTGAATTCAATATATGCCAAAAAAAATTATCATTTCTATTTTTTAAAAATACTTGCTATTTTTAAAAATAAACATAAAATAAGCTTTAGGGAGAGGGGGAAGGGTTAGGGGAGTCCCCCTAAAATTGTATCAATTATATATAATTTTATTTACAGCCCTACCAAAGATTTTTGTTTTTAAACTTTTATAAAATTGTATAAAAGATTAAACTTTTATGTGTGCAAAAAATATTAATATACAACCAATGCTTAATGAAATATACTATGTCCAACTATAGATTCATTTCATAATATATTATTTTACCAATGTTATGTTTTAAAGAATAGCAAAGTTAGGAAAGACAAAAGTTTTAATATTATAATAAATTTCAAATTAAATAAATTTAATAAGAAAAGTAAATTTTGATGATATGAAAATGTTTCTCTTTATTTATATGTTACACTAAATTATAAAAAAATTTATAATTTCCATTTGTTATCATCTATCATTTTACTTTCATTTTTTTATTATTCCATATCATTTATTACATTATTTTTTAAATAATATAATTTTCAAAAAGAATTAATAATTTTTTAAAACAAAATGTATCATAGTTCACCAATCACATGCAATGGGCTTAATTAGATATGCGATTAATATTCTTATATTGCGAAGACATTGTACCACATCACATGTATTTTTTGTGTATGTTTATAAAAATTATTGATTTTTAAATGACTTTTTTTTAAATAGAGTTTTTTTAGAAGTATTGAGTTGAAAAATATTTTTATCAGTAGGTGAAAAAAAATTGTTTGGTAAAATTGTATAAAAAAGTGCTTTTAACTGTAAAATTATAAAAAAGGACATGTATAGATTATAATGTTATTAATGTTATATTAAATAGATATCATTTAATTTGTTAATATTATTAAACAAATAAAAATAAAATATTAATTTTAACTAATGTCATCTTTGCTATCTTTAATGAGTTTTTTTATTAATTAATATCTGCTTGGTATCATGATGTTTTTTGTATATATATAAGTTTTCTGTCCCAACTTTGTTCACCAAATTAAAACGTGTGAGCTTAATATAATATTCTCTTCATTTTAGAGAGAGATCGATCCATATATGGGTAGAAGAAGATCCTGCGAGAACGAAATGAACAAAGGGACTTGGACTAAAGAAGAAGATCAAGTTCTCTTCAATTATGTCACTCTTCATGGAGAACGAAAATGGCGAGAGGTCGCTCAATTTTCAGGTTCGTCAATTAATTAATATATATACTTTTACTTAATTAAGATTATTAATTAATGTTTTTATTAATTTTTTGTAGGTTTGAAGAGATGTGCAAAAAGTTGTAGGTATCGGTATTTGAATTATTTGAAACCTGGGTTAAAGAGAGGTGACATTTCTGAGGATGAGCAAGATTTGATTCTAAAACTCCATCATCAACTTGGTAACAGGTATTATTTAATTATTATTTACAATAAAATTAATACATCTTAGTAATTAGTATACGTGCCTCTTCTTTTATACTCTAATATATATACACATTAGAGTATTAATTAGTTAATAATTTTTTAAACTTATAAATTATTCCTGTTGATTCTTCATTAAGTTTAAGACTATAATAAGTTATCTCTCAAGTCTCAACTAATAAGAGAAAACTTTAGGGCATGTTCACTAACA
This sequence comes from Senna tora, assembly GCA_014851425.1. Taxonomy (NCBI): domain Eukaryota; kingdom Viridiplantae; phylum Streptophyta; class Magnoliopsida; order Fabales; family Fabaceae; genus Senna; species Senna tora. Next base: position 1,028,329 of record CM026268.1, on the reverse strand, counting down.
AGAAACTAATTCCATATAAATCAAAAAGTAAGTGGGCCCACCACTTACTTATTCACTTTTTCATTTCCATCAATTTCAAAAAAAAAGGAAAAAAAATACAAAATATCTATTAACCCCTTTGATTTGACACAATTATAACTTTTTTTTATTATTTTAATATAAGGGGTAAAATAGTCATTTTAATACATTCCCATTCCATTTCTATTACCAAACTTTTACTACTAAACACATCAAATACATTTCGTTTTCATTTCCATTTTTATTTCTATCTAATGAATGTGCCCTTAACAAGTCATGATAAAGCCTATGACATTTGTTAAATAAACTATCTTTATAATAATACTATATATAATATAATATAATACATAAGTTTTTGAGGCGATGATGATCAGAAAAGTTCAGAATCATTATAATGTATATATTGCATTGAACAGGTGGGCGTTGATTGCTAAGAGGCTGCCAGGAAGAACAGATATTGAAATCAAGAACTACTGGAAAATTTATTTGTCCAAGAAATTAAATCATCAACAACATAAACCCAATATTAATATTAATATTATTGATCAAATTGGTAATAATAATAATAATAATAATAATAATAATAATAATAATAATGTGAATGATGAGAAGAAGAAGGTGGAGGATGATGAGAAGTTGATTAATAGACATGGATTGAAAGGTGCTTGGTCAAAGAAAGAAGATGAAATTCTCTCCGACTATGTTGCTCTTCATGGAGAAGGCCAATGGAACAAGGTTGCCCAAAGGACAGGTACTTTATTTAATATTTGTTTTTCAGAATCATTATCATTTTGGTCCCTAGCTAAAAGATGCAATCAGTTTCAATTTCGTTCTTGAATGATACAATTTATCTCAATAGCATTTGGAAAGATGTAATTTGTCTCAATTATTTAATCTCTAAAAGATATAATTTGTCCTAATTTAGTCCTCTTAATAATTTTTGTCAGTCATGTTAGTTGAGATTTATAGGGACTAAAATGTGATAAATTGTATTTGTAGGTTTGAAGAGATGTGGAAAGAGTTGTAGACATCGATTTTTGCATTATTTGAAACCCGGCATTAAGAGAGGCAACATTTCCGAGGATGAGGAGAAAATGATTATAAGACTCCACAATCTTCATGGCAATAGGTATTAATTTAATATTTAATTATACTATTTATTTATTTAGTAAATACTCATTTTAGTTTTTTAAGATATAATTTGTCTCAATTTAGTCATTATATATTAAAAGGTATAAATATCAAATTTAATCATTAAAAAATGTAATCTATATCTTAATCTAATCTTTGAAAGATATTTACAACGTGTCTCAAAATTTGAAATTTCCTCCATTTACATTTAGGGACTAATTTGAGAATTTTGTTAATTTTTTATGGACAAATTAAATTTAGGCTAAATGTATCTTTTAGTAACTAAATTGAATAAATTATCATTTTAGTTCGTTAAAGATGTTATCTATCTCAATTCGGTCATTAAATGATAGAAATATCAAATTTTGTTTTAGAAAAATGAAAATGTTAAATTTAGTCCATTAAAAGTTATAATACAACCTGTCTCAATTTCAATCATTGAAAAAATAGAGATAAAAACTTTTAGGGACTAAATTGAGAGAAAATACATCTTTTAAGGAACAAATTGAAATTTATTCATTATTTCTTGAAGTTAAATAATTAATGGCGTAGTCATAAACTTAAATTTGTTGAACAGGTGGACTCTGATAGCTAAAAAGCTTCCAGGTCGAACAGACAGCGAAATCAAGAATCACTGGCATGCATATTTGTCTAAGAAATTAGATGATGAAGATGCCAAATCATCACTTAATAAAGATTATGATCACCAAAAATCTGAAGATAATCATATTGATGAAGAACAAATGAAATATGTATTCACACCTCAAGTTGATGATTTAGCAGCAAAAAGGAGCAATTTGGAGGACAATAATAATATTAATAATATTTGGGAGTTTTCTGAACTTGATTTTGATCTTAATTACACCACAGATCCTACCACCAATAATTCCTCCTTATTCGAAATAGAGTATGACACTGCATTTCTGGATAGTTATCTGTTCAATTTTTTCCAGAATGATCAAATGAATGCAGATGTTCATCATCATGAGTTGATTTCCAAGACACCAAAATTTGATGAAGACCACAAGGACGTGTTTGCCTCTTCATTTAATATTGTGCATGGTCATTGTGAAGCAGAAGCTGATATTATGGATTTCTGGACGTCAAGTGATGAATTTCGTTTCACGGACTGGTAGATGCATGCATGCATGAATCATCATGAAATAAATAATATGAATGCTGGATGGATGGATCGTGTAGAATTAAATAAAATAAATTAGTCTGATATTTGTGTTAATTCAGGGCACGCTTGGTATAAATGCACATATGTAAAGTACTGTAGAATAATAGAAAGTACTATAGAGAAAAGTGAGGAGAGAGATAGAGAAAAAAAATATGTTTAGTATGTAAAATGTATGATATAATTTTTTTTTTTAAATCATGAGAATACATAAAATGTACTGTATACATTCCATACCAAACGAGGAGAAACTACTACTCTCCACTATGTGTATCTTTTTAGTATCTTCTTTATCAATAAAGTTGTAGCTGAGTGTTTTTTTGCATACATGCTATTTTTTAAAAGGTTAAATTATTATTTTGGTACTTAATGTTTGTATGAAATTTAATGTTGGTTCTCAAAGTTTTTTTTGTTCGATTTTGGTCCTCGAGCATAACACCGTTAACTTTTGCCGTAAAATGATGACGTGACATGCTTATGTGGCACATTCTATCTCCTATGTGTCATATTTTAATGACGTGGCATGACACATTGCCACAAGATGATGATGATGAAGGAGAGAAGACGATGATGTGGCAATGTGGGGTGACGTGGCAGTGACGTGACATGCCACATCATCATTTAACGGCAAAAGTTAACGGTGTTGCGCTCGAGGACCAAAATCGACAAAAAAAAAATTTTTGAGGACCAACATTAAATTTTTGAAACATTGAGAATCAACATTAAACTTCATGCAAACATTGAGGATCAAAATAGTACTTTAGCTTTTTTTTTAAATGTAAACTTTTTTTTTTTTGTATTTGAAGATTAATTAGTAATGTAGTGATTTAGTCTGAAACGTTTGATACCTACTTTTGGTTCTTAATGGTTCTTAAGGCTGCGTGGTTGGGAGATAGAAAATACGGGAAGGAATGGAAGTGGAATTTTTATTTTAATATTTTTTTTTATTTAGATTAAATATATTTTTTCCATACTATTTATTCTCATTAATCTAAACATATTTTAAAAGTTAAAAAGAAAATTAGATTTGAATTTAAATGAAAGGAAATGTCATATTTAAATTTTCTAACTTCCAAATTAACACATCTTTAGAGATTAGAACTTCTCTCAACTTGTTAGTTTAGTTGTTAACAAATTAGATGACATGGCACCGTGATCCACTACTAGAAAAAAGGTTTTAGCAGCAGCTTAAACTGTCGCTAGAAGTAATAAAAACTGTTACTAACAATTATACCAATAATTGTAAAACTGCTGCTATTTCTTTATCACTATAGAGTTATACCAACAGTTTCATCAATTGTTGGTATAAATTTATTTTATAGCAGCAAATGCCAAAACAGCTGCTATAGAGTCAATATAACTGCTAGTATAGAAGAAATTTATAGTAACAAATAAAAAACTGTTGGTATAATTTTTAAGAAAAATTTCTGCTATAAACCCCAAAAAAATTGCTGCTATAAACCCACAAAAATTGCTGCTATAAATTCAAAAAAACTGCTGCTATATGGCCAAATAAAATTGCTTCTATAAATCCAAAAAAAAATTGCTACTATCTTATAAATATAATGATATACAAATATTTTAATAATTATAATAAATACAAATACAATTTTTTATGTGGACAAATGTCATCTGAGTGCTTAGTCATGTTTTCATAATGGATAAAAATAAAAATCAGAAATGGCAAAAATATGATTAAGTATTGAAAAATGCATTTTTTTTTTGGGTACATAAACAGACTTATTTGGTGGCCAACAAATAACTTAAGACTGTCACGTTACCTAAGTCATTAACAACTAATGACTCTGAAATTAACGAGTTAACTATCATAATTTTTTAGAGATCAAAAATATATTATGATCTTTCATAGACTAGCTAAATCTATTTTATTGACATTATTGTTGTATAATATATAAAATGTTGTGCGTGTGTATGTATAGTAGAAATACAAGAGTAAGAAATTATTTAAATTCCTATTACTGTATACCAAAAACCAATTATCTAGTATATATTAAGTAATCTTTCATTAGTTCATACATCACATATAGGAGATATTGGGCCTAGCTTGTTTTTCAAACTATTGAGCCCAATCTTGTCTAGAAGAAAATAAAAAAAGCCTGCGAAGGACACACAATCATACATCTTGAAAAAAAAAAAACAAAAATCGCCAATCACATGCCAAGCTTCCACCATCTCTCTTTATTTAGGTCATATTCTTTACATGAAAATGATAAAGGATATGAGGAAGGAATGGGTGGGGTCCACTAGGTTCTACTTACTTTTTCACTTTTTCATTTCTATTAATTTTTAAAAAAAAAATACAAAATACAAAATATCTATTATACCATTTGATTTGACGCGATCATATCTTTCTTTTCCTTTTATTATTTTAATATAAGGGGCAAGATAGTAATTTTAATACATTCTCATTATATTTTCATTTCTAATTTTTACTACCAAACATAACAAATGCATTCTCATTCCCTTTCTATTTTTGCATAAAGAACATGCCCTTATATTGAAAGATTATTCCAAATGTCTGGATAATCTTTCTATATAAATAAAGAGATAATTATTAATTTGGTTTTTGAAAGATATATTATTTTAATTTTATCCTGAAAGATACAAATGCTTAATTTAATTTTTAAAAGATTTTTTTAATCTAATTTCATCCTTTTAATTTTATTTGTCAATGTATTTGTGACTTTTTTATTTTAAGGACTAAATTGGAACAAAAAATATTTTTCTGAACTAAATTAGGTATTTTTTATCTCTTAAGGACTAAAATTAGAATAATCAGTAGTTCTCTCATAAATAAATAGTAGAGGCACGTTTTTGTTAATTATTTTCTTTTTATAGAAAATTCCTAAACGTTAATTATGTTTAGGTAGAATTAGTTCATATATATCTATATAGGAATTCAAAGTTAGTATAGTATGTACGTGACAGTTTTGTTTCGATTTCTATTGGAGATTGTCTCCATTATTGGATCTGTGAATTAATACATATTTTAAGGAATTACTTACTCCAGTATTTTGTTCAACATCTTTTATAATGAAAATGTGGTTTATGTGTATATATATCGTTACTGTTTACTGAAGAAAAACAAATACTTTTTTTACAAGTTATATATTGACAGCAGCTTAATCATTAAAAAATTACTTTTTTTAATAACTTAATTTTAAATGTTCAAATAAATTGTTGAAATAATGATAATAATATTTTTAACATTCAACAATTGTCGATAATATTTTTTTCAACGATACTTTTCTCGATAGTTATCGTTGGCAAAAGTATTATTGTTTAAAATAATATCATTGACATATATCAATTATTGTTAACTGTCAAAAATAATAATATTACCTTTTCTCAACAACTTATTTTGATAGCTAAAATATAATTATTAAAAATATATATATTTATTTTGATGACCGAAATTTAATTATTATTCAATATCTAATAGTAGCAGTTAAAATGTAAATTATTTAAAATATTTATTTTTTTCTTGTGTTATTGACTGAAAATTTTAACTTCAACCACATTTTCCTCGTTAATTCCTAACACCATCGCATATGGTAAATCAAAGATTTTTTTCGACCGAAGGAGATGGTATATATATATATATATATATATAAAGTTTAATTTCGTGACTATTAATTAATATATAGGATCTATAACATTTTCGATCGTTTTTCATGCAACCATTTGACATTCTTGTGCAATCAATTTTCTTCCTTTCAATTTTATATTATACTTAAAATATATGAACAAGATCAACTTTTTAAATATTTCTCTTTAAATATATATATGAGATCCTGTTTTGATAATACGTTGGTGATTTCAAACTTCCATCATATTCATTTAAGAATTTTACCGTATTAATATTTTTTTAAAAAATGAACTCTTTATACCGTTCAAAGGTATTGCATTGTCGATATTGTCATATTAATATAAATGATAAGATCTTTACCACTCATATACGACATCTACAAATATTCATAATTAACATCTAATTATTCTCTATTTTTTATGACCATCACATTCACAATTGCAGTTTTCTTGTTTTATAATTCATATTAGGTTTAGAGGCAAAGCTACTTTGGCCCTTTTCCTTCAATTCCTTCAACTACAAGGGTTTCTTTGAATTGGAAATTAAGAAGGAAAAGAGAAAAGAATGAGAGAGAATTAAGATATTTTTTTTTGGGAATATGAAAATTGAAGCTGAATATAATGGAAGATAAATCATTAATTTTTTCATTATCATTTCCCTTCACAAATTCAAGATACCTCAAATTGGAGTATTTTGGAAGCGGTATCAACACACAAATAAGAGAAGAACATAAGGAAATGTTAACATTCCATTCCCTCTCTTCTCTTCTAATCACTTCCCTTCCCTTTACCTATTCTTAATTCCCAAACAAACCCTAATTAAAGGGTGTGTTTGGGAGTTTGGAGGGGAAGGGAAGGAAAGGAGAAGTTAAGGAGTAACTTCGATCTCTTTTCCTTGTTTGGATATTCAAATTAACCAAGGGAAAAAGAAGGGAATGTTAACAATAAAATTTCATATATTTTTACTATTTTATCCTTCTAATTATCTCCAAAATTGTCTAAAATTAAAACGACATTGTTTTCATTCATCTTATCTTGGAGCATTAAATTAATATATATAATTTCTATGGTGTTTTAATTCATCTCAAGAATAAATTGATCAGTAATTAATTAATGGTAGAAAAATTACTTATTTGCCCAGCTAACATGGAATTAAAATGTGATGTGAAAGCTGATGCGACATTGAGTGTTAAAAATTGGATGGAAAAGTTAACAAGAATCTTTTATGTGCAAAAGTTGAAAAGTTTAGGGAGGTGCTATGCAACTTTTTCAAGTTCAGAGAGGTTATGTGCAAACACCCTATAGTTCAAGGGGGTTATGTGCATTTTAACCTTAAAATTAATAAAGGAGGAGTATTAACTCATCTAATAAGGACTAAACGAACCAATTTATTGGATTGACTTATTTTGAGGACAGTTAATGAATTTGATCTCACTAAGTTGTTAGATTTATCTCGTAATATGTGTTATTTTAAATTAAAAAAAATTTTGACACAAATTTTTAGACAAATCAAACGACTAAGAGTTAATCATGAGCCAAAGCTCACCATCTCTCCATAATATTACCTAACTTTTTTTTGTCAAATAATTATTTTCATTTAAAATGTAAAGACACAAATGTGATATATATATATATATATATAAAGGGTTTATTTAAAGTACTTGTTAGGGTTTTTATTTATTAATACAAAGAAAATTTATGAACTTGAAATTTGTAAATTATCAATAAAACTAACTTTTTAAGTTATGAATCTTAGCAAAATCCTTAATAAATTACATTGTTTATGGAATTACAATAACTTTTAAACGTGTTAAATCGATCTAAATCAATCAATCAACAATACAGTATAATTGAATTAGTTTCGAAATTGATTATGGGTTGGTTCACATTCATTTTCTTCCAATTCTCATTAATTGTTGAAATTTTAGTTAAATGAATTTATAATTCATTCAAACCGACACAAATCATTATTATTTTTTTTCCTTAGAAATTTTTTGAAAAGGCTAGCCTGCCCCGTCCGACCCAAATCAACTTGTATAAGCAAGATTTGTATTGGTTCAGGTCCTATCATAAATTTTATAAAATCCAACTCAACCCAAATTATATTGTCATATGCTAGCTAATAATTGGTTCGGGTGTTGAAAAAAAAAATCAACTCATCAAGCCATCCCAATTAATTGTCACCAAATGCATATGATGCTATATGGAGTTAATTTCTTTTAATTATAGTTTCTCAAATTCAATTTTAGAGGAATAAAAATTTATTGTCATCATTTGGTAAGATCGTCTATAGTAATACATTTCATAGTACTTAAAAAATAGTCATTAAATATGCTCTATCTAATAAATACTTTAATTCAAGGCAAGAAAAAAAAATTAAGATCGAGTTTCAAAAGTTATTAGAGAGGAGCTATAATAATATATATGACAATTTTATATTTTCATGATGGAGTTATATAAAAAAAAATATTTTTCATGTTGAAGAATAATTAGAAAATTTTATAGTTTTTGGTTTTTTATAATATTTCAGAAATGATTGATACAGCTTTAAACTTTAGAGTGGCCGACCATGCATAATCTATATTTGTTCTTTTTCAGATGCTTAATTAGCTATTGAAATAAAATAATAATGAAAAGGTAGACAGTTGATACATGCATATTAACCAACCATAATATTTGTTCTTTTTAAAATGCATAGATAGTCAAAACTAATGTCGATATAACTAAAAAAAAGTTCATCTATAAACTATCATTAGAGTCGCGTAAGCATTTCAATATCAGTTAATGGCTTAATGCCAACAAATTAACAAATGATTTAGAATTTAAGATTTAAGGTTTGAAATTTTGAGATTAAGGGCCTGTTTATAGTAGTTTTTGGAGTCTCCAGAAGCACTTATTTTCTTAATTTGATGTGTTTAGTAAACATTTTAAAAGTGCTTTTGAGTTATAGCAGAAATAATTTTTCAGTTTTAAGCAAAAGTTATAAATTGGAGCTTTTTCTTTTAGCTAAAAGCATAAGCTAAAATTTAATTTTTTTTAGGAAAAAACTACCCTTACTCAAATTTCAAAATTTTTATTATATCTTTCTCTTAAAACTTAATTATCCTTCTCAACAAATTACTCTTATTATTATTGTCTTTAATTAAATAAACATAATAATAATTTTTATAATTAATTTTTTATTTAAATAAAATTAATATATATTTAATTAGTAAAAATAATGTTCATAAAAAAATATTAGTAAAAATAATAATCATAAATAACAAAATCATATTGATTAAAATTAATAATTTCTTTCATTAATATTTTATTAATAAACTAATTAACATTTTATATTTGTTTGTTTAATAAAACTTAACAATAATAAATATTTATACCATTTATCTATTTAATAACATTAATAACACCATAAATTTAATTTCTAAAAAAAATAATACCATAAATTTATTAAGGCCCTTCTTGTTAATTCTACAATAAAAGTATTTTTTTATACAAATTTATCAAACACAAATTATTTTCGAGCTACTGACAAAAGTACTTTTTAACCCAGTTTTGTAATCTAATCCATTTAATAAAGATGGGGCGGGTTCCTCCAACCCATTTAATAAACGGGTTAGAATTTTGTAATCTAATTCACCAAATTAGTAAGTTAAACAGACCAATTCAATGAATTGAACCCGTTTTGTAAGCTCTAAAATAAATTATAAAAGAGATGCACATTAAATGGCGTCCCACGTACTTAATTATGTCTAATCATTGAAATCACCTCACGTTTAATTCACTTATATTGTTTCAGGTGATTAATTAATTAAAAAATATAGATTATACTCTGGCTATTGTGTCATTTAGTGTGATGAACTTTAGTATTTATAAGTTGCTCAAGTTAAGCAAAGTTAAATGTGAGTTTCTCTACATATACATTTCCTTCAGATTTGTAGAGATCGAAATAGGAATTGAAGCATTATATATATAGATATATATATATATATATGGCCGGTAGAAGACGATCCTGTAAAAACGAAATAAAGAAAGGAAGTTGGTCCAAAGAAGAAGATGAAATTTTGTTCAAATATGTCACTCTTCATGGAGAAGGGAAATGGCCAGTGGTTGCTCAATTCTCAGGTAGTAGTTCTTTACTTTTTCCTGTACTGTTAGATTTTTTTTTTATTTTGCCCATCCGGTGTTTGAGGTACTATTCCGATTAATTTAAATTCGATTTGTGTCTTGCACTTGACTATAGTGGGAAAGTCTTTCAATAAGGATAACTGTTTTAAAAAAGTCTTAGTTCAAAACTATACTTAACCGATACAAAATTATTTATGACTTGGAGTGCCTACGTTAGTTGTACTATATTAGATTTTTAAAAGGTAAAATGTATATACTCCCCTTTAGCTTTCACTTATTTGCAAAAATCCCCCTTGCGCTTTTAATTGGGGCAAAGATCCCCTTTCACTATTAATTGTAACAAAGATTCCATTTTACATTTCCACACTTAATTTAACTATGACTTTTCATCTTCTATTAAAACTGTTAAATATTTTTATGTCATATTTTTAATGCTACAGCTATCATTGTATAGTTGTGTGCTGCAGTGACTCCTTTGGAGTCATATGGTAAAAGATATAGGGATTATTTGGGGCTTTTCGAATAACAAAAATAAAAATATGACACAAAAATACTTAACAGTTATAACAAAAGATGAAAAGATAGAGTTAAATTTGAAGTGTGAGAATATAAAAGAGGGACTTTGCCCAATTGATAGTACAAGAGGGGTCTTTACAACTCAGTGATAGTTGGAGATCCATTTTTTTATGTCCATTTTATCCATTTTTAAATATGGTATTATATATTATATTGCATATATATTAATCCTAAGTATAATTAGACCTGTCAAAACGGGTTAATCCGACCTAAATTCGATCGTTTTGGCTCGTTATTAATAGGGTTGGACCAGGTTGGCCCATTTTAAAAATGGGTTGAGATTTTTTTCAACCCAGTCCAACCTTATACAAACTTAGGGTTGGCCACAGGGCCTTATCAATTTTTTAAATACTTTTTTATTAAAAAATATAAAATAAAATAAGATTAAACATAAAATACATATTAACTTACAAATATTTAGATAATTTTAAAAATACTCATGCTATAATAGTAACGTTTCACAACTACTGTCATCCTTTATATTATCAGGTTTTCCTATTTCTATTTCTAATCTTGTGTGTGATGTAAACATTAATGTTTTGGCTAGTTAATTTATGTTTACTTTTTAAAAAAAGTAATATAAGACTAAGACTTAACATAGAATTTAAAATATAAAAAAGTTATTAGAAAATGCATCAACACACTAAAAGGCCATCAAGCCATCACAAAAAAGTATGGCACATTTCAAAACAATGAAATCATATCTCAATTTTACTATTTAAGCTTCAATCTTCCATCAACGCATTCAAGTTGTCTTTCAAGTTATCTTCCATCAACACATTAAGAAAAAAAAGCTAAAATACACTGAAATTTATGAGTTTTAAAACCTTGCACATAAACCCCCTGAATTTTAATTTATGAGCAGATTAGGGATGTTCAAAATCGAACCAAACCAATTGAACCGAAGTAAACCGAACCAAACCGAAAAGAATTGGGTTTGGTTTTTAAAATGACAAAACCGACATGGTTTGGTTTGGTTGAGGTTTATAAATTTATTGGTCGGTTTTAACCGAACCAAACCGACCAATATATCTATATATATTTTTATCTCTTAATAATAAAAAGTATAGTATATATATCTTGTAATTGTACTTTGTAGTTATTAGTTATTATTTGTTCTTTTGTTAAGTAAGTAAATAAATAAATATATATATTGATAAAGATAAGAAAATTTGATATAATTATATTAGATAATATAATCTCTATAAAAAAAATTATATCTTAGCGTTAGTTTAAAATTATCTTTAATGTTATGTCTCTTTCAATTCTACAATCGACGTTAACTTAGAAATTGTGTTGAGATCATTTTAATGTTAGTTATAACAATCAAATTAACAAATAACATTATTGATAAATGACATTAATTTACTTATGCTAAAATTAATTTTTTTTGTAGTGAATTAATTTGTTGTAATATTTTGAATTCTTATTAATCTTTATAAAATCTTCATTTAACAACTTATAATTAGTTATTTAGTATAGTATTATAAGTTTGATATTTTTAAAATTTATTATTTTTTAGGCTTTATAAAGTTAGAGTTTGTTTAATATATGTCAACATGAAAATATCAAATTAGCATGAACCAAACCGACCTTAAAATCGAACCAAACCGCTCGAAAATAAAACCAACAAGGTCAGCGCATTTTGAAAACCGATTATATTGGTTCGGTTCAAATTTTTGACTAAATCAAACCAAATCAAGTCTTTAAACACCCCTACAAGCAGAAATAGGAGACGTTGTGAGGATCGCAGTCGCAGCGTTCTCGTCTTATCGGCTTGGTGGAGGTCGTTCGACGGCGGCTATTGATTTGGTTGTCGATGGTTCTTCCATGCTTTGGTTGGGGAGAGTTTTTTGAGTGGTGTCTTCCATGGCTCACATTAGTCGTTACTGGTTAGGATAATATGGGTTATTCAATTTGGGTGGCTTTTTTAAGTTTTTAAGCAAAATAATATTTAGTTATGTCAAATTACTACCTAGTCTTTAAATTTGTTAAAATACTATTTAGGTTCTAAATTTGTAATTTTGTCAACTATTTAGTCCTAGAATTTAGCAAAAATATTATTTAGTACCCAAATTTGCAGCTCTGTCAAATATTTAATTCCTGAATTTGGCAAAAATACTATTTAGTCCCCAAATTTGCAATTCTGTCAACTATTTAGTCCTTAAATTTTGCAAAAATACTATTTAATCCCCAAATTTTCAACTTCGTCAACTATTTAGTCCATTGATTGTTGACAGAGTTGCAAATTCGAGGACTAAATAGTACTTTTGTCAAATTTGGAAACTAAATAGTTGACAGAGTTACAAATTCAGGGACTAAATAGTATTTTTTGTCAAATTCGGGGATTAAATAATATTTTTGCCAAATTTGAGGACGAAATAGTAGTTTGACCAACAATTCAGGGACTAAATAGTATTTTGCCTCTTAAAAATGAAGTTCAGCCACAGTGCACATCTCCGCCGTTTATTTTTTAGATGTATTTAATTTATTGACGTCAAGCAATTCGTTTTTATTGAATGAATGGTAAAGATGTGCACTGTAACTGCATTGTAACCACAGTGCATTGTAGCTTATCCGGGTTCATTTGTTTCCTTTTTTGTTTGTTTTTTCTTTATTAGCCAATTGCATTACTGAAATTAAATGTATTTCTTATTGGTTATATTAATTATAATGCTGGTAGGGTTGAAAAGAAGTGCAAAAAGTTGTCGATATCGATATTTGAATTACTTGAAACCCGACATAAAGAGAGGTGACATCTCTAAGCATGAAGAAGAATTGATCATGAGATTTCATCGTCAACTTGGTAACAGGTATTATTTAAATACATACTAGAAGATCTGATGAGAAGAGAGTATTTTTAGAGACAATGATGTTTTTTTTAAAAGAATTAAATTATTAATTATTCTGCATTTGTATGCATATATAATTATATACAAATGGTCTTGAAATATATAACTAAAGTAAATAATACATTATATATATATATTGAAAATACAGGTGGGCTTTGATTTCTAAAAAGTTACCGGGAAGAACAGATATCGAAATCAAGAACTACTTCAAAATTTATTTGTCCCAAAATCCAAGTCATAAAGTTGGAGAGAAAAAGACCAAAGTTTTGGAGAAGAATGTGGATGTTGATGATGAAATTGTGAAAGAAGAGGTAAGTAGAAATGGATTAAAAGCTGGTTGGTCAAGGACAGAAGATCAAATTCTCTCTAATTTTATCGCTCTTCATGGAGAAGGAAAATGGAAAGACGTCCCCAAAAGAACTGGTAATTACTTATTATCACTAATTCTTTGACTATTATTTTAATCTATTGTTATTAAAGTTTTGGTATTAATAAATTAAATTTGAAGGTTTGAAGAGGAATGGAAATAGTTGTAGACATCGATATTTGCATTATTTGAAACCTGGCATCAAACGAGGTAACATCTCTCAAGATGAAGAAGATACCATTATAAGACTACATCATCTTCATGGCAACAGGTAATAATATGTTTCTTTACATTATATATATATACACACATGTTTATATTATTGTTGAATGTTGATTTACAAACATGTTATTATAAGTTGAACAGGTGGAGTTTGATTGCGAAGAAGCTACCAGGAAGAACAGATAGTGAAATCAAGAACCATTGGCATGCCTACTTGTCTAAGAAATTGCATGAAAACTCCAAATCATCATCTCCAGAAGTTGCTTTCCCAGAAACAAAAGCCAACACCAAAACTAATTTGGATGACAATATTATTATGGGATCGCTTCAAGCTGATCATAACACAAATACAATAATATCATTTGGTAGTCCTACTTCCTTTCAAATTGAGTATGATAATATTATAAGTGCTTTTCATCATCATCATCAAGATTTCCTCTTCAATCTTTCTCAATATGATTATCAAATTGGAGATGATTATTTCAACTTTGAGTTACCACACAATCTATTTGAAGATCATCACATGGTTGGTTCATCGTCGTCGTCGTCGTCATCTACGAATCTTCAAAGTCAACCATCAGAAAATCAATATGTTTCAGATTTTTGGACGTCGAGTGATCAGTTTCCTTTCTATTACTAAAATATAAATGAAGTCAGTTAGTTGTGAAGACAACCTCGTAGGGAATAAAAGGTCAATTTTGGTATATGGTGCTCCTATATGAATATTGTGATTTCCATATTAATTAGATTGTACTTGTAATAATGGATCCAATAGTGATAAATTAGGATTTTGTTGGGTACTGATTAAGATTTTTTTTAATTAATTAGAGAACTTCAAAAAATATTTTTATTGACTTTTTACTTACTGATTTTTTTAAAAAAATAATAAATTTTCTCTCAATCAATTATAAAAAACCTTAACAAATGTCTGAGGTATTTGTTAAAAACACTCTATAAATTATAGGGTTTTGCTAAGCAATGACACTAATTAAGGAAGCATTTAATGATGTGAGATTGTGAAAATAATGCATAGAAATCACAACTTGTAATAAATATGTTTTTATTTTTTAAAAGACATAAATTCCCTTTACCTATTTTTTAGTAAACATTTATAATTACATCTCCATCTCTCTCTTTTCAATTTATTTTATTGATTATCTTTTATTTTTTATTCATATTTATTACACTAATTTATTCTTTATTTATATTCTTTTATTTTCAATTTTTCATTAATGAAGTTATCCTAAATTTATTCATTTTCTTAAATCACATAATAAAATTTTTCTAATGTATAACGTTTCATATTTTTTTTATCTAAATCAAATTTTGAAATCACATTAATATTATTAAAAAAATGACATTAATGATACCATTTAGGCATTTAGGTTACATACAAAAAAAAAATGTATTATGTGATCTCAAAAAGTTTTGTAGGATAACTACAATAATGATAAATTAAAAATAAAAACATATTAATAATTAATTAATTAGAGTAATAAATATGAATACAAATAAAAAATAATCACTATAATAAATTAAAAAAAAGAAGATGAAGATGTAATTATAAATATTTCTTAGAAAATAGGTGAAAAGCATTTATGTCTTTAAAAAAATATGAAAAACACAAGGCCAAAAAAAATCTATTACAAATATAATTTTTATGCATTATTTTTACATGCATCTTTTAATTTTTTTAGGGTCCAAACACATGTTAATATATGGATAAAAGTTCAATGGTACCGTACCACTGAACTTCAGTGCATCCCTCCAATTATGTAGAGCCATTTGTTAATATTAATAAAAACTCACATTAAGAGGTTGTTTATTTTTTTGGCTCATTTTCACTCTAGAATCTCTAAAAATTAAATTGTCAAATATCAATCTATATATAAATATATGTCAACCGTAGTTAATGCTAGCAAATTTGTAGATTTACTTAGAAAAAAATATATTATAATTTAATATATTAAGTTACAAGGCCAAAAAAAAATTTAATATATTAAACTAAAGATCTTATATTTTTTCTCTAAAAAAAAAAGATATCTTATATTTCTAAAAATTAATTAAAAACAGTAATTTTCGTTTAAAAACCCAGAAAAGCGGGTTTAAATCATGTCTTTTCATATTAATCAATGGATATTGTTGAATATTCTAAATAAAGTTGATGTGAGTTGTGGAGCCCAAAGCGTGATCACAAAAGATCTGCTTTCAAATTTCAAGGTTAAATTAGTCTTGAAGTCTCCATACATCCTCTCAATTAATATAAAATACTAGTTAGTCTTTGAATTTGATAAAAATATTACTTAGTCTTTAAATTTGTAACTCCGTCAACTCTTTAGTCCCCGAATTTGTAACTCTGCCAATTATTTAGTCTCCAAATTTAACAAAAATACTATTTAGTCCCGAATTTGCAACCCTGTTAACGATTTTGTCCTCTGATCATACCTGTTAGATCATCAGGCACTAACTGATATGGCTGTTAAATGCTAATGTGACACCGTTAAGTGTTTGGGCACATGCTACCTCACATGCCACATCAGCTTGTTATCTAATGGGTAACTGTCAGGGGACTAAATAGTTGACAGAGTTACAAATTCAGGGATTAAATAGTATTTTTGTCAAATTCAGTGACTAAATAGTTGACAGAGTTACAAATTTGAGGACTAAATAATATTTTTGCCAAATTCGGAGACTAAATAGTAATTTGACCAACAATTCAAGGACTAAATAGTATTTTACATATTTTTTATTGAATTTTTAATTGAGTCTTTATAATTTTAAAATGTTAATTGAGTTCCAATAATAATTTTACAAAATTTTAATTTAGTCCTTGCCCTTGTCATCAAAATTTTGTTGACATTTATATTAAATTTTGTCAACGTTATTACGGTATATTCAGAACTATATGTATGTGTATATATATGTTAAAACTTCAAATTGGTCTTTTATATTTGCACGAAGTTTCATATTGGTCCTTTATGTTTCAAAAAGTCCAAATTGGTCCTTTATGTTTGCAAGAAGTTCCAAATTGGTCCTTCCGTTCAAGTCCATTTATTTTTTAAGTTAAGTGCTGACGTGGACACACCATCTCTCCAACGTGTCAATTGAAGCTAACGTGGCATGCCACATCATCATCCAATATCATATGGGATGACGTGGCATGACACGTCAGCTTAGATGGACACGTCAGCCATGCCACGTCAGCACTTAACTTAAAAAATTGACGGAAGTGGACGGAAGGACCAATTTGGAACTTCTTGCAAACATAAAGGACCAATTTGGATTTTTTGAAACATAAAGGACCAATATGAAACTTCGTGCAAACATAAAGGACCAATTTGAGGTTTTGACCGTGTATATATATATAACATGTCAATATATAGAGAGGAAAAAACAAATAATAATATAAAAATAAATTAAATTAATATAAGAAATAAAATGTTTTTTATATTAGCTAATATATGAGTACGTAGATTAACTTGAATGAAGTAAATTAATAATGTTAACAAAAAGAATTTTTTTAAAAAAAAGTAAAACTATTGTGAGACTTAATTACAGATTTTTAAATTATAGGAACCACATTAAAAATTTAATGACACTACAGGGGATGAAGAATAATAAAAAAACAAATTTAAATAAGGAAAAAACTTATGTCCATTTCTTTATGTCCATTTCCTCCAATTCTCCAATATAATTATGACACGTGGCAAAAAGTGTTTAAATGACCAATCACAGTAGAGAGAGAATATAGAAGACCACCTTTTATATGACCAATCATAGAAGAAAGGGAGTGTAAATACAATATATGATTGGTGGAATTGGAGGAAATGGACATAAGGAAATGGACATAAGTTTTTTCCTTTAAATAACTCTGACTGATCTCTGATCTTTGGTCAAAGATTCATTTTGGTCTTCTATGTTTCACTCAAGTTTCAAATTAGTTGTTTATGTTTCAAAGTTTTAAATTAGTCATTTATGTTTCCCAGAAGTTCTAATTTGGTCATTCCGTCCAAATCCGTCAATTTCTTAAGTTAACTGTTGACGTGACGTGCCAAGGTGGACACATAATCTCTCATATGTGTATCAGATACCTGACGTGGCCTTAGACACATCAAAAATATCAAAACGGCGTTGTTTAAGCAAAAAATAAAACTATGCTGAGTGGACCAATATGAAACTCTAATGAAACATAAATGACTAATATAAAACTTCAATGAAACATAAAGGACTAATATAGAACTTCAATGAAATATAAAGGATCAATATAAAACTTGAATGGAACATAAAGAAAGAATATAAAATTTTAATAAAACATAAAAAATAAATATAAAACTTTTAAAAAATATAAAGTACGAATATAAAACGTGACTTTTCGCATGATTACTTGTTAACACTTTTTTTTGTGCTTGTCGTATATTGGCACCCACAAAATCTCTTAGATATCTCACCTAATTAGGTTTGTCGTGTAACTAATTAATGAGATACATTAACTTTTGACATTTTTTATTTGGAATTTGTTTGGACTTTGGACACGTTAAGATTTTTTTATTAATTAATAAATTATTTAATGACTTAAAAGTTAAAAAAAATAAATAAATTTTCTAATGTTAAAAAGCTTCATCAATCAATAAAAAATTACCTAACAAAACTTATTAATTTTTTGTCATTTAATTTCGCTGTCATGATATTGGGTAAACTTTTGTACACACACGTGTGTGTATATATATATTTTGGCAATTATATTCTTGGAGGCAATTTTCTTTAAAAAAATAGAATACTGTTGTAAATATATTGTGCTTTTGTGGATGTCTTTAGCACTCCTAAAACCTCCATAAATCAATGAGTCCATAACCCCAAATTCAATATGATTTATGCCAATATTGATTGTGCATGCATACCTTAATGCTTTGTAACTTATGATGTGAAGGTTACCCTAATAGCCCTATAAATAGAGGGTGTGTATGCAATGATTTGATACACTAAAAAGTTGATTATTGAGTACTACATTTCTTCTTCTCTTGTCTTCTTCCTTTCCCTTTTACTCTTATCATATAGTTTTACAATACGTTATCAGCACGAAAGCTCGAAGGTAGTTCTTCTAAATCCATTTGATAGTTCTACAAATTCAAGTTTCAATTTATGATTTCTTGTTTGTATGGCTATCAAAATTTTCCTTCTTGTTTTATATATCTAGTTATTTTATTTATACAGTGGACATATTTCTTTGATCATAGTTTATTTCATATATTTTTATGCTTTAATTTATTTATTGCTTCTTTGATCATAGTTATTTTATTATTCTTTGCTTTAGTTTATTGTTATATTTTATTTTATACTATGTTATCAATTTATCGTAATATTTTTATTGTTGCTAATTAATCAATAATTTATTTGATTTATACTAACTTATTATTATAAATTGTATTAGTTTTGTTAATTTGTTATGAGTTCTTAATTTGATTATTATTGTTAACTATTTAATTTCATATTATTTAAATTGTTCATTTACTTATTAATATGTTTTATGAATTATATATTATATATACTAATAGTTTATTGTTTCACTTAATTTTATCTTATTTTGTATTTTAAGATTGTAACGTCATATCTCTAATTATTATTATTATTGTTTTTCATTAGCTTGCATCATGTCAAATCTTACCAAACACGAGTTTGTAGCCCTTGACATATCTGGCAAGAATTATTTGTCATGGGTACTAGATGCTGAAATTCACTTAGAAGCTAAGGGTCTAGGTGAAACAATAAAAATTGGAAATGAGGCATCTAACCAAGATAAGGCAAAAGCAATGATATTTTTGCGTCATCATCTGCATGAAGGGCTAAAAGCAGAATATTTGACTGTTAAGGATCCACTTGAATTGTGGAAAAATCTTAAAGAAAGGTATGACCATCAGAAAACGGTAATACTCCCCAAAGCTCGTTATGATTGGATGCATTTACGCCTCCAAGATTTTAAGACAGTGAGTGAATATAATTCGGCAGTTTTCAAAATAAGTTCTCAATTAAAATTGTGTGGAGAAAAAATCACTGATGAGGACTTATTAGAAAAAACCTTTTCAACTTTTCATGCTTCTAATGTTTTATTACAACAACAATATCGTGAAAAAGGTTTTAAAAAATATGCCGAATTGATTTCCTGTCTTCTTGTGGCTGAACAAAATAACGAGCTGTTAATGAAAAATCATGAAGCCCATCCAACTGGATCTGCTCCATTCCCTGAAGCGAATGCAGCAAAATATGATAATTCTGGAAGAGGAAATAATAATTCCCGTGGTCGTGGTCGTGGCCGCGGGCGTGGACGTGGGCGTGGTAAGGGAAAAAATAATTACCATAATCATGATGGTCATAAACAAGAGAACAGCAATAAGGGTTCCCAAAATAGCTCTTCTAAGGGTAAAGACAATATATGCTATCGTTGTGGCATGAAAGGCCATTGGTCACGTGTCTGCCGCACACCTGAGCATTTTGTCAAGCTCTATCAAGCTTCAATAAAGAAGGGGAAAAATCCTGAAGTTAATTTAACCCTTCAAAATGATGATGATGATGATGAAGCAAAAATGCAAAATAATGTGGAAGCCAATTTTGCCTACAAAGAAGATGACTATGAAGGCCTCATTGACATAACACATCTAGATGCTGCTGATTTCTTTGAAAATCATGATTGAAAAATGAAATGCAGCAAATTTTATGCTTTTCACCTATGTTTTATTTTCCCTCTTATGTTTTAGTTGTGTTTCTTTCTTCATTGTAATTTTAATTTTCTAAGTTTCTTATAATGTATTTTTGTTTTCAATGAAGAATATGGATATTCCTCAGTCTTCTGATGGATTTAAAATCAAAGAAAATATATGCCTTGTGGATTGTGCTACAACACACACTATATTAAAGGATAAGAAGTATTTTTCTTCTTTGGTTATGAAAGAGGCAAACGTTAGCACAATATCTGGTAGTACAAAATTAATTGAAGGATATGGAAAAGCTAACTTATTATTACCCAGAGGAACAAAATTGAATATAAATGAAGCATTATTTTGCAGTAAGTCTCAAAGAAATTTACTAAGTTTCAAAGACATTCGACAAAATGGTTATCACATTGAGACCACAATTGATGGTGATATGGAATGTCTTTGCATCACTGCAATTATTGGGGGTAAGAAATGTATCTTGGAAAAATTACCCACTTTTTCCTCTGGTTTGTACTACACAAATATTAGCATGATTGAGACGCATGCTATAGTAAACCAGAAGTTTACTAATCCAAATACTTTTAATATTTGGCATGACCGGTTAGGCCATCCCGGTTCAATAATGATGCGAAGAATAATAGAGAACTCAAATGGACATCCATTAAAGAACCAGAAGATTCTTTTATCTAATGAGTTTTCTTGTGCTGCTTGTTCTCAAGGGAAATTAATTATAAGGCCATCACCAGCAAAAGTTGGGATTGAATGCCCTACATTTCTGGAACGCATTCATGGAGACATATGTGGGCCTGTAGCTCCACCTTGTGGACCATTTCGATATTTTATGGTATTAGTAGATGCCTCTAGTAGATGGTCACATGTTTGTCTATTGTCAACGCGTAATGTGGCTTTTGCAAGATTACTTGCTCAAATAATCAGATTGCGAGCCCAATTTCCAGATTATCCTATCAAGACAATTCGTCTTGATAATGCTGGTGAATTTACATCCCAAGTTTTTAAAGATTACTGTAAGTCAATTGGGATAAGTGTGGAGCATCCTGTTGCTCATGTACATACACAAAATGGTCTTGCAAAATCATTCATTAAACACCTTCAGTTAATTGCTAGACCATTACTCATGAGAACAAAACTCCCTATTAATGCCTGGGGACATGCTATTCTGCATGCTGCAGCACTCATACGCATTAGACCAACAACATATAATAAGTTCTCCCCTATGCAAATGGCTTTGGGTCAAGAGCCAAATATTTCTCATTTAAGGACCTTTGGGTGCGCAGTCTATATTCCGATTGCTCCACCACAGCGCACCAAAATGGGTCCTCAAAGAAGGTTGGGGATATACGTCGGGTATGAATCCCCTTCCATTATTAAATATCTAGAACCCCAGACGGGTGATCTGTTCACGGCACGATTTGCCGATTGTCATTTTGATGAAAATAATTTCCCAGCATTAGGGGGAGAAAAGGAACAAGTGGAAAAACAAATTACATGGAATGCACAATTATTGCATCATTTTGATCCTCGTACAAAGCAATGTGAACTTGAAGTTCAAAGAATAATTCATTTGCAAAATATTGCAAATCAATTGCCAGATGCATTCACTGACCCTAAAAAAGTGACAAAGTCACATATTCCAGCTGAAAATGCTCCAATTCGTATTGAGGTTCCTGAAGGGCAACCTAATACTATTGCGAATGAACATACAGCACGCCTGAAGCATGGTAGACCAATTGGATCCAAAGATAAGAATCCTCGAAAAAGAAAAGGAGCAAATAAAGAAAATGGTCAAGACGAGGAAATATGTATTTTGAATGATAAGGAAGACATAACTGATAAAAAATCTCCAGAAGAGATTCAGGTACCTGAAAGTAAAGAAAATAATGAGATCTCAATCAGTTATGTTGATACTGGAAAAATATGGAACCGATTTGAAACAATTGTCGACAATGTTTTTTCATATAATATAGCGCTAGAACTTACAAATGAAAATGAGGATCACGAACCAAAATCCGTCGAAGAATGTCGACGTAGAAAAGATTGGCCAAATTGGAAAGATGCTATCCAAGCTTAGTTAAACTCACTTGCGAAGCGTGAAGTTTTCGGACCTGTCGTCCGAACACCTGATGGTGTAAAACCAGTCGGGTACAAATGGGTCTTTGTGCGAAAAAAATGAGAAAAATGAAATTGTGCGATATAAAGCCCGACTTGTAGCACAAGGTTTTACGCAAAGACCTGGAATTGATTATGAGGAGACTTACTCTCCTGTGGTGGATGCAATTACTTTTAGATATTTAATTAGTTTGGCTGTTTGTAAAAGGCTTGACATGCGCCTAATGGATGTTGTCACAGCCTACTTATATGGATCACTGGATAATGATATATACATGAAAATCCCTGAAGGATTTAAGATACCTGAAACAAATAATTTGAGTGATCGAGGAATATATTCAATTAAGTTGCAAAGATCAGTATACTGATTAAAACAATCCGGGCGCATGTGGTATAATCGTCTTAGTGAGTATCTGCTATAAAAAGAATACAAAAATGATTCTATTCGTCCATGTGTATTTATAAAAAGATCAGGATCTGATTTTGTTATCATCGCAGTATATGTTGATGATTTGAACATAGTTGGAACTCCTAAAGGTATTTCAGAAGCAGCAAAGCTCTTAAAAGAAGAGTTTGAGATGAAAGATCTTGGAAAGACAAAATATTGTTTTGGGCTGCAAATTGAACATTTAGAAGGAGGAATACATGTTCATCAATCAACATATATTAAAAAGATCCTTGAACGGTTTTACATGGATAAGGCACATCCATTAAGTACCCCTATGGTGGTTAGATCACTTGAAGTGAAAAATGATCCTTTTCGTCCTCGTGAGAATGATGAAGAACTTCTTGGTCCAGAAGTACCATATCTTAGTGCTATAGGAGCACTAATGTATCTTGCTAATAACACTCGACCTGATATAGCATTCGCTGTAAGTTTATTAGCAAGATTTAGTTCTTCTCCAACTAAGAGACATTGGAACGGAGTTAAACATATATTCAGATATCTCCGAGGGACACTTGACATGGGATTATTTTATTCAAATGAGTCCAAGTCTCCATTAGTTGGATATGCAGATGCTGGATACTTATCAGATCCTCATAAAGGCCGATCTCAAACTGGCTATTTGTTTACATTTGGTGATACTGCTATATCTTGGCGCTCAACAAAACAAATTATAGCAGCTACTTCATCAAATCATGCAGAGTTGCTTGCAATTCATGAAGCCAGTCGAGAATGTGTATGGTTGAGATCCATGACTCAACATATTCAGGAATCATGTGGTTTATTACTAAATGAAAAGGCCCCAACTACATTGTATGAAGACAATGCTGCTTGCATTGCCCAACTAAAAGGAGGATACATTAAAGGAGACCGGACTAAGCATATTTCACCAAAGTTCTTCTTTACTCATGATCTTCACAAAGATGGTGAAATTGATATTCAACAAATTCGCTCAAGTGATAATCTAGCAGATCTATTCACTAAGGCATTACCAACTGCAACATTTGAGAATCTAATTTACAAAATTGGAATGCGCCGATTAAGAGACCTTCAATAATGCTACAATGAGGGGGGGATAGCGCTGCACTCTTTTTCCCTTTGCCATGGTTTTGTCCCACTGGGTTTTCCTGGTAAAGGTTTTTAATGAGGCAGTTTATAATGGATGTATTATTATAATTGGTGTACTCTTTTTCCTTCACTAGGTTTTTTGTCCCACAGGGTTTTTCCTAGTAAGGTTTTAATGAGGCACAATTTTAGACATCCAAGGGGGAGTGTTGTAAATATATTGTGCTTTTGTGGATGTCTTTAGCACTCCCAAAACCTCCATAAATCAATGAGTCCATAACCCCAAATTCAATATGATTTATGCCAATATTGATTGTGCATTATATGCATACCTTAATGCTTTGTAACTTATGATGTGAAGGTTACCCTACTAGCCCTATAAATAGAGGGTGTGTATGCAATGATTTGATACACTAAAAAGTTGATTATTGAGTACTACATTTCTTCTTCTCTTGTCTTCTTCCTTTCCCTTTTACTCTTATCATATAGTTTTACAATAAATACCTATTATTGAGAATGGATCCAGTGCTTGACTCTTCTATGCATTAGTATGCTAGGTCAACTTTTTTTCACTTTTTTTTATTTAAACTTGAAAATTTATAAACTTTTTCTAAAGAATAAAAGTTATAAACACAAACAAATAAAAAATTTCACACAAATAAGGACCTAGCGTAAATGGTTTAGGGACAACCTTTATTAGGGACTAAAAAGTTATTCCCTAATCCACTCATAGTAAATCTCGATTTTTGTGGAATTTAAAATTTTTTTGTATCTATATCTTTCATACTTTAGATATTCTTTAGAAAAATTTTATAATTTCTCAAATTTAAATAAAAAAAGTGAAGAAAACTATGAAAAAAAGTCGGCCTAGTGCATAGAAGAGCCAAACACTAGATCCATTCTCCCTATTATTCTAACCAACCATCTATTTAATAATATATTTTATTTTTTATTAATTAGTATTGAATATTGATAATACCACAACTAATGACTTAATTATATTCTCACATTGTCTTCTTGACCAAGCTACCTCTTAGGCTTAGGGCTTGTTTGTGGCAGTTTCTGTATGTTTTAGAAGTGCTTAGTTTTTAAAAGCGTTTTTTTTTAATTTGAGGTGTTTGATAACATTTTAAAAGTGTTTTTGAATTACAGCAGAAGCAATTCTTTAATTTTAAGCAGAAGTTAAAAATTAGAGCTTCTGCTTCTAACCGAAAGCAGAACTTAAAATTTAAATTTGTTAAGATAAAACTACCCTTACTCAAATTTCAAAATTTTCATTTTATCCATCTCTTAAAACTTAATTATCATTCTCATCAAGCTACCCTTATTTCCATTAAAAAAAAAAAAAAACCTACCCTTATTATTACTATTGTATTTAATTAAATAAAGACAATAACATTAATAATTTTTATAATTAATTTTTTATTTAAATAAAATTAAAATATATTTAATTAAGAAAAACAATAATCATAAATAACAAAATCATATTGATTAAAATTAATAATTTATTTCATTAACATTTTGTTAATAAACTAATTAACATTTTTATACTTATTTGATTAATAAAACTTAACAATAATAACTATTTATACCATTTATCTATTTAATAACATCAATAACACCATAAATTTATTAATGCCCTTGGTAATTTTACAGTCAAAAACATTTTTTTATACAAATTAACCAAACACAAACTGCTTTTGAGCTACTGACAAAAGTACGTACTTTTCAACTCAATTTACCAAACACAAATTGCTTCTCTCTCACAACAATTCTTCTCAAACTCCATTTAAAATGAAGTCGTTTAAAAATAAGCAATTTTCAAAAGCTGCCACAAAACAGACCATTAATATGCATCTCTTTCTTAACCATGGCATCTCTCATGTAGTCTTGTAGGCATTAACTTCTTAAACCATAGATTATTTAATTTGTTGCTTCATAGCTTTTGCAATTCCTCATCTCTCACGTGTCAATGACATGCAATATTGTCAAGATCGCTATTTAAATCGTAGCTTGTAACACGCTTTCTTGTTCGATTCTATTGAAATTGAGTGGGATAGTGGTGGGATCGTGATCTTGCAAGCAAGACCGTATGTAGGATCATAGGATTCCACTGATCACGCAAAAATCCAATTTTTTAAAACAAAAAAAAAATTTATTTCCCAAATTCCTAAACTATTTTGCAGCCTAAATTCACTAAGCAATCATGATTATTTCTCCCCTGCCGTAAGTTACAACATCCCGTTCCCTAAACTTTTTCAGCAGATCCACAACTTTCTCTCTACGAATCGAAAGTTTTTGTCGTACGACTCTTCTCTCTCATTCTCTAAACTTCTATGTTTAAAAAATATTGGAGTTTTATACAACATAGTACTTATTTTTAAAATCTTGGTAACATAGTTCTTGTTTATATTTATATATATATATATATATATATATATATATATATATATATATATATATATATATATATATATATATATATATATGTGGTGTGATTTAATTAG
Source organism: Senna tora (assembly GCA_014851425.1). Taxonomy (NCBI): domain Eukaryota; kingdom Viridiplantae; phylum Streptophyta; class Magnoliopsida; order Fabales; family Fabaceae; genus Senna; species Senna tora. The sequence continues at coordinate 1,001,398 of CM026268.1, read as the reverse complement.
TTTTATAATTAGTAATATTAGTAAGCTCTTAAGATCGATTTTGGATCTTACATAAGATCTTGATCTTAACAACAACTCTACCAAGTCCCAAGTCTAACCTAACGGCCATATAACACAATATATTATTCCACCAATGATTATCACTTCATTTCTTGAATTTTCGTAAATTTCCTAGCCAAAAATCATTAGTTTAGAGAATTTAACCCAAAAATAAAAAGGAATTGAAGGCTGACGAGGAAACAATATTATGGAAGGAGCAATTATTACTTTGGGAATTAGCATGTGGCTGAAGAAATTAATCTGATGAATTAGATAATGATCTTATATATATAATGCTAACGTGTCGCACGTTTAATTCGTACATAACATTTAACAAAAATTATTTAAAAAATATTTGCATTTATTGTTTTAAAAAATTAATTTAATATTATAGTAAAAAGTTAATCGGTAATACTCTCCACCCTCAACGACATAGCTTGTAAATTTAATTAATTATTTTTATAGGTCAACATAACATTTTGAATGTATTTGTTATCGTATTTTTAATTTTAAAATTATAAAAATATTTCATTATCTTGATATTTCTATGCATTTAGTTAATTAATTATCTTTGGGTAAAGTACCTTTGCCGCTCTCAAACTTTGCTGTAATGTTCATTCATGTTCCTAAACTTTTTTTTGGTTCATGCCTATCCCCAAACTTTCAATTTTGTTCATGTCTATCCTTTTTGCTAACACCGTTAACTTGCTTGACGGAATTTGCAGACGTGAACTATGAATGTGTATCTTTTTTGCCACCTCATTTTACATCTCATATTTAACTTTTTACTTTTATTTAAAAAAATTAACCTAATCCAAATTTTAAAAAATCAAACTTTTATCTTAAAATATATTTTTTTTATTTAGATTAGGTTGATTTTTTTAATAAAAGTAAAAAGTTAAAGGTGAGGTGGACAATGACGTGACAAAAAAATACACATTCATCATCCACGTCAGCAAATTCCGTCAAGTAAGTTAACGGTGTTAGCAAAATAGGCAAGCATGAACAAAACTGAAAGTTTGGGGGTAAGCATGAACCCAAAAAAAGTTTAGAGACAGGAATGAACATTGCAGTAAAGTTTAGGGGCAGCAAGGATACTTTACCCATTATTTTTTATTTGAACCAAATATACTTATTTTTCTAATAAATTTTTAATAAACATTTTCTCGGAAATGCGGATGAAGAAAACATTTCCATTGCGAGGATCACGTAGGAGAATGGATGGCATAAGTCGGTACACTCACAAAAAGTAGGGAGGCACTCATTAATGTTTGGTAAGGTATACATTCCAACATTGCAATTTAAATTTGGCTAGTTTTGAAATTTAATTTGACGATCTCGGTCCAAATTTATATGGTAGTCTATTGATCTATTTTGTTGGACCTTGAGTGCAAAATTAAATGTGAACGATGCCTTGTCAAAATGTCTAAGACGATTTGACCTACCATCCGAGATTGGATCCGATGTAATTTTAATTTATTCCGTGTAATTTTGGTGTAATTCCTTTAAAATAAATATTTTTATTTTATTTTTGAAGTACTAATATAGGCTCATACTAACAACAATCCACCATGAATAGATTAGAGACCAAATTATTATCAATATTGACAAATATCATCACCTTAAGTGAATTAGGGATCAAATTGTTATTGATATTGAAAATAGTCTCACAAGGCTATTTAGTGATGATATTTATCAAAATTGATAATAATTTTGTCCATTATCCATTCATAGTGGGTTATTGTTAGAGTACGTTCGTATTAGTTCTTCAAAAATAAAGTAAAAATATACATTTTGAAAGAATTACACCGTAATTATACGGAAGGGAATTGCACCAGATCCAATTTCGTATTTTGGCCGAGGCATGCATCCTCCACATTTATATCCACATACAAAATCTAACAGCATGAAATCAACTCCCTACCATATAAATTCGGATAAAAATAGTTAAATTTTAATATAGCATTAGAATCTAATGATCTCACAATCCATGAAAATCTAAAATTCTATGACGTAAAGAAAGCTGATCTTTGGATAATGATAAAAAGAAACCCACTAAAGATATTAAAGGGAACAAAGCCTATGACCGCATATAAGGTTTAAAGTAATACAAGTCAATACAAAAAATAGAAATAAAATATCCAAGAATTCCGAGACTTCTAAAAAAAAAATAAATCGAGATATATTAAAAAAAAAAAAGGTAAGTCACAACTCACAATTTATACCAGTTGAACACAAGGAATATACTAAAAAAATATTCTATATATATACATTGAACAAATTAGAGAAGATACCTAAGGTCGAATAATATTGATCAACATTATACTATACAAATTAAACTTGAATGGATCGGAATGTTCAGAGTTTAACAAAAAGTAATGAAAAAAAAGGGTGTATTGGATTATATGTGCTAAAGAAATGGGATGGATTACCAATTGATGTTCAAGAATGAATGCTATTAATGACTTCCTCTAAATAATTATTAGGGCGCACTTGAAAATTGTTGTCCATGTACAAATAATTATAGGCACATACATGTTTCACGCCATTGACCACACACATATTAATTATGAAGTGATTGAAATGTATCTATCACTTCCTTTTTGAGAGGAAATTATCCATTGTGGAACACAGTGGTCAATTCTTTTATTGAATTGTAAGTACATTAAAGGGTGACATAGCTGACACATGAATTTAAAGCTGCTTCATGTCTAAAAATAGGGATCAAATCCTTGACACTTAATTAAAGACAGATGAATCTCTTCCACTCAATCACACCCGTTGAATTCTCTCAATTCCTATTTAATTAGTGAACATTTTGAAGTAAAATTCCTTATTAGATCTCTCCGCCTTTCCTATATATAAGTGCTGCTCAACTTCATTAATTACCAAATTGTGTGATCAAGCTTCTTAACATTTAATTTGATTTAATGGCCGAAACCTTGCATTTGGTTATATATATATATAGCACTTGATAATGAGAGAGAAGTATCATAGTCTCTACCATTTTAGAAATTGAAGCATTATTATATTATATATATATATAATATAATATGGGAAGACGTCGATCTAGCAACGATATTAATAAAGGAACTTGGTCTACACAAGAAGATCAAATTCTCTTGAACTATGTCACTCTTCATGGAGAAGGCAAATGGCCAGAGGTCGCCAAATTTTCAGGTTTAATTTAAATAGTTTGTTTATATATATATATATATATATGAGAGTAAATTATTATTTTAGTTTTTAAAAGATATAATTTGTCTCGATTTAATTATTAGCATATACAAGTCAAATTTCGTCCCTAAAAAATACAATTTGTATCAGTTTAGACTTTGAGAATCTCCATTAATAATACATAGACTAACGAAAAATCTTTTAGGCTCTAAATTTTTTTTAAAAATTATTTAAGAACTAAATTTGACTTTTTTTTTGCTATAAAGTATAAAAAAATTGCACTTGTTTTTCTAAAGAAAAATTAAGAAATTCACAATTGTACCCACACTCTAATTCAAATGTCCTCATTTTCCTACTTTTTATTTTTCTTCATTGACGAAGAGTATCTACTTACACCTCATTACATATATTATAATATTTTTGTAGGTTTAAAGAGATGTGCAAAGAGTTGCAGATATCGGTATTTAAATTATTTGAGACCTGGAATCAAGAGAGGTGACATTTCTGAAGATGAAGAAAATTTAATCATAGCACTCCATCGTCAACTTGGTAACAGGTATTCAAAATTTATTTTATATATTATGGAGTGAGGAAATTACTAAATAATTAAATATAGTAGAGTCAATTCATGTATGTATTTAATTATGTTACGTTGGACAGGTGGTCACTGATAGCCAAAAGGTTACCCGGAAGATCGGATATCGAAATCAAGAACTACTGGAAAATTAATTTGTCAAAGAGAGTGCACCATCATCAACACAAACCTCAAGAAAACAAACACAACGATCTTAGATTCTCCAACAATATTATTCAAAATGGTGATGGTGATATTTATAATATTGATCAAAATGATGAAATTGATGAGAAGGTGATTGGTAGACATGGATTAAAAGGTGCTTGGTCTAGAAAAGAAGATCAAATTCTCTCCAATTATGTAGCTCTTCATGGAGAAGGCCAATGGGAAAAGGTTTCCCAAAGAATAGGTTTAGTATGCATAACATACATATATGAGTAATAAATTATCATTTTTTTTCACTAAATTCTTCGACATATTTCAATTTAGTCCTTAAAATATAAAAATTTCAAATTTAATTTTTAAAAGATGTAATCTTTTTAAAATTCTGTTAAATTTCATCCTTAAAATATGACATTTTTATTTAAATTTAGTCTTTATGTATATCCATTAACATATTTGATATAAATTGAAACAAATTATATTTTTTCAAGAATTAAATGAACTAAACATGATAACTTACTCTCTATGTATATATATAGTATTCCTTTTAATTTGTTTCTCTTGATTAACCAATTACTGCATTAGGTAGGTACGTACGTACATTGCATGCTTGCAAATTTTTATTATAATAATTATAATTATTAATTAATATATATATTTGTAGGTTTGAAGAGAAGTGGAAAGAGTTGTAGACATCGATATCTGCACTATTTGAAACCTGGTATAAAGCGAGGTAATTTCTCTAAAGACGAAGAAGATATGATTATAAGACTTCATCATCTTCATGGCAACAGGTAATTAATAATTATATTAATTATTATTTAAATGACTTTGTGATCAAAAACTGAAAATTACTTCATCGACAGGTGGACTTTGATAGCTCAAAATCTAGCAGGAAGAAAAGATAGTGAAATCAAGAATCACTGGCATGCTTATTTGTCTAAGAAATTTACAAGCCATAATAATCAACTCAAGCCTCAAGAACCCAAAAGTATAAATAGTACTATTATTTTAGATGATTCATCACAAGTTGATCCTAATTTGGAGGATAATAATATTATGAGGTGGTCTGAATTAGATAATAACACAAACACACCTATTACTCCTAATACATCCTTCTCATCAATAGAGTTTGATGATTTCCTCTTCAATATTCTTCAGAATGATCAAATTATTGGAGATGATCATCATCTTGATTTGAGCTCAAACATAACACAAATGGAAGAGCACAATTACAATATATTTGCTTCTTCATCATCATCATCTATTGATAATTTTTGTCAACTATCAGAAGATGTTTTGGATTTTTGGACAAGTGAATTTTCCTGGACTGACTTGTAGATGAATCAAGAAATTATGTGTAGGGACAATTATGTATTAATTCATGAAATTTTTTTTTTTAAACAAAAATATAGACACTCTAGCTTCTCTTTGGATTTGTATCGACCTCAATCTCTTTAACCTATTTTTTTTCTTTATATTCCATCAATATTCTTCCTGATTGTTGAATTTAGCACCAAAATGTTAGTTTCGTCTTCGGAGTGATATTTTTATGGACTCAAGTCCGTACAAACCATATATACATAAGCACGCTACGTGTTAAGATTTTAACAAAAAAAATCAAAATTTTAAATTGGTCCTTTATGTTTGCACGAAGTTTTATATTGGTTCTTTATGTTTCAAAAAGTTTAAATTGATCTTTTATGTTTGCAAAAAGTTTCAAATTGATCCTTTCGTCCACTTCCGTCAATTTCTTAAGTTAACTGTTGACGTGGCGTACTGATGTGTCCATCTAAGCTGACATGTCATGCCACGTCATTGTCACGTCAGCGCCACGTCAGTGCATATGATAGTAGATGATGACGTGGTGATGATGTGGTATGACACGTCAGCTTACATGGACACATAGGAGAGATGATATGTCCACCTGAGCACGCCACGCCAGCACTTAACGGAAGAAATAAACGAACTTGGACGGAAGGACCAATTTGGAACTTCTTGCAAACATAAAGGACCAATATAAAAAATGTAAGTATATTATTTTCAATTTTAGTTGACAAAAACAAAATGTAAGTGCAATTATATAGTTGACCGTTAAAAATTTTATATCATATTTAATTATTTTTAAATTATATTATTTTCAATTTTAGTTATTTAACTATAAGTGCATATAACATATTCACATAAATAGGCGATATTGGGCCTAGTTTTCTAAAACTGTGATGGGCTGAATTTTCCCCAAATATACAAAGCCCAATTTATAATCTCTCTTTTGGACAAAAAGTATAAATACTAAAAAGAATCCTAAACGATAAGAACATCATTCAATTCACTCTTTCTCTACTCTCTACCCTTGAATGCATAATTATTCAATTCTAATTAAAATTTACATAGGAGAAAATTTTTGGGAACCAAATTTTCAACAGTAGGTACTAATGGTAAACAAAAATTAAAATCCAACATGTGATTTGATTTGAAATACGTTGGTGACAATAAATAACTAAAATGAAGCTTTCAATATTATATATATAGACGTGTTGGTGACAAGATGTAATTAAATAAAATTATAGAGACAATTTAAAAATAATAATAAAAAAAATAAGACAATGGCCAAAAAGTAATAATAATAATAATAATAGTAAGTGATGTCTAAAGTACATTTTATGTCTCCCAAACAATTAATGCACCAATTTTTAATTTTATCTAGAATTGTTTTTTACGGTAAATTTTATCTTTAAAATTTTTAATTTTATCATAACATTTAAAGTTATCTAAACTACTAATGACAAATATTAACCTAACTCGTTCGTATAATTTTTAATATGAAGAAACCGCATCATTCATATATTCATCATTTTTTATTGATTAACTAATATACTTAATTTTTTTTCATATGCATAATATAGTCAATTTTAATGGCCAACATTACCACATTTAACGTGTCACGTAATTTCCTTGGGGAAAAAAAACATTGAAGACGACTTGTATGTGTTTCATGCCCTTTAATTCAACTCCATTGTCTTGGCGTGCTATATTTTGTCTGGGACACACTTTCTATGTTAGAAAAGCCATAGATTTTATTTGGTCTTTGCCGGATAAAATTTAGTATTATAACAAATATCGTTCCAATTATTTAGATTTTTTTATTATTAATAAAAACTTATACTAATAGAAATTTTGAATTAAAAATCAAATAATTTAAAAAATATACTAAAATTTAATATTTACCGGACAGTCTCTCATTATCCCTTATGAATCATATCATCATAAAGCGTTTCCATGCGTCGTCTCTATTGACTTGACTACACATAACATTATTCCACTTTGTGATCATTTCAACAAAATCCACAAAAAAAATATATAAGTGTTACTAAAATACGATTACAATCATTGTGAACTAGACTAGTAAAGGGGAAAAAAATCATACTTTTGAATTTTTTTAAAAAAATTATTATTTTTAGCGTTAATTAATAATTATTTTAAATATGTTATTTCAATAATAATGCTATTTAGTTGATCCTCTTAAGATGTCTAATTTAGTCCAAAAGAGTTTTTAAGAAGAGAGAATTATCTTAACCTATATATACAACTTATCAACCCTTTAATTAAGCAATGTGGAACTTCAACAATTCTATATTGAGAGTTTTGAAAAAATATAAAAAGATACGGTGGAAAATATATGAAACTTTAGAAAGAGCATTTTAGTTAAATACCACAGTACATGTTAACTTGCCACAAAGTTAAAATCTAGTAGTTACTAGAGAGTCGTAGATGATATTGTTGAATGATATTGGTTGTTATGGTGTTATGTGATAACAAGTGTCATCTAAGATAATACTGTATTTTTACATGACACAAAAAATAAGATGACAACCTTGAGTAGACATTTTTACATTCTCCGTCGCTTATTTAAATAATTTTGTTGTGTATTTAGATCATTATTATTTTTAGTTATATTAAATTATGTGATTATTTAAAATATTTTATTGTTTTATTGGTTTTTTAATTTAAAATTATAATGAAATTTTAAAAATAATCATTTAAATAAGTTATTTATTTAAATTTATATGGATAAATTTTGAAGATACAAAAAAATAATAATAAAGCATCTTAGATGATATCATTTTATATCAAACACTTGTATCTTATATTATATTACTATGATATCAAACACAATAACAAACAAAAGTATCAAAGATAATATAATATCTAATATCTCACTATTTTACATTATGGTATATGAGATACTATCTTATATGATATCACACTATATTAAAGGTCTCCTCTTTTTTTTTTTACTTTATCATTACATTATTAAAAGAAACCCCAAAGTGATTTTTTTAAAAGATAAAATACAAATTCTAGCTCATTGTGCATAAAATTAACTAGACTATATGTATAGGGCCTACAAATTAACTAGACTATAAAGCGCTTTAGGCAAACCAAAAAAACAGCTATAGTAAGCTTCATTTTATTATTTTACAGTCGTTAAATTTATCTTAAAATTTATATTATGTTAAATTTAAAAAAAACTAACACAAATATCAAAATAGATCCAACAATTATAATGAAGCTCACCAAAGCTTTTAACCATGAAAAGGTTCACACACACACGACAATTGCCAGCGTTGTGCCCCCAAAAGCCAAGTCAATAAAGAGTTGTCCAGTACACCTGATGCAATTTAGGCAATATATATATATTAATTTGAATTTATAAAGTTAAACCAAAATAAATTATAAATGATAATTTTCAACGGTTCTAATCTTAACGATTTGAAACTTTTAGATTATCAAATTAGCTAAAACTCTATTTTTATATCATCAAATTTTTAAATAATTTATTTATGTTTTAAAAGTTTTAAATTAGTCTTTTATGTTTGTAAGTTGTTTCAAATAGACTATTTTGTTCGTTAGTGTTATCTGTTAAATAATGACCGGATAATTATTGTGGACAAAATCTCTCTGCTATATATATATCCTTTTAAACTGATTCTGATTCTTCTGAAGATCTTCGAAGTGAGTTGTCTGATCCTGATGAAGGTATTGTTAATGCAAGTTTATCGAGATTTAAAGATGTAAAGGATATGACAGACAGATTTTATCCACATCAGTTTAAAATTAAATGACACATAGGAGAAGGATTTTGTGTACATCAGTTGCTAGTCATCATTTAACAAAGAAGTCAAGAAAAAGGGCTTAATTTGGGACAACTTGTAAACATTGAAGATTCCTTTGGAACTTTTAAAACATAAGAGATTGATTTAAAATTTTAATAAAATATAGAGGACCAAAATGAGATTTTTGGTCTTTTCAAATTTATATATTTAAATTTATGAATATAAAATAAATTATTCTATTCGAAATAAATAATAAAATATATATTGCAACATTTCATTTGATGACAATATAAAATTAAATTTTTAGATAAATCAAATTTAATCTAATCTTATAAAATCAAATTTTTTAAATCTTACTATTTAGAAATTTTAACAAAACAAGTATATATATATATATGTGTGTGATTTTGTTCAGTTTTTTAACATATCAAATGGATCATTAATTGATTTTATTCAATTTGTGCTCAATTTGATTTGATCTGATTTTGGGACATTGGTTTTGTTCCTTTTTTTTTAAATGCTCCTAGATGTACATAGCTTTATTTTAATTTTGCAGATAGAGATGTTATTTTTAGTATCTGAATTATAGATATGCACATCATACAGTAATATATAATTCGATGGGTATAGTGAAAAGAATTAGTTCATCGCAATGTGATAAATTTAAGTTTGAATTTCTGCTAGAGATATTCATGTTTATTGCTTGATAGTGTCTCAAATAAAATTATCTCAAATAAAAATATATATGCACGTGGGAAACCAAAATATATATATAATTCTCCCATTTTTCTTTTTCTTTTTGGTTGTGAGTGATTCGTGTATGGACAATAAATAATGGGTTGAAAGACTGATTTCCATGTGCAGCAGCCAGCAGGTACAATCAAAATAGGACCATGTATAAAAAGAGTTCAAAAAAAGCTTGACACAATCTATAGAAAGAGGACAGAGAATCGTCTTAAAAAATATAAATTTATAGTATTGAAAGAATTAATTATTAAATAATGAATACCCTTGATCATAAAAAAAAATCTATAGGCAGAGGGATAAGGAGAACAAACTGTCTCGATTTTGTTTGGGGTTAAACTATAAAACAATTCAATTTTTTCATTGATTCAGTTCTTTTTTTTTTCATATAACTCTTATTTTTTTTATTTAAAAAAAGAATTAGGGGGAAATTCGGGCTATATGTCTATTTTTAATTTTTTTTATTTATATATTGAATTAATTTTATGGTTTGTATATTAATTTAAATTGTATTTAAGTGTGTTTGTTAGGTGGAATGAGTGAGGGAATGTTAGAAGGAATTAAAATATCATGTCAATGTAATTGAATGAAATAAAAGTGGGTAAAAAAGTAACAGTACAAATATAATTTCATCATATTTACAAAAAATAAAGTATGTTTGGTAAGAAGAATGTTGAATGTAATTTTAATTTTTAAATGAAAATTAATATTATATTATAAAGGAAAAAACTTAGGTCAATTTCCTTATGTCCATTACATCAAGTTCCACCAATCATATATTGTATTTACACTCTCTCTCTTCTATGATTGGTTATATAAAATGTGGTCTTCTATATCTCTCTCTACTGTGATTGGTCATTTAAACCCTTTTTGCCACTTGTCATATTTATATTGGAGAACTTGATGTAATGGACATAAGGAAATGTACCTAAATTTTTTCCTATTATAAATTATTTTATAATTCTTTATAATAAAAATATTTTTTTTTAAAAAAAAAGGGACCAACAAGCCCTATGTTCTAATCTTTAATAGGGCCGAACTTAACTGAAAAAATTTTAATCCTAATTAAAAATAAGTCAATACAATTTAGCATTAATGAAATATGATGGGCTTGTTTGACTCATTTAAATATGATGGGCTGCAAGCCTGCAACCTCTTCAAATTGGAAAAGATAAAGGCCTAAAAAAGTGGAAAAGATAAAGTGTTGTACACAGACGCAAACTGGTATGTTTAGAAGGGAGTGAGTATAGTTGAAGAGAGATTTTGATATGTTTGGTAGGTAGTGAGTAGGGGTGCACACGGTTTGGGTTGGTTCGGGTTAGGGGCGGGTTGGTTCGGGCTGGAGAAAAATATCAGCGGGTTGGGTTGGTTCGGGTTGGAGAAAAATGCATCAACCAACTCAAACCATTCACTGGCGGTTTGGGTTGATTCGGGTTGGCGGGCCAGCTTTTTTTTCTTTCTTCCTTTTTTTTGAAATTTTTTTTCTTTCTTCCTTGATTCATTAAGCAGCACTATTCAAAATTTAAAAAATGCTTAATATAAAATAAAATATATTTTAATAAATTATATTTCATAAACTTTTTAATATCACGTTTCATTCATTTTTTTTCAAGTTATGATTAATCTAACTAGTTGTGATCTTATTATTTGAAGTTTCAATGTATTATGCACATAATATATTTATAATTCAACTATGTGGTTGTCTAATTAATTTTATGATTGGAGAAATTTGCGTGTTGAGTAATGGAATGATAAAAAACATCATAGAAGAATATTTTGAAAGTAACCTATCAAAAAAAATTTTAATCATAAATGTATATAAAAAAAATAAAAAAGTAATTTTTGGCGGGTTGGCGGTTTGGTTCGGTTCCGGCGGACTCAATATTGATAAAACCGCAACCCGAACCGCCATGGTTCGGGCTGAAAAATTTCAACCCGAACCAACCTGCCAGCCCGAACCAAACCAACCCAACATGGCGGGTTGGATTGGGTTTGGCGGGTTGGCGGGCCAGCCCAAACCGATGTTCAGCCCTAGTAGTGAGGCGATGTGAGTAGAAAAAGGAAAAAACTTTTTTTATGAGAAGTGAGTAAGGTTGCTTATATGTGAGGAGGTAATTGTGGTGAGGTGAGGTTTAAATACCAAAATGCCTTTAAAAAATTTGTGATTTTTTAAAAAAATGGCAAAAAAAATATTTCGTACTTTTATCTTATATTTTTCTATCTTCTTCACACCATACTTAACAATATTACTTTTACATTCCATATCTATTTCCCTGCATACCAAACATGTTTTTCATCACTTACTTTCACTTTCACTGTCCGTTAAGACACCCATGGGATAGTGATACCAAATGCCACCTAATTGTGCAGAGAAAGAAGGAGCTTTTTATGGGCATGATCATTAGGTATAAATAAAAATGGAAATGGAAACGGAATAGCATTTGATGTGTTTAGTAGTAAAAGTTTGATAATAGAAATAGAATGGGAATGTATTAAAATGACAAATTTACCCCTTATATTAAAATAATAAAAAGAAAAGAATATTATAATTGTGTCAAATCATATCAAATCAAAAGAGGTATAATAGATATTTTATATTTTTTTTTAAATTGATGTAATTAAAAAAGTGAAAAAGTATTTACTTTTTTTATTTCCATAAAATTAATATCATGTAAGTGAGCATGCCCTATATTTATTCATTGTTCATTTAGAGAGTGCCTTTGTTAATCTTACCTTGTCTAATAAAATAATAATTTATAAAAAAATAAAAAATTAAAGCCTAAAGGACAATTATCGTAAGTTAAGTTGATTGTCCTTTAGACTTTAATTTATGAGTTAAGGGTCCGTTTGGTTCACAATTTTGTAGACTTAATGTTTGATATGATTCAATATTTTTTTTTAATATTTTTTAATTAAATATACCTTACTTTTTATAATATAATGAAATTATATTTTTATCTTTATTTTTTATTTATTTTTATTCTATTCTCACTTTTAATATAAGGATAAAATTATTATTTTACTCACATTTATTCTATTCACATTACATCACATTGAGATAACATTTTTATTCTTTCTAACATTTTCATTTTTATTTCTATTCTCATTATTACACAAAACATTCCACTAATCAAATATGCCCTAATTATTTGAATAATGATCACTTGGGTTATAATGAGTTAAAGACATCTTATATAAATTAAAGCCTAATGGACAATCAACTTAATTAGTATACAGACAAATGCCAGATTAGCTTGCACACCTACACTCTTTGTATTATTCCACTGAAAATGAACACACATCAATTAATAATTGAAATTTTTGTTTTTTAGTGTATTTTTTAAAGAAAGATATCACACAGCAAATTGAACCATTCCTATATTCTGCATTTGGTTAAAAAGTTCAATAAGGTTTTGAAATTATGAGTGTTGACATCATATAATCCTACATTTTATACACATAGTTGAAAAAATATGCTAAAAAAATTTACAATTCTAATAATCTTGTAATTCAATGTTTCTTAACTTTTTTTTAATAATCTCACGTGTAAAGGAGTGATGATATAATATTTTCATGAGATCTTGTAAAAATAATCTTAGAAATGTTAAAAAAAAAAAAGAAAAGAGAAAGAAACAAATGTCTTTTTATATTTTCGAGAATTTTATTCTAAAAAATGTGAGTTTTAAAGCTAAAATTTTTAAAAATAAAAAATCAATCCAAGAATTATTGATGGTGGAATTTCCTTTTGTATTGGACTGGCAAAGTGAATTAGTGAAGGACTTTATTATAGTGGGGCCATGGATGAAGGAAAAAAATCAAACAAAGGGACAATTATGGATGGAGAAATTATAACTTTAGCAAGAATCTGGCCAAAATCAATCTGATAGCTAGATTAAGAGAGCAATAATTGAGACAATGAATATTATATGATTTTTATAATCCTAACGTGAAGCACGAATAATAAAGATTTTCAATATTTTATTTATTTTAAAAATATATACTCTGCTATTAAAAAAATATAAACATGCATGAAATAAATTACAATTTCATCACTAAAATATTTCTATGCTTATTATGATTTTACTAATATAATAAGTATTAAATACGTATTTAAATAACTTAAATAATAACCTTTTTTTACTGGGAAAAAATCATATTTTTATATTTAAAATTAATTATATTTCTGATGTTAATTTAAAATAAATGATTTTTGATATAATAGTTGTAACAAATTAAAATTTTGTATTTTATAAAATAAACTATTGTTATATTTAATGGCATTTTGGCCATTTTAAAATTTCAAGAGAGCTTGTGTATATTTTTAAGGATTTTACTAACAATATTCTAGGCTTTGTTACTTGAATTAGATAAGAGAATGTATTAAAGGTTGAAATATTACCATGTTTGGTTCCTATTTTAAACATTCTTTGGCTTGTAACTTACAAGCCAAAGAATACGGGCGGGGTCGGGCATTTTTTTAAAGCCCGGCCCGAAATTCTGCAACATACGGGTCGGGCTCGGGCATTTTTTAAAGTTCAGTCCGAAAGCTCGTAAAAATACGGGCCGAGCTCGAGCATTTTTTAAAGTCTAGCTCGAAGGTCCGCTATAAAGGACAATATAGAACTTCAATGAAACATAAAGGAGTAATATAAAACTTCAATGGAACATAAATGACCAATATAGAACTTCAATGAAACATAAATGATCAATATAGAACTTCAATGAAACATAAAGGACCAATATATATATTTTTTATAAATTATGTATAAGAATGGGCTAAGCTCGGGCTTAGTCCATGAGTTTGGGTAAATACCTAGCCCATTGTAGTGGGTAATAAAACATGTAGGCTTAGGCTCAGGCCCAAACCCATATATATAAAGTCCATGGGCTTCAATCCAAGCCAACCCGACCCGACCCATGAACATGTCTACTTGTAAGTTGTAATTAACATTCTCATGACTTTGTTTGTTAGTCGGAATAAGCAAGGGAATAGACTAAGAATTGAAAGATTATTATGTTTGGTATCTATTTTAAACATTTTTTGGTTTGCAACATTGTCATTTTCATTTTCATGGATTTGTAAAAACCTTTTAAAAAGTTGGAGGGATTGGAAGATTCCCATGTTCATTTTGCAAAATATCTATTTTGTCCCTTTTTTTTTTTTGTCTTTTATTATTGATGTGCACTTTTGCCTTTTTATTATTAAATTTTTAATATAAAGATAAAATAAATTATTTTACACAATCAAGTTTCATTTATTTCTCATTTTTATTCTCCCACTAAATTATTTCTAACTACCAAGTACCAAACGAGGAGCCCATGTTCATGGGTTTGTACTGAAAGGTTAAAGGGATTGAAAGATTTTCATCTTCATGGTTTGCAAAATGTTTATTTTTCCTTTGCTTTTTTGTATTTTATTATTGATTTTTTAATACAAGCGCAAAATCAGCATTTTACCAAAATTTCATTCTCATTCTCATTTTTTATTAGTCAAATGTGATTTTAAACATTTTCATTCTCATTTCTACTAAATTCTTTCTCATTATCAACCTAAGGTTTTATTTTATTGATGAAACTGGTAGACATTAAAAATTATTATTTTTTCACTTTTAATAACTTTCAAGTCATTAAATGCATGTTTTATCAACCAATCAAAAAATAATTTTAACTAGCTAGTGTCATAATTAAAGACATTTGTTAGAAAAATTATATATATAAAAATAGAAGAAAAAAATGGATTTATTTACTAAGTGTTTAGAGCATTTGAAAGATTTTTTATTAGTATAAAGAAATTTTATTATTTTGAAATTGGTAAAAAATCAATAAAAATAAGTTTTTAAATTATCCTCATTGGTTTATTTGAATAATTAACCAGTATCTTTATGATACCGTACATTGATACTAGTTAACAAAATCCAAAGAATATATATGCACTTATTTATGTAAGAGGAGATGTATTTTATTTATTAAATTTTCATTAATTATATTATATTTTGGAAAAAAAAATTACATTATAGTAGTTCGTTTGTTTTAGGTGGCAATTGGTGGAGGGGAACAATTTGGTGAACGGTGGAAGTGGGAATAAAAGTAAAATTAAATGATAAAAAGTGTTTCAAAATCAATACAAATTTAAAAATTACATTATATTAAATAATTTTATTGTTTATTTATACTTTTTTTATTTACATGTCAAACACACATTTTCATCACTATATTTACTTTCTCTTTAATATTTACTCTCGTTTCTATTTCTTACTAAAACACTTACCTCTTACTAAAAAAACTTTAACGAGTACCTTTAATATAAAACTCAACAATTATTTGGTAACACCGACCAAAAAGGCATAGCCATATAAAATGATAAAACTTATACGTTGTTACTTATATGTTTTTTTAAGTTTAATCAATTAAAAAAAAGACACGTGTCAATTTTTATAATGTCATTTTCCCTAAATGGACACATGTCTCTTTTTAATTGGTTAAGTTTAAAAAAAATATGTAAGCAATAACATATAAATTTTATCCTTTAAAGAACGAGGCATCCCCACTATGGGGACTTGCACGTGATATATTGAGAACTTTAGGTAATGACATGTGACAACAACTCAACACTACTAAATAAGGACACGAAAGTGAGGTCCCTTATGAGTCATTCTATTCTAAAACTATTTTAGGAAAATGAATAGACACACACATACATACACATACACACACATCATATATATCATATCGTAGTACCCTACCTACTTGCTCTTCACCCCCATCCAAGGCTCCTCTTCTCTTATCTTCAATCAAAATTTTATATATACACGTTATTTAATCTGTTAGATTTCTTTTTATTTTTAAATAATTATTGTTGATGTTAATAAAAAATAAATATTAATCCTAGTAAAAAAAACATTTCGGTCTGGTTTAGTAGGAAGAATGTTTGAGAGAATGGGAATGGAAATAAGAATGAGAATATGATGTGATGTAAATAGAATAAAAGTAAATAAAGTGACAATTTTACCCTTATATTAAAAGTGATAATAAAATAAAAATGAGTACAAAAATAAAGATAAAAACATCATTTTATCATATTACAAAAATAAATAAATTTTTTTTTTGTATAAAAATTATTATGGTATTAAATCATGAAATCAAACGGGGCCTTCGAGCATACCACCCTTTTTATATATATACAAGTGATAGTAAGGGTAGGGCTGAACACCGATTCGGACCAGCTCGCCAACCCACCAAACCCAATTTAGACTTACAGGTTGGTTACTATGGTTCAATTAATAGGCTTCCAAATAGAAGGCTGGTAGTAGACGAACTGAACCACCTGTCCGCTATTTTTTTAAAAAAAAAATATGTAGTTTACCTAATTAAAGTGACCCCACTTATTACTATAGCTGGCTATAAAATCAAACTATAGTCGATCCCATTCCCACCAATCCTTTGAAATCATGAGAACCCTACAACAAACCCATTTAATTTCAATCTTAAACTCTTAAATGTCTCACCACTATTCAACCTCCCAATGGAAAAAAGCAAGTCGAACATCATATATAACATCTCTGTTATAAGCTCCAATAATATAATATTATCACTTATTTTATTTTCACCTAGTATTATTTATTTTATTATTTATATACCTGCACTAGTATGCTTACTTTTTAAATGTCAGGAATCTCTCTTTCAAGACACGTCTACTAAGGTCTAAGAAAAATCACTTTCTACCTCAACATATATATATATATATATATTATTTTCTGTATACTTCTTATTTTAAAATTTTTAGAGTTCAAAATATCGTTTAGTTGTAATAATTCTTTTGTTTCTAAAGTATATATTTTAATTTATTTTTGTTTTCTGTCGAAAACAAGAATTATAAAAACTTTCTTATTTATTTATTTATTAAGAAAGTGTGAACTGAAAAATAGGCCCTTATAAAAGATGTCTGTATGTTGTTTTTTTTGTATATTTAGTTTTGAATATTCATATTTTTTTATATATATACATGCTATTAAAATAAGACTTGATTTATATATTTTCATTATTTAAAAAAAATTGGAGTCTAAAATATCGTTTAAAAATTATGTTATGGACGGTTTGAACGTCACTAAATTCCTTATCTTAATAGCGGTTGCCTTTCAACCAACCATTAAATCTTACAAATCTGTGACGGGCAACGAAACCAAAATTAATTTGGATACTAGATATCTATTATTTTGTTTGTAGTGCAAATTGTACCTAATAAAAAATTAAAATACTGTATTTTTTATATTATTTAATATGTAAATGTTATGTAATTTATTTTTAATTATGAAATAAAATTTAATTTTCTATTTAACTATACTATAAAAATGTATAAAAGCATAACATGTTTGCGTCGCTTGATCCATATATTTGACCCTATCTAATGAGAACAAGTTTTAAGTGTTGTTGTATTGGGTGAGTCTGATCTAAATGCAATTTCAACCAATAGGATTATGACACTTGTTATTTTGTTGCATCATGCAATGTAACTGGATCACATCAATGGCTACAATTATGCTACATAACACATTGCATAATGCAATAAGTTGCATCATGGATTCACTCAGTTGTATTTAAGTGTGCTCTAGACTCAATTATATAATATATGTCACTTTTCATAACCTATATTGTGTTTAGATTCAGTAGTATATTTATGGTACAACAGAATCATGCCAGGAGTACATTGATCAATATAGAATGTCTGCCACTTCATGCATTCTCTCCTCAAAATCTCACTGATAGCTACATTTTCACTTGAATAAAACTTTTAAAAAAATTTTTTTTAACATATAATTAATATAAATAAAAGAATTTACCAACATACAATACTTCTAATTTCTTAATATTCTTAAAAAAGTGTTTATGCCAATAAAACATGGAGAAGGTGCAGAAGAGGATCGTGAAGTTGAAATTTTCTAAATTTTTTTGACTTGTGTTATCTTTATTTATATGTATAATATATATATTTTACTGGGAATTGATCTAGTACTTGACTCTTTTATGCATTAGTAGTTAGGCCGACTTTTTGTTGTAGTTTTTTTTTTCACTTTTTTTATTTAAATTTAAAAGATTGTAAACTTTTTTTTAAAGAATATTTAAAGCATTAAAAATATAGATACAAAAAAATTAAAACATTTCACATAAATCGATTTGTACTATGAATGGATTAGGGACTAATTTTTTAGTTCCTAATAAAGGTGGTCCCTAAAACATTTATGATAGATCCTTATTTGTGTGAAATTTTTTATTTTCTTGTATTTATAACTCTTATTTTTTAAAAAAAGTTTACAATTTTTCAAATTTAAATAAAAAAATAAAGAAAACTATAAAAAAAGATCGGTCTAATATACTAATGCATAGAAGAGCCAAGCACTGGATCCATTCTCCACCTTTGCCAGGTCACATGGAATTGATGGAAGGTGCTTTTCTTTTTATTTATCAAAAACATTTTTAGCGGTGGATCATTTCGTTTCTATATTTCCTTGCAAACTTTCAGCCACAAATCTTTCTGTTATTAATAACACTACTAAAAAAACAATAATGTGACAGAAAATCGGTCACTCTCTCGGTCACTATTCTGTCACAAACGTTCTGCGACAATCTAGTCACAAAGTTTGTGACTGGATCTTTGTCACAATTCGGTCACTAATGTTGTGATAAATCAAAGCCAACCACTCGCGCAATTATGACATAGAATGTAACAAATGTTAGAAAAATATTTTATATTTGGGCTAATATTAATTGTTTAAAATATTTTATTTAACTTTCTAAATAAATTGAGTTAATATGTGGTCCAATATAAAGAAAGCCAAAAATATAAGGTAATTACTATTGGGCTAATAGCACACATTATGATAAACTCTGATATGCGGCTATGTGTAGGCCTTTAGGGTTTTACTGAAGCTCGTAATGGGAGGGCCCAGTAAGACACACTTATAAATACAGGCTAGGTCCTTTCTCTAACCCTAATCCAGTGGGCCTCCCCATTGTAACCGCTGCATGACTAGAGTAATAGAGAATAAGACCTAGCTCTCAGGTATTCGATAGAGAAGCTGCCCGGTGTCAAGTATTCAGGAGTTCTTACAAATAAAATATGGCAAAATCAAGTACGTATTATATTTGATTATTTTTAATAATTTAGCATTACAATCGATCCAAGAATCTTACAACAAATTCATTTTATAAAAAAAATTTTGTGATAGGTTTTTGTCATAAAATTTTTTTTAAATGTTTTTATAAAATAATACATATCATACAAGACTAAATAATCATTTAACAAAACAGTGAATAATATTTGAAAATGATATTATAAACTACTAATATATATCCAAAATAACATCGAATAAAGCTTGTATCTTAAACAACATATAAGTCTAAAATAATTTCATTAGGCATATATATATACATAAATACAAGATAATAGTATAGCAGTAATAATGTAATATTAACTATGTCTACTAATTAAGATATATTAGAACCACTAATACGTAGTTGGATGATTGGATGGGGTATTTATCCCAATTTTAGCCAAGAGTTGGTGCACAAGTGCTCTAATTAAGGTCTTGTAACTCCTTTTGCATTTCCTGCCTCTCTTGTGCGTCAAAAAATATTATTTGCCAATTACCATATATAGTCTTTGTAAAAATCTTGTACAGTTGTACTGATTCTTTTATTCATTATTTATCAATATTAATAGTGATCCAAACAAATAAATACTAAGCATAAATGAATTAGGATCCATTTTTTTAATACTAATAAATAACAAATGAATTTTAGCATATACATCATGTATGCTAAAATCACAAAAAAATCAACAATTTCATTGCTTTATGCAAGTAAAAAGACGAAGAAATCAACAATTTACATTAGGATTTTCAAAATTTTATATATTATATATATATGTACATATACCAGATAATTTTTGCATCTCTAAAAATATTCCGCCTATGTTTTCAGAAGTGCAAAAAGTAACTAGAAACTGCATATATTCACAATCGCAAAGAACAAATCTTCTTCGTCCCATAGTTAATGTTAAAGCTCCAGCACATTACACTTTACCACTTTGTATAACTGAAATTAGAAAAAGTTGAATGTTACAAGATTAATCAGTGATATTAAGAGAAGTCTTCTTCAATTCTTACCAATTGATTGGTTTGTTCAACTCACGTATTGTCAATTTTAGTTTTTTTTTTTTTTTGTAATATTTGAGAAATATTTATCAATATTTAGAGACAAAAAACAGAAAATGAAAAAAAGGAGACGAACCAATAAGAATATACCCCAATAATTTTCTTTTAGTCCCTAAATTTTTTAAGGTTTTGACTCGAATAATTCGAACTCAACCTATATCGCACATGCCTTTGTCTATAACAGGAATGCCTCCCAATAAAAATATAATCATATTCACAAAATATTCTACTCGAAACTTTACTTAACTAATACCAAATCCCTACCGGTTAAATCATTCTCCTTATGAAGTCATAGTCATTATTAAGGTTAGTACGAGAAAAGACTGTACGTAGTCGTGGTTTCACATTACTTGGTACAATAATGTGGGTGGGTTTCTCGTAGTCGTCGTTTCACATTACTATATAGTCCACGTTTGCTTTGCTGTTTTATTTATGTAATCGTAGACATAATTTCTTTAAATTTTTTCAACTAAACAAACTTTATTTTTTGTAATGTGATGAAAATATATTTTTGTCCTTACTTTTTTACTCACTTTATTCCATTCCCACTTCTAATGTAAGGGTAAAATAGTCATTTTATCCACTTTTATTTTATTCACATCTTGACATGACATTTTCATTCCCTTCAACATTCCCACGTTATAATTCCATTCTCTCAAACATTCAATCAACCAAACATTCCCACAGTACTAAGTCAACTATTGAATAATGTGGGTGGGTGGGGAGATGGGGGAGAAATTAAATGGATACAATCATTAGTTTGTGAACTGAAGAGTACTATTTTCACATGTTGGTGGAGTTAATATCCTCAACTCAAATAATCTCTCGACCAATCCTAGTGTGTAATGATGAATTAGCACGTGAAGGTGAATCTTGAGATTTCAATTCGTTTTGAATGTATGAAGTACACTATTTAAATTACAGATATGATCATTGATATTCTGCGTTCACATTACAATACTTTCTATTAAAGATTCAAATGTAACCAAGTTTGGTTGGTTTAGTGGTCAGCTTACTAAGTCGTTTAAGCAAGTGTTTAAGGTTTGAATCCCACCTTTTGTATATAACAACCAATTGACCAGCGATAAACCCTTAAATGAAACTCAGATTCACAGAAAATTAATCCTTGACTTATCGGGTTGGAGATACCTTGAGAAATAAAAAAAATATTCAAATAGTACATTTTATGTATGTAGTAGTTATAGTTTAGTGAATCCAAATTTGTGTCTTTCTCAATTAACTGTTTAGAGACAGACACACACACATCAGAGTTGCTACTTGGTGTCATGTTCAATAAAATGTCTCTCTGGATTTGATTCAATTGAGAGTGTTTGTATCTGTAATCTATTATTAGTTGTAGTGACGTGAAGTACGATTAGGACTTTAGAAGGCACGTGATCGAGCTAAGGCTCTTGTTTAACTTTATGTCTAATTATGGTACACGGGCTAGAGTTCTCACTTTGTTTTTTTTTTACTTTTTTTGGGTAATGCAGAATAGAGATTGTGAGCTTAATTTGAATAACTATTTATGAGTGGTTTGATTTGTTTTAAATTTTATGTTAAAATATATTTTTTAATAACAGGAAACTGATGAATTTGAATTTTCTATAATTTCAAATAATTACCCTTATTTTGCAACTCTCATTTTTTTCCTCAGCTCCTCATACAAACTTAACAAGAGGGGTTGTCATATAAGGTTTTCTCTTATCTCTTTGACAACCTCTTTCTTATTTTTTATCTTTTGTTCTATTAGTTTTACAGATATAGATTTTTGGTCGTTCAATTGTTGCGGTGATTTTCTTTTAGATTTATTCAGTTTTATAATCTTTCTTTATGAAAGTTTAGCATTTATTTGTTAGATCAACTAAAATAGGTAGGTGGAATTGTTTTAACTTATTTTGTGTATTTCTTTTTTTTTTCTTAAGAAGTTTTCTTGATAAGTAGGGTGCTTTTGGATTTAAGATGTGTACTTTCTACATATTTAAAATTTACGAATCATCGATATACGTCAGAAAGTTTTCACTCTTTTATCATGTTATTATAAGAGTCTATGATATATACTTTCAATTTTAAAGATGGCTTCAAATTTAATATGCAGAAGGTATAAAAGTAACAACTATATATATCAATGATAACGATAAGATTTTTTTTTTCTAAATACATTTTAAAAATAGGATCAACTTGAAAACTGTCTCTCTAATTCAATAAATGTTATCAACTATTGTTTAGTATTTCTTTTATGAACGGTGAGTATTATTAGAATAGAGTAAAGTTGTATGTTTCTTTGTAAGTATCTTTGAGGTTTTTTTTAATAATATGATGAGACATATTGTCTATTTTACAGGGAATGATGGGAGGTAGGATGAGCTTTTGGGCTCGCCTCCCCATTGATCACTTTAGATGGCGTTTGGTATTCGGTGAGTGTTTTAGTGGGAAATGAAAGTGGATGTGGGAGTAGAAGTATGTGATAAAAAGTATGTTTGATATGCAGGAGAATGGAAGTGAAATGTAAAAGTAATAGTGTTTGGTATGGTGAGAAGAAGGTAGAAAAATAGAAGATAAAATTATGAAATACCTTTTTTGCCTTTACTTTCTTAAAAGCCACAATTTTTTTAAGGGCATTTTGGTCTTTAAACCAAATCTCACCTCACCTTCCCTCCACTTCCCTCCACATCACGAGGGAAGCAAGGTTCCCTCTGCAGAAGGTTACATCACCTTCCCTGTGTTAAAGGCATACCAAACATGTAGCAAGTTCACCTTACCTCACTTTTTCCTTTAAGTAAGGCATACCAAACATACTCTTAATTTTTTTTCTCTCATTTGAAAAAGGAGATTGAAAGAAAGAGGTGAGGATGACCTCCATAGAGGTCGTCCTCTCCATATCATCACTCTATTTTATATAAAATAGGGTAACTTATCTTTTGGTACTTATATCATTTGATTTTTCGGTCAAATATATTCATAACGTTTGATTCAGGTCAACTATACTTTCGACATTTTATTTTTCGAGCAATCTTATCTTTTCATTAACACTATTAAAATAGATAATGATTGTGACTTACATGATGTGATACCGTTAGAGAGAAACTTTTTCCATTGTTGAAAATATATCGATTCTCTAAGTTTCAAAACAGTAAATAGTAAAAATGACGCACCAAATCCTTAATATCTCAAATTTTACATAAAACACCTTATTAGGCGCATTATTGTTACTATTGTTTTACTCTAAAACTTTAATACATTTTTCATTAAAATTTAAAAATATAATATAAAATAATTATTATTAAATTTTAAACAATTACAAATCAAATATTTATATAGTAGGAGTGTAACTCGCCAACAACCTTTGTAACTTCTCATACACTATTTTTATTATCTCTCACGCTTCTTTTCACATTACATATTTTATAATATTATATTAATATAGATTTAAAGGTTTTATATAAGAAGATTTTTTTTTTCTCTTGTTTTATATTCATTCAAAATCGAATGGCTTTTATTAACTGAAAATGCAATTAATTCAGTCAACGGTACAAGTGAGGGTCTATTCTACGGGGAAATTTCTACACTCTTTTATTTCGGACTTTTTATCTAGTCAAAGTCTTTAGTCATATTCTACAAATGTTTGCAAATTAATTTTGCCTCTAACTATGTATATTAAATCAAAGCGTCTAATTATAAAAATTTTATTTGGAAGAATTAATTCTATGGGCCCGAGTTTTGAGAAATTATTCATCAAGTCTGTTCACCATTTTAATAGATATTTCAGTCACGGTTAGATTTTAGTTAAAATAAATTTTATTCCATTTAAAAAAAAAAGACCGCTTATTGACGAGCTGAGTTGGTTCGGATTTGGTACGATGAATTTTCAATGAAAGGTGAACTAAGCAGTGTCCGTAAATGGGCATACACATGCACATGCAGATGCATAAGAATTTCTGCATTAATATTAATGCTTGGTGGTCGTGAGAATTGGTCCCTTTAGTCCTAAAAGCATTAATTGTAGAGGTTACCCAATTGTTTGTTGGAATCCTACCAACAAGCAATAAATACTATTATGCACGACCAAGGCAATTAATTATTCTACATTACAAAAGTGATGATAAGATATTCTTCTTCTTTTTTCACATAAGTGGTCCAATTTGGTGTTCTATGGGAGATGGACTTCATTAGTCCATAAATGAGTGGAATATTTTTATTTTTTTTAATTTTTTTAGAAAAAAAAAAAAGAAGATTCAAACTTGTGTTCTGCGGATCTCTTTCTTTTTAAATTTTCATGAAGGATTCAATTCAGTACAGTAGTTTCAAAAAAGTAACCAATTCTTCCTTCCTCTATGGGTCTCTTTATATATTATTTTCTCAACCATAAGCTTTAATTTCTATATCATTTTTTCAAAATAATAATAAGGGTAAAGTATCCTTGCTGCCCCCAAATTTTATTGCAATGTTCATTCCTGCCCCAAATTTTTTTTTGGGTTCATGTCTACCCCCAAACTTTCAGTTTTGTTCATGCCTGTCATTTTTGCTAACACCGTAATATAACTCGCTTTTCAGAATTTGCTGACGTGGATCGGATGATGAATGTGTATTTTCTTGCCACGTCATTGTCCATCTCACCTTTAACTTTTTACTTTTATTAAAAAAATTAACCTAACCTAAATAAAAAAAATATTTTAGGATAAAAGTTTGATTTTTTTTAAATTTGGATTAGGTTAATTTTTATTAAATAAAAGTAAAAAGTTAAATATGAGATGTAAAATGAGGTGGACAATGAAGTGGCAAAAGAGATACACATTCATAGTCCATGTCAGCAAATTCCGTCAAGTAAGTTAACAGTGTTAGCAAAAAGGGCAGGCATGAACAAAATTGAAAGTTTGGGGGTTGACATGAACCAAAAAAGAGTTTGAGAGCAGGAATGAACATTACAACAAAATTTGAGGACGGCAAGGTGCTTTACCCTAATAATAATTAGCATGGAGTTTTGATTTAATTTGTATAAACTTTTTTTTTTGGTAAAAGAACTTTGAATTAATTATTGTTCTCCACATGAAATCCTCACGCAATGTGTGGATCAATATGTATCTTTGTTTATATTCTAAGATATAGGAACCTATAATAATATTACATCACATGCATGCAAATTAAATTAGTATATGTGTACTAGAAAGGCTTATAAATCATACATTTGGTCCCTATACTTTGACAACACATTTAAGTTGGTCCTTATAATTATAAATGGTATAGTTTAATTTAATCCTTATAATTTCAAATCAATTGTAAGTTGGTCCCTAGTAGCTATCTTTAAAAATTCCGTCAAGTTTCCGTAGTCTTTGTGATGCTGTGACATAATTTTTTTAATACAAATCAGCTTTTATTTTATTCTACATCATATTAATTACTACAAATATATTAAAAAAAAAAGACTCTATCCTAAATTTCCAGGGGAGAATAAATGGATGTATATAGGGCAACAAATGTCTTAAAGATGACACCAACATCGGCTTGCTTTTGAAAATTAGAGTAGGAGAATTAAGATGAACGTCATTTTCCTCTTCCAGCTGAAAAATTAGAATAGGTTTTTTTAAAAAAATAATTTCATGTAGAATAAAACAGTTGCTGACTTTTCTCTTAAAAAAATATCTATAGTAGCCACATAATATCATTATTATAAAAATAACAATATTAATTCAATTGAATTTAACAGTGGAAACCAACTTTCAATTGATTTGAAATTATAAATATAAAATTACACTAATTAAATAGTTATAGGGACTGTACTTATCTTTGTAGTGAAGTATATTTAGGGACCAAATTTGTCCAAAAAAAGTATAGGGATCAAAAGTATAATTTAACCTACTAGAAAACATACATTTCACAAGGGGTGTAATAAGGCTAACAAATAATAACCATTGTATAGAAGTTTATTAAATTATAAAATTGGCACAAAACTTTTGAGGCTTTACAAAATAATCCTGATGGCTGTTTCTTACAAAAATAATAAAAAATAAAGTCATATATATAACATAATTAATACTAAACTTGTTTATATATAACTTTCAAAATATTTTTGTTTCTTTTCAATTAGAGTACAGAAAATTGTTTCTTCATCAGTTTTTGTAGAAAATAAAATGCTGAGATTTTTTTTAATAGTCTGTTAAATCTACGTATGTCATATGATGTAAAGAGGAAAGTTAAATATTCTTAGTTTTATTGATAAATGAATATATATATATTGCTGTAATAAATTAATTTGTTTCGTGCAATTATTTGATTGGAAAGCTCTACTAGTGTTTGACTAAGAGATTTTAAAATAGTGGAGTGAGATGGAATTTATTAGAATATATATATTTATATAGCATTAGTATCCAATTTCAACATTTAGGCTAGCTATCCTGGGAAGTAATTAATTCCTTAAAAAATTAGTTCCCCCCATATGCACCATTTGAATGTGATGGATGGCTTTAATTAATCAATTAAAATGTACACTATATTAATTTGCAATCCTTGACTTTTTTTTCTATGATTTTTCAAATGATATAATGTATAATATAGAATTAACAAAGCATTTTTATTACTAGATAAGATCAATATAATTATAAGCAACATTGACGTATTATAATAGACTTTTCCATTGTTTTATTTAGTGTTATTGTCTTATTCAACTATATTCTATCTGATAAAATTCAATTTACAAAAATCTCATATGGTTACTCTATAGTCTATACACAACCAAATTGCACCCTTTTTAAATTTCCTTTGGGTATTCTTTTATTTATATATATACGGCTAAAATTCTATAATAGAGTATAATTTTTTCAATGAAAAATTTTTTTTATACGTAAGTCTCGAACTTCAAATTTTATTTAAGAAGAACTAAGTACCTACCACATTAACTAACTATCTGATAAATTGCACCTTTGTTATAACTTATAAGAGTACATGATGAACAACATAAGTAGATATATAAGTTATTTTTTAAGAATATTTTTTGATATTTAAGATTAAAAAAAATGTTATAGTCAAACATAAAAGTAAACATTTTTAAAAGTAGATTATAAAAGATTTAATTAGTTTTTACGTTACCACTCAAAATACTTAAATATTTTAGGATTAAATATTTGACTAAACACTTAAGTACTTTTAAGAAATATTATTATTTTTTGTTATCAAAAAGCTTGACTAAGCATGCGTATAGTATATGGAGTAAGGAAGGACAATAAAAGAAGAGAGAGAAAAGAGTTAAATGACCCAAAAAAAAAAAAAAAGAGAGGAGAAGAAATTAAAGGATAGATTTGTAATTATGTAGTGTATATTAATGTACAAGAAGACAATAGAGATAGAAAATAATATATTTTTAAAAAAATAATTTTCACCAAACTGATGTTACCTTCCTCGCACATGTCACACACTTATCACTCAGATATCATTAAAAGTTCAAATTTTACCAAAAAAAAATAACATTTTAATATCAATAGGCAGTACTGCAGAAGCATTAATTAAATTCGTCCTATTTCTTGATCTTTTTTTTTTCTTTTTTGATAATTCAGTTTCTTCTTTCTTGGATAGTACTCTCCTTCCTTTCCTTTCACATGCCAATTTCTTCACTGTCATTTATCATTCACGTGATATATCTATGATTTATACAAGGTCTGATATTCACACTAATGCCCCTAAAAATAAATGTTCAATATTAGAGCTTGTATAATCAATTTTTGTAAAATATATATTTTTTGTAATAAAAACTAATGATAATGTATTTTCGTTCAAATGAGTACAATTGTGACCTTTTTTTAAAAAAAAAATTTATCGATAAAAATATAATTTATTAGCAAGATATTATTTTTGTCTATTATTATAAGACAAAAGTAATTTTGATACCCTCAAGGTTATTGTCAATTATACTTTTAAAGTTAGTTAATATCTCAATTGTATATACTCTCAGGGGGTGTTTATTTAGTAGAATGAGTAATGGAAAAAGGGATAGAAATAAAAAAGTAAGTGGGTCCCACTTATTTTTTTACTTTTTCATTTTCATCAACTTAAAAAAAATACAAAATATTTATTATATCCCTTTGATTTGACATGATTTCACACAATTATAACCTTTTTTTATTATTTTAATATAAGGGGTAAAATGGTCATTTTAATACATTCTCATTATATTTCTATTACCAAACTTTTACTACTAAACACATAAAATGCATTCCGTTTCCGTTTCCATTTCTATTTCTATTTCTACCTAATGAGCATGCCTATGAATGTTATCATTTTCACTAACATCGTTAAAATAGTTAAAGATAGGTGCTTGTGCGGTGTTAATTAAACGTGGCAAAAAAGATTAAGTTTAATTTATGCTAATTGTCAACTCTAGAGTGTGTCACTTCCGATGCTAAAAGTAAATACTACAATAAGGACAATAACAGAATAAATTAAAAATTAAAGATTAATTTGACAAGATAATAAAAATTTTAAGGACTAATTTGATAGTGACACAAACTTTAAGGCTAATTTGAAAGTTTGACAAAAATTTTAAGGTTAATTTAACTGTGATAGTTGACATAAGTTAAACCTAATCAACTTATTTTGTCACCAGTGACGTCACAAAAACACCAACTGTTAATTAGTTTAATGGGGTTAGTAGAAATAACAACATTGATAGAAAAAATAAAAATTTAGAGTTTAGAGGTAGCAATGGTATTTTTTATTTAAATTTTAGGGTCACTATCAATTTATTATCTCTTTTTACTGTTAATTATGCCATTAAATTTTCAATTTAAAACAATTTTGGTTTTCACTTTGACTTTATCTAAATTATTAATAGCAAATACAAATATAAGTATTCACGTTACCTCTAATATTAAATGTAATATCAAAAAATTTTAGCTATAATGTTTCTTTAATTTAATCAATTAGTACCTTTTATTTTGTAGTGTCAAGATAATAATTGAGATTAAATGATTAAAGGAACGTAGTTATTAGTCAATATATATGACTTGTATTACAAGGTAATGTTTGTATTTATAATTAATTATATAAAATTTGGTTAAATATGAAAATTATTTATAAATTAAAAATTTAAAAACATAATTGATGTCAACAAATAAAATTTATGAAAAAATTGACAAAAATTTAATAACTTAGGACAAAAATGTACTTTTCACTAATTTATTTTATTATATTTTTGTCGCCAGTTTTAATTATATGAGAGAGAAAGACGTAGACTATTTTTTTTGGTGTTTTACTGTTTTTGCAATAGAAAATAAAAATAGTTATTAATAATCTTTTCTTCCCGAAATGTTCATACCAAATAAAAATGTTGCGTACAATTGTTTCCTTAATTTAGTAGTAAGAAAAACATCTTTTTGGAAAATTAATATTTTCGTACCATGCATTACTTTAATATAGGGTAATAATATAAACTTACCGTCACTTCAATTGTTGGATTTGTCTCGTATTATTTTAAATTTAATTGTTTTTATAATATTTTTTTTTAAAATAATTTAATATAAATTCAACAACTATATGGTGAAACAAAGTTTACTACGGTCACGTTCATTAGGCAGAAATGAAAATGAAAATAAAAATGAAATACATTCAATGTATTTAGTAGTAAAAGTTTAGTAATAAAAATGGAAAGGAAATGTATTAAAATGACCATTTTACCTCTTGTATTAAAATAATAAAAAGAAATAAGGGTTATAATTGTTTCAAATCATGTCAAATCAGAGAGTTATAATAGATATTTTATTTTTGTTTTTTTAAGTTAATGGAAATGAAAAAGTGTTAAAGTAAGTGGTGTCCAGTGGGCCCCACTATTTCTATTGGCTTTTTCATTAGCTTTTCTTGCCGGTGAACATTTCCATTAGCTTTTCTTGCCGGTGTCCAATGCAATTTTTCATGTGTCACAATTCTATCGGCCGAAATTGTATTGCATATATGTATGCAATAAGTTGTATCATAAATCAACCATTAATATATATATATATATATATAATGTTTTTTTTCTGGCGCAAAGGCTTTTGTCGTACCATAGATGCTGCAACGTTTGTTTTTTAGCTGGGAAAAAGCTTTTCACTTCAGCATTTGCGCGGCAACGTCTGAATTTTCCAGCTGGCCAAATCCTGTTTCTAGGTCTCTATCATTTACCTTCTATTTCACACTACTTCTTAACTTTCTTCCCTATAATCAGAACCATTGTTATTCAAGTGCAAACGTGATTCACAAAATTTTCTTCTTCTAAATATATCTTTATACACCCAGATACTTTAAGCGGTAACTAGTTTATTATTGTTTAAACAACATTTTGTTAATATAATTGTTTTTATTCAGAGACTCTTCTATTGTAGTTAGATACACAACACATATCAAATTTGGATGTTTCAAAATAGTAGTATCTCAAACACCGGATGAACAAAGGAAAATCTTTATATATAAAAGTACCTTTTGGTCCTTCCAATTGTCATTAAATATGTGTCAAATGTTTGATTGCGATCAATTGTGCCAATGTTTCATTTTTTTAAAGAATCTTGTCTTTTTTTATTAGTACCATTAAAATAGATAACGATTGTAATTAACGAAAGGGAGAGAGAAAGGGAATGGATTTGATGTATTTTGTAGTAAAATTTTGAAATGGAAATAGAATAAGAATGTATTAAAATTATCACTTTGCCCCTTATATTAAATTAATAAAAAGAAAAGAATATTAGGATTGTGTCAAATCAAAGGGTATAATAGACATTTTGTATTTTAATTTTTTTTCTTAAAAAAATGTGAGAAAAACCAAAAAGTAAAAGTGGGTAGATTTAGGTGCCGTTTGGTAGCCGGTGAGTGTTGTAGAGGGAAGTGGAAGTGGAAATGAAAGTGGAAGTGGAAGTGGAAGTATGTGATAAAAAGTATGTTTAGTATGCAGGGAAATGGAAGTGGAATATAAAAGTAATATTGTTTGGTATGGTGGGAAGTTTCACCTCACCTTCCCTATACTGAAGGCATACCAAATATGTAGTAAGTTCACCTCACCTCACCTCACTTTCCCTATGAGGAAGGTATACCAAATGGGGTGTTAGGGTTTAGGGCCAAACGGGACCTAAATATTGTTTGAGGCAAGAATCGGATCACATGACTTAATGTAAAGTCACTTCATTATAAAAAAATTATATTTTAGTCGATTAATAATTTAAATTAATTATATAACATATTTTTACATAAATTATTTCATGTGATCCGAATCGATTTGGGGCAATGTATTAGTAATTAAAACATATACCGTAAGATATGAATGAAACAGAGTAAATGAATGAGTGACGACCTTCCTCTGTTTTTTCATTCATCAGAATTTAGGATTATGCTGGAACATCCACATAACACAAACAAACCAGTCATATATAGTTTTTTGCATTAATTACAAAGTTTAGGGATTTAAAATTACTCTTCATAGTTAATGAAGGTTATTTATAGAAGATCTATATTTTTTTTTCTTGTAATTTAGCCTAAATTAATATTTTTTCACAAATATTTTTTTATTGAAGATCATTTTGTTTGAAGCACTGTCGACATTCAATGTGAGTACCTCTCGTAACGAGAATTGAAACTCGAGATCTTCATGTTATGAAGAACTAGCCTTTTTCAATAAATTCAGTCTAGTTAATAGCCTAAATTAATATATGCCACACACTATACATTTTAGTTTAAATTTTAAAATTGAACGATTATATTAAATGAAACATTAATGAAGAATTCAAGGAGTATAAAAAATTTCAACAATTTGTTCTGCAAAATTTCTCCAAGTTTATAAAAAGTGACGAAATTGCAGAATTATCATACAAAAAAGAAAATAATCACACAATTTTTTTCCAGGTCAATTTTGTCGAGGAGTTTGTATTTGATGTGGATCATACGACGGTAGTCTTAATTTAATTAAGGATTAACCTTGTGTGAGTCAAAATAAAAATTATTTATTTTTGGCTGCTACACTGACTTTTTTGCCTTTGGATGACATAAATGTCCGATTTTTCTCTCTTGAATTTTGGACTAAATATATATAGCAATAGGAACGAGTTCAAAGTAATTACCTCGATTTCTCAACTTAAACATCACGTTCAATGAACCAAGCTTCATCAATTCCTCTTAATAAATTATTCATTTTACTATGGGCTTCAATTCCTATTGTGTATATATATATATATATATATATAAATCTTCTGCCTTCCAATATTTTATTTTTATGTCAAATGATGAAACTTGGTGATTTAAGTTATTGGAGGCGGTCTAAAAACGGTGTTAATACAATCCACTCAATAGTGTTACAAAAAAATCAATAATAAATAGTTTGGTGAAAAGGGTAACATCAATAATAAATTTTACAATATTTAAACAACTAATCATGCAAGTCACTATAATTAATAGTTTAATTTGGTGAAAAACCATTTTAAAAAAACAAACATCAATCAAACACATGAATTAACGTGGGTTTAGTCCAATTGATAAGTGATATCGTATCGCTTAAGTAAGGTATATCGAGTTCAAAACAATGTGAATGCAGATACTCCTATTGAAAGACTTCCACATAACTAGGTGCACGATGCGGGTCGGCTCCGAATTAATCGAGACAATACATTGAACATTGGGTAGTAATAAAAAAAAAATCAACACATACCTAGTGAAGAGGGCGTTCATGGAATGCACTTATATCATGACTTGGTCAGTCTCAAGTAATGAATAATAGTGGAAGAAAATTTATACCTTGTCACTCTCATAATTATTTCCCCCAACTAATTAATTAAGAGATATATAGTATTATCCTATATATATATAAAATATTTTATTAGAAAAAGTTATATTGGTCATCTACGTATGTTATTTATTCATATTGGTAGATTGAAGTTCAATAAATTTATAGATATGGGTACTTTTAACGAAAAGAACCACTCTAACAAAGACACAAAACAAAGGTCAAGATTTCATCAAATTTTTATACTAATCCTCAATATTTCAAAACAAGTTATTATGTTTGTAAATTGTTTCACTCTAACAAGTTATTATGATTGCAACTTGTTTCATTTTTCGTTCCAAAAATGAACTTTCATTATTTTTTTTAACTTTAAAACTTTCATTTCAATCTTTACACTCTATTTTTTTTTTTCTCTGGTATTCTCACACCAGCCTGCATGAACAAAAGATTAATCCAAAAAAGTTGATACGAAAATTAGAAGAAAACAAAAACAGAAGGGACAGTTTTTGGGGGAGGGAGAGTAATGAGCTTTGGAAGCATTATGGCAAGATTAATTTAAGGGTATGTTTGGATTTGAGATTAAGGAGGGGAAGGGGAGGGGAGGGAAGAGAAGAGAAGTAGCATGCCTTCCTCTTGTTTGGAAAGTTCAGAATTAAAGGGGAAGATAATGGAAGATCAATCATTAACCCTCCATTATCCTTCCCCTTCACAAATTCAAGATACTCTAAATTGGAGTATTTTAGAGGGGATATCAACACCCAAACAAGGGGAGGACATATGGAAGCTTAACCTTCCCTTCCCCTCCCCTCCCTTCTCCTCTAATCTCTCTCCTTCCCTTCCCCTCTTAATTCCCAAACAAACCCTAAAGGACCAATATTTGTTTTTTGGGTCCAAATTGACTGACCAATAATAATTGACGAAGAGAAGTCAAGGTCAAGATCAAAGCACGTGATTATGATTTGAAAATATAAAAGTAAAAGTAAAACGAACATGGTTTGTAAATTGCTTAAGACTTTAAAACCAAGAATTTTTTGCTAACAAAATAAAACAAAGAATTAGTATTGAGCTCTTAAAAGTCTTTTTTAAGTCTTAGGTGATGTTTGGTATTGAGTGAGTGTTTTGGAAAGAACGGGAAGTAAGTATTTAGAAGTGTGTTTGATATACAGGGAAATAGAAGTGAAATGCATGTTCATGAGGTAGAAATGGAAATGGAAATAGAAACGGAAATGGAATGCATTTGATGTGTTTAGTAGTAAAAATTTGGTAATGGAAATAGAATGAGAATGTATTAAAATGATCATTTTACCCCTTATATTAAAATAATAAAAAGAAAAAAAAATTATAATTGTGTAAAATCAAATGGGTATAATAAATATTTTGTATTTTTTTTTAAAGTTGATGGAAATGAAAAAGTGAAAAATTAAGTGGGATCCAGTGGGACCCACTTACTTTTTCATTTCCATCCATTTTGCCATTCTCAATTCCATCAAATGAATATACCCGTATAAGTAATGTTGTTTGGTCCGGTGAAAAGAATATAAAAAAAATAGAAGATAAAAATATAAAATACTATTTTTATCTTTGTTTTTTAAGAACTAAAAATAAATAAACACTTTTTAAAGAATGTTTTAGTCTAAAATAAATTACTTCCTAACAAATTTTTTAGCTTCCCTCCCTACATGAAGGGAACCAAACACGCCCTTAGAAGACTTGTGAGTCTGGTCCATGTTCAAACTTTCCCTTACACTTGCTGCGTGACTTGATGTGAGTGTCATCTCAAAATCATACTCCTCGTTTTCCTAAATATTCATCAAAATTAGTAAATATACTTTTTATATGTGTAAATTATACTCAATTTTTAAATTAATAAAATTACACTTCTTTTTCTAATTTTGAAAACTATATATTTTAATATTATAAAGTTTAATATGGTTAAATATTTTTTGTATAAACAAAATTAATATTTACATAATGTTTCTTCATTTTAAAATAATATAATTATTTAACATTTTTTATTATAATAATATAATTTTATATTGAATTATAATATATATTTAAAATAATCATTCATGAAACTGCTCAGGTTTAACTTGTATATAATCCCTAAAAAAAAAAGCTTGTATATAAAAGAGTTCATTTGGGTTCGATTCGTTTATTAAACAAACAAGCATAAACATAAAAATAATTTCGTTTAGTTAAACAAATCGAGTTTAAACATTTAAAATTTGATATATTCAATTCTTAAACAGTTCGTTTAAAAAACAAAATAATAAAAACATATTTTTTCCATCTTACAAACATATATATATATAATGTAATTTTTTTCCATAATTAAGGTTATAAATTGGACAACATTTACAAAGACAGTTTTAATTGTGTTCATATTTATACATGGACTTTTTTTTTAAGGTAAACTAAAAGATTGAGAACAATTATAAGAATCTCAATAAACTATAAAGAAAAATTAATTTAATTGTGAAAAGAAATATTGGGGAAAATTCTGTACCAAAAAAAAAAGAAATATTGGGGAAAAATCGACCGAAAACAAAGATTATTGGAAAAAATTTGATAATATTAGTGAACTATTTGCATAGTCAATCTTAGACGAAGTTTAAATAAATAATAATATTTTTTTAAAATTATATTTTATAAATATAATTAATAGTAAATAAAATTTATGAATAAAATTGATAGAGACTCTATAATAAAAAGAGTGACAATTGAAAAAGTACCGCTAATAATAGTTAAAAAAAACTCAACTTCTTTACTTTTTTTTTTTTTTTATTAATTTAAAATTTTAAAATTTAAATGATATTTTTATTTATAAAAAAAAATTTTAATGAAGATCTTTTTGCAATTAAGAGTATTTATTTATATTTGATGGAGAAAAGGAAATTAGAGTTGTCAGCCTGTCGGAGTGGGATGACGATAGGCTGCTTCGGTGGTATAGCCACAGGATAATTTTTTTAAAAAAGAAGTTTTTTTTTTTAAATTGTCCGTCCAAATTTTTTATGTTTACTTTCGATTAATTTAAATTTAATCAGAATTAAATATCTAAGTATATTAAATAAATCTTTCAATAAATATAATTATATTCATAAATTTTAAATTTTAAATTTTATTCAAATAATATCAAGTCATATCATTTGTATCTTGATTTTTAAAAGAAGTTTTAAGAAAAGCAATCTAATAGATAATGATTTGCATTTGATCAATTTAATTCGAAAAGTCTTTTTATCCATATCTAAACAGTAAAAAGTAATTTGTATAATAAATATTTCTCATTGTCAAATTATAAAAAATTATGTTCACATTTTGTTTGTTACCGATGGCATTTAAAAAGATAAATAACTATAAGTAAGTATATATTTTTTAATTTTTATTAAGTTATTATTTTTTCAGATAATGTAAAAATAATAAAATCACAATAAATATTTTAATAAATAAAAATACGTTTAAATACTTTATACTGTGATTTATATGTTTCAAAATAATTTTAAATACTATAAAAACGAATATATATATATAATTATTGTGAAAAAGAAATAATTTTAGTCATAAATTATTTTGATCGTCACCTATGAGCGTTAATTTTATATAAATGTTAAAATTATGTCAAAAGCATTTTATCATAAGATCAGTTATAATAATTAACTCATAAATAACGACATCAACGGAAGTTGAATTTAATAAAATGAATTAATTTTTCATAACTTAATAAAGATAGATAGGTTTAAATCTTCATTAAGAGAAATGTCTATATTTACTGTTCAACAGTATCTCGAAGATTACTTTTATTAGAAAAATATCTGTAAGAATTAAAAAATAACAAATAAAGTTATTAATGAATGATATTATTAACTATAACATCAATTATTAACAAGAAATTTTAATTAATATTGCATACATAAAGTTAAAACTGATACTCCAGAAAAAATTTATTAACAAGCAATTTTAATTAACTGATATTAAACTTGATTTTTTTATAGTGCATACATAAAAAAATTTATGATATGTGAAGCGTTTAAGAACAAAAATTTTATTTTGTAAATAAAAAAATTTAATATTATATATATCTTTTGTTAAAAAGTTAAAACTTCAATTATTAACTTTTATTCTAAGATTAAAATATTATATCTGTTATTACTTTAAAGTTAAAAGCTGTTTAGATATTTTTTTCAAACTTTTTTCTTTAAAAAAACCACTTTTTAAAAAAGTATAGCTTTTTAAGTAGAAGATGTACTCGTAAACATGCGGCACTTTCATGTGTCTCCTTTCCAATAATACTAAGAAGTATTTGATATAAAAGTTTTTTAAAAAAAAACTGTATCAAAATTATGAATTTTGGTATTCGAATTGAAAAAATAAGTGTAAAAATTTTACAATCCCAAAAATATTATGATTTTATATTTTTTTTCACTTTTTAAATCCATGTAAAGGAATAGTATTATTATAATCCTATATAATGGGATTATTTTTAATTAAAGAATAAAAATCTTGTAAAATAATAATCGGAATAGAAAAGTTAAAAGTTGAAATAAATAACTTAATTTTTTTAAAAGATTTCTGAAAATATGATTCTTGAAATTATAATTATAAGAAATAAAAGAATAAGTAAAAGCTCCTACTATGTGACACAACTACTTTTGCTTCTGTAGAAGTATTATATTAATTAGACCAATACAAAATTTAGTAGAAACAAATGAAATAGTCAAGAAATGGGATGTTTTATTTTTCTCCTGTAGAAGAAGGATTATAATATTATATTAGATCAGAAATAGACAATAAATGAGATGAGTTACCTACTTGAAAAGCAATTGCATTCGAAACATGAATTTAAAATTCAAAATATTTAATTTTATTCGTGTTTTACATATTTAAATATCTATTTGATGAATTTATTTTTAAAATTTAGAAATTAGATTTTTTATTTTTAACTAAAGTTAATTTTCATAATATAGTTAGGGTTATTTTTTTATATTGGTGCGGAGAAAATTTATTCTTTTGAAATTGGAATTTAAGGAGTGTTGTGACTCATTCATCCTTGATAAAGTATTAAAGGTTCGATCTCTAGTCTTGGTTATGGAGTAGTGTTAAATTTTAAGACCAGGTGTCCTACCTTTTGAGGTGTCTGTAATTCAGCAAGAAAATTAATCATTACGTTCGACGGTAGATACACTGATACATACAAAAATATATTTTAAAATTGATGAAAAATCAACAAAAATAATTTTTAAAACTTTCTCATTGATTAAAATAGATTCTTAATCAGTGTTCTTAGAACACAAGTCAGCACATTAGTTAGGAAAATTTATATAATTAAAGTTAGAGCATGTTTGGCCAAACTTTTTTTCAATGAGGAAGCGCTTATTTTCTTAAAACGAGGTGTTTGGCAAATTATCCATAAGTGCTTATGAGTTGTAGCAGAAGCATTTTTCAGTTTTAAGCAGAAGCTAGAAATTGTAACTTCTGTTATTAACCAAAAGCAGAAGCTAAAATTTAATTATTTTAAGACAAAAATGTTCTTACTAAAATTTGTAAATTTCTATTTTACCCCTTCTTACACCCTTCACCCATTTCCATTTTATAATTACTTTTTATTTGCATTAATTAATAGATATTTAATAAAAAATAACAATCATAAATAAAAAATTATATAAACTAAAATTAATAATTTTTTCATTAATACTTTATTAAATTAATAAACTAATTATTATTTTATATTTATTAGATAATAAAACTTAATAATAATGAAAATTTATATAATTAATCTATTTAATAATATTAATAACACTTAAATCTACACATACCCTTCTTGTTAATTTTATGCACAAAAGTACTTTTCAATACAAATTTGTCAAATACAAATTATTTTTGAAAAGTACTTCTCAACTTAGTTTGCCAAATACAAATTGCTTATCTCTCACAGTATTTTTTTTCTCAAACTTTATTTTAAAAAAATCATTTAAAAATCAGCAGTTTTCTTAAGCATGACCAAACTGGCCCTTAGGCTAAATTATATAAAAAATAAAATAAAATCAAAGTACTACGTATAGCGTACTTACACCTATTTTGGAGAAACAGGTTAATTTGTCATTTCCTTTCATTGGTTTTGGTTCGTCCAGATATTCTATTAAAGTATACTGTATATATTATATTTATATTGGTACTAATAGTCAACTTTTGGAACTTAGGTTTGGTATATTGTTTTGATATGAAATATTGGATCTAATTCAATATTATATTTAACATTCTTCGTATTAAATATATCATATTTTTTGTAATATTATAAAATAATATTTTTTTTTTATTTTTTTTATTCTATTCTCACTTTTAATGTAATGATAAAATGGTTATTTTATTCACTTTTATTTCATTCACATTAGATCAAATCACATTGACATAATATTTTCATTACATCTAATATTCTCATTTCCATTCTTATTACATCCTCTATCCTACTAACCAATCACGCCCTTAATCATTCCATATTTCAAAATGATTGATGCATGAATATTCACTAAGAATATGCAATATTATAATATAGTCAAATTATATAATATACAATTTTTCTAAAAATGGACAATATGTGAAAATACGACAAGGATGAAAACTTATAAAAAGACAAATTGAAAGGTCATATAAATTATTTTATTTTATATATTTAAAAGAATAAATTGCTGTTTTGATCCTTAAAAAAAAACTTTATTTTAATATGGTCTCTGAAAAATAACAATTCTCAATTTGTCCTCTAAAAAATGTTTTGCAAACAATTTACTTTCTTTTTTTTTTTGTTGGTAGAATGGAGGCCTCAATAAGGCCAAAAGACTTAATTTTAGCGTGGGTCATGACCCAAAAAACTCACAACTAATACTACAAATTGTTTTGAGAATAATTTTAATGCTAGTTATAACCAAATTTGTCAAACTCACTTTTTGATGTATACAAAATGTAAGAGTTTACAAACTTTAAAATCAATCAATGACCCTTCATAAATATGGGAACTAATAATATCCACACTCTTTCTACATATATATTTTCTTGGACTAAAGTGAAAGAAAATTTTATTTCTCACTATCAAGATACGATTTTCCCTCACTCTTGGTCCTCTCTATTCAACCCTCTCTGCTCACCTCTGTTTTTCATCATTTTCTGATACAATCTCTGTTTTTTGTGTATGAATCGTCACTTAGCTTCATGTTTGATTAAATTAGCTTTAGTTGTAAATTAACTTTAACGGTAGTTAAATTTGTTTATTATTATACAATATTAGTTAGCTCAAATTCTTTAAATTAATATACAATCTTAAGTAGAAACAAAATTACGTTGTGATAAATTCAATTTGTCCTTGTGGCTGGGTGGTTCCTCACTTTTGATATAAAAAGTATTTTGTGACGAATCGTTTATCTTTAAATAAAAGACTTACAATAAAAAAAATTAATTATTACTCTCGACAATAGATATCTGATATTAAAAAAAAAATCCTTGTAGAGGAACGAAACAAAACTCCATTATGTTTGGGGGGGGGGGGGCATGTTTCACATGCATCTCAATCAAATGGACTGTCATAGTCCCTGGAATCATTTATTAATCCTTCAACTAAAAAAATTTTGTGTCGGGTGATGATTATATGATTTGGTTGTAATGAGATCTTTTGTAATTTTGAGTCTCCTTACTTTACCCACAATGTCATATTAATTAATTAATTATATCCTTCTACATATTTCTATTGTCATAAAAAATAATAATAATAATTTTATTTTTTTTAATAACCCAAAAAACACGCACACTTGGTTATAAATAGGGATATAGGACTTGCGCTTGCACATGGTGAGATAGAAACAAGTCAAGTGAAAACTGAAAACAGAACGTAGTAGAGAGAGAGAGAGAGAGAAACAGAGAGGGGCAATATAGGCATAAACAAAAAAGATCAAATCTTGCATTGAAGGAAGAATCTTAGGTTTGATGGGTCGACGAAGATCGTGCAGGAACGAGATCAACAAAGGAACTTGGTCTAAAGAAGAAGATCAGATTCTCTTTAACTATGTCACTCTTCATGGAGAAGGCAAATGGCGAGAGGTTTCTCAATACTCAGGTTCATTTTCATTATATCTATATATATATTATTATTATTATTCTGCTTCAATCTTCTTCTTTTGAAGTGTGGAATATTGCAAAAAGTTATGAGATTTGAATGTCTTCATTTCTTGGATTTGCTTTTCTTTTCCCAGCAATGGGGGATGAAGGGGGACTACTTCATCTTTACTGTCATTACAAGGTTTATCTAACAAGTGCTCTGAGACATTTCTTAAAGTTTTCTTTGATCGGTGGAGAGAAAATTAAGTTGAAGAAAAACTTTAAAAGTGCTCATTCTTTTAACATTTTGCTTCCAAAAAATGTCTTCTTTTGAAGAATCTAATTTCGAGAATCCGAGTGCTAATAATGAATTTTCAGGGATTATTAACAAAGTTTTTTTAACTCTTACATTTTGGACTATTTTCTTAAGATTTTCAAGTTCATGTTTTTCAATTAGTGTGGTAAGTGTAAATTTATAATTTTGAAATTATTTTTTTTAACTCTCATAAAATGTCAGAATTTATAATTTTGAGACTATTTTTTTTAACTCTCTGCCAAACGGTTTCCTAATAGTTGGGAAAAGGCATTTTGGAGGAAAAAAATGGATTCTTGGAATTTGAATCCCTTAGGGCCTCTTTCTTAACGGAAAAAATAAGGAAAGAAGCAAGGTAATGGTACTCTCCAATATATATATTTTTTTATTAAATAAATTTTATTTTTTATAATATTTTTTTTATTTCATTCTTACCTTTAATATTAATATAAGAGTAAAATCATCATTTTATTATATTGACGTCATATTTTCATTCTCTCATATTCCATTCCATCTCTTGCCCATTTCACCTCCCAAATACATTATTCTCTTTATTCTCTTCTCGTGGAGAGAATTATATACAAAAGGACAATAAATTATATTGTAGTTTTTTTTTAAAAAAAAATATAAATCATTAATGTTTTGGGAGAATGGGGCGGAATTGGAGGTCGCTGTAAGAATCCCCTCTTGTTCCATTCTAAGGTCCCACATAATTTTTGTCCAATTAAAAATCATTTTAAGACAATTCATTCACTTTTACATTTTAATTATGAAGTGAAGCAAGTACTGGACAAGTATTTCTTTCAGATCAAAAAATAAGATTTTTCTAATTAATTTTATTGGTCCATACATTCATGAAGTGTCTTAATAAGTGTACTTGAAAAATTTTGTAGAAGGATTATATGACAAAATAAATAAGAATAAATAATGAAATTTTAGTTTTATACTTGCTAATAAATCAGGACAGTATGTATCAGTATGACTCAATTTTTTTTTTATAAAACCACTAGTTAATTTTTTTTTATTAGTCGATAAACCTTAACCAATCAAAGCTCAGTGTTGGTTAGCAATTGTTTTTATTTTAATAATAATAATATAAAAAATAGGCAATGATATTAAATTGTTCTTTTTTAATAGAATAAGCAATATGACGGTGACTTCCTACTACTGCAAACCCATAAACAATAGGCTCCAATCTCTGGTTCAGATTTGTTAATGTCTTTTAGTCAAGAAAATAATGAAGAAAAATTTTATTTTAATTCCTAATGTTTTGAATTTTTTTTTATTTAGATTTTCAAGTTTGTTTAATCTTAATTTAATTTGTATCGTTATAATTTATATTAATTTAATCTGCGCTTACACACGCATGTCTGACAAATTTGAATCTCTCCATTCCCAAATTTTTAAAAATTAAGACTTGAAAAAAGTTTATTAATAATATTTCTTAAAAGGTAATATTATTTGATATGAGGGAACATTTTAATGCTTTAGAAATAAATTGTTACATAAATAATTTATCATAAAAAATTTTAAACTTTAATATGAAAGATTAATTTTGCTTCTACTCATCACTTATATGTTAGTATAAGTAGGTATACTAAGCAAAAAAAAAAAAGTCTATACAATGCTTTGTTAAATAATTTAATAAGACAAAATTTAGTAAAGTGCTAAATATTAAGGAATAAGGACCAAATTGAAAAAAGTATTGAACATTAAGGACCAAGGTGTTGTCAAAAATAAAATAAGACAAAACTCACGTGCACTGCTGTCAATGTCTCCTACAATTCTATTCAAATTTGGGTTTTGGTGAGCATTAAAGTGAGTCACTGAAGCTGTCTAAAGAAGGA
The DNA here is from genome assembly GCA_014851425.1 of Senna tora. NCBI lineage: Eukaryota > Viridiplantae > Streptophyta > Magnoliopsida > Fabales > Fabaceae > Senna > Senna tora. Next base: position 957,412 of record CM026268.1, on the reverse strand, counting down.
TTTGCATCTTTTAACTAAAGTGCAGATTCGATAAAGTATTAAATTATATGATTTAAGTTGTTGGATGATATTGTTGTTCTCTAAACACGAATCTTAATTTTTATTTAGCGACCTGAATTATGTACTTATACTTCACTTAATCTAAATCTTTTAAAAAGTTCTTAATTATTCAGATATTTTTTTTAGTATTAAAATTGAGTTTTATAAATAAGTGTCCTTATACCGCTCTTAAAAATTTCTTTTGACTAATAAAAAAGTTTATAAAATTATTTTTGACCCTTGTTAAATAAATTCTTAAAATTGACTATATTTATTAACTTCATTACCAAGTATAATAAAGTCTAATATAATACTTGTATTTTTAATTTAAAAATAATTTTTTTGTGACAATAAAAAAATTGACAGCCATATTAATATAGATCTATATAGTCACTCCTAATCTCCATTAACATAATTATTGAAATTTTCACATGAATTAAATTTAGACAAATCTTATTTTTCAATTATTAAATTTAATATTTTTATATTTTAAAGATGAGATTAAAAAAATTTCCATATTTCAAAACTTGAATAAAACAAGCTACATTTTTAGTGCTCAAAATGATAATTTGCTCTCTCTCTATATATATAATATATAAAAACTATTTCTAATATTGAAGTACGGACTTTGGACCAGCGTATATTTAATATTGTATATACTATTAGTGCCGTGCCGTGTGTATTTGTAGATTATTGAATAAGCAAGTTTTGTTTGCTTTTTCTTTAAAGTTTTCATTGACCAATATTAATTCTTAGAATTTTTTTTAGATTATTAAATAAATAAGTATAGCTTAGTTTCATTTCATTCCATTTTTCTTCATTGACCAATATTCTTATTCTTATTTATTATATTTCTTTCTTTTTGACTTACCTTATGCTATACATTATTATATTTTTATAGGATTGAAGAGATGTGCAAAGAGCTGTAGGTATAGGTATTTGAATTATTTGAAACCTGGATTAAAGAGAGGAGATATTTCTGAATATGAACAAGATTTGATCATAAATCTCCATCGTCAACTTGGTAACAGGTATTATATTATTTTTTTATTTTGAAATTTTTATAACAAAATTGAAAAACTCATGCTTAAATATTTTAAAAAATTATAAATCAATCATCCGGATTAAAAAAACATTGAAAAGTAAAGGAAAAGAAGGATATACTTTATATTATGTATTAATATTAAAAGTATTATATACCAATATACGCTTCTTATATAAAATCTATTCTTACTCCAATATTATTAAGAAAGAGAAAAATTGACTTTTAGTCAGTAAATGAACGACTTCGTCTATTCTTTCCACATGTCAATTATTAGAAATAGTCACTGATGAATAGTCACAAAATAAATTTTAGAATTTTATTTTATTTTTGACTAAACGAGATTGTTGACCAGTGTCTTTCAAACACAAGTTAATATTTTATGAGGTTAATTAATAAAATATTTAATAAAAAAATTTGTGAAAAATTAATAGAAATATAATTTTAATGCTTGCCAAAATTTTATCAAACATTTTTTCAAAAAAGTTGTGTTGTACTTTTTTGTTTTCCTTTTTGAGCTTTACCTGATACCTGGCCAAATCACAGCGTCCACATGTCTCACTGTGGACCCCACCACAAATCTGCCCTCATACCTCTTTTAGAAGGGTGGGACCTACTCTATTTTTTTTAACAATCTTTTCTTTTTCTCACAAATAATGGAAAATTAAAATGATTTGAAGAATTTTTTCTAATAATTCATGGTAAATTAGTTTTGTTGGGCCTTGAATCATAATTGATGAGAGAGAAGAAGACAAAAGAAAAGTAAACTAAAAAGTATATTTTCCTCTTTTAGTTATTTAAAATCATATTTTACTTTACTACTTATCAAAGACAAGTGGACTAGGTAAATTAGTCTTGGTCTCTTTGAATTTTTTTTTTAAAAAAACTGTAGTAAAATAAACTATTTTTACTTCATTTCCTGGTCTTTTAATATAATATGTATTAATACAAAAAATTTACTATTGGAAAAGTATTAAAAGTTGGTGTCTTGGTGGAGATATTTTTTTTGTTATTATTAAAAAAATTCATACTTTAACACATTATGAACTTAGATATATTTGTTGCCTTTTACAAAAGAGTGGTCCAATCGATCGTTAACCTCTGAAAAAGAAACCTTTCGTTCCATAATCCATATATGACATATTAATTAATTACTTTAATTAAAATAATTCATTCATTAAACAAAAAGGAGATCTCTAGAAAGTGTTAATTAATGATATAAATTTTATTATGGTGTGTTGAAGTGACTTAATTATCCTTACATTACAGAAGTTTATATATTTGAATGATTTATTTATTTATTTATTTTAAATATAGGTGGTCTTCCATAGCTAAGAAGTTACCAGGAAGAACTGATATTGAAATCAAGAACTACTGGAAAATCTATTTGTCCAAAAAATTAAATCACCAACAAATCAAGCAAGGAAAGAAAAATAAAAATTTGGAGGACATTATTATTCAGACAGAGGATGATGATGATGATGATGGTGATATGGATGATAATGGTGATGTGGATGATTTTCTGCTCAGTGATATTGATGATAATCAACATCTTGAAATGGTGCATTTTGTAAATGATATGAACTATAATAATAATAATAATAATAATAATAATAATAATAATAATAATAATAATAATAATAATGCACAACAAATTGAAGTTGAAGTTGAGAAGAAAGATGATAATATTGAGAAAGTGGGTAGACATGAATTAAAAGGTGCTTGGTCTAGAAAAGAAGACCAAATTCTCTTGAATTATGTGGCTCAACATGGAGAAGGCCAGTGGAAGAAAGTCCCCCAACGAACAGGTATAATTCTACATCAAGATTATTTTTTTAGTAAATCGTCTTTTTGGTCCCCAAAAAAAATATATTTTGTATCAATTTAGTCCCTAAAAAATATTACGTCAGTGAGATTAATTAATATAGACTAGAGGGTGAGCATTGCTTCTATGTGACTTGGTGAGAGTCTCGTGCTGTGGGTCACCCTTAAAAGAAGCTGACATAAAATTTGATATTTTTATCATGCAGGGACTATTTAAAATATATTATAATTTTGGGGACTAAATTGAAATTTTAATATTTTTTTTGTATAGTTGGCTAAAAATGTTCTTATAAATTTATAATTTATAATATAAAAACTGCAAAATGTTTTATGGCTGCTTAATTAATTAATTAATTAATTAATGATTTATAATTAATATTTGTAGGTTTGAAGAGATGTGGAAAGAGTTGTAGGCATAGATATCTGCATTATTTGAAACCCGGCATTAAGCGTGGCAATATCTCTAAGGAAGAAGAAGATATGATTATACAGCTTCATCGTCTTCATGGGAACAGGTATTAATTAAATATATATTGAATTCATGACGTGACCAACACTATTTCAAGTATCTTGATACTTTGAATATGCATGATTCATGGCAAAAAGCCAAAAATAATAAAATAAAATAAACGGTACATAATAAAGTGCAAATACCTAAAATATGTGGCATACAATTAATGCAACTTAATTTTGTTAAGGAGCGTGATTTTATTGACTTGAATGACAAATATTCAAAAGTGGTGGTCATAATGTCGACAAAACTTAATAAAATATTAATGAAAGGTTGGAGATGGTTTGTGACCCACTTATGTGTCATTTTTTCTCTTTATTTTTTTTATATATTGAACAATATATAATCCATTTTCGAAAGGTTGATATGGCTGTGGGGAACTAGATTAAACACTTTTTAAATTATAGAGACTGAATTATTAACTAAAATTTGATTGAGAGTATGACGAGGAGTAAGAGAACAATTATTATTTTGGTTCCTTAAAAAATTTAATCTAGTCTTTGAAAAGATGAAAATATCATTTGGTCCTTAAAAAATTAAATTTGTCTTAATTTAGTCTATGAAAGAATCAATTTATGTCAATTTAATCCTTGAGGAATGATAATGTCAAATTTATTGGCTAAAAGATATAATTTGTCTCAGTTTAGTCCTTAAATAATTAAAAATATCAAATTTAATTATTGAATGACTCAAATTGTCTCAATTTAGTCCCTAATAGATGAAAATGTCAAATTTAGTCACCGAAGATTCAAATTCTCTCAATTTAGTCCCTAAAAAATGAACATGTCAAATTTACTCACTGAAGATTCAAATTGTCTCAATTTAATCCCCGAAACTTGACATTTACATTCTTCATGGCCCGGGTTGAGACAAGCTGCATATTTGAAGGATTAAAATATCATTTACACTTAAAAGAATAGTTGAAGTTTTGTTTGCTTGTTGCATTTAAATTAATTTATGTGTGTGTGACAAATAATGAAAAAAAAAAATGTTTGAACAGGTGGACTTTAATAGCTAAAAAGCTACCGGGAAGAACAGATAGTGAAATAAAGAATCACTGGCATGCATATTTGTCTAAGAAATCCGAAGCACAGCTCCAATCATCTCCTTCTTCACATCAAGAACACATATCTTCTGAAGACAGAAATTGTACAATATATTCCCCAGAAGATGGTTTTCCAGAACAAATGAATGTGGAGGATAATCTTATGATGATGGGGATGTCTTCTGAATCTAACAATGAGAGCACTACCACTACTACTACCACCAATACTACCTCAGTTTGCCCTGCATCGTTCGAACTAGAGTATGATGATGCATTTCTTGATGATTTCCTTCTCAACATTTTTCAAAATGATCAAAATATTATTGGAGATGATTTAATTTGCAACTCCAAGATATCAAGAATGGATGAAGATCACAACAATAACATGGTTGCCTCGTCATCATCTTCATCTTTGGATCATCAGTGTCACCAATTACCAGAAGACATTTTGGATTTTTGGTCCTCAAGTGAGTTTGCTTTCTTCGATTGATATATCCATGGATTAATGAATGAAGGGATCTATCTGTAAAGACAAACTACACATGAGATTGGAAATTAAATAAGGTCAATTATGGTATGGTTATGTGTGTACAAATCATCTTTTAGCTTTTCTCTTTCTTTTTTTTTTTTTGGGACTAAGTTATTACTTTGCATGCTTCCATGATTATCCATGTCATCAACAATTTTTTTTTTTTGTCGTTGAGAGTAATTGGTGATGATGTTGAGATGCTTTCTTTAGTTGAAATAATTATTAGTATCCAAAAGTTTATTAAGTTTTAATTAATCAGTCTTGAGCTCTTGCAATTGAATTTTTTTATATAGAAGATTCGAATATGAAACTTTATTTAATAAGAATATGAAGTATTTACCATTTGAATAAACTACACATATGGGTAAAAATGTAATTGAAACTAACATGGTTGTTTGATGTCTTCTAATTTTCCCATTTGATACAAATTACAAGCCTAATGCAAGAAAAAAAAACACTTGAATGAGTGGTTTGATAATTAAGATGTAAAAATGTAAAAATGGAATGAGGTTCCATTTTTATGTTTGCTTAGCAATTAAGAATAAGATTCTCATTTTCAATGACCAAATAATGTGGTAATTTGACTCTTATTCTCATATTTGAGGCTTTTCATGGGGGTTAGGAAGGAAAATGATATTTTTGTCCCTATAGTGACCATTCCTTCTTTAAAAAAAATTGGAGGAAAAGACATTGGAAGAATTTATGTAAATTCTCCTCAACCTTCCTTCTTTTGTTAATTTGAATTACTACAAATTAAGATATTTCGAAGAATCTAAATAAAGAGAAGATAATCTATCATTTAATCTTTCATCCCCTTCTAATTTTCCCCCCTTCCCTCCTCGTCTTAATTGTTAAATATCGTATAAGTTTCCCTACACAAAAAAGTCTTTTAGGTAGGGATGCCAATGGGTAGGGTCTGGGTAGGATACTGCATTTCCCGTCCCCGTCCCTGTCCCCGGCCCCGGTAGTCAATATTTTCCCCATCCCCGGACCCGTCCGCGACCGGGTATGAAATTTGATACTCATCCCCAGACCCATCGAATATTTAGATCCCAGACCCAGCCTCGGTCCAGGAAATTTTTTTTTTTTTTTTTACAAAATTTACTACTTTCATCACAAGTATTGAACACATATTCATAAATTTAATTATTTCCAAATTTAAGAAAAACAAACTTCAAACACATAATAAAATAAACATGAAACGTTTAAGTTCATCCTTAAATAAACAAATACAGACATAAAATGTGAATGTGTGAATCGTGATTCGTGAATGGGGGTGGGTGAGTGAGATGAGAGTTTGATTGAGTTTGTGTGAATGGGTGTCATGTCATAGTGAGGTGAGTGTAAATTTTTCTTAATTTGATATGATATATAATATATTTTTAAATATATTATATTACTGGGTCCGGGGTGAATACTTCCTTACCTGGATCCAGACTTTTACCCGTTAAAATTCTCAAATCTGGACCCAAACTCATTTTTTCAATACCCAGACCCAATGGGTAAAATTTTCAAATATCTGTTGGGTCCGGGTAAGATTGTCATCCCTACTTTAATTTTAGGGCTCTTTTGGTTGTATTCTTGGGAGGAAGATAGTGAAAATATGAAATACTAACACCACGTTTGGTATGGTTTGAGAAGTGGGGAGGTGAGATTGAGTTTTCAAGCTGAGAGGGAAGCTTGCTGCCATCAAAATTGAGAGGGAATATGAGGTGATGTTTGGTTTAAAGACCAAAATACCCTTAAAAAATTTGTGGCTTTTAAAAAAGTAAGGGCAAAAAAAGTATTTCATACTTTTATCTTCTATTTCTCTATTTTCTTCCCACCCTACCAAACAATATTACTTTTACATTCAACTTCCATTTTCCTACATACCAAACATACTTTTTATCGTTTACTTCCACTTCCACTTTCCATTAAAATACCGGATACCAAACGCCACCTAAATTTATTTTTTTGTGTGTCAAAATTAAAAATCCAAACTGGGTCGTTTAGAGGGGACATCCAATTCTCAGCATGTCAGGGGGCTTGTGATTTAATTCAGGATTTGTAAAATGTTGTGACAAAATTGTCCCTACATAAATCCAAAAATTTCAGCAGCTTCGAAGTATGTGGGCTGTGGGTTAGGGTTAGGTTGCACAGTGATGAGGATCGTGATGGTGATAGGTCTGGAGCTTCAATGGACTTTTTTTTTTCTTCTGAAAATTAATCTAAATATGAGTATTTTTTATTTAAAGGATAAAATAATTATTTTATTTAAAGGTAAAGTAACATGCTGCCCTCAAACTTTACTGTAATGTTCATTTTTGTCTCCAAACTTTTTTTGGTTCATGCCTATTCCCAAACTTTCAATTTTGTTCATGCCTGTCCTTTTTGCTAACACCGTTAACTTGCTTGACGGAATTTGCTGACGTGGACTATGAATGTGTATCTCTTTTGTCACCTCATTTTTCATCTCATATTTAACTTTTTACTTGTATTGAAAAAATTAACCTAATCCAAATTTAAAAAAAAAATAAACTTTTATCTTAAAATATTTTAGAGAGAGAATATAGAAGACCAATCACAGTAGAGAGAGAATGACCAATCACAGTAGAGAGAATATAGAAGACCACCTTTTATATGACCAATCATAGAAGAAAGAGAGTGTAAATACAATACATGATTGGTGGAACTTGATAAAATGGACATAAAGAAATGGATCTAAGTTTTTTCCATACAAATAAGAGTTAAATTTTTGTAGAATGCACAAACAAGTGGAGACAGCTACAATTGATTATGAAAATATACTATCTCTCAATTTCCTTTTTCAAAGAACAAATGTCATAGTTTAGTTTTAGAAAAATTAATTTTTAATTAGTTTACCCTTTTTATTAATGTGATTGACAAAAAAAATTAACTAATAATATTATCAATGCATGTTAAAAATTACTTGACTGTTAAATAATAAATTATATTATATTAAACAATAAAAAAATAGAAATTGTCATGTTTACAAATTTAACACTATTAATTATAATGTATTATTTGTATTTTTTTATGTTTGGTTTATAAATCGGATACTTTAAGTATGTGTATATATCTTATCCAAAAAAAAAAGGGTATGTGTATATATATTAATTGTTTTTATTTTTAAAACATATTTACTTAATTTACACTTTTTTAGCATAAAAGAGAGGGCATTTCATTAACTTATACATTTAAGATATGTTTGGCAATTATAAAAGGGGAGAGCGGGAGAGAAGTAGAAGAGAATGTGAGATTATTTTTTCCTTTTTTCTCTTGTTTGAATATTCTTTAAAATACCTTATTTTTTAAAAAATTTTCAAACAAGAGAAAATGTTAAATTTCACTACAAAAAAAAACTGATTTAGCTACGGAAATTAGCTAGGGAAAATTTCCCTAGCTAATCCCTAGCTAATTAGCTACGGATTAGCTAGGGAAAAAAATCCCTAGCTAATCCCTAGCTAATTAGCTACGGATTAGCTAGGGATAAAATCCCTAGCTAATTTGGTAAAAAAATTTGGCGCGAAAAGGCGGGAAAATTTAGCTAGGGATTTGCTACGGATTAGCTAGGGAATTTAGCTAGGGAAAAAAACCGTAGCTAATCCCTAGCTAATTAGCTAAGGAATTTAGCTAGGGAAAAAAACCGTAGCTAATCCCTAGCTAATTAGCTAGGGAAAAAATCCCTAGCTAATCCCTAGCTAATTAGCTAGGGATTTGCTACGAATTTCCCTAGCTAATTAGCTAGGGAAAAAAACCCTAGCTAATCCCTAGCTAATTAGCTAAGGAAATTACCTAGGGATTAGCTACGGATTTTTCCAAGCTAATCCCTAGCTAATTAGCTAGGGAAAAAAATCCCTAGCTAATCCGTAGCTAATAGCTACGAATTAGCTAGGGAAAAAATCCCTAGCTAATTTATTATATGTGTATATATAAAATGTTTTACATTAATAAATCAAAAAGTGATAAATGGCCTAGTGGTTGGTCTAAATGTTACCATTCATGATGTTCCGTCTTCGAGGCCTCCTAGGACCATTTTTCAAAAATATAAAGTGGTTGCCGGAGGAGGTCGCCGGAGGCCGTCGTCGGAGGAGGTCGCCGGAGGCCGTCGTCGGAGGGGGCCGCCGGCCGGCGGTGGAGGAGGTCACCGGCGGCCGTCGTCGGAGGTGGTCGCCGGCCGTCATCGGAGGGGGTCGCCGGAGGGGCCACCGGAGGCCGGTGGAGGAGGTCGCCGGCGACAATTTTTGGAGGTGGTGAGTTAGCTAGGGATTAGCTACGGATTAGCTAGGGAATTTAGCTAGGGATTAGCTACGGCTTAGCTAGGGAATTTAGCTAGGGATTAGCTACGGATTAGCTAGGGAATTTTAGCTAGGGATTAGCTACGGATTAGCTAGGGAATTTAGCTAAGGATTAGCTAAGGATTAGCTAGGGAATTTAGCTAGGGATTAGCTAAGGATTAGCTACGGATTAGTTAGGGATTAGCTACGAAAAAAATCCCTAGCAATTAGCGTCCAAATATTAGCTAGGGAAAAATCCGTAGCTAATCCGTAGCTAATCCCTAGCTAATCCGATTAGCTAGGGATTAGCTACGGATTAGCTACGGATTTTTCCCTAGCTAATCCTGTTTTTTCTTGTAGTGTTTCTCTCTCATTTTCTCCCTAGACCCCTTAGATATTTGGATTAGGATTAAATAGGAGAAGGGAAGGAAATGAGAGAAACATATACTATCTTTCTCTTGTTTAAAAAGTTTAAAAATTGAAAGGGAGATAATGAAAAATTAATTTATAGTCCTTTATTATCTTTATTCTTTACAATTTTTAAGTACCCCAATTTGAAATATCCAAATAAGTGTCCCTTAGCTTGGCCTCCATCTCCTAATTCTCAAACATATTTGGATCAAATATTAATTATGAGGAGAAGAAATGGGAAGGACGAGTGAAGTATAATATATTCCTGATGTTTAAGAAATTAAAAATTCAAAAAGAAATTAATCCTCCATTATATATATATAATTTTAAAATATTTTAATTTGATATATTCAAACAAGATGAGAAAAAAATTAACTTCACATTTTCTTTCCTTCCCGTCCTAATTGTCAAACATAGGGATTAAGGAGGGGAAGGGGAGGGAAGGGGCCGAGTGAAACAAAACATGTTTTTTTTGTTTGAGAAATTAAAAATTTAAGAAAATTTAATGAGAATGAAGAATTAATTTTTAATCTTTCATTTCATTATCTCTATCCTTACTATTTTCAAATACTCTAATTTAAATGAGAGAAAGAGAAAATTTATTCCCCTCTAATTTCCTCTCTTTCAATCTCAATTTCTTTCTCCTTCTAATTGTCATACATACCTACATAAACACAAGTTAACAAAATGTTTCATTAATTGACAAAGTATATACTTAATCATCTTGAATATATATATATATATATATATAATTTGTTAACTACAAACTTAATGGACTTATGAAAAATATTTTTAGTTGATGATTAACATAAGTGGATTTTGGCAGGTTTTTTCTACCTAATGTTGTTAGAGAAATAAAAATTGAGTCGACAAGCCACCTCGCCCAAAAAGAAAAAAGCATAAATTATTAGGATCTATATCTACTAAAGTGCAGATCCGGGTGTGTGAAGTGCGCACTTAAGGGTCGTTGGATAAAACTATTACAGTACGGATATGAATCTCAATTTTTATTTAACAGTCTGAATAATGCACTTCATATACTTTACACTTTCTACATATCACTAGATTAAATTTCAAATTATCATTTGGTATTTAAGAGATTTATTTTCTTTTAATTTATTTTCTTTTTAAAAATATATATAAAATAAAAGGAGATAGTGATTAGTGAGGGACCGTACACTTGTGGTGGAAATAGAAAGAAAGAGTGCAGACAAGAAAACAATTATGCAGGGAGCCATTATTAGTTTTGGAAGTAATATATATGATGAACTGGATCTCGATTTTATAACGCTAATAAAAGAACGTGTTTATGATGTTCAAATATATATATATATATTATGGATTTTGCTATTTGTTCAAATTGAGTAGTTATCATTATTTGTTCCACCGTTTTAAATGAAACTTCATTACGGTTTGTGTCTTTAGATAAAAGACACTTTTTTCCATTTGTATATTGTGATTTTTTATTTATAAAATATTAAGATGGCATGGCACGTGATTTGGCATCTCAGTTGGTAACTTAACGGTGATATGTAAGCACTTAATGGCTATGTATTGGTTAATTATCTAACGTGTAACAAATTAAGGACTAAATAATTGACGGATGTGCAAATTTATGGAGTAAACACTATAAAAAATTAGTATTTTCAACAACTTATATTTTGACGGCCATTTAATTATTGAAAAAGTACTTTTTTTCAACAATTAAACTTCAGCTGTCAAAATAAGTTGTTAAAAAAAAGATTATAGTATTTTTAATGGTCACCAATTGTCGATAATATTTTTTTACAACACTTTTCTCAATGGTATTTTTTTTCGACGGCTGTCGTCGACAAATATCGACAATTGTTGATCGTCGAAAATACTATCATTTACTTTTTTCGAGGACTTATGTTGACGGTCAAAGTTTAATTATTATAAAAAAAGTACTTATTCCGACGGTCAATATTTAATTATTAAAAAAAGTATATTTTTTTAACAATTAATAATAATATAAATAGTTGAAAATACTTATTTTTTTGTGAAATAATATATTTTTAAAATTTAAGAACTAAATAATAGTTGAAGCAATAATTCAATGACAAAAAAGTATGGGCCTGAAGTTTAAAAAATATGATATATCTCACACACAAGAATGTCATGGCATTTTGACCAACTCATTTAATTTTCATTATCTCACATACATAAGAAAATATATAGTAGCTTTTCTGCTCTTTGTCCTCTTTTTGATGAAGATTATTAAAATACTAAAGCTAACGTGTACTTCTTTTTTCTGTCATTATTTGCTAATAATACTTGATTCTTACAAATGTTTTACCAACACATATTATTAATATATTTATCAAAGGTTTGGTAGAGCATATTCGTCGTTTAGTGTGTGTATATATGCACCATATACATATTATTAATTATTAATTAAAAGGCAGGTTAATTATAATTGTTCTGTGTTTTAATTTCCTTGTATATAATAGTTCAATTATGATCTTGTTCAACAATGCATGCATATACCTGCTACCTTTGATCTTGATAATTATATTATTATAATATTTGTAGGTTTGAAGAGATGCACAAAAAGTTGTCGATATTTAAATTACTTTAAAACTGGAATGATTAAAATATTAGAGAGATCGATAGGTCACTTGTGAGTTGTGAGGAGGAACAACGTACATTTAATCACTAGACTCCATGCATGAATCATGATGGAATAGTCTAGTATATATATAAATATAATAATGATGATCATGGAGTGATCGATCTAGTGATAATAATTTTTGTCATTATTATAATATATGCTAATTTTAATAGATTATTTAGATAGTTTTCTTGAATAATTGAAGAGTTACTATATTCACAATTATAATTAGGGCAAAACAAGTGTAATTAGAACTTAAAAAATTCAATTAAAATTTAAAATTTGAAAACATGAATATATATATATTAAATAAAAAAATATAATTAAGCAGGTAATTATAGATATTAATTCCAAAAAATTTAAGATCATACCATTTAATTATTAGTTTTTTACTTATGGCTTTGGGGCTTACGGTGCCCAACGTACGTTCCATTCCAAAACCAAATATTTTTGAATCTATATATACAATATATGAATATTTTTGACATTTCATTCTATATTATTATTTTTGGATAAAATAGTAATAAGGGAAGGCACTCTTGAGTACTTCTGGGCGGGGCGCTCGAAAGTATTCAAGAGTACTACTATTTTATCCATCCAAAAAAATATATATGAATATAGAATGAAATGTCAAATAATTTTAGTTGTTGTTATTCTATTTAAATAATTACAAAGTATTATACTTTAATTTAAAATAAATATATTTTTTATATTGCATATACTGCTAAAACAGACAAGTGTGCATTTATAATCCAATACTAGCTAGTATCAACAAAAAAGTGAATGATTTTAATAAAATATTAAAAAGCGTAAAGGAGAGCAAAATCTTAAATCAATACCAACTTATCCCTCCTAATTATATGAATAATATAATGAAGTTGGTCTTTATTTTATTTTTGTTCTTTTAAATAGTACAAACTAATTAGTGTTTGAGCAGGTGGACTTTGATAGCTAAAAATTAAAGCTACCAGGAAGAACAGATAGTGAAATAAATAATTATTGACATGCTTAAAGTGTGTTTGGTTTTTGGTTTGTTAAAACATTTTTTTATATTTTAATTTGAAGATAAAAATGGTGAACATATCAATACCAATAGTATTGGAATTTAATAATATATATTATGGATATTCTAAATCTAATTAATCATAACAAAAATGTGTAATTAGTCATAATTATTTAATTTCAAAGAGTATTTAATGATAAATACTTTGAATTTTGGACCTCAAGTGACTTTCCTTTATTCTACTAAGAGTCTGTGTTAATTAGAATATACAAACAAAGGGAAGGGAAGGGTAAGGAACTGAAAATTGAAAATAAGAGATAATGGAAGAGAAGGAATTTTAAAGGCATACATTTGAATATTGTTTTAATTATTATTATTTATTTCTTAAAACTAATTATTAGAATTCTTATGAGTATTGGGTGAAGAAAACTGAAGTTTAGAATGATTTTTTAATTGTTTTGACTTTTTTGCTCTCAAAATATATATTCTATATTTTTGTTTACAGTCGTAAATTAAACGACAAATTTAAAAGAATATATTTCTACGAAAAAAAATATATATAAAACAAATAGATGCTCTTGGATCATAAAACAAAATAATAAAACAATAGAACATGCACATTTTTATTAACATATAATTTTTAAATAAATTATTTATTAAAATCTAATAAAAAATTCATTTCTTATGATATACTATATAATATATATCCAAACGAATTTTTTTATACCGGCAAAAAAACGAATTTTTTTAATTAATATATTAATGAGCCTTTGGTCACTATCTATCAGCGGCGAAGGCTCTACAGTCTACACACAGGATATATGATGGACCATTATTTTGTATTATGAATTATGAATTATGAATTATCACACACACACATATATATATATAATAAAAATTTAGTTGGGTGTTTAAAAATTTTAAATAGGACGAATTGTATGATAGTTATTTTTTTTGGAAAAAATTTATGTGTTGTTACTTACATGCTTTTGGTAAGGTTGACCAATTAAAAAAAGACATGTGTCAATTTCAAGAAGAAAGTTGACACATGTCTTTTTTTAATTGATTAAATTGACACATGTATTTTTTTAATTAGTTAACCTTACCAAAAGCATATAAGCAACAACACATAAGTTTTGTCCTTTTTTTTTTGCCAAAAAAAAGTATGATAATTATTAAAAGAGGTGTTAAAGTCAATTTAATTCACCTAAGTTAGTTTATCACGGGTTTTGAGTTAAATAACTTGATTTATACAGATTGGTATTTTTTTTTTAAAAAACCTCACCATTACCCACAATTTTTGTTTTTTAAAATTTTGAATTATTTATTTTAACTGTAATATTTTAAAATTTTGATAATTAATGCGTCTACATAATACATTACATTAATATTACATTTGAACTACATAATAATACATATAAAAAAACCAACAATCTCAACAACTAAATAATAATATATGCCCCAAATTAAATAAAATAACAAGTGAAATTATATTTTTTAAATTTAAGTAGAGGTTGCATGTGTACTTTGTGTTAAAATGGCAATACTCATAACCATATTTGAAAAAAAATGATAGATTTTTTTAAAATAATTAAGTGATTAAAATAAAATTAAATGAACCAATCCACTTAATTCGTTATAAATGAGTCTAAAATCTCTCAACTCAGTTCACTAATAATTAAGTGGATTAAATGGATTAATCTATCGGATTGGACCGGTTTTGACAGTTCTATTAACGGAGTGGTCTATATTATTATTACTATTTTTTGACTAATTAGATTGTTGATTTTATTTTTTGATGCATTGTTAATTATGTACTTCTAATGTAATGTGTCATGTGAAAACATTAATTGTCAAAATTAAACTAAATAATTGAAAGTTTGAAAAAAAAAATTTAGGTGGGTACGTAATATGATACAAATTTACTCACCACCTTTATGAGGTGGGGTTAACATTTTCTGACACATAAAATTTTAACCTACGTGAATGAACTTATTTAACCCGTGACTCATAATAAATAAATTTATACGAACTCTCTATTTTAAGAACAAATCAAGAGTGACTCTATTGGCAAAACGGCCCAAACCCATTTTAATAATCATAATATCATATGTATTAATTAATACATATTTTTTTGTCGCATATTAATTAATTAAAGTGTATCAAACAGTAGATTTTTTACCAACTTTTTTTGTTCTTTTTCATCATTTTCTTTTTGCCAGGTTTTCATCATTAGTTTATTACTTTACAATATGAAAACATTGTTCAGAATTCAGAAAGAATGGGCCCAATCATTAAAAGTTACTTTAATCTCCAAATTTCAAAAGTCCATGGTTTGGTACGAACAGTAGTTTTGCCTTTTTAATATATGTTCAGTGGTATGATAATACAGTACATCCTTTCAATGAGTTGATTTTTAAATTATTCAAGGTGGATTCTTATTAATGTAAATTTATATTAATATTAACAAATAACTTTACATAATTAGAGGAGTATACTGAACTTCAATGATACAATACTATTAAATTTTATCCTTTTTACTGGGTTGGAAAAGGAATAGAAATCTACAGTAAATTAAGTCAAGTCTTCCCCAAATCTATTTAAATACTTTTTAAAGTGAAACGTCTAATATAATTAAAATCAATTATATTATATTTGTTTGATTGTGACTTAATTGATTAGATTAATTGAATACTTGTTACAAAAACATTAAATGTAATTTTTATATTTTTATAATCAAATTCTTGAATAAAAAATAACATGTGCATAATTTATATAAAACTCATCACTTTTATTATAACTTCTTTTTAAGAGTTTATTTAATAAGTGTCCTATAACACTTGTTAAAAATTTTTTTTATTAGTTAAAATAAATTCTTAAATAATGTCCTAAGCACACTGGTTAGCAACACTCTTTTTCTAAATCTGATTTTTCAAATGCCTTACTTTTCGTAGAGACTTTAATAACCAAAATTTTACGAGTTTATTCATAAATTTTATTCTTCCAACTATTTGATAAGATTAATTTAGTTAAGACAAGATAATTAAAATAGTTCAGATATGCTCATCTCTTATTCGAATAATGTGGGTTTTTCCCCAACCAATTATTTAGCATTGTGTAATCTCATAGGTAGGCTAGACATTGGGCTTGAGGCCCAAATTCAAGCAGGCATCTTGAATTCAAACAAAAAAAAGTAGCTATAATATTGAATTACCATCTTTCCATTGGAAATAGGCTACAAATATAATGACTCTATTTAAGCTTTCAATAATTTTGGAGCTTAAAATATATACGTTGTTTTAATTTAATCTTTAAAAAATAAAATATCTCAATTTAATAATTACAAGATCAATTTACAATTATTTGATTAAAAAAATTTACTGTAAAATAAGTAACAGTAGTATTATTGGACACTAATTGAATATAACGTGTCTTTTATTATTGAATAAGTGATTGGAAATTAATCTTTTAGAGATCAAGTTAAGATATTTTATCTTTCAAAAACTAAATTTGATTATTTAAAAATGACAATCTCTATCTAAAATAATAATCTAAAATTAAAAATACTTAACTTGTCAAAAGGATGAGCAGCTGAAAAAGTAAATATATAAGTTGATTGAAAAAATGACTGTGAAAAAAAAAAAGGAACTATTTGCTTTTTAGTTTTTGGACAAGTTTTGGACTACTGGGAAACCCATCCAACAAATCATATGACTAATAGGCCCAAAATAAAACATTACCAAAAATTTTAGAGCCCATTATTTGGGCTTGAGAATGTGAAATTGTCCGTCGATGAAAAAAGAAAAAGAAATAGACAAATGAAAAGAAAAAAAAAAACTTAAAATTATAAAGGGCCTGCTCTTGGAAGATGGAGCTCTTTGGAGCTTACAAACCCTGAAATTATTAAAAAAACAAAACAAAACAAAATGGGCTTCTAACTTTCATTTGATCAAATTATAAATGGAAATTATTATGGAGACCTCAATTTTTGAAAGATTGAGTTTTTCTCTCTCTTTTATTTAAAATTTTTACTAAAGTAAAAGTGAGAGAAATAGACTAAAAAACTCAATCTATTAAGAGATTGCCTTTTATAGAAATGCCCATTATAAAATGCTCTTTTGACTGAAGGAGTGGCCTGAGGCTCCTAACTATCTTCAATAAATTGTGAATGGGAATTAATCTTTTCTCTTTTTTTTTTGTCAGAGAAGTATTTATTTTATTTGCGAACTTATGTATAATTTTAAAGATTATTAGTGACTAAGAAGTTTTTTTTTTGTTGGGCAATTGACTAAGTTCAAAAGTCATATATAGAAGGATGAAACATAGTTTATTTAAGAAAATTTAAAATTGTTTGAAGATTCCTTGAATTCGCCTCAAGATGGTGTCAGTATAAATATTTGACACCTCAAAGTGTTAATATTTATAGTTAATTTGAAGAGTAAAAAACATAATATATTTGAGAGATGTGCGTAAGGGTTTGATAGGAAGAAAACCAAACAAGATAGACACGGATGTTTGTTATAAATATTGGATGATAATATTAATATTATTATTTACATATTCTCATATAATTTAGTTTTTAGTGTGTTGGTTGGTGAGGCAGCGATGACACAAGAATGAGTTTAGGCAAAGGGTAAACTCAAAGATAAAGCAAAGTATCTTAACAATCTTGTTAATATTTTGCTCCTACGCTTCAATACTACAATCACAATTTGTGCTTCTTTCTGTGTGAATGCGACAAAACACAATTGGACAATTGTAAGCATTTCCACTCATAACTATATTTATATAATATCAAATACATTTCTTGATATATATATATAATGGAAAGAGAGGGAGCACAAAAACTTTTTAATTTATAATTTAAAAATCTAATAATGAACTTTTATATTTATTTAATTATTTTTAAACTTACATCCAGTATTTGTACATTGCTCTAGTTATATATATATATATAGCCAATGTAGATTAGTTAAAAAATTTGGATGAAAGTTCTTTCTTTTTAATATTTTAATATAAGGGACAAAATAATAATTTTAATACATTTTTATTTTAAATTTTTATTACCAAACATAACAAATGCATTCCTATTTCCATTCTTTTTCTCTTTCTTTTTTCTTTCTGCATAAAGAATATGTCTATAGAGTTTATATAGACTATTATTTATTATTTATATTTTGGGTTGAATTTTGTGGTCACGTTTAATGGGTTTAATTATAGGGCTTTTAAAGGATATTCTCTAATGGAGCCAACCCAAGGCTTTCTCCATTATCATAACACACCCAAGACCATAATACCGAATAGGCCCACGCATTCGAACACTCTTTAGTAGAATTGGGCCCACAAAAACTGCCACGTCACAACATTCCTCTCTCTCTCTCTCTATGTGTGTGTGAGTCTTCTTGGTGAGCCAATGACAGGTCCGGAGATTCTCTCTTGCTAGCTCATCACTCCCCCAAATTAGCCCAAATCGTTTCAAGCTTCCTCTCACTCTTTCTCTCTCTACCCGTCTTCTCCTTCTCTCTCTTCCTTCACTGCATCTTCACTCACCTTCTAATTTCTCAGAAAGCGGCATATACCCACAGACCCAATAGCTCCTAGTTGTCCGATTCAATGCCTCCGTCTACTTCCATCTCCAACTATTGCTTATCTTGATCATTGTGGCTTCCACCAGAAAATCCATCTCGTGAAGGAACGTTCGTTGCTGCTGATTGACTTTGAATTGCTTCATCCTTCGACCGCCTACTTGTTGGACCCGTTTCTTTGTTCTTCAGGTCCCACATTTTTCTGGGGGCATTAGAAGAAAACTGTTTAAGTCAAATCTTGGGGGTGTGGGTTTGTTCCACACTCGTGGTAGACGAAACAGGCCAAGATTTGGGGGAAAACCCATGCGATCCAAGTCTTTGGAGAGGAGGGAGCTGGACGGGTTCTGATTCGAACCGATCGTATGCGTGGGTTCTGTATCAATACAAGTTCTGTTTGGAGGCAAGGATTTTGCGTTGAGAGCTGAGGACGAAGAAGTAATTGAAGGGCGAATACACCCAGATGCGGAAAACCCCCTGGAAACCCTAATTCAGAAATTGGTCGTCCTTCTGAAAGGGAATCAATTTGTTGTTGCTCCATGGATTCAGCATTTTCGACCTTGGGGTTTGTGATTTTCGGTTTTACCTTTGGCATGTATGCTTTTATTGTCGAGTCGCGGTTAGAAAATGGTTCATCTGCAATTGTATCGCCGCCTCCATCTCCATCTCCACCTCCGCCTCCATCCCCGCTGCCACCACCACCACCACCACCACCGTCCCCATCGCCACATTCGCCCCCTCCGCCGCCCTACTCTCCGCCGCAGCTGCATCGTACTACCACGAGGTCACCGCCAAACCACATTCGCCGCCACCACAGGCGGCCACCGCCACCGCCACCGCCGGCGCACCGGATGAATGGAGGGAAGAAGGTGGGGCTTTTGTTTGCCGGTATTGCGGTAATCATGCAGATTGGTGTGGTTGGGTTCTTGGTATATAAGAGAAGACAACTCTTAAAGACAAAGGATCTGTTTGAAACTGGTTCTTAAAAATCTCCCCTGCGAGTTTTCACTTCAATTCTTTTCATTGGGTGGATTATTGATATTCTTTCTCCTGAGCTCGGAATAGTTGTTGGGGCGCAAGACATTGGCTCAGATTCTGCAGTGTCTGGCAAGAACATAGAAAGCAAGGATTGAATGATAGGAACTGTGGAAGCCCTCCGAGTTGTTCTGTATATTGGTATTGTTAGCTGATGTTTTCCAAGTGCTCCTTCCTATATTGTTACTTACTGATTGCCCTTAGTTTCATTATACGGCTCATAATTAAAAGCAGCCCCTTATATTCTTTCCTCTTTGGTTCTATATTTTTACTTTTGCTCTAACAAGTTCACTGTACAATGATCCTAGGAAAGTTTGAAGGATTAGTTAGTAATGAAAAAAAATCTGATATTCTTTTCTTTCTATCTGATTCTAGCTATTATACATACCGTTTGTTGTGATTATTTATTTGATTGTTGATGCAAAAGGAACTTGTTTGCTAACATCTAACTCCCTCATATAAATCACTGCTCTTATTTTGGTACTGAGCATCTTGTTCTGCTGTGCTATCTAAAGATATTGAACTGTCTGGCTGTAGAAAATGAAATACTACCAAGGATAGTGGAGTTGAATTGAATTGAACCCCAAATTGGAGTATTATGTCTAATGATTCACTGCTCTCTTTCCATTTTTAAAATGGGTATGTGTGTACCTGGCCACTACTCTCTTTGTGGTGGTTTTCCTAGTTAAAAAAGAGAAAATACTTATCAAAATGAAGTTGGAGGAGCTCTCAGCTTTGTTTGTTCCCCTCTCCATATTGCATTTGTTAGTTTTTGTTGTAGCCTTGTAGGTCATGTTGACCTAGTACCAATAGGGATGTCATCCGGCTGTAGTTTTTTCTGACTAAAGTTTTGCATGTTGAGCTAGAATGGGTAGCACAGTTTCATTTTTTTGGACTTCTGGACTTCTTTGGTAGACATATTTCAATAGAGAAACAAAAAATGGCCTGATATTTGGGTGAAATTCGCTTAATTGTCTATAGATTAACTATTGCATAAGGACAGTGAAGGCCTGAGGAAATGCTCATCAGTGCCAGTCTGTGACATGACTATTTGGAATTATTATTGTTATTTTCTTTTTTATGGAGGATGAATATGCGGTTTGTGGTTCAATTTATTTAGGAGTGGTGTACGATTGGGTCACCTACTTGGCTACTTTCATTCCTGAATAAGTTGCTATTTCACTGTTGAGTTTGTTGATTAGACTTTGAAGCCTCGTAATTAGTCAGTACTCAGTATGTGTTTTTATTTACACACACACACACACATATATATATATATGTTTATAGTTAGTCATGTTTATGTTGATCATTGACTGAAGTTGGCAAATATGATGATACAAGATAACATAATATGAATCTAATTTAATTATATATCCTTATAAATGTTGATGTTGAACCATATGCTTTCAAACGTTGAAGTTCTTTGATAATTAGTACATGTTATCAATGGTGTGCTTTGATGGTGAAGCATGCTTTTTGCATCAGGCTTTATCTTATCAATAGAAAGACTTTTTATGGTTTTGGTAATAAATCGTAGTTTCTAATTAATCTATGAAAACTATTCTGAATTGAGTATGAAATAGTGTCAGGTTTATAGGGATATGTATGTCATATGTTGGTAGTAAGATTTAAATGATTTTATTTTGGTTCCCATAGTTGAGTTCAGTGTTGCCCTCATACTTTTTGAAATAATTCAATTTTGCTCCTGTCGCATAATTCACATGAAAATGTAACTTGGCATACACTTAGATTTGGTGTCTAAGTTGTGAGGATTCAGTGTGTTTCCTAATTATGATTTCCAACTTGAGATTACAGTGCCAAGTGTGATTGGGAAGGTTGAATAGTTTCCTTCGTTATTTCAATATTTTACTTCGGGACCAAGGTTGAATAATATAACTGCGTTTTTCTAAGAATATAATAATGATGTTATGTGAGGTCATAGAAATCATAAGCGTGTTTATTTTTATTTTTTCATAATATTATTTTTTTTAAAGAGAGGATTTAAATTCCAAATAATGAATATATATAAATATAAAACAGTTGAGATTGGGTGCAGCATAGTAAAACTTTATAATAAAGATATAAAAAATTTTATTTAAATTTTTTCTAGTAATTTAATCTTTTACAACGTGGCAACCAAATTGGAATAGAAGTATTTATAGTTAATGGCGGACTATGTCTCAAGCACGATGGGCCAAAATAAGGGATGGACATGTGTGTGTATATATATACATATATTCTATCATCTAAGCACATCATAAGAATAACATGACAAATGTACCATATGTTTACTCATGAATTTATTCCTTAACTTTTTTTTTTTTTTGCGTGAAGTTTTAAAATGTGTTAGTGTGTTACATTAAAATCTTGTATAGCAAAATATTAAGTTACAAATTTATTAATTTAAACTAAAATATAATTATATTTATTATTTATATAATGTAACAACTATGAACTATATATTTAATAATTTAAATCAATACACAATTTTGATTTATTTTTAAAAAATTGAATAAGTTAAGTTTATACTTTGTAACTCAATAAATAATATTAAAATATATTTTAAACAAAAGCAAGTAATTAACCTCAGTTTAAAAATAATTCAATTTTGGTTTTAAAAAATAATTTAATTTAAAAAAATTGTGTATACTTTTTAAATTAAGTATAATTCAAAAAAGAAAAAGAAAAAAGAAGAGAGGTGTAGCTCGAGTATATATGATTGGTCTATCAGAATTCAAAGAAAAAAATATATCCTTCCTCCAAAAAATGTATTGAACAATGATCCCTCCAAAGTCCAAATAGAAAATTTCAGAAATGCATTATTATTATATGGTACGTACATGCAATGCAACTATTAATATATTATTATTGCTTGTGTACGCTTAAACGCATTTTCAATCGCACATTTATTACACATCATGTTGTCCAAGTGAATGTTGAACTAGTTTGCTATTTTATTCCATAATCTTAATACGGATTAATATGTAAAATTATAATTTTTTTTTTAATATAGCTAACATGTAAAATAACAAATTACACAAACCTCACTAACTTAAGAGCATAAATAATCTCAAAACGGGTTGTGAAGGGAGGTGAAGAGGCAATGAAACAGAAAAGAATAATGTTCTACTTTGAATGAATGGAGAGTGAGTGATTTAGTAAAGAGCTTATTTGAAAGCTTTAAAATGATCTCTCAAATAGTGATACAGAGAATTTTGATGTGGTGGTACAATAATATGCCAAATTATATTCATTGCATTATATTGCACATGTTGTGTTAGGGAATAACCAACAGCTACATTTATATATATCCCAAATTGATTTGAATTCGTCACTAGTCACTACCACCCATTGGAATGAAAGCACACTGCAAATTAATGCACAACTATACTCATACTTAATAAAGATTAAGATGCTTCTTTCCTTGCTTTCTATCTTTCCCACTCAGACTCAGTCAAACAAACAAAAGTGTGGAGATATATGAGACATGTTTTCTTCAGAGGGAAGCAAGAGGGATGGGATCTAAAATAAAATAAATAAATATGAAGCCAAAAAAGAAGAAGCAAAGACACAAATCCTAGTGTGGCCCCCCACATAACTCAATAATAAACATCACAAACAACACACCTTTACCAAAAGAAAGCCTCCCTAGCCACACAACTTTCATCTTTATCACCATCATGATCTCTCTCTCTTTCTCTTGGCTGTATCCACTTACACACATAGCCAAAACGTCATTCATCTGCCATGGAACAACACACAGGGAATACAGTATATAAGTTTAGTATTAAATTCTAGATGAAAATGAATGAATTTGATGGTAAATTGATGATGATGATGATGAAGATGACCTGTGGGGATTCTGGAGTTGGAAGCAAGATCAAGCCAAGAATCTGAACTAGTCTTTGGAGGCCACTGATCCCCAAAGAAGTGATGAAGTGGTCTCTGAGTAGTCTCATCACTGATATTACTCTCTTTCTCACTTTTGGCTGCTCTTGCTGATTTGAAATCTGTGCCCAGAACAAAGCAATGTGGTTGCTCTTGTCTTGGATTATTAATACCATTATGACTCAGGTTTTGAAAGTTTGAATAGGATTTATTGTTGTAGGAGCTCATGGATAATTGTTGTTGGTATGACTCCTGATGAGGGAAGCTTCTAGCATTATTAGACCCTGAAGCTTCTGGGAAGAAAGCCCTTTCATGATCTACATGATGAACATGCCTGAAGGAAATCAAAGAAAAAAAGTTAACCAAAGAGAAAGAAAGAAAAATAAAAATGTGATCTTTTTTTGCAGAAATGATTAATTAATTAACCTATAGTCCTTTTCTTGTTGAGAATAAGAAGCAGAGTCCAAAAACAGGTGGTGGGTAGTACTGTGGGGTGAAAAATCTGGAGGGTTTTCAGGAGGTCTGGAGGAGGAAGAGGAGGAGGTTGAGTATTGGGAGTAGAAGAAGGGGTTTTGGTAATTAGGATATGGGGAAATGAAGGATGATGATGAAGAGGAGGAGGAGGATGAGGAGGAGGATTCAGAGATGATGATGTTGTTGTTGTTATATGATTGGGAGGTGTTTGTGGTATTAATGGAGTTGGTGGTGGTTGATGAAGAAACTTCCACAGGCTTTCTTGAACGATTTCTACCTCTGTGCATGTGTTTCTCACAGTACTTAGAGTCTGGATATGCTTCCTTGGAGCATCTCCATTTCTTACCATCTGTTCTTCTGCATCTTCCTGGCTCTGGGTCTACTTTTCTCCCAAAACCCATCTCAAAGCAGCCCCATCCAACTGCAAAAATTAAAGTCATATAACAATTAGAAGTAGTTTAAGTTAAGAAAAGAATATGTGAAAGTGGTTAATTATATAAATATTACTGGGGTGGTGAGGGAAGAGCCTTGAGGAGATAGAAGAGTCCAAGCTTGTTTTGATGGAGAAGATGAGATCAGGAGGGATGGGAGTGCCAGAGACCATGTACTTGAAGACAAGAGCTTGCTGTTCAAGTTCTTGCCATTGAGAGGGAGTGAAAGGAGGCCTATTTCTTGCACTGCTACTACTACTCATCATGCTTGAATCTTGATGATTGATTGAGGAAGGAAGATAGTTTGTAATAGAGAGAAGGAAGGAAGCAGAATTAGAATTAGAAGAGAAATACTCAGAAATAGCTAGAGAGAGGAATGGAATGGGAGTGTGTGTTGTTGTGTTGTTATTATTATGACTGCACCGCCTGCTTCTGCTGCTGCTGCTGCTTCTCTTTGTTTTTTTCTCTGCTTGCAGCTGCCTTTGTTGTCTCTGACATCTTTTGCAGAAATCTATAAACAAATGTACAAAGCAATAACATCATCATAATAATAATCAATTCAATTTACATTTCAAATGTAGCTTACTCTATGCACCTTTGGTTCTGCTCTCTCCACATCACACTCTTGGAAAATAGTGCCATCTCATATATATATATATAAGTTTGAAACAAAGTAATTTGGTGGTGCCAGTAAAAATGGAGGTAAAAGGAACAAGTGATAAAAATGTATTTCTTATGTAGATAATAGAGTGGAATGTAAGAGTAATATTATTTGGTCAAAATATTAAATTGGTCCTTTAAGTTTGCACGAAGTTTCATATTGGTCTTTTATGTTTCAAAAAGTCTGAATTGGTCCTTTATGTTTGCAAGAAGTTTCAAATTGGTCCTTTCGTCCAAGTCCGTTTATTTTTTAAGTTAAGTGCTGACGTGGCATGCTGACGTGAACACACCATCTCTCCTACGTGTCAATTGAAGCTGACGCGGCATGCCGCATCATCGCCCAATACCATATGTGATGACGTGGTGCTGACGTGGCATGACACGTCAGCTTAAATGGACACGTCAGCACTTAACTTAAAAAATTAACGGACTTGGACGGAAGGACCAATTTGGAACTTCTTGCAAACATAAATGACCAATTTGGACTTTTTGAAACATAAAGGACCAATATAAAACTTCGTGCAAACATAAAAGACCAATTTGGGGTTTTGACCAATATTATTTGTTAGAGTAGAGAAAAGATAAAAAATAAAAGATAAAAGTATAAAATATTACTTTTACTCTCACTTGTGTTATTTATTACAAATTTTTTAAAAGCATTTTAATCTTAAAAAATTACTCACATCTCCCTTCTCCAACTGTCATATCTCATACAAAGAAACACATTTCCCTCTTATACTAGTGAAACTCTTTCCCACTTTCTCATGCCTATTAACATATCAAAATTTTACTTTACATCACCTATACTCATCATTTATCAAACAAGGCCTAATGTCGAACATATTGATTAATTCTTTTGTTAACTTCTACGCATCTCAAAAAATGAGATAATTAGTTTGAGAATTTTTAATATTTAATTAATAATGAATGACTCATTTCCTCTCGACCACAAATTAATTCAAAACAATTTTAAATTTTCAACTCAATTGTTTCCTCTTTTAATGTGTTTATAAGTTAAGGAGGACATCAATCACCATCATTGGCCATGGATATTTGATTTTGATAAGAAAGAATCTACATTTTGGTTCAAAGAATATTGAGCGTTTGCAAACTTTTTATTCTCTATTTATTAGTTTCACATGTTTATATTTATTCTCTTTGACTGATTAATAGTAAAATTTTATTTGAAGTTGTAGAAAAACAAAAATAATTAATAAATACATTTCATATATATCATGATATGAAGTGTAATGTAAGCCTCTTGAGTCTCGAGGAACATCTCTTTTGTAATCCGAATGTATGGTAACTTTTGGAACAAAAGAAAGAGAAAGTCACTTTCTCGTACGTGTTATTTTTACATCTTTTCTGGCTCACTGTGTGTGGCATGATCTATAAATTATATTCAATATCTTAAAAATTGATATAATATCAGATAAAAAATATAAACTTTAGTTTTTTACAGAATATATTTTATATATTCTTATTGGCCAAAAAATATTATGTATTCTTATTTTGCATGAAAATTATTTAAATAAACTAAAATAAAATTGTAAAATATAACTCAACTTTTTAAAAAAATTAATGTAATTTACTGTTTTGTTGGTACGGTATATATAGATGCTTTTTTTTCCTTTTTACTTTACTTTTTCTCTGCTTTCTAAGTCTTGGCTTTCATCATCTAAGTAGATATTGGGTTACAGTCAATTTGGGTTCTTTAGGTACCATCATCATTTCCCTTTTCAATGTTTGCTCCATTAATGATTACTGTAACCATACTGTGTGACATATCACATATATATATATATATATATATATATATTTTCTTTTGACCCCTTCATATATAATTATAAATTACTAGTTAAAGCTAGTCATTGAAGGATGATTAAGTCACACATTAAATTATGTCTAATTATTCTGTTCTTTTTAGGTTTGATTAAGTTATATATTCTAATTTTTTAAAAAAAATATATCTACCCATGTTTAACTTAGTTTTTATCAACAAAGATTACTTTTGTTTTGTGTACAAGAAGACATTATGATCTTATTTTAATATAATAATAATAAAGACAAAAATATAAAATAATTTGTGTTATTTTAGAATGAACACATGTTATACAAAATTTAACTTTTACTTACAAAAATAAATAAATTTTAGAGAATATTTGTGTAATATTAGATAAAACCTCATGATAATATATATATATATATATATATATATATGATTTTTTTAGGGAAAAAATATATATGATTTTTAAAATTAAATGAGTAGTAAATATGATTTAGGTGTAATTTCTTTTGAGTAATGTTCTCTTGGAAGTTTAAACCTCCAGCTTTGTGGTAATGGATAACTAGTAATCATGAAAGTATAATAAGTATTACATGTTTGGTAATCTTCTTTACAATTAACAAATGGAAGTCAGACAACTGGCAATTTTGCTTGCACCATGGATTGATAAGTATCCTTTTAAAAAAACATTTAAAGGCTCAATTTATTACAAATAAACATATTAAATTACTCATAAATAACTATACGTAAAAAATTAATATACTCTCCACTTGAAAGATTGCTAAGTATATTCAATTTTCAAAACATAAATAAATCTAATCTATCCTAATAAAACTCATAAACATCTAGAAAAAGCTACCCTACACAAAAAAAGTGAGTATCTAATATGTTTGTGTCTCATGATAATTGCATTGGTTCAATTCCTTTTTATAGATCAGATTGAGTCAATGTAATCTATTTTTGAAAAAAAAGGTATGTTTACTCTATGAAAAGTACATGTATTAAATATTTGACCTTCAAATATTTAAAAGAGTAATTCTGTAAAGAGAACAACTTCTAAAAAAAAATTGTTATCCCTTCACTCTATCTCTCTACTTATTAGGATAGAGAAAAAATTTAAATTTTATAAAAATAACAAGTGACTAATGGAAGTTTAAACCCAAAAAGTTTGAGCTCTCCACAGTCACTACCTATTTAAAATAAAAATACATAATTTGGTGTATAATTATTTTTATTTGCTACTTATTAGTTATTGTGTTATTAAATTTGCCTTATTTTTTTTACTGTAAACAATTTAATAAATAATAAGTAAAAGAATTTCAATAACTAAATCTTACAATTTCTTTAAACTTGTAAACTAATACGATTACAACATTTCAAAAAAAAAATCATTTCCTCAAATTCTCATAGTTTGTAGTAAAATTTATGTGTAGTGTAGTATTAGCCTACTTAATAAGTATTAAGTAGGTAATTTGTTAAGTAGGCTAATTACCTTTTATATATATATATATACACATTTGTATAATGTAACACAGTTGCAAAATGCTCCTCTTTTAAATTTATTTTGAGAAATACATGGTAATGGAGCATATATTATCTTGTAGAAGGGTCGTCCAACAATAATGGGTATTATAGTATTTAAGAAATTTGTTAGCAAGTCTGTCCTTATGGATGTGTATAAACACAAATTCGAATTGATTAAAATGATTTTATGTAAAGGATATTTCAATCAATAATTTAAACTAAATGATTGATTGCAGTGCATTTTATGTGATTCAAATTGATGGAAACACTCTTGTAAATTGTAATTAGTTGAATTTGGTGTATAAAGCATATGGGTTTAATTAGGTGTGTGTGTTGGTTCAAGTGTGGTATTAAAGAGTGATTTGGGTTGGAGAGAAGAGAGTGAATGGAAAAATCTATTGGGTAAAGAGAGGGTTTGAAGTTGTTTGTTTGCAATTGAAAGCACTTTGTCTTTGTCTGAGGCAAGTTGGCAGGAAAGTGCACTCTGAGGTTAAAACTGTTCACTTTCACTCTCTTTTTCTGTCCCATAACACATGCTCTCTCTTCCTCTCCTTTTTATTCTTATATATATATATATATATATTCATTTTACTCCCTCTTTTAACCCCTTTAAATCAAAATTCAATCTTTTTTTAAAAATTCATGTAAAATCCTGTCTCTAAGCACAGTCTCACTGACCTTTCCCTCTGAAGAAGCATTTGCTGCTTCACTGACTCTATACTTCACCTGGCTGGCTGGCTGGCTGGCTCGGATCTTTTTATTTATTTATTTATTTTTTGACTGTCTTCTGTGTTTTCTGACTGGTCTTTGCAATTTCTGACTTTGTATGATTTGCTTAACACAACCCAACCTTACTACTCTATACTCTATACTTTACACTGGACTTTTCTGTTTTCTTGCCTAACAATTACATCATTAATTCATCCTTTTGCCATCCCATATTTACAAAAATTGTTTCAAGTGAAATCACCTCAACATCAATTTTCTGTTTATTTCGCTATCACAATATTGTATAAGTGCTCTTTCAAGATCCCTACATCTGTGAATTTAATTAGTCTCTAAATTTTATTTATTATCAATTATCTTCTTAAATTTATAATTTACAATTAATTTTATTTTTTCTAGATAATCAATGACAAATGTGATACTAAGTCATATATTTAATTGTACTGTATTGTCAATTTAGTCACGATAATACCATTTAGTTTTTAGAGCCACAATGACAATTATGGTTAAATTAACAAAATAATGTACCAAAATATATGATTTGTCATCAATAATTCAGTATTGGAGGCACAGTCCATTTGCATTTGTTGTTAATAATGTAGATAGAGTTATAATAAAAGTGAAAATTGCTTGCAAATTAAAAATTTAAGAACACAGTTAAAAATAGGCAAAGTTTATAAGTAAAATTGACAAAAAAAAACCTAATTTGAGGACTAAAAAGATACTTTTGTGAAAAAATAAAATACCAACCACTTCAACAATGGTTTATAAAGGGCAGCATTATGATTGTTGCAACAAAAAAAAATAATATGACAGTGATATTACTAATTCTATAAGCGCATTTCACTTTTATTTCATTAATTATCCATTAACTAGCTTAATGTGAGGACTATATTAAAAGTCCAAACAACCTTTGTGGGCTAAAATAAGACGTTTAATGTTTATTAAAATGTCAATTTACTCAATTAAAAGAACTATTGTTGTCACTGAATATCTCAGCTGAGCTGTGATCTTTTTTCAATTTGTCGTCAGAGACTCACAGTGCAATTTCTGATTTGTATGATTTATTTATCATTACTTATTATGAACTGGCTTTGATCAAAATCAGACAATTTTAAATTGGGTTGGGTTTCTCAATTTTGATGCTTAGAAAAAAAAAGGGAGATACAAGAATTGTAACTGAATATTTAGAGAAATAAGAAATTTAAGAACATGAGCATTGAATTGAAGTATATATACCAAGCCAACAGAGAGTCTACGGTTGGTTAAGGTTTGGAAATTTATCACTTCAAACCCTAAGATCGATCGATGTGAGGGTCTTATTAATAGATGATATATAAATTCTCTCGTAAATCTTTAAAAAGATTGGGAGATTTTCTCTAACCTGATAGGGTACTGGTACTTACGCCTATCTAAAGTTTTTTTTTTTTTTTAAAAAGTATATATACCAAGAGGGGGTAGCAAGAGGAATTGTTTTTGTTTCCTGCATAGGCTAATTAGGTACAAAGGTAAAATTCACCATTGTTTTTTTAGGATGCTCATATAATAATGGAGTACCTTAGGACACTATTACTACTGTAATTTTACAGATACCATTATAAAGGATCATCATAATCTTTTAAGAAGCTTTGTATTCTAATCTATGGCTGAGATGTATTGAGTATTTAAGAAGATAGAAGGAATAAACCAGAACCACTATCTCAGGCTTGGATAAATATAACCCTTTTTCCATTTTAGCAAAAAAGCTGAAAACACTCCACAAACGGTAAATTTTCATGTGTTCTGCTTTTCCTCCACTACCCCTTGCTATTTGATATTCTAAACTTAATTATATTAAAATTGCTGTAAAATTTAATCTTTATATTTGATATTTCAAAGAGGGCCACCCTTTGAAACAGCCCCTCGGTTAGTAAGAGTAAGGATGCATACATCTAATTCTTTTTAGACCACACTTAATCGGAGTTTCGTGCATTACACCTCACTTTATATTTGAGAAATTAAACTATAAAGTTGCTAGCTTGTTGGCATGTGACCTGGAGGTCACGAGTTCAAATCCTGTAAACAGCTTCTCTATTGTAAAAGTAAGACTGCATACATCTGACCATTTCTAGACCACACTTGATGAGAGCCTCATACACTGTGTAGCACTTTATATTTGATATTCTAACTTCTAAGCTTAGTTTAAATGCTTAATTACTTGTTGCCCTTTACCAAACATATTATAGGTGCTTCCCTAATCCCTACCTAACACAATTCTTCCTATTGTAGAATGATTCTTTTGTTTGCTTCTAAAGCCTTGAAGGTTGCTCTATGCTTTTTTAGTAGGACTAGACTCAACAAAAGACTTGGTCTACAGGTGGCCACATAGGGGTGAATTTGTGTCCATATAATAAGGAAAATTGAATTGGTATTTTTGAACTATCAACTAGGGTTTGATTCTTCTGGAAAACAATCAGGGAAAATCTTAAATGCCCTAAGCTATGTGGAACAGTGGAAGTACTCATAAAATTATTTTTTTTGTCCATATGGTAGGGGAATATTAACATATGATTATGTATGTTTTTAATTTTTATGAGAGAATTTGTACTTTGTTGTCCATATTAGTATTCTTGTGAAATACAACCCAACTCTTATTATTATTATTTTCCCTCTTTCTCTTTTCACTTTTGAAAAGACTACATCAAACAACATGGTAGTTGGCACATTAGAAACTGTTTGTAAGTTTGTGACAGTAGAATTGCATAACATGAAGGACTAGAGCTATAAGTTGGGAGGATAATTTAGAGCTAACATTCATTTTGCATTCAATACATTTTGGGTAGTGATTGTGCAGTAAATTCCAAAGCAGAATACAAAGGGAATCCTAGAAAAAGGCTTGCTCATAGGCCAAACGTGTACAGTTATAATGAATAGTAAAACTATGAAGCACAAACGAATACGGACATGTTGACATGTACGTCAAACTTAAAAAAAAAAATCTAGAATAGAATACGACACGGCATATATTTAGGAAAATTGAAAATTGCCCTTTCATATCTTTGGCTCATTGGCAAGCACCCTCTCAATAATTTTTCTTTTTAGCCTAATTGTAAGGGCTCGATCCAACATTATATATCCTTTAGTTATGCTTATACAATATGTAAGCAGTCTAATATTTATGGGATGCTACTACAAGATATCTTAGCAAGAAGGGCTTCCCTCTTATCCACAAATTTCCATGATTCCTTTTCAGAGCACATCAAGGCATTTAGCTGTCAAAATGTCTGTTCATGTGCTTCCTCTCCCTCTTCCCATGTGACATATTGGACCACTTCCTCATACTAATCACCTTCCAATATTTAGCTCTTTGGAAAATAACATTCTCTTATTCTCCATATTTCAGGAAAAGAAAAGGAAAAAAAAAAAAAAGATGTCAGAAAAATTGCCCTTTCTGACAACATTTTGATCATTTTAGATTGACAGAAGAACATTCAATTCTTAAGAGTGGCCTTCATAAGATGTAGATTGATTGATATGTTATAATCACAAGAATTAACTTCCCAACAGTGTCAATAGACTCAATAAATATAGAGATAAACATCTCCAATCACCAATCTTTTCAGACCAATAATGTTTTATCAGCTGATTAAGGCCCTTCCTGTCTGAAAACTATAGTACCAATCATTATTCAATTACTCCATTTTTCTACTTTTCAACTCAACTCTATAAAAATTTAGTAAATTGCTTCTGTATGATATTACAGTGGGGACCTTATTAGCATTCAATTCCAAAGTTTGTGGGCTTGGCTCTCTCTCTCTTTTTTTTTTCCTTCCTTGGCATCATATACTGCATGCCCATATCTTTTGCTCCAACTTGCAATATCTAGTTCTTATAAATACCATTACACTTTCCCTACATTTCCTTCACACCAGAAGAATTGAATATCACATACACATTATCAAGATGCTTCACCTTCTCTTCCTCTTCTCTCTACTCTTATCCTCCTCTTCCTATGCTTTAGACTTCTGTGTAGGAGACCTCAAGGCCTCACCAGGCCCAGCGGGCTACCCATGCATACCAGCAGTCAATGTAACAGTAAATGACTTTGTGTTCTCTGGCTTAGTCGCATCAGGAAACACCACAAACATCATCAATGCAGCCGTGAGCCCGGCCTTTGTGGGCCAATACCCGGGTGTCAACGGGCTTGGGCTTTCTGCAGCCAGGCTTGACCTTGCCCCTGCTGGTGTGATCCCATTTCACACACACCCAAGTGCTAATGAGATCCTCCTTGTGGTTCAAGGTCGCATTCTTGCAGGGTTTGTGTCCTCTGATAAGTCAGTGTACTTGAAGACGCTATTTAAGGGAGACCTTATGGTGTTCCCAAAAGGGTTATTGCACTTCCAAGTGAACCCTACTGGGAGTAAAGCCACTGGTTTTGTCTTCTTCAGTGATCCTGACCCTGGCTTGCAAATTCTTGACTTTGCTTTGTTTGGCAATAATTTGCCTTCTCCTTTGTTGGAGAAAGTCACTTTCCTTGATGATGCTCAAGTCAAGAAGCTTAAGGCAGTTCTGGGTGGCACTGGCTAGATTGATAGATTAGGCTTAATGCTTCATTTGGGACATTGTTGTTAATTATTACCTTTTCATTCCATTTTTTTCCCCTTGTGTGTATTTGCTTCTTTTCATTCTTCTTTAGAGTTGGCTCAGCTTAAATCTCATTGTGTAATTGAATTCTTCAGATTAATGTCAGTGTAATAAATTTGAGTGTTTGCTTTGTTGTAAATCCAATTTTTTTCATTAGATTTGTCATTGAATTTTTCAGATCGTTAATAATTAATAGTAACTTTATGTTCCATTATGGATCTCCAACAAGACTGGAGGGCCATTTTGAACTAACGTTTTGGTTACTTTTTTTGGTTTAGTTTTTTCTCTTTGAGGACTTCTTGTCCTCCTCTTTTGTATTCTTTTTTTCTTCTCAATAATATTTCTTTTTCTATCAATATATATTTTAATGTTTCTTCATTTCAATCTTATATGGTTGGAGCTAGGAACCCTATCCATTATCCAATATATCTTGTGTATATGGTTGATAGTTTTTATTTAATTTTTTGCATTGTGCATGTCAACGTTAGGCTTAGCTAGCTGCAATGTCGTTTTTATTAGTGTTACTTTTTTAAAGTTAGATATTGTCTCTTTGTTCTCATGTGTCAATTATATAGTCCCCACAAAAATGACCCAAACAAGAAAAACAATAAATAATTAGTCCCTACGAATATTTCTAAATTGCTAGTTGCTACCACCTATTGTACTTGGTTCTAGTTTTTTTTTTTTTTTTTGAGTTGGGTTATGAAGAAAAGGGCAAAT
Organism: Senna tora; assembly: GCA_014851425.1. Lineage (NCBI taxonomy): Eukaryota > Viridiplantae > Streptophyta > Magnoliopsida > Fabales > Fabaceae > Senna > Senna tora. The sequence goes on along the minus strand of CM026268.1, from coordinate 922,647 downwards.
TTTGAATGTTTTGTAAATTAAAATAATAAGGTTAAATTAATCTTGTGATACCTATACATATAATTTCATTTAATTTTTAGTTGTGTTTTTTTTTTGGTAATTTTTAAAAATTTGTATTAACGTGCTAATTATATATATTTTGATTTACTCAGATTATTTAACATAAACTGTATATTATGTTATATACTTAAGTTATTTTATATAATTATTTATCCATTTATTTATTTTTGTTGATATAAATAGTGCATGTTTAGATTTTATAGTGTAATAATATATGTTGACAATTTCATCCTAAATTTAACATAATTATGAGAAAATGGCCGGCTACGAAGGGCTCGAAATGGGCTTGTACCACCCAAAGAGCCCATATTTAAAACTCCAAAAACCCATGAGATTCTTTTTGGGTAAAAATCTGAGATGAATCTCATAACAAAAATCACAACGAAATAAAAACCCATATTTTCTAATAAAAAAATTATATCAATAATGTTCATGGTTTGTTCTTGCTTGAATTCCCCCCATATTTGTAACGAACATATTTTAGAAACTATCCCTTTTCATTTAATTTATTGAAGTATGATGAAAATTAGAATAACATTATGCTTCTAAAAAAAACTAAATCTTTACATATTTTTACCTTAAGAAAATATAATTTTGACCAAGGAGTAAATAATTTTAGATCCATCAATGAAAAATCAAGGCCTCATATGCATTGCCTATTTTATTATTAAAACGAAATTGTGGGATCTAAGATGGTCTAGCTGATCAATGTGAAAACCAATGTTATAAAAATCGGATTGGGCCGGACGGTCTAACCGCTAACCGAATACAAAGGTGAGTCGGTTGGACAAGAAAAGTCATTTTTCTGGTTGAACCGGATTGGACCGAATTTAACCGTGATCCAACCGGTCAACTGGTCTAATTTTATTTAAAAAATAAAAAAATAAAAAATAACATAAAAAAGAAATTAGAGAAATCTTAAAAATTAAAATTAGAAAAGTCTTGAAAATTAAAATTTAAAAGTCATGATTATCAAGAATTGCATGTTTGGTTTGATTAAGTTCTTTTAGAGTTTGACAAGTCTTGAAAATTAAAACTTTGAGAAGTCATGTAATTTAAAATTTTAAAATTATGAATATTAAAACCTAAAATTTGAGTGATGTCATTTTATATATTAAGAATAATTATTATTTATTGCGTCATTCGGTTCGACCGACGGTTCAACCGGTTAAACCGATCAGACCATGAACCGAACACTTGTCCAAGTCTTTATCCGGTCCAGTTCAAAACTGATTCATGTGTTATTCTTTTATTTAGAAACGATATTCATGTGACTGTTATATGTTTCATATATATATATATATATATGTATCTCAAAATTCAATTGGTTGGATTGATCTAAACCTCATACAGTGGATAAAAGAACATATCTAGGAACAAACAAACATAAATATTTATTACTAGTATTTATTCACAAAAATACATTAATAGAGAAATGCCTAATTGCAGTGTCCCAGAATTAAATTTTCAGAACAAAAATTGACTCCAAATTCATTGTGTCATATCTGAAATTCTGAATGCCTCGGATGATATATAGACTGAGCTTCGGAGGGCATAAGTTAAATTACTTGGTTAATTTAAAACTCGTTCGTAATTATTCTTTTTTCCTATATTTCAGTTGAGTGTTGTAATTTATATCAATATTAGGGAAAGTGAAGGGAAAAAGAATCCGAGGTTTTGAAGAAGAAAACAGAGCAGAAAGAGTTGAAGTAGAGAAGCGTGAACAGACAAAAACAAGAATTTTTGCAATTAGTCAAATACCGTCTGCTTCTGCCGTCTCATGAGATTCAAATATTTAAGAAAAACACCTATCAACAACCCCTCTCAACACAACACAAATTCCTCAATTCAATCTTAAAACAATAATCTTGCCACCACCCAAGACAAACAAGACACATCCTTTCCCACTTGCCTAGGTAGACTAAAAAAATAACCTTAAATAAAACATCACATCCTCCAAATGAACAGCACACCAACAATTAGAAAAATGCCCTTCATTGTCTCTTCCACCAACATCTCTACCCCATCCTTCATTTTAATACTTCTATTTCTGTTTTTCTTCAAATAAAATATACAAACTAAAACCCACTTATGTCTGTCTTCCTCCCCTTTGAGTCAATGACCCTTCCTCTTTCATTTCATCTTTCAGATTCTTTCTCAGAAAAAAAAATATGACCATGGAACCAAATCCAGCCTCAGATCACATTCTAGATTGGCTTGAAGGCTCTGTTTCTTTCTTCCCATCATTCTTGGATGATCCATACAACACAGATGGCATCGAAGATTATCAATTGTGGGGTCAAGGACAAGACATAGGCTACCAGGTTGAGGTTGGTCCTGCATCTCCCAATGCTATTAGTCCCAGCAAAACACCCACTGAGCCATATAGTTCTAACAACCCATCACCTCCTAATTCTGATCTGCCAAAGAAAAGAAATGCTTCTGATGCTCTATCTTTGAAATCATCTCAGAATCATAAGTCCAAGAAAAGTAAGAGCCGTCCTGTGGCTGTGACTGTGACTGTGAGTGAATCTGACAATGGAGATGCAGTTGTTGTTGAAGGGTCAAAAACAGTTAAGAAATCTGGTTGGAACAAGAAGGGTTTGGCTAAGGCCAACGGGAATAACTGTAATAACGGTAACAACAACAACAACAAGGAAGGGAGATGGGCAGAGCAGTTGTTGAACCCTTGTGCTCTGGCTCTTGCTGCAGGGAATCTCAATCGTGTGCAGCACCTCTTATATGTTCTTCATGAGCTCGCCTCGCCTTCCGGCGATGCCAATCATCGCCTTGCCGGCCATGGTCTCCGAGCACTGACACACCACTTATCTTCTTTCACATCCTTTTCTTCCTCCTCTGCATCATCTGCAGGGCATACTACTACTTTTGCTTATGCAGACCCAAGGTTCTTCCAGCGATCTTTGCTTAAGTTCTATGAGGTTAGCCCTTGGTTTTCCTTTCCTAATAACATTGCAAATTCTTCCATTCTGCAAATTCTAGCAGAAGAACCAAAGAGTTCACAACAACATACCCTTCACATACTTGACATTGGGGTCTCTCATGGTTTTCAATGGCCAACATTCCTAGAGGCCTTGACTCGCCGGCCTGGCGGTCCTCCTCCATTGGTTCGCCTCACGGTGGTGACTGCCTTTGCAGAAAATGACCAAAATATGGAGACCCCATTTGCAGTTGGTCCTCCTGGTGACAACTTCTCTTCTAGACTGCTTGGTTTTGCCAAGTCCATGAACATCAATTTACAGATAAACAGGCTGGATAATCATCCATTGCAGAATCTAAATGCTCAGATTCTCAAAATCTCGCCAGATGAAACCTTTATTGTATGTGCACAATTTAGGCTGCACCAGCTGAATCATAACACACCTGATGAACGAAGTGAGTTTCTGAAGCTGCTGTGGAAGATGGAGCCCAAGGGGGTGATACTAAGTGAGAACAACATGGAGTGTTGCTGCAGCAGTTGTGGGAATTTCGCCACTGGGTTCGAGCGAAGAGTGGAGTTCTTATGGAAGTTCTTGGAATCGATAAGCTCGGCATTCAAGGGCAGGGAGAGTGAGGAGAGGAGACTGATGGAAGGAGAGGCTGCAAAAGCACTGACAAACCAGCGAGAGATGAATGAAGGGAAAGAGAAATGGTGTGAGAGAATGAAAGAGGCAGGGTTTGCAGGGGAGATATTTGGAGAGGACGCCATTGATGGAGGTAGAGCTTTATTGAGGAAGTATGATAATAACTGGGAGATGAGAGTAGAAGAGAACAGTATGAGTGTGGGACTATGGTGGAAGGGGCAGCCTGTTTCTTTCTGTACATTGTGGAAGCTGAATGAGAACGATAAGGGTGGATCAGGTTCAACATTGACAGCTCGGCTTTAGGTAAAAGGAGGTTTGGTTATGGCATAGAACGTTTCAGCAGCAGCTCTGTAAATTCACATGCTCTACCATGTAGAACTGTACTAGAACACAGAAGTTAAAGATGAGTTTGCTTTTTCAGACTCAGTGATGGTAGCACAAGAATTTTAAGGTTTTCATATACTTTCAAGTTTCAACACATCCTACAACAAAAATGCTACGGCCTGGCAGTTTAGGCGTAATTCTATAAGATTGTTTGTAAGATAAATGAGAGACTGCACATTCTTACTTTTGTTGCTTATGATTATGCATGCTTAATAGCTTTTACAGAGTAGATTGCAATGCTTCAGAGTTCAGAGTTTTGCTTTGCACCTGGTGTTTTTCAGTTTAAAAATGTGCTAGTGTAGATCACAATTTTTAATCTGCATAGACATAGAAACCAGCTATTAATTGAAGATGCACATGTCCAATGGTAATTATGGACCAGAATACATTCTTAAATTCAAATCATCACCATAATAAATATCATTGGCTATTGATCAGTCATAGTAACGGTTCATTAAACATCTGAAAAGTTGATAGAAAACTAATCTCACCAAACTAATCACAAGCAGGCTGTATCCCTAGCTCCCACTAAAAGTTGTAAGTTTTTTTTTTTTTCTAGTGGGGCATTTGGGAGTGTATGGTTTGATGCGATAACATCAAGAAATAAAAAGATAATAATGCACCTATTCGTGGGACCGTTTAGGAAGTTCCTTCTAAGCCTAGTACATCAAGAAAAAAAAACATAATAATGCAGACTGCAGAGCAATGTGAGCTTTCGTCCTTTGGGGGGAAATTGAATTCTATATATACAACGCAGATAGTACCATTCCTACGCCTGAAAGGTTTCCAAATACAGTAAGTTGCCAAAAAATGTTCTCTCTAAGTAGGGGAGAGGGGAGACTCGTATCAATCTATTAAGTCATAACAAAAATATTGACCGAATACATTCACATGAATTTCACAGAGAGGACAGGGTCATTCTGAACTCTAGATTCAATTCTACCAATCCAACCAAAGAACTGTGCTTCAGGGGGCATTCCAAATTCTGCTGCAGTTGACTAAAAAATAGACAATGTCTGCTCAAGAATCAAATATCCGCACCGAATTCCGAATTTCCTGCCGACACACAGGACACTTAGGGGTCACTTCACGTTCAACTGATATAGCACACCCTTGGCAACACACTAGATGCCCACAGGGTATAAAAACAGAGCGCCTTCTCCGCATTAAGCATATAACACATAATTGTCCTTCTGGAACATCTTCTATCTCATCATTATCTGCAATCAAAGAATCAGCATTGTCGGCTTGGCTTTCCTGCTGAAACTGCCTTTGTTGCCTCCACTGTTTCCACTTATTCCAGTTCCTGAAAACATTGGTACATCTTAATTGACTAGATGTTAACTTCAACCCAACAAAACTACAAGAAATTCCATTCCAAACTTCAATCTTACTAGACTGATAGGTGTTAAGGGGAAAAAGGCACCCAATGCCAACTAAATGAGAGATAACTTCTCAAATACAAGCTAAACAAAAGAAGCAAAGTTCATCATGCCAAGAAAACCCTTTACATCTATCAACGCTATTCAAGACATGTTCCAAATCCATTCAAGTTTTACACACAATTAAAATGAATAAATTGAACTCGTAAAGTAAAAATAGCATACCTCACAACAGCGTAGCCAAGAATCCCAATTGATATTGAACCAAGAAAAAGACCACTCCAAAAAAGTACTTTTGTTTTCAATGCAAGCTCAAAAACCATTTGATCTTTAGTCATGTCACACCTACAAAAGATAAGTCAATACTTGATAATTGTTTTTCATATGCAGCACTGCCACAAGGCAGAATCATTTCGACTAATTTATTCATCTATGTGCATTCAAATATCCTACTAGGGAAGAACAAAGCACGAATTATCAAGTATTATTTTTATTAATGAACCAAAATGAAGTAGACTTGTTGAAGGATTCTGGATACAAAAGCAATCAGCAAGTTGACAAGAATCAAGAAAATACAATCAAGCTTAACTGAAATCACACATTCACAGATTCTAAGTTAAAAGTAAGTTATGAATCAAGATGACCATAGCCACTCAATTGATATTTTCTCATAGCACCAGTCCTACTAGACAACATTTTTAATCAAAAGAGGAAAGGATTGAACCACCTTAAAATGAAGTCCCACAAACAAATAGCAAAATACAATGCAAAAGGGTATGGAATATTTTCAGAACACACAATGTAATGGTATAATTTCATGGTAAAAAGACTTACAGAAAATATGGTAGCTCTTTGCACGACTTAATTTCAGCAATTCCATCTCTAAAATGGAAGATGCCAACAGCACTAATATCCTTTCCCAGAGGAAGAATTTTTTCTTCATCCAGTAGGCCAACCTTCAGAAAGAGAAATTTTTGTATGTAATCATTTTAGCATATGATGCACTTATGATAAATATAATCATACAAGTGAGGGGAAGCTCCAAAATAGATTATCTGGACGGAGAAATAGAATAATCATTGAGCTCGAAGAAAAATCAACTTTCTGCTATGCATTGCCCCAAAGAAAAAATATTAACTCACCGGATATTCATGTCCAAAAAGTGTCTGCAAGAATGTGTAGGGAGATGCATTTATGGGTTGCAATTTATGATAAACGGTTGTAAGGGGTAAGGGATGCCTTGAGCCTTCCAAGTTGACAACAATATAATCAGACTGCCGTCCACTATCAACGAGAACAAAAGGCACCTAAAATGAAACCACGATATTTTCCAGGTTTTAGATCTCTATAACTAAATGACATTACAGAGAAAGAAAATTAAACCATAAAAGACCACAGAATCCTTTCAAATTACCATAAGAAGGAAAAACCTATCTTTGTGATCAAAATAAGAATCACCTCAGGAACAGCATACCCCTGAACAGGTAATTATCTACTAAAGAGTAAAGACCATTACGATGTTTGACTTTTTTGAAACATTAGACAGGCTATGTGAATCTACGTAATACAACCTTATCTGAGGATATTCTCCATCTTCTAGCCATTAAAAGTGAAAACTAATTTTTTCTGTGAATCAATGCAATACAAGCCTATGTGAATCCTAATCTACATGTTTGGCTGTTTCTATTAAATCAGGCTATGGTGGAAATTCAAAGCTAAAGTACATAAACAATGCAAAGTTTGTGGCATTCCAATGTGACGTGTTATTAACACCAGAGAGGTGAATGTGGATTTGCAAGGGGGGAAAAACTGACTACAAATATCCTTATCTGCAGTTCTTACTTATTAGTACAGAAACTCCTCCATTATCATAGAAACGTAGACTATGGTGACTTATGACTCTTATCCCTACAAGGCTACTAGATTGTAAAGTCAGATAATATTACATGAAATTCAAATACCTTATCAACAATTATATACGTATTTAATATATCTATGATGAAAAAAAAACAGTTACAAAGATAAAGAGGCTCAATAATTAACAAAGTTATGCTTTACCGCTCTTATAGATTTAGACTCCTGCTGCCTCCAAGTTCTTGCAAATAAGGCTCGAAGATCAGATGTCCAACCAAAGAAGCCCTTCCATTCATTATATATACACTTCACAGCAAGAAAAACAAAAGAAGATTCTCAGCTTTCTAATTCACCACTGAAATGCATTTAAGATTAATTGGAAGCAAATTTAACGTAGTTACTCAAGACGTAGTTGGCTGTTGGCCTAGCCTAACCTTAATGCGAACAAAATTTCAAATTATCATCATAAGACAAAAGGGTGAGTCAACATAGAGCTCAGCCTGTCCCTCATCAGACCAGTGCACCTATAAACTTACCAATTCAAATGAGGGCGAATTTAAGCTCTCGGTTAATTTACCGTGAAGACAAAATACATATTATACAATAATTGAAGCAATTTGCAACCCCAACCAGCCCTAGGCTGAGGTAACTACCCTTGTTCACCACGACTCGCGTTAATTTCTCCCAGTAAACGGAGTGGTAGAAGAATATTACCGTTTGAGTTCTCTGAACGACCACAGCTTTATCACCAGATTCGCGAGAAACCAAGACACAAGGCCTTAAGCTCTTCCAGCTGCTATCCACGGCGGACTTAGCCTCCACAGTTCCACGGACAAAAACAAGTTTGGAATCTTCCGAATCGTGGTGGTCGTCGGAAGTCTCGACGAGTGAGCGGAGGTCGGAAACGGAGAGAGAGGGCGCGGAACGGAGATGGCGGAGGGCGGCGGAGGTGGCGGTGAATTTGACGACGGATCGAGCGGCGACATAGGCCAAGGCGAGACCCAAAACGGCGCCGTCGAAGGACAAGGCTAACTGGGACAAAAGGGAAACTAGGGCTTGCTCGTGAGAGGACATTGTTGGGAATCAGTGGGATATGGTAAGCATCTCAATTCCTGGAGATTGGGGAATCGGATAATCTCCACCGAGGAAGGTAGCGGGAAACGTCGTCGTTTGGCGGTGAAATGGAAATGGTGGAATAGTATGAAAGTTGGAAACAAAATTGGGTGGCGCTCAAGAAACTACCTCTTATTCTAATTCTGATTTCTCTTCATTTTTGTTGACAAGTTCAGTCTCTGTTCACATAAGGCAGGCGCAAGTATTTTTTTTTTTTTTTTTGATAGGCAGGCGCAAATAATTTTATTTTGTTTTTAAATTTTTTCCGAATTAAACAATGAACAAAATATCTTTAATAATAAAACTATATTTTTAAATTACTATTTTCAATTTTTGATCCTATAAAAAAAAAAAACTTAGATCCATTTCCTTATGTCCATTACATCCAATTCCACCAATCATATATGGTATTTACACTCTCTCTCTTTTATTATTGGTTATATAAAAGGTGATCTTCTATATTCTCTCTCTACTGTGATTGGTCATTTAAACACTTTTTGCCACGTGTCATATTTATATTGGAGAACTGGATGTAATGGACATAAGGAAATGGATCTAAGTTTTTTCCAAAAAAAAATTACTATTTTCATACCTAAAAAATCTAATATGACTCAATTTAACTTTTAAAAATTTAATTTATCTCAATTTATTTGTTTATATTAATTGACAAAATTTTTGTTAGAAACTAAATTAAAACAAATTATATTTTTTTAAGAATTAAATTTGATATTTTTTTTAGGGATTAAATTTAATACATCTTTTAAAAGTTATCAAAATAATAATTTACTTATGGCAAAGTTTATATTTATTAATTAGTACAAATTTAATACATATACTACTTGAAATTATATATGTTACTTATTGTGTTTCAGTTGGTTAAATTAATTTTTTTGTATTTTTTAATGGTCCTGTGCTAGCCCTCCTAATTAAGCTAACTAGGCAAAATAAAATAGAGGAGGTTGAGAAGTAAAGAGTTTTTTTTTCTGTAAATAAATAATTAAATTAAATCAACGGAATCAAGTTACACAACATAAAACTTAACCAAATGATTCCGATGGCTTAAAAAAAAGAGTTTTTAGTTTAGCTCATTTTAAACTTGCAATATAGTCACTTCACATTTTTATTTCTTTAAACATTCTCTTTTTCATTTACATTTTCATTCCCTCAAACATTCTAGAAATCAAATTAGCCTTAGAAACATTCCAAACAAATTAAAAGAGGGAGATTCAGTTTAGACCATATTTCCTTGACTTTGATGCAATCTCTGAACAAATGTAATTGGATAGATTCATTCCTCTGAGTTACCACAGTGGATGGGATGGGCAATTGGGCATAGCTAACCCCTGCTTAGCTAGCAAAAAAAAAAAGGCCACAGGGCAGAAAGAAAAAGAGTGGAAGAATTAATATAAACTCCAAATTCAAAAGAATTATTCCGTTAGATATTTTTTTGTCAGAATTTGCTCCTTTTATTTATTTTTTGGTCAATATATTTGTGACTTATTTTAAGGACTAGAAGGACTAAATTGAGATAAAAAACATTTTTAGAGACTAAATTAAAACAATCTGTATCTTTTATAGATAAAATTGATAATTCTCTCTCTTGACTGAATTTAAAAAGCAGCCTAGCTATTCTTTTCTTGATATTTTTTTGTACCGACTCTTTAATTTGATGAATCAAGAACGTGTTCATTTGCTCCAACTTTGGAATTGAGGATGAAGAATTGTTGCTCCAGCTTCGGATCAATTTTAGGCAAATGAAGCAAGAAGCAAGTGTACTTAAATATAGTCGGTATCATTAATTATATGATGTAATTTTGTAAACCGGAAAAATTAATCTTGTGTAGCTGAAAGGTTTTTATAGCTTGTTAATTATTAGTGATGTGGAATATTGGTCAATTATTGTTGGCATGATGAGATTTTAATTTTGGAGAGGCGAATAAAGTTGTATTGTTGCATCTATATTCAAAATTTATGAATGTAATTTGTTCAGAAATGTTGAATATATATTGATTGTTTAATTATGTGATTGTTTAATTATGAACAAAATGATATTATCAAATTCGCCATGGCAATAGGCGCATCGTAATTTACTGCATGCCCTGTGTCCTTGATTACTGCAACCTTTGCTTTCGGTTCCAAGTGCCTGCAATAATTAACCACAATTAAACTAATTAACAATTAATAATCAACATAACTCCTATACCTTCATAATTTCATATATATATATATACACAGAGAGAGAGAGAATACAGTTCTTTTTTATGAAAGATGCAATAAATCTTAATTTAATTTCGAAAAGATAAAATTTATCTAAATTTCTAGTCTTTATAAAATTTTCAGTCATTATCTATAGACTAAATTTAATATTTTTCATCTTTTAATTAATTAGGAATTAAATTAAAATAAATTGTATCTTTCAATGATAAAAATGTTAATTTACTTGTATATATATCAACAAATGATCAGTTCGAATTTTGTATATGAAAAAATTCGTTACGAGAAAACAAAACACCATTGACATTATGAGATTTCAACTAGCTTAAATCAAATTGATGAGAGCAAAATTAATAGACTTAAGAATTATTTGTAGTTAATTTCGAACAGAAATATATTTATACCTCTCCAATTGATAGGCATGGGCTATGGGAAATACTTTATCCTTGTCACCCCAAATAATCAACGTTTCCTTCATCCAAAATCAAAAAGGAAAAAAAAATTGTTAACAAAACAAAAAGAGTAAAAGTATACAAAATTTCCAAGGTTTGAATCTGCAAATCATCAATGTTGTACAAACAATTAAAAGTGTTCATCTATATATATATATATATATATAATACCTGACTTAAAATTCCAAGGTTTGAATCGGCTTCTTTATTGAGTAAGTACTCTAGAATCTCGGTTTTCTCCTTCCTATAATCTTTATGCAGCACCTACAAACATTAACAAGTGAGATCACATTAACTAATGCAAACCATCAATCAAACAAAACCATACAAACAAAACCTAATAATTAATCTCTCGAGTACTCAAGCAGAACCCTCATCATCATGCAATGATATTCCAAAGTGATGGATCAAATTAATTAATAATATAAAAGAAACAACAAGTTAATTAATCTTACTTTGAGGCCTTCTTCCAAGAAAAAATCAGGCACCCATTTGATAGGATCAAACTTGTACATACACAAATGCAACAAACCACGAAGATCATTTGGATTCTGTGGCACAAGCAAATCCAAAGGACTCCTCCCAATTTCCTTCAAATGTGCCTCCTTTTCTTCCTCTCTATAACATATCCCACAACTTACTATCACAACCTTATCCACTTCCTTAGGGTACATCTCAGCCATCCTATAAGACACATACCCTCCATAACTTATTCCAGCCACACTATACCTACTTACCCCCAATTTCCTCATCCCTTCTCCCACACATTTCGCCTGAAAAACGTCCGACCGATCGCCCCGGCCCGTGCGGGAGTCCCCGAAGAACAACAGGTCCGGCACGTAGAGGTTGAGCCGCCGAGACAACGGCCGGATTTGCCAGTAAAACTGCCACCACGATGTCCCACCGTAGCCGTGGATTAGGGCTACGTTGGGCTTCTCGAGATCCGGTTTGTTAGTGACCCAGAAGTTGACCACGGTTTTGTCGTCTAGCGTGACGGAACACGGGGACAAATTGGACAACCTGAAATTAAGTCTTAGGAACATTTCGAGGACTTTGATTCCGACACGTACTAGGATTCCTACCAAACGTAGAACGAAGTTAGGGATGAGTAATGGGATTGTGTTGTAGAGAGACAAAGTGAGGTAATGAATGAGGGAAGTGGAGATGGAGAGAGGAACACATAGAAGCTTAAAACAAGTTCTGTTTTTAAGCTTCATGATTATTAATTGTGAGCAAAAATTGATGAGTACTATATATATATATATATATGTACAATAATACATATGTTGTCTCACAATTCACAAACTGGAGTCTTTTAAGTAACTCGAAATGGATATAAAATTTTAAAGGGTTATAAAGTGTGGAGATGAAAGGGATTTTGTTGTAAATAGATGAGTATGAGTAGTGTGATAGAGGAATTTACTTTCGTATTGTTATTTTTTGCAACAAATTAAAAAGAAAAATTGTAGGAAGGAGATTGGGAATGGAAAGCATTGTTCGGGTCTTCAGGTCATGTAAATCGGACTTCCTAACGGCTTAGCTATTTACGTGTTGTGTAATGTGTTGGTCTTCATTTTTTAGGGATTTTCAATTTATAGGGATATTATGTATTTTTAAAATTACATTTGTCAAATAAAATAACATCAAATGGCGGAAGATCCAAGTAGAGACAGCATGTGGCCGGCACATCTGTGGCATAATAGAATGAGGAGGAAATTACTATGTTAGTTATTTAAAGATTTAAGATTGTTTTAATTTAATTCTTGAAAAATATAAATATTTAATTTAGTCTTTAAAAAATATTTTTTGTCCTAATTTGATTCTTTTTAATTTTTCTATCAATTTAATAAACGACTTCACATATTACTGCCCGTTTATTAAACTGACAGAAAAATTAAAAAGGACTAAAGTGAAACAAAAAAATTATCTTTTAAAGATTAAATTAGATATTTACATTTTTAAAACTAAATTAAAATAATTATAATCTTTTAAGAACTAATTTGATTATTTACTTTAGAATGAAAGTGAGAATGTGACGAATTTCTTTAATTTTGCCTACACAAAAACCAATACTCAAATGTGGGTATATAAGCTTTTTTTTTAATTTATCTAAGTATTTTGAATTATAAACAAAAGTTAATATTTTTCCTAAAAATTTAGCAAAAGATAATGTAACTATTGTAGAAAATGAATAATAGTAGAAAATAAAGAATAAGATAAATTCGTTTCATAAAAAAAGAAGAATAATAAGATCAATTTATAACTTTCATTTTATGGTATATAATATATAAATAACTCATGTATATTTCTGTTGTACCAAAAAATAACTCATGTATTTTGTATTTTAATATAATTTGTAATATTTAATCTTACTTAATGTATACTAATTAAATTTTTTTTATAAATATTATTTGATAGTTAAAAATATTATTTTTGTAAAAAAAAAAAGGCTGTTTATTTTTTCTTGAGAAACAGTCAAGGGCCCAGCCCAAAGTACAAAATATCAACCAATTCCTAATATGGCTGCACCAAAGTCCCCGACTTGACTGTTTTTTTTCTTGATAAACAGTCAAGTTTTTAACGTTTATTTAATTTTAATTTATTTATTTATGTTTATAATTGGTATCAATTTAGTTTATTTATTATTCAAGTATTAAAATTATTTAACAAAAGAGAGGGGTAAAAAAGAGAATGCGAGGGACCAAACTAATGTGAATTGGAATCGTGAGGGAGCAAATTGGTACTAATAAAAAACGCGAGGCAAATTGACGTTGGGGATCAAATTGAAAAAAATTACTAAATGCTAAGGACCAAAATAAGATTTTTGTTAAATTAATTTACATTTGAGAATTTAAATTCAAACAAATTTTAGTTTTCTAGAATTAAATTGACGTTGTCCTAATTTGATTCTTTTTAATTTTTCTATCAATTTAATAAACTGACAGAAAAATTAAAAAGAACTAAAGTGGAACAAAAAAAATTATCTTTTAAAGATTAAATTAAATATTTATATTTTTTAAAACTAAATTAAAATAATTCTAATCTTTTAAGAACCAATTTGATTATTTACTTTAGAATGAAAGTGAGAATGTGACGAATTTCTTCAATTTTGCCTACACAAAAACCAATACTCAAATGTGGGTATATAAGCTTTTTATTTAATTTATCTAAGTATTTTGAATTATAAATAAAAGTTAATATTTTTGCTAAAAAAATTTAGCAAAAGATAATGTAACTATTGTAGAAAATGAATAATAGTAGAAAATAAAGAATAAGATAAATTTGTTTCATACAAAAAAAAGAATAAGATAAATTTATAACTTTCATTTTATGGTATATATAAACAACTCATGTATATTTCTGTTGTACCAAAAAATAATAATAACTTACGCAAAACAAATGTAAAAACTTTTAGTGCTCTTAAAAATGGAAGAGACGCTCCAAGAAAAGCAAATAGGGATCTCGACGGAAGTCCAAGATCAAGTGTTTCGGAGTAACAAGAAAATCAAACCAAATGAGGGGGAAGGGAACCACGACGCGGCGGTGACAGAAGAGGAGAGGGATCCTCAACCATCTCCAAAACCTATGGACCAGAGTCCGATAGGTAGAAATGCAGAAGAAGCAAGCACGAAGGAGGGGCTGCCTCCACCAAAAGCTTCAGGGGTCAAAAGATCGCTATGGGGAAACGAGAAGGGAAGCCAGCTATCCTAAAAGGATAAACTTATGGCAATCAATGGTAGAGGAAATGAGGATCATAGTGATGAAGAGGAGGAAAACATGTCTGATCTTGACGAAGAAATCGAGATGGAAAAATCTCCTGAAGAAGAAGGAGACGATGAGGAAATCTTCTGCCCGATCTTGAGAATATCCCAAGAAGAAAAAAGGAAGCTGTACAAGGAATGGAAGCTATCTCTTTATGTGAAGATATTGGGGAAAACCCTAGCGCTTAGATTCCTAAAAATTAGACTGGAAAGATTGTGGCAGAGGCAGGGTAAGATCAAGGTCGTGGATATCGGTAATGGTTTCCACAATGTTATGTTTTCAGACATCTCGGACTATAAATTCGCCCTACATGAAGGACCGTGGATTTTAGCAGAACACCAGTTACTTGTGCAGAGGTGGAGGCCAAATTTCGATCCGTTCAAAACAGAGGTGAAGAGAATTCCGGTGTGGATAAGGGTTCCAAACCTGCCAATTGAACTTTATGAGAAACATATCCTTTGGAGGATTGGTAGCCTGTTTGGAAAGACCCTAAAGATCGACGAGCACACTCTGAAAGAAAAAGAAGGTTATCTGGAAGTCGAGAGAGCTAACTTTGCAAGAATCTGTATTGAAATTGACCTTCGTAAGAAACTCTTGTCCAAATTCAGATGGGTGGGGAGATTACATAGAGTAGAGTATGAAGGTCTAAGATTGTTTTGTTTTGAAAACGGAAGGTTTGGCCATGGAAAAGATACTTGCCCAGAAAAGGAGAAAGAGGAGAAAGTCGAAGGACAACCGTCTAACCCCAAGGACCCCATGTTCAATTTTCTTAATACCCACAAGCAGGTGGCGGTAGGTGAAGAAGCATTCGGGCCATGGATGCTTGTTGATAGAACTGCAAGGCGGAAACCAAGAGCTAATTACAATCAGAACCCACAGAAAAACCAACAGGGGAACCAAAAATCCCCTCAAAACTCTGTTGTTCTTCTAGATAATATATTTGAGGCAATAGAGGATCAGGCAAATGAGGACAGCATGAACGTCGACAATGACATCCAGGAGGTGCCTCAAGAAACTCATGACCCAGTTAAGGAACAGAGGCTGGAGGAATCAGCACCACAGAGTACAAAACAGAAAAATGGGAAACAAAAAATAAAGAAAGTAGAAGGAACTCAAGGAGGGGGAAGGAATTTAACCCCCAAAAAAATCGGTCAAAACTCCTTATGAGAGAGCGCACAAGCATACGGTGGTGACTTCTCAAGGAAATAGCAGGAAATCGATGAAAAATCAACCTGGCAAATCTCCTCCTAAGCAACCCGAGGGTAAAACCAAAAACCCCAGGGCTCCAGGGGATAGCTCAAAACCAAAGCTGAAGGAACCTCCAGATAACTATGAGGAAACTTTGGCTGCAATGAGAGAAATGGAGAAAGAATTGCGGGACTCAGGAAGGCTCCTATCTGACTTAGGAGCAACTCAGGTGTACAGTAACTTTTTATAGTTATGACTCTTTAATTATTTAAAATTCATGAATATTTTAGTTTGGAACTGTAGAGGATCCTTGTCAAAAGGTTTTGCAGGTCTTATCAAAGATCTTTTCAGGATTTACGAGGTTGATGTCTTGGCCTTACTAGAAACCAGATGCTGTGGCAACAAAGCAAATAGAGTTATTAAAAATTGTGGGGTAGACCACTTTGTTCGGGTTGAAGCCGAAGGATACTCGGGTGGTATTTGGATTCTTTGGAGGAAGAGTAACATAAATATCGAAGTTATTAATACTAGTTTCCAACACATTCATTGCTGCATTAAGAATTCCTTTGTGAACAATAGAATTTTTGTAACTTTTGTCTATGCTAACCCGAACGAGCATGTTAGATTTTTCTGTTGGCAGAAACTTGTCGAAATTGCAGGAGCCATGGAGGATCCCTGGCTTGTGCTAGGGGATTTCAACAGCTACATTTTCTCTTACGAAAAGAAAGGAGGTGGCAATCCCAACATTAGAACAATGCAAAGCTTTTCATCTTGTATTAGTGCCTGCAGCCTAATTGACTTGGGTTTCAAAGGGCCGATGTACACATGGAAGAGGAATGGAGTCATGGAAAGACTGGATAGGGCCATGGGAAACATTGAATGGAAACTAAGATTCCCTGAGACAACTGTTTGGGTGCTGCCAGCTATGAAAAGCGACCATAACCCTTTACTAGTGTCTCTGGCTAACCCTATAAGAGTGGTGACCGGGGAAAAGCCCTTTCGTTTTCAGCTTGCCTGGATGCTGCATAATGATTTCTCTAAGATCGTCTCGGATTCGTGGCAGCAATACAGAAGTTGGAATGAAGCTACTTCCAATTTCACAAGTAGGGTGTCTGAGTGGAATTTGAAATCTTTTGGTAATATTTTCCAAAAGAAAAAAGATATGATTAAGAGAATGCAAGGGATTGATAAAGCCCTATCTAAGCACGATAATAGCTTCCTCTCAGACTTGCAAGAGAAACTTTGGAAGGAGTATAAGCAAATCTTAATTCAAGAAGAGCTCATGTGGTTCCAAAAGTCTAGAAGTAATTGGATCAACTATGGCGATCGTAACACAAATTATTTCCACACATCCACAGTGATTAGAAGAAAGCATAATACTATTGATTCCCTGCAAGATGATGATGGGGAATGGATCAAGGATGAGGAGAAATTGAAAGTAATGGTCTCAGACTTTTTTAAATTGTTATACATTAGTAATGATGTCTCTTCTTCGCAGCTTGAGTGTGACATTGGCTTCCCGAGCATTGATGAGCATATCAGAAATAATCTGGGAAGGCCTGTGACGGATCAAGAGATTGAGACAACTATTTTTAGCATGAGTCCGCACAAAGCTCCGGGTGATGACAGTTTGCATGCGTTCTTCTTTCACTCTCATTGGGGAACAATCAAAAACTCTGTGGTATCCCTTATTAAAAATATTTTCGCTGATCCTAGGAGAGTTATGGATATTAATCACACTTTACTTGTGCTTGTTGGTTGCCAAATTAACCGGTGCAAGTATACACCGCCAACAAGTAATATAATGATAAGTAGAGTATCGTCCACAGGGAACTAAGCTAAAACGAATTAATTACCAATGCGTTCAAATTTCACCTAAGTCAAGCAACCAGAATCTAATGATTTAATTCAAATCAAACGAACAACGCAATTTAGCAAATTCAATGCGAAAATAAGTCAAGAGAGTAAATGAGATTAAGAGCTCTTAGGATTGTAGTTTCACCTAGCACTTCACTAATGGAATTACACTATTTTTTTTTCACTACTCAATTCATTGGTTTGGTGTTAGTCTTAGCCCTATTTTCGTTATATGAATCTTCCAATCCTATATAATTTCTACCTCTCTAATTAAACTCCACATATGCCTATGGAAGCTAAGTTCAAGAGATGCATTAAATTCAAGCTAAATCCAACTCCTCAAGGCCCTTGGGTATATACCTATCCTTTGGGCAAATCAAGTTAATCAAGAATAATCAACATCAATCAAGAGGTATTCAACTCAAAGACTAAATTTATGGGTCCTTTCCCAAGGAAACCCCAAATTCTCTAATTCCCCTAAGTGATGGCCAAACAAATAGGGTTCATCAAGCACAAAATTGAATAAACACCAAAATCCATTAAATCAAGCAATCAAAATAACAAATCCATTAGTTTACATGCTAGGGAACCACAATCCTAAGACAAGAAGAGCCTAGCCTATCATTGTCATCAATATAAACACAGCCCTAGAGTGATACATCAGAAAAATCACAAGAGTAAAGAAGAAGAAGAAGAAAACTCCGTTTCCAAGGCCTAAATCAACTCCTTGCTTGCCTCCGGACCATGAAAATCACTCCAAGAACTTGAAAAACTCTAGCCCTAGCACAGCTCCAGCTCCAAGCTTCTTCTCCAGCTCTGGCTCCTCCAAAACGCGCAACCAAAACCCTTTTAAACCAGCAAAAATACGAAATTCCCGAAGTGCCCTGCGACACGGCACTATAGCGCTGATTATGGCGCTATAGCGCTGAGGCCAGCGCTATAGCGCTGTTTTACGGCGCTATAGCGCCGTGTCTCTGTTTTGCGGCGCTATAGCGCTGTTTTGTGGCGCTATAGCGCTGTGTCTCTGGAAAATTTTTGGTTCTTTCTCTAATACGACGCTATAGCGCCGTTGGATGGCGCTATAGCGCTGTCACACTGTTCCAAGCTTAAAAAGTGAGCTTTTCTTCAATCCAAAGGTTCCAAATTAGCTCCGGTTGACTCCAACTCAACTCCAGCTCCTTCAATACCATGAACTCAGCTTTTTGGAATTACTAATTTGGCACCTGAAAATTCAAGAAACTAAATCAAGACCTTGGCACTAACTCAATATGCCAAATAGATACAAAAATCAATCACACTGACGCATATTTCCCTTAAGTCTTGATACATGCTTCACTAATATATCAGAATGCGTAAATCACTAAAATAACACCAAATTCACACCCAATGATCAATATACTCTCAAAAAGGCATATAATTCACCCTCTTTAACTCTATTTCCATAGAGTTATCACACCCCCAAACTTAAACCTTTGCTCGTCCTCGGGCAAATCAAAATCATGCAAAAAGGATAAATGCATTCACCAATTCCCATAAAAGCTTCATAAATGACTTACTTGGATCCTCAGCTGCTACATCCTTCACTGCTATTAACAGAAAACTCACTTATCCAAGCTCATTAATAAAAAGATTCAAAATTAGGGAAAAGTTTCTTGCCTACTTCTGGAGTGCGTGTGTGCTGATAACTAACGATCTCTCCTACATGATTTATTGGTTTAGTTTAGCATTACCTTGATTGCTTAACAACTCAAGATTGAGACTTCATATGCTTAACTTTCTACTCTTTCTCCACTAATGTAGACAACACATGAACTTAAGATCCCTAGGACTTATTAGGCTTGAAACGTGGCCAAGGGTTTGGGCTAACAAGAAAAGGAGTAGGATTCAAACAAATTCAAGAGTTAGCAAAAATTTACTTCAAAGCACAAATCGCCACATGGGAACTTCCCATTTCCACAAGCATAAGTATTTTTCTTTACTTTACATTTTCTATTTTTTTTTTCGTTACCTATGCACGGCAACTTTTCTTTCTTTCATTCACCTTTCCCTTGTTACATAGTTACTAACTATGTTTTTCTTTCTTTCTTTTCCTTCATTCTCCTATCTAGGCATGTGCTTCAACTAACCTCTTGAAAGGTGTGTTCTTTGTTTTTCGGGTTAGAGGGGCGGCTCATGCGGCTACCAAAGAAATTAATTTATGGTTTTTCACATTAGGCTCAACAGTAGGGTGCTAGGGAGTAAATGAATAAGGGTAGTCTTAAAAGGCTCAAACGCAGAAAGAACTGCCTAAATCATATCCCTAGTTCATGCATTGCCTAGGATTTCGCCTCGAAAGAGTATGAGATAAGTTCTAGAGTCCCAAAGTTAAATTAATTATGCAACCTAAGTCCTGCTATTCCTTTCCTCTAAACATGCATTTGATCCCACTAGTTATCTTGTGCGTGAAAATTTTCCAGAAATATGTGCAAAACAAATCACTAATTAAGGAACTAAGTAATGATGAACAAGAACAAGGTTTTCCATTAATTGCAAAAGAATGCAACTAATTTCCTCATTGGAGTTAAATCAAAATGAAGCCAAAGGAAAAGAAAAATGCAAACACCTAAGCTCAAACTAAATAAAATTTGCCCTGAATTTAACAAAAGCCCAAATTTAGGAGAGTTCATAAGAAAATCTTCCCCACCCCCAAACTTAAAATGAACATTGTCCCAATGTTCAAAACATATAAATTGGGCAAAGGGAATGGGTACCTGGGTCAACTAGAAAGTATAAGACATTTGGTGTCATAAACAAACAAACAAAACAAAACAAAACAAAAGAACAGAATCCAACAAAATTAAATGATTACAGGGATAATTCAAATCACTAGTCCCACCAAGCATAAGCAAATGAATATTACAGTAATCTCAATATACTGATGGGTACCAGTAATATTATCACAAGTTCTCAGAAAACACAAGAAAGCAACACAAAGCACAACTAAAGCAAAAACAAAGACAAAGACAAAAACAAAAACAAAAACAAAAACAGGGATAAAGGTAGCAGGGGCATCCTGAATCAATGCTCTGGAGGAGGCGGCAGATCTTGGTAGTGCGGGTCCAGCTTGTCTCCATTGGTGTACTTCACAAATTCTCGGAAGTTTTGATGAATGACACCATACAAGCTGTGAGGTGCTGAGTTTGCGCCTCTAGATAAGCCATCCTAATTCTCCTTTTTATGCTCCATTGTGTTTCCTTGAATCCTGGTAGTTTCACCCTTTGTGCATTTGGTCCTTGCTTGGCAACCACATTTGCCCTGTAATTGAAACAAGAAAAATTAATCAAAAACTAGCTAGGAACCTAACTAACACAATCAAAATTAGACAAAATCACACTTTAAAATTAAAAGCAAGGGGACTCAAGACGTCTTGGGTTGCCTCCCAAGTAGCGCTAAGTTTAAAGTCTTCAGCCAGACTTTCATATTTTGTTTCTTATCCTGGATCAATTGGAGTAAAGGGAGTTGGCGTGGCATTGCAGAAATTCCATGTGATAGCACTTTCAAGGACTATATTGTCTTGCAACCGTTGCATGAAAGTCCAATCTTGTTCCCTTGAATATGATGGTGAAGGTTTATGGCACCAAGGCGGTGCTCTGATTTTCCAAGGTGGGGTTTCTAGTATCTTTGCACACCCAACAAAGTCAACATCACAAGCCTCAGCATAAGGATACTTGAAAACTCCACTAGGATCAATTGGGTGGTATTTTAATTCATCATCCTGAACTGAACAATCTACCACATTAACATGAAAACATTCTTCAGTTTCTCCTGGCAACTTCATTGCTTTGAACACGTTAAATTTTACCTCTTGATCTTGGACTCGCATTGTCAGCTCACCTTTCTGCACATCAATAATAGTTCTTCCTGTAGCTAGAAATGGTCTGCCCAAAATGATTGGTACATTTTTGTCTTCCTCGTAGTCAAGAACAATGAAATCAGCTGGGAGAATAAGCTTATCAACCTTCACTAACACATTTTCAATAATGCCTCGCGGATAAGCTATTGACCGATCAGCCATCTGCAACATAATAGTAGTGGGGCTAGCTTCCCCTAAACCCAGCTTCTTGAATATAGAAAGAGGCATTAGGTTAACACTTGCCCCTAAATCACATAAAGCTTTGCCACAAAACTGATTGCCTATAGTGCAAGGAATGTTAAAACTGCCTGGATCCTTAAGCTTTGGTGGAAGCTTATTTTGTAAAACGGCACTGCATTCTTCAGTGAGAGCTACGGTCTCAAAATCAACCAATCTCGTCTTCTTTGACAAAATATCCTTCATGAATTTCACATAAGAAGGCATATGCTCCAAGGCTTCAGCAAAAGGTATGTTGATATGCAGCTTTTTAAACACATCTAAAAATTTCTTGAACTGTTGATCTGAATTATGCTTTTGGAGTCTTTGAGGGAACGGTGGTGGAGGTCTATAATTTGTAGGCACCTTCTTAGGCATGTCCCCATGTGCCTCTTCAACTGGTTTCTCAATCACCACTGGTTTTACCTCCTTACTTGCTTCATATTTCGTTGTCTCAGGATTCCCTTCTATTTCTTTCCCACTTCTCAAAAATATTGCATTGCAATGCTCCTTGCCTTCTTTCCTAGGATTAGGCTCAGTGTCACTAGGAAGGGTACCTTGCTGTCTATTATTCAAAGCAGTTGCCAACTGACCCATTTGAGTCTCAAGATTTCTCAAAGATGATGCTTGGCTTTGGATTAATGCAGTTTGATTTTGAATAACTGCATTTTGACTTTGCATGAGGGCGTCATTCTTAGACATGTAGGACATCATCATCTCCTCCAAGGATGGCTTCTTCTCAGTAGGTGGAGGTAGTGCTCTGGCTTGTTGATTGAAACCCCCAATATTAAATCCGGGTGGATTGTTGGGACGTGAAGATGAAGACGGTCCCGCACCTTGATTTTGACTCCAAGAGAAATTTGGGTGATTTCTCCACCCTGGATTATAAGTGTTGGAGTAAGGATTATTGGCATTCCTGTTCGCCAGATACTGAACACTCTCAAAGACAAGAGGGCATTGCTCTGAAGTGTGCATTTCTCCACAGTTCTCACATGCTTGCACAAACGGGCTCACAGCCTTAACTGCTCCCTGAATACCCAAAGATTTAATCTCTTTAGTCAAAGCAGCAATTTGAGAAGATAGGGATGCAAACATATCCGAGTCTTGTACTCCAGTAACTCGTGCATGCATATGTCTGTCCGAGTGCCATTGATGATTATTAGATGACATTGTCTCTAATAAAGTGTAAGCAGCATCTACTGGTTTGGACATTAGAGCCCCATCAGCTGCAGCATCAATGGACGTTCTGATCTCAGAAGATAACCCATTATAGAATGTTTGCACTTGAAGCCATTTTGGTAGCCCAGGATGTGGACATTTTCTCAATAATTCCTTGAATCTTTCCCAAGCTTCATAGAGACTTTCATTGTCCAAAAGCACAAAGGAAGTTATGTCATTTCTCATCTTGGCAGTTTTTCCAGGAGGAAAATACTTAGTAAGAAATTGTTGGGTCAACTCTTCCCATGTAGTGATCGACCCCTCTGGTAAAGATTGTAGCCAAACTTTTGCCTTATCCCTTAATGAGAAGGGAAAGAGCCTCAGACGAATAGCATCATCAGAAACACCATTATGCTTGAAAGTATCACAGATCTCCAGAAAATTAAGGATGTGGTTGTTGGGGTCTTCAATAGGTGAACCCCCAAACTGCCCATTAGCTTGCAAAAGTTGGATAGTAGCCGGCTTGATTTCAAAATTATTTGCTTGAATAGATGGCCTCCGGATACTATGTTGCAACCCATCCAATTTCGGGGTTGCATAGTCAGACACATTGCGGTTGTTTTACTCAGCCATTTTAGCTTCTTCAGAATGAATGCTCTCTGGTGAAGATGGAGAAGTAGGACTTCTAACCGGAGAATGAGAGATAGCACGCCCTCTCCTTTTCCTTCCACGCACAGGAGGTGGTGAAGTTTCAACAACTCTCTTCTTCTTCTTACCACAAGGCATACACTAGAAAGAGTACCTGAAAAGATACACAAACAACTGAATTTCAACTAACAATTACTAAAATCAGAGAAAATAAAAACATAAAATAAAATGCTTGATCTAAGGCGCGTATTTAGCACTAATATCAATTAAATTTCAACTAAGTTCCCCGGCAACGGCGCCAAAAACTTGTTGGTTGCCAAATTAACCGGTGCAAGTATACACCGCCAACAAGTAATATAATGATAAGTAGAGTATCGTCCACAGGGAACTAAGCTTAAACGAATTAATTACCAATGCGTTCAAATTTCACCTAAGTCAAGCAACCAGAATCTAATGATTTAATTCAAATCAAACGAACAACGCAATTTAGCAAATTCAATGCGAAAATAAGTCAAGAGAGTAAATGAGATTAAGAGCTCTTAGGATTGTAGTTTCACCTAGCACTTCACTAATGGAATTACACTATTTTTTTTTCACTACTCAATTCATTGGTTTGGTGTTAGTCTTAGCCCTATTTTCGTTATATGAATCTTCCAATCCTATATAATTTCTACCTCTCTAATTAAACTCCACATATGCCTATGGAAGCTAAGTTCAAGAGATGCATTAAGTTCAAGCTAAATCCAACTCCTCAAGGCCCTTGGGTATATACCTATCCCTTGGGCAAATCAAGTTAATCAAGAATAATCAACATCAATCAAGAGGTATTCAACTCAAAGACTAAATTTATGGGTCCTCTCCCAAGGAAACCCCAAATTCTCTAATTCCCCTAAGTGATGGCCAAACAAATAGGGTTCATCAAGCACAAAGTTGAATAAACACCAAAATCCATTAAATCAAGCAATCAAAATAACAAATCCATTAGTTTACATGCTAGGGAACCACAATCCTAAGACAAGAAGAGCCTAGCCTATCATTGTCATCAATATAAACACAGCCCTAGAGTGATACATCAGAAAAATCACAAGAGTAAAGAAGAAGAAGAAGAAAACTCCGTTTCCAAGGCCTAAATCAACTCCTTGCTTGCCTCCGGACCATGAAAATCACTCCAAGAACTTGAAAAACTCTAGCCCTAGCACAGCTCCAGCTCCAAGCTTCTTCTCCAGCTCTAGCTCCTCCAAAACGCGCAACCAAAACCCTTTTAAACCAGCAAAAATACGAAATTCCCGAAGTGCCCTGCGACACGGCACTATAACGCTGATTATGGCGCTATAGCGCTGAGGCCGGCGCTATAGCGCTGTTTTATGGCGCTATAGCGCCGTGTCTCTATTTTGCGGTGCTATAGCGCTGTTTTACGGCGCTATAGCGCTGTGTCTCTGTACATTTTTTGTTCTTTCTCTAATACGGCGCTATAGCGCCGTTGGATGGCGCTATAGCGCTGTCACACTGTTCCAAGCTTAAAAAGTGAGCTTTTCTTCAATCCAAAGGTTCCAAATTAGCTCCGGTTGACTCCAACTCAACTCCAGCTCCTTCAATACCATGAACTCAGCTTTTTGGAATTACTAATTTGGCACCTGAAAATTCAAGAAACTAAATCAAGACCTTGGCACTAACTCAATATGCCAAATAGATACAAAAATCAATCACACTGACGCATATTTCCCTTAAGTCTTGATACATGCTTCACTAATATATCAGAATGCGTAAATCACTAAAATAACACCAAATTCACACTCAATGATCAATATACTCTCAAAAAGGCATATAATTCACCCTCTTTAACTCTATTTCCATAGAGTTATCAGTGCTTATCCCTAAAATTAACCCTCCCCTAAATGTGAAACACTTCCGGCCTATAAGTCTTTGCAATGTAGTATATAAGATCATAACTAAGTTAATTGCTAACAGAATCAAACCTATTTTGAACTCCATTATTGGCCCTTACCAAACTAGTTTTGTTCCGGGAAGATTAGGAGCTGATAATATTATTGTGGCTCAGGAAGTTATTCATACTATGAAGTATAGGCAAGGAAAAAAGGGAATTATGGCTATCAAAGTCGATCTTGAAAAAGCCTATGATAGAATTGAATGGAATTTTCTTGAAGATACCCTTCATTTGCTTAAATTTCCTCCTAATTTGATAAATTTAATTATGCAATGTGTTTCATCTAGTTCAATGCAAATTTTGTGGAACGGCAACAATCTTGAGAAATTTAAACCTTCCAGAGGCCTCAGGCAAGGCGATCCTTTGTCGCCTTACCTGTTCGTTCTTTGCATCGAAAGGCTGGCCCATGTTATTAAAGAAGCTGTCAATAAGGGGGACTGGAAGCCTATTAAATTGAGCAGGAATGGGCCTCCTATTTCCTTCTTATTTTTTTGCGGATGATCTCTTCCTTTTCTCTCAAGCTGGAGTGGAGCAAGCTGATGTGATGATGGAGTGTATGAACAGGTTCTGTGAAGCTTCGGGTCAAAGGATTAATCAGGAGAAAACCAACATCTTCTTTTCTAAAGGGGTTAATCATAACCGTGCTACTCAGATTTGCAATCTATTTGGTTTTAATCTCTCTTGTGACTTAGGGAAATACTTGGGTATACCCCTAAACCACAAAAGAGTGAGTAGGATTACATACTCTTACATTTCGGACAAGGTGAAAGCAAAGTTGAATGCTTGGAAGCAGAAAACCCTCTCAACCGCGGATAGAATTACTCTTGCCAAATCTGTCCTCTGCGCGATTCCAACATACACGATGCAGACTACTGTCCTTCCTACTAATCTCCTGAACTCGCTGGAAAAGCATGTGAGGGACTTCATCTGGGGAAATAATGGGGAAGGGGGGAGAACTCACCTGGTGGGTTGGAAGAAATTAACAAGACAGAAAGACGAGGAAGGCCTTGGTATTAGAGAGTTAAGGACCCTTAACAAAGCTTTTATAATGAAAGTGGCGTGGAGCTTACTCTCTAATAAAAGTGTTGTGTGGGTGAACATCCTTAAGGACAAGTACAAGTTTGATGGTAGATCGAGCCCCAAGAAAAAAGGCCCATGCTCTAATCTGTGGGCGGGAATTGTTTCTGTTTGGGACAATGTCAAAAATCACTCTATTAACATTATTGGTAAGGGGGCTGGGACGCGGTTTTGGAGTGACCATTGGGTGCGGGGTTTCAAAACTTGGCGTCTGTTGCTACGGGCTTTATCCCCCAAGTTGAATTAGATAAGTATGTCAGAGATTATGTGAGTGAAACAGGCGATTGGAACTTCAATAGCTTTAGCCACTTGTTGCCGCTTGAAGTCAGTAATGTTATTGCTACGATGCAGCCTCCCTCCGATGCTCTGGGAACGGATTTTGCTTCTTGGGCCTTAACAAATGATGGCACCTTTTCAATTAAATCTGCTTACTTTTCCCTCACGGAAAAGAATATGGATTTTCGTAGACCTTACTGGAAGAAAGTGTGGAAGAACGATGTCATAGAGCGGGTTAGAGTGTTCATGTGGAATGTGGCTCATGACTCTATTATGACGAACAAGCAGAGATTGCATAGGGGCTATACGAATTCTAGTATTTGCAGTAGATGTGGGTGCTGGGAGGAATCTACCCTTCATGCGCTCAGAGACTGTCCTTGTGTCAATATGATTTGGAAAGAGTTAGTGGACCCAAAGCATCATAACAAGTTTTTCAGTCTGAATCTTCAAGAGTGGATTGATTACAACCTTAGCAACAACTGGGGCAGTAAAGATAAAATCCCGTGGGGCCCCCTCTTTAGCTCCACATGCTGGTTTATTTGGAAGCAAAGGAACCTTTGGGTGTTCTCGGACGTCAAGAGGATGGCAATCACCCTCATCCCCCAGATTTTAGGTCACATGGAGAACGTGAAGAAGACAGCTCTGCAGAAGGTGCCTATTACCCCTGCTGGCCATAGGGAGAGGGAGATAAGTGTTGGTTGGGAAGCTCCTTGCAGTGAGTGGGTCAAGGTGAACACAGACGGGTCTTGCCATAAGGATGGTTCTGCTACCTGTGCTGCGGTTATCAGGGATAACAGGGGCAGTTGGCTCACAGGTGTGGGAAGGAACTTGGGTCATGGCAATCCGCTCTTGGCTGAGGTTTGGAGCATTCTGACGGGCCTTGAGTTGGCCTGGAATAAAGGGTTCAAAAGAGTCATCTGTGAATGTGATTCCTTGAGTGCGGTCAATTTAATCTACAAGGGTTGTCCTGACAATCACCCTTTAAAGGCTCTGATCTCTAAAATCATTGACCTGCTTGATAGAAGCTGGGATGTCAAGTTTGGTCATGTGTACAGGGAAAGTAATAAAGTTGCGAATGTTTTAGCTGGGTCCATCCATGGTAGGCAGGTGGGCTTTTATCATTTTGAGCGGGCTCCTTCTGTTTGTAATGGGGAAATTAGTAATGACTGCCTTGGGCTTAGGTACACCCATAGGGTGTTGAGCTAGGGAGAAAATTAGTACTAATAGGCAAATTAACGTTAGGGACCAAAGTGAAAAAATTACTAAATGTTAAGGACCAAAATAAGATTTTTGTTAAAATTAATTTACATTTGAGAATTTAAATTCAAACAAATTTAAATTCAATATATATATATATATATATATATATATATATATATATATATATATATATATACTAGTGGCTTCATATGCACCAAAGTGCATGCAATTATTTTTTTTTTGAAATTTACTATAAAAATATTATTATTATTATTTTTTAAATATAATAAATAATTGGCAAAAGTAACTTTCTTAACCCCAACGTTTGGGGGTCCTGTCAGTTTCGCCCCTAACGTTTTTCGCTGTCAATTGTACCCCTAACGTTTTATGTTTCTACCAATGTCACCCTTTTCACTAACACCGTCAAATATTTAACATTTTTTGCTGACGTGGCATCCTATGTGGCAAAACATTTCTTTTTCTGTCAATTGTAACCCTAACGTTTTAAATTTCTGCCAATGTCACCCTTTTCACTAACACCATCAAATATTTAATAATTTTTGCTTACGTGGATCCCATGTGACAAAAATATCTGACTTGACATATTTTTTTCTACACCAGATTTTGGTCAAATGCCCATTTTAGTCCTCTATGTTTCACACAAATTTTAAAATGGTCCTTTATCTTTCAAAAGTTCTATATTGGTCCTTTATGTTTCATTGAAGTTCTATATTGATCCTTTATGTTTCATTGAAGTTCTATATTGGTCTGTTATGTTTTATTGAAGTTTTATATTAGTCCTTTATGTTTCAATAAAGTTTCATATTGGTCCTCTCAACATAATTTTATTTTTGGCTTAAACGATGTCGTTTGAGTGTTTTTAGTGTATCTAAGGCCATGTCAGCTATCTGATACACGTAGGAGAGATTATGTGTCCACCTCGGCATGCCACATCAGCAGTTAACTTAAGAAATTGACGGAAGTGGACGGAAGGACTAATTTGGAACTTCTTGCAAACATAAAGGACCAATTTAAACTTTTTGAAACATAAAGGACCAATATGAAACTTCGTGCAAACATAAGGGATCAATTTGGAGTTTTGACCCCAGATTTTTTACTCATCTTTTTCCCATCAAAACCGTGTCGTTTTAGTCTCATCATATTCCTTTTAAAATATAACTCAAACGTACATGCCATTTTGCAGACGTTATCCATTCTCTATTTTGTTGGAGACGTTACCCATTCTCTACTTTGTCGGAGACATTACCCTAAAATAGAGAATGGATAACGTCTTCGTTGTTTTTATGAGCAAAATAGCGCGTGCGTTTGAGTTATATTTTAGACGGAATAGGCCGAGGTCAAAACGACACAACTTTGATGGGGAAAAGATGAGTAGGAAATCTGATGTGGAAAAAAAATATACCAAGTCAAATATTTTTGCCATATAGGATGCCACGTAAGCAAAAATTATTAAATATTTGATGGTGTTAGTGAAAAGGGTGACATTGGCAGAAATGTAAAACGTTAGGGTTACAATTGACAGAAAAAAGAAACGTTTTGCCACATAGGATGCCACGTCAGCAAAAAATGTTAAATATTTGACGGTGTTAGTGAAAAGGGTGACATTGGCAGAAACGTAAAACGTTAGGGGTACAATTGACAGCGAAAAAACGTTAGGGGCAAAACTGACAGGACCCCCAAACGTTGGGGTTAGGAAAGGTACTTTTGCCTAAATAATTCAATAACTATTTATATTTTTAATTTCTCTCTCATCACTTTTATTAACTATCTTACCCATGATCTTATTTTCTCTCATATCTCCTCCAATCATGTTTTATTCCATATTTTTTAATTATCAAATATAACTATTTTGTGACCCCAATGACCAGAAGGGTCCAAAGCCATATATATAGATATACTAGAGATTTCGCATGCACGTACCGTGCATGTAATTTGTTTTTATTTTGTTTTAAAATATATAAGATAAAATTATTATTATGGTTTAAAATAATAAAATATTAAATATTTGATAATTTCTTAACTTTCAAAATATAATATAATAATTATATTTTAAATAATATATTAAATCATGAAAAATTATTTATTGAGAAGTTATTCATGAGAAGTTATTTATTGATTAATTATTTTTAGTGGAGAAGTTGTTTTTTTGGTATCACATTTTGCTTGTGTGACACCAAAAACTTCAAAGCCATATATATATATATATATACTAGAGGCTTCGCATGCACCTATGTGCATATATGTAATTTATTCTTAAATTTTCAAAAAATATAATATAAAATAGTTATTATATTTTTAAATCATTAAAAATTTGATAATTTTTAAATTTTTAAATAGAATTGTTATCATAATTTAAAATAATAAATTAAAAAATGAGAAGTTATTCACTTCTCCACTTTTTTAGTAATTACTCATCATACTTGTTTTCTCTCTCCTACATTCTCCAATCATATAAATTTTTTGTATTTTTTAATTACAAAATATAATTATTTTGTGACTCCAATGACCAGAAGGGTGCACAACCATGTAAATATATATATATATATATATATATATATATATAATATAGATATATAGATATATAATACATTATTGAGGGAGGAAAATGTTATATAGGAACATCTTCCCCCACTTGGTTTGGCTTGGGCACAGTGGTAAGAGAAGCTCTAAGAAGATCCCAATACAGAGGAACCTGTGCCGCTGAATAAAAGCAAAGTGGCAACAACGTAATACCATACCACGCAATAACCTTATGCTCCGACCCATTATTATAACTCCCTAGCTCAAACGAATGTGCTGCACAGAAAGAAACCAACATAGTGATGACACAAATGAAGAAAGACGTCAAGCCGAAGAGAAGCTTGAGAGGCAAACTTCTCTGGAAATCTCTGGGCTGCATTCTGGAGCTATAAATGGCGAGGAAAGCGGCCAAGGAGGAGACGGAGAGGCAGAAGGAAATAAGAGCAGAGATGGCGAAGAGTGTGAAGGCAGGTTGGCCTTGGAAGATGGGTTTCCCGTCGTCTTGGTCGTTGCCTCCGGGGACTGTGTAGGATGTGCTGTAGGTAACGCCGGCGGTTAGAGCCGCCACTATAGAGTAGGAACTTGATGTGTCCTTAAGCCACTTGTTGCCTTGCTTTACCAGATCCTTGTGGTGTTCGGCGAATATCTCCTCTGGAGTGTGTCCTGCTTTGTTTCTCTGGGAATTCAGGTACGGAGGCATGTTCTCTTTTACATACTGCAAAATTAAGGGACCAAATTGAGAGAATTAACATATGTGAATGACCAAATCGAGTATGTATGTTGAAGAAATTGAAATAGGCCAAATTATTCTTTTGGTCCTCAACCTTTGCACGAAGTTTAATATTGGTTCTCAACATTTCAAGAAGTTATTTTAGATCCTCGACGTTTTTTTTAGGTCAAAATTGGTCCTCTAGCGTAACATCTGTCTGGTTTTGCCATTAAATGCTGGCGTGGAAGGCTTATGTGGTACACCCCTCTCTCACTCTGTTTTGATTCAAAACAGAACATTTAATAAATGAATCAAAACGGCGTCGTTTTGTTGAGTTTGAGTGAGAGAGGGTGCCATGTCATTTTAAATATGACGCGTAGGAGAGAGGTCGTGCCACATAAGCCTTCCACGTCAGCATTTAATGGCAAAACCAGATAGATGTTACACCAGAGGACTAATTTTAACCCAAAAAATAAATGTTGAGGACCTAAAATAATTTTTAAAACGTTAAAGACCAATATTAAACTTGGTGCAAACATTAAAGACCTGACCAATTGAAATATTACTAAAAGCAAAGTGGTAACAACGTAACACCTGAAACCACTTGACTTCCCATTGCATTTGCATAGCAGAGCCATGTATCTCCCAAGGCATGTGTTCAGGCAACGTGGCAGCCAAGTGCAATGCGTTGTTCCCTTCATCGTCAACTGCTTCTACGAGGTTATGCCAAAGCGAGTTGCTCATCAGTAACTCCAATATATGAGGCTGCCTGCTTTCTGCCGCCACGTGTACAACGTTCCTGTTGTTGTCTTTGGTTTTGTCGTGAATCGCCACAGGAAAATACGCCAAGATTTTCTCCACCAGCTCTATCAGACCGTATCTTGTGGCGATTATCAATACTGACGTGGCTCTGTTCTCCTCTGACTCTGGAATCATCTGCATATGATCCCCCATCATCATGGCCTCTAGCTCCATCATCTCAGATAGATCATGGAATAGTTCCTTCTCTATGTATTCGTATTCTGAACTTTGCTTCACTAGTTCTTCCATGATTTCCCCACCCCACACGTGTTTCTCTTTTATCCTCCTTATACCTTCATCAAACAAATGATTATTTATTAATTACCTACTACTCTTTTAGCTAATATTATTTCAGAATATGATGGTCATATATTGCTCGAGATTTTCTTTTTCATTTCCATAAATTTAAGTTATAAAAAATACAAGAGTTCAGATTGTGGAAACATTAAGTACCAAATTAATACTAATTGTTAACATGGGCTAAATTGAGATTATGCAAACGATAGGGACTAAATCAATACAAATTATAAATGTAAGGGGGATCAAATTGAGAATGGATTAACATTATGGATAAAATTAAGAAAAATACTAAATAAGTAATAACAACAACAACAATAAAATTTTTTTTATTAGGTGAAGTTGACTATATAAATCAAGCGACACTGTTTTATAAAAAAAAATTACTAAACGAGGGACGAAAATAAATTTGTGTAAAAAAATTAATCACCTCGGCTCTTATATCTGTGTGTTGGAGAATCAGAGTCGTCATGCTTTTCAGAATGGTCAATGTCCAGTTGAACATGGTCAAACTTCAACGGCTCTACATGTGTATCTTTACGTGGAGAAACATTGTAATGAACACAAATTAGAATAATGTATAATTGAGACTAATTAGTGATTAATTAATGAAGTCAAAATGATAGACTAATAAATAATTTATGAAACTTACAGGTGTATAGGAATTTCTCCCGCCATCTGAGACGAGTACCGCTTTTAAAAGCAGTAGGAATGGAGGCAAGAACTTGGAGATGCGTAACCCCTTCGTCATTCACTTTGCTAGCCAATTGTTGGTCTTTATACAAATGAATAATTAGAAGTGACAAATCTGAACACCAAAAACCTAATAATTAGTATATATATGAAGTGACATAAAAATAAAAAAAGTAAAATAAATGAGTGATCTGACCAAAGTATTGCCTCTGAATGGTGAAATGAAGAATAGTATCCCCTCCATGCTTAGTCCACAACCCAGAGTTCATATACCCTCCCTTCGTACAAACGGCATGCAGGTAAAGAAAAGTGTTCTTGTGACCGTGAAGCGCCGCCAAGAACAGAGGCGACTCTCCCTCCTTATTAAGCATCCGAACCAAAGCGTCACCAATCTCCAAGGAAGCGTCTAGAAGCACTATGCGCTCACATATCCGGCGGGACCCACGTGAGGCCGCGCAGTGCAACGGCGTGTCCTCTCTGTTATTCCTCGCCGTCAGCGTCTCCTTCGCCCTCTCCCTCGACGTCTTCTTGATCTCGTCCACCAGCTTTACGACTACGTCCTCCGGCGCGCCTTGCGTGATCGCCACGTGTAGCGCCGTGTCTTCCGTGTTGGTGATCTTGGTGTTGTGTTTTTCTGGAAACTTCTTGTACAGTTCTACTACTTTCTCCCATTTCCTCCGCAGCACCGCACCGTACAGTTCCTTCCGGAATTTTCTGTCGTCTACCTGTGCTGCGCTCCCCAGGATGGCCTCCATTCCTTTCTTTCTCACACACTATCAAAATGTATATATATACAATCAAATATCATTTTAGTGCATCAAATAATTTGTTTATCTCAAACTTATAATTTATTTCAATTTAGTCCTTAAAAATTTTTGTTTCTTATGTAATATTTTAATATGAAGATTCTCAAGGATTAAATTACGACAAATTATACTTTTATAGACTAAACTGAATATTTTCGACAATAAAATTATAATTTACTTTATTTATATAAAAGATCCTCATTTCTCGTAATACAATCCATATATATGCATATGGTACGTGGTCATCATCTCTCGGCCTTTTAATCTTTTTTCATGGGGAAGGATGGCATATAAATTTCCTTTTGAGGAAGAAAGTAATATAATAAAATATATTTATATTATGCATAAAATAAAATATTTCAACTTAATTATTGGAGATTAGATTATGAGAAAAGTAGTCTCATGTTTAGTGAAAAGATTGATGATGATGTGTGATTAAGGACATTGATAAAGGAGATCGAGAAGGCAATTAGTGAAAAGACGATCAAAAGTACTTTAATTTGAGGCTTATTTTTCTTTCAGGTTTTGTTCGTTTCTTACCATGTAATCTATCTACGTACCTATATTATATTCCTTCTTTACTTGAATCATTTTCTATGTCTCCCTTCTTCTTTACACTGAATGTACTTTGCGTTCTTTTAATTAAGCAGAATATTGTATCCCTACTCTTTCATTTTATTTTGTGTTCAGTATCAAATTAAATAATAAGCACTATATATATATATATATATATATATATATATATATATATATATATATATATGTAGACCACAGATTGTTAATTGGTTATTGAAGCCTATTAATAATAAATAATAAGCTCCTAATTATTTATATATCTCAGAAGCTTTAGACGAGATTCACAATCACAGTGAGGACTATATATGAGGGTTCAAATTTCATTCTATTGACACAAAATTAAAATCAGACCAAGCCACACTGAAAATTCTCCTCTTTTAAAGTAATTATGTTAATTTTATTAATTAATTTTAAAACAAAATTCAACCAAATCAAGCTATTCTAAGGTACCCTAATGTACATTTTTTTGGTTGAAAAAATTAAAGTTTAAGTAGAGTAAGCACCAATAGGATAAAAAAAAATGGGCAATGTAATTGGATTGAAACACATGATGTCATAAATAGTGAAATAGTGAATATATATTGTTTGATCATAAAGAAATGTATGTTCCAATACATACATTAAAGCAAGGCAGCACATGAAATATTATGAAAAGTAAAATAAATTAAAAGAAATGAATGTTACATGTTGGTTCGATAATAATAGAGAAACTGAAGGGTCGTATTATATTATATAGGTACATATTCACCCAGGTATTTTGGTAACGGAATCCTTCTAAAAGAGGCTCTGAGAAGAAGCCAATAGAGCGGAATCTGCGGTAACGCATAAAGGCAAAGTGGCAACAAAGCCAAAACATACAACGAACGAAGCCTATGCATATTGATGGATTCAAGCGCAAGCGAATGAGCCGCAGAGAAAGACAACAGAGTGGACATAATGGAGACGAAGAGCGAAGTCAAGCCAAACACAAGCTTCAATGGCAAATTCCAGAGATAGTCAATGGGTTGCATTCGAGAACTATAAAGAGCAATGAAGACGACCAGTGAGGTGACAGAGGACAAGAATGCCACAAGTATGGCCATCATGTATGTGTCGAACGTTGTTTGCCCTTCCAAGGTTGGTTTCCCTCTCTCGTTGCTCCCACCTGGGAGTTGGTAGCATGCGGAGAAGGTCATGCTAGCGATCAGTGTGGCCACGATGGTGTACGCCGTACACGTGTCCTTCAGCCACTCGTTGCTTTCTTTCACCACATCCTTGTGCTCTTTCGCGAATACCTCACCTGGACTCATACCTTTACTATTCTTTTGGGAATTCAGGTAAGACGGCATAATTTCTTCCACAAACTGCAATATCAAAATGGAAACGTGTCTTTTTTTAATTGGCTAACCTTAAAAAAAGAATGTAAACAATAGCATATAAATTTTGTCCATTAAAAATACCCGGAGCCATTTGACTTCCCATTGCAAGTGCATGGCAGGACCACGTGTTTCCCAAGGCGTACGAATTGATAGCTTTGCTGCAAAGTGTAAGGCATTATTTCCATCGACATCTACTGCTTCTCTGAGGTTCAACCAAAGAGGGTGCGCCAACAAGAGCTCCAATATATGGGTTTGCCTTTCCTGAATGGCCACGTGCACTATGTTCATCTTCTTGGTGGTTTTGTCTTGGATTGCCCCAGGATATGTCCTTAGTATTTCCTTCACCACCTCCACTAGACCATACTTTGTCGAAATAAACAATGCTGTCGATATTTCGTTTTCCCCTGCATATATAAAATTAAATAAAAGCAACCTATATATATATATATATATAGTCCATTAATTATATATATGTAATTACCTTTGTAGTGCTCTTCATTATCCTTAGTTTTGCTCTGATCAGTAGTGATATTATTATTATCATTTACTTCTTTCTTCTTGCCGTCGCTAATGGCGGCGGTCTTTTGTTTGTAATTGTCTTCCAACTCCAAGTGATCAGTCTCAGTTTCGTTGTGCTCATAGTAAGCACTTGGTTTTAGAAGTTCTTTCATGATCTGCTCACCCCATACGTGTTTCTGTTTTATCTTCCTCAATGAGCCTGAGACAGGCAAATCATGAAGCTACCATATATATATATATATAGCGCAGCAGATTGAATTAATTAAGAAAAAGCATTAATTATATATATATGAAGCATGCATGCATTTAATTTGAATTACCTGGGGCGTCACTGGTTTCTTCTAGTGTAGGATAATCCTTCAAGAACTGCAGGGGGATCTGAACAAGTGTTTCAGACTCAGAATCACTACTATCAACTTCTACAACCGATAACTTGTCATCTAACTCCACCACCTCCAGCTTATCTACATGTATAGCTTTAAACCGACACAAAACATATATTTTTTTCGTTAAAGAGGAATTTCATTAAAACAACAAACCATTACAGTAGCAGTTACATGATCAGAGAAACATGTTACATAACAAAAACAAGGGACTGAACAATGCAACATTTTCATTTGATGAAATTATTTTAAATGGAGGGTTTGGAATGAGTAAAATGTTCTTACAGACCCCAATCTATCTAATTTAACGTGAACTCGTCATATATATATCTGCTAAACTCTTAATATGTGACAACTCCACACATAAAATTTATACAGTACAAGTTAATAAAAACATAATTTTTTAAATCATGATATATTATATACTTACATTTGTAATGGAGTTGGTCCCACCAGGATAGCCGAGTCCCACTCCTAAAAGCAGATGGAATGGAGGCAAGCACATGGAGAGGTGCATAACCTTTGTCATTGACTGAGTAAACGATTTTGTCTTTGTACAGATGTATTATGAGAAAGGACAAATCTGACACCCAATAATAAGTTACTTAATAATTATACATTAATATATATATATATATATATATATATATATATATAAAAGCAAAATTACCTTTTTCTCTCTCCAAATTATAAGATCTTTGTTAAATTTAGTCTCTAAACTTTTAATTTAAAATTAATTTTGTCTTTCTCCCTTATTTCGTCTAAATTATTAAAGACACATATAAATATAACTATTCACCTAGCCTCTAATACTAATGTGACACCATATACTTTAACTTTAGTAGTATTTCGTCAATTTAATCATGAAATGTCCTTTATCTTTTAGTGTAGTAATAATAATAATGATTAAATTAACAAAACATACAACATATAATTTAATATAAATTAACAAAGTAATTTTGCGGATATATATATATAAAAATGAGGTTAGTAGTGACCGAAGTATTGTCTGTGAAGAGTAGCATGAAGAATAGTATCTCCTCCATTCTTAGTGAAGAGTTTGGGGAGTGATGCGGCCATGGTT
The DNA here is from genome assembly GCA_014851425.1 of Senna tora. Classification (NCBI taxonomy): domain Eukaryota; kingdom Viridiplantae; phylum Streptophyta; class Magnoliopsida; order Fabales; family Fabaceae; genus Senna; species Senna tora. Next base: position 884,621 of record CM026268.1, on the reverse strand, counting down.
GAGGTTGATGTGTTGATGTGTTCACGAAAATACACAGAATGCAGAAAAAGGAAAGTGTCCTTGTGAGCATTAAGAGCAGCCAAGAACAAAGGCGTCTCTCCCTCCTCGTTACGCTTAGCCACCAAGGACGACGATGTCGTGTACCACTTGTGCAGCCGATTCATCGTCTCACCGTGACGGTGTTGTCGTTTAAGGTCGTCATGTTGGCTCAACCAATCATCGGCCTTGTGCTTGAGTCGCTTGCACTTATCGGCGGCTCGCGTTATGGCCTGACAAATGGGGAGGGACCCAAGTGAGGCCGCACAGTGCAGAGGAGTATCCCCTCGCTTGTTCCGCGCCGCCAGAATGCGCATGCCGTTTAGGCCTTGGATGATGCAGTCCAAAACGACCGCGTCGTTTTCGACGCCGCTCCGTGTTCCTTCTCCGGGTCGGACCACCTTGAGGGTTTGGATAGCGGTTTGAGTGATGTGGCTGATGACGTCGAGGAGCTTGAGGACGAAATAGGGAGGCGCGTGAGTGATGGCTACGTGTAATGCGGTGTCTTCTGATTTGGTCATCTTGGCCGCGCGAATTTCGGGACTGGTCTGGTATATCTCTGTCACGTCCCACCATACGCGATTGGACACCGCATTGTACATCTCGCTCCCCAGTACAAGTGACTCTGCGGACTCCATAATTTCTCGCATTCACACCTCTCAAACTCTCATTTAGATACTCCTATATAAAACTTTATTCACCATATTAATTAAGTTACTTAATTACTTTATTATACTAATAAATTAGGCTGTAAATGAGCCCAGCTTTATATATTTAAGTTTGATTCATTTAAAATAAAAGTCGAGCTCAAGCTTTAAAACAAATAATAAATTTTTTATTAGAGTTGTTTATTAGCTTAATGAGCCAAGTTAAATAATTTGTAAACAGTGTTATAAATATATTTATATTAATATGACTGTTATATTTTTTACTCAACGGTCTATCAAAGTAGTCAAATTGATGCTAATATTGATAAATAGTCTCACAATGTTATTTAATGATGTGATTTGTCAATATTAATAATAATTTGATCATTATAATTCAATCATATAGTAGATCTTTACTAGTCAGAGTCTCTATTATTACTTCAAAAATGATGTAAAAATATACATTTTAAAAGAATTTGCACAAAAATTGCATGAAAACAAATTAAATTGCAACGGATCCAAATTTATTTATATATATATATATATAAAATGAGTGTTATATAAATAAAAAAATATTTTTATATTATTTTATTTTTAAACAAACTTATTTTTATATTTAAATTTGGCTCATTTAATAAATAAAGGAACCCAAACAAACTCTTATATAAAGTGTTCATTTACACCCTTAATACAAATAATCCATGCAAGCTTAAAGTTTAGCTTCTTACTTTGTTGATTCCCAAATACCATGATTATCATCATTATCGTATAGTTCTTTCTATCTTTTTACATAAGGAAGGATGTGTGGACAGATGGTATAGCTAAGCTAGCATCTAACTTTACTTTGTTCCAAAAGGGACAGAGCTAGCTCGCCTAATTAATTAAGGATAGATTCACCCAACGTGTTTCTTGTTAACAAATTTAATTTACACAACATAAATATAAATAATCTTCAGGTAACGTCCTAGACTCCTAGATGAGATGTCCACGTGCACAATCTGGAATATCCTTCAGGGCAGCGGGAGTTATATTATCACTTATGTGCGTTATTTTTTTTTTTGTCCCACATAAAAATATTTTAAAAAAGGAAATATACAAAAAAAATTTAATATGATTCGGTGTTTAAGACCTACGATTCCATTGTGACACCTTCACTATATGTAATTTTTGCACAAAAATTATAAACCTTCGTCAATATATTTTTGAACGGAAATTATCATAAACCCTCTCTCACTTTAGATATAATTAACTTCCCAAACCCCCCCAATACACTCTTGGTATGCACTTATGCTTGTAGTGAAAGGGACTTACAAATTGTACTTCATCTTTTTTTTTTTGATAGGAAATTGTACTTCATCTTATCATCATCATCTCTTTAATTAATTTATTCAAGAGGTCTACACAATATGCCTTTTTCTATTTAAATATGTAAAGGGACTTACAAATTGTACTTCATTAAGCTTTTTGTTTAAGCCAATAATTCTCCAAATACCATCTATACTTGTTTCTTCCTTTTTATAATTCCCCATCGGACAGATGGCATATATTGTTATTTTACTTTCGAAAAGGTTGCTATGTGCCGAAGAAAGGGACCAAGGGAAGGTAGTCGTTAAAACATAATAGGATTTTATAGGCATTCTTTATATAAATTTTTATGATTATTAAATCTTTCTATTAAAAAAAATCAAAATACTATTTAGTTCCTTAATTGTAGGTCAAATTATTATTTAGTCTCCGAATTTAACAAAAATACTATTTAGTCCTAGAATTATTAACTATGTCAATTGTCAACTATTTAGTCCTATGACCGTTACTCGTTAGATATATAATCGGCTGACGTGGTCGTTAACTGCTGATATAGCATCATTAAGTGTCCAGTCACATACCAGCTACGTCATTATTAACATTAAAAATTAAAAAAAAAATGAAATGAAAAAAAGTTGCATCATCCTCACTCCTTCTCCGTCACCATCCTTCTCAAATTTTCGTCAGACCCAGTAGCAAAAAATCTCACAAAATCAAACTAATCAATAAACCGGCAATATAATTCTATCAATTCTTATGTAAAGATAAAAGAACTGGAGAAAAGAAATATAAAAAAAGTATGATTGGTCATTTTATCTGTGTTTTGGGAGAAGAAAACAGAGGAAGGAATTGCTGGCATAATGGTCACTCGCTTAGCATGCATGAATAGCACAGAGATTAGTGTCCTCAAATAATCCAACAAGATAGGCTTCTGCAGCTTCCTGAAGAGCAAGAACAACATGGCTCTGGAACCTCAAATCAGTTTGAAGAACCCAAGGAAAAAAATAATTACAACAGTTCCCATCAATTAACTTCAATGAAGGATATATATAAATGACTGAAAATTAAGGTTAAGTAGGTTTTATTACCTTAAAGTCTTGGGCAATTTCACGAACAGGTCTTTGAAAGGGAAGCTTCCTATTCATGAGCTCAATAATTTTTTGATACTTTCGAATCTCACTAGTCCAAAGGTTCACGGAAAGAAGATAAGATAATCAATCATACTCTTTTTTATATTTCTTTTCTCCAGTTCTTTTATCTCTACATATGAATTGATAGAATTATATTACCGGTTTGTGAGATTTTTTGCTATTGGGTCTGACGAAAATTTGAGAAGGATGGTGAGGATGATGCAATTTTTTTCATTTCTTTTTTTTTTAATTTGTAATGTTAATGCTAATTAACGTGGCATGTGAAGTAGCATGTGACTGAATATTTAACGGTGTCACATCAGTCACGTCAGTCGGTTATTTACCGGATAACGGCTAGGGGACTAAATAGTTGACAAAGTTAATAATTCGGAAACTATATAGTATTTTTGTTAAATTTGTGGACTAACTAGTAATTTGACTAACAATTGAGGAACTAAATAGTATTTTGTCTAAAAAACACACGAGGGGGTAATTTAAAAAATAATTAATTATATAAAAGATAATTAAATGGTATAAAATATATTTGCTCTTTAATTTTCATATATAGGCTGTATTCAGGTTGCAGCTTTGGATTTTGGAACATAAGTTTTCACAATCAATTAAGTTATTAATTAATGTGTATCAACCAAAAGTGACTTATCAATCTCGTCGATTGTTTAATGATTGTGATTTGCGAGAAAGTTATTATTATTGTTGGGCAAGAATATTACTTATGAGTGGTTCAGTTTTGGACGTGATTCACAATTTTACTTATATACCAGTAATATGGATTGGGAATAAAAATTTAGTAGTACTGTACTATTAAAGTTTGATATATTCTTTCAATCATATTGAACTATTTATTAATATTAATAAAAATTCACATTAATAAAAATTTATCCCAAAAAAATATGGTGAAGTGTGAATTCCTTAAAGTACATAAAAGTGCACAATTTTAATCATTCGTTGTTCCTTGTATATATATTTAGCGGATATGCCCTCCAATATATCAAGTCATGTACCCATATTTGGTGTAATTTGAGTATATATAGTTAATAGCAATTTGAGTATATATAAAATCCCATGAATTTGAGTGTGTGAGAACACTTTCCCTCTTAAAACTTAATTTGTAATATTGAAGTGGAATTAGAAAATATCAAAATTAGTGTAATACAAATTAAACATGTTTAGTATAATATGGTAAAGAAATATTACAGTTGTTCACTTAATTATAAAATACAATTCAGAGATGATAAAGTGTTTGATCAATAAACCAACACAAAAATGGAAAACAATAACACAATAGTATAATATAACAATATGTTAATTATAAATTAAATAGGAACATATCCTCCGACGTGTTTAGGCCTGGGCACTTTTGTAAAAGAGGCTCTAATAAGATCCCAATACAGCGGAATTTGTACCGCCGCATAAAAGCACAAGGGCAGTAAAGTAATAGTGTACCAAGGATTCACCTTATAGTAATACTTGTGCCCACGGTCAAGTTCAAAGGAATGGGCCGCACAGAAAGAAACCAGCATTGCCACAACCGACAAGAAAAAAGAAGTGATGCCCAAAAATAGCTTCCAAGGCAAATTGGAGTGAAAATCTTTTGATTGCATTCGAGAGCTATAAACCGCCAGGAAAGCGGCCAATGAAGTGACGGAGAAGCAGAAGGAAAGAAGCGCCGTGATAGAAAATAATGTGAAACCGGGTTTGTCTTGTAAGATGGGCTTTCCTGAGTCGTCGGTTCCTCCGGGGACGGAATAGGATGTGCTGTAGGTAACGCCGGCGGTTAGAGCCGCCACTATAGAGTATGAGCTTGATGTGTCCTTCAGCCACTTGTTTCCTTGCTTCACGAGTTCCTTGTGATTTTCTGCGAATACCTCTTCTGGAGTCTTCCCTTCGTTGTTCACTTGGGAATCCATGTAAGCAGGCATCTTGTGTTTTATGTACTGCAATTCGGACACGTTTATTAGATAGAAATAAAAATGAAAATATAATGCATTTGATGTATTTAGTAGTAAAAGTTTGGTAATGGAATTGGAAAGGGAATAAATAATCATTTTATTCCTTATATTAAAATAATAAAAAAAAATATTATAATTGTGTCAAATCAAAAGGGACTCAGTGAGACTCAATGAACCCCACCATTTCTATTAACTTTTTTTTCTAGTCAACATACCTTTATATTCAGTTATATAAAAATTTCACTAAGTTGTAATTTGTAATTAATAATTGTACGTACGTACCTCAAACCACTTGACTTCCCATTGCATCTGCATAGCAGAGCCATGAATTTCCCAAGAAAAATGTTGGGGAAGCATGGCTGCCAAGTGCAATGCATTATTTCCATCATCATCCACTTCTTCTCTGAGACGACCCCAAACTGACTTGGAATTCTCCTTATTCATCAACAACTTCAATATATGAGGTTGCCGATTCTCAGCTGCCACCAGCACTATATTCCTCTTCTTCGTAGGCGTTTTGTCGTGTATAGCCACAGCACGAATTTCGAGAATTTTCTGCACTACCTCTTCCAGACCGTATTTCGTTGCTATTAATAGAGCCGACGGTTTTTCCTCCTTTTTCTGTACGGATGATGATAAGTGCTTGTAACTTGAGACCAAATTCATCTGAGCGGCTATTATACATTTGAACACGGGATCAGCTATGTTTTCAATTTGGTCATTCATGGAATTCAGTATCTGATGAATATTGTTCTTTTCCTTTGTGTCATCGACGTGACTGGTGGAAGAAGACTGTAATTCCTGAAGCTGCCTTACGTCTTCAAGATCTTGGAAGGGAGAAATCTCGTTGTCGTTGTAGTCATATTCTGAGTTTAGCTTTAGAAGTTCTTCTGTCAGCTGGACCCCCCATACGTGCTTCTCTTTCATCTTCCTTATTAATGATACTTATATATATATATATATACATAAGATTTATGAATTACGAAATAATAAATTTCAAAGATTGAAGGAGAGGAGAAGGAGCATTAACCTCGGGTTTGGGTGTCCGGTGACTGGGTGTCATGTGTGTCCTTATCAATGTTTATAGGGACGTCGTTGGCATCAAACTCCAGACGTGGCACGTGCACGTCTGCCCCAAATAGAATCAGAAATAATAATTTTATTTTTTTTAAAAAATAAAAGGCAGAATACTATTTAGTTTCTGAATTGTTAGTTAAACTACTATTTAGTTCTCGAATTTATTAAAAATACTATTTAGTCCCGAAATATTTAACTATGTCAACTATTTTGTCCCTGAATTTGTAACTATGTCAACTATTTAGTCCTCAAACTTGACAAAAATATCATTTAATCATCGAATTTGTAACTCTGTCAACTATTTAATTAGTTTTCAAACTGTTACCCATTATAGTTGACAGAGTTGCAAATTCGGTGATTAAATAGTATTTTTGTCAAGTCTGGGGATTAAATAGTTGACATAGTTAAACATTTTAGAGAGTAAATATTATTTTTGATAAATTCGAGGACTAAATAATATATAATTTAACCAAAAATTGAGGGAGTAAATAGCATAAATAATTAGAGATACTTACATTTGTAGTAAAGTTGGTCGCAGGTAGCGAGGGTTGTACGACTTTGGAATGCGGAAGGAATGGAAGCTAAGATTTGTAGAGGTGTGGTCCCTTCTACGTTCCTCAAGCTAGCCATGTTTTGAGCTTTATACTTATGAATTATGATGAGCGCCAGATCTGGTGGCTCATATAATGAACACTCTCAAAATGCCAAATTAATTAATTAATTAATTAATGGAACGTGTTTGAATGAATATAATGAATTACATACCAAAGTGTTGTCTTTGAATGGTAGAGTGAAGAATAGTATCTCCTCCCTGCTTTCTCCATGGGCTCAAGTCCACAAGATGAGTGGTAGTACAAAGAGAATGAAGATAAAGGAAAGTGTGTATGTGGCCGTTAAGCGCCGCCACAAACAGAGGCGTCTCTCCTTCCTTGTTTCGGTTACAAACCAAATCTCTAACCAACTCTGCCTCAGCATTACGTGGCACGATGCCCTCACATATGGCCACGCTCCCACGCGACGCACCGTAATGCAGAGCGGTATCGCCTCGTTTGTTCTTCGCTAGCAGCGTCTTCTTCCTCGCGCTTTCGCTGCTCAGGCTGATTTGGTGGAGCAGCTTTAGAATATCTTCCTCCGACGCGCCTTGTGTGAATGCCACGTGTAATGCGGTGTCTTCTGATTTGGTGATCTTCCTGCTCTGCTCCTCTGGGTGGTCCTTGAAGAGTTGGGTGACCTTCCCCCATTCTCCTCTTAATACGGCGCCGTATAGCTGTTCCTTCTGGAATGGTACTGTGCGCTCCATATCCTTTGAAATGTATGTAATCAGATCACAGAGTGATCGATTGCAAACTGTCTTCCTGCCTCCCCTTCTTAAAACAAACAAACTACTTTATTCAAATCTATGTAATAAGAAAATTAAAAAATAAAATTAAAATATATATGCCTATAATTCAGTCATTGATTCTTCTATGCATTAGTATGTGTTGAACAAAATGGATTAATTAAGGTTTAACCTTAGTTTTAATAGGTCAACAATTTTTATGTGTTATAGACTTGATAATATTGGGTATAAAATATGGAATGGTGCATAAATGAAATCACATGGGTGTGTAAGAAAAAGTATACCTACTTTTCCTTATTTTATGCAAGTCAAAAAGGTGGAGTAGGTAGGGTAGGTAGATACTTTTTCTTTGCAAGCCTTGAGAAGACAAAAGCAAAGTAGGCTTTTGTTTCATCAAGCAAATGCATAAAGGAAAGAAAAGATAAGATGTTGCCCAAAATTCATTCTAGTCCCTGTCAGCACATTTTCCGGAAAAGGAGGAAGAAAGGTAAGTCTACTCTATTCTACTTTTATATAAGTCTTGTCTAATGGAAAAAGTCAAGTTGTCTTGCAGCATATTTTAGGGAAAAGGAGTCTGGCTTTGCTGCAGAAAATAAGTAAAGGAGCATGGTTCCTTGAGTCCACAAAAAAGGGTGCTGCAGAAAAAGCTTTCTTCTGAGAAACACCCCTCTGTCTCTTTTCGTCTCTCTCCCTCAGAACGTCTCAAAAAAAACATTAATGGAGGAGCGTCAAAGCATTTATTGCAGAGAGAGGAAGAAGAAGGTGAACACGACAAGAAGAACACAACGGCTAATCAAACTCCTATTTAATACCGAGCTTGGAAGTTGCTGAAAATAGAGGAACTAAGTGTTCCAAGCTTTCAAGAGTGGCAAAAATCTTCTGAGTGAAGAAGAGAGTCTGAGTGACTCCTGTGTGCGATTCCTGTTTGAGATTTCTGTGTGAATCCTTGTGCTGTAATGTGTAATAGTCATTAGTTGACTGGATTTATTTTTCTTCTTCTCTTGCTTGTTATAAGAGTTTAGTGTTTGAAGTATCTTGGGTGTAAAAGCCTGGGTAAGGGCTGATCCTTGTTGGGTGAACAAGGTTGCAAAAAGATATTCAACCATTAAGTTCTTGTGTGAATCCTGTTGAGGATTGAGGTTGTTAAAAGAAGTTAATATACTGAGTCTCCTGCGATAAAAGCCTTGGGGTGGCTGGTCCTTGCAAGGTGAAGCAAGGTTGCAAAGAGGGAACTCTTTATATTAAATTCTTTGTGGATTGAAAGTCAGAGTCCTGGTAAGGATTCAGGTTTGAAAAAGAATTAATACTTGGAGTGTCCTAGTGGTAAAAGCCTTGAGGAGGCTGATCCTTGTGGTGAAACAAGGTTGCAAGAGGAACTTCAAATATTAAGTTCTTGTGTCTGAATCCTGGGATTGGATTTTGGAGGATTTAATATACTAAGTTTCTTAGAGGTAAAAGCCAAGTAAGGAGGCTGATCCTTGAGGAAGGTTCCTGGAGAAACTTATTATATTAGATTCTAAGGTTGTTGCTGAGTTGAGTCCTATATTGCTGTAAGGGAAGTGTAAAAGCAAGTGTGCTTTCCCAAAAGGGTTTGGGTTACTTGGTTGTAAGATTTGAATTGAGTAATATAGGCCTTCTAACTATTTGGTTAGAAGGGGAGAGGACGTAGCTATTCAAGCATACTTGGGTAGTGAACCTCTCCAGCAAAATTGTGTCTGCAACCCTTCCCTTATTTTGACTCCTTAACTCAAAGAAAATGATTTTCATAAGACTCCTAAATTAACTACGAGTCCTAATCAGAATAAAGTTTTTCAAAGAGTTAAAATTTGAATAAACCAATTCACCCCCTCTTGGTTTATTTTCTGGCTAACAATTGGTATCAGAGGAGGCCTCTATTTGTCTTGCAAGTTTAACTACCTTAGAGGAAAAGATCCTTGTCAGAAAATGGAGAACCAAGTAATTATAGGAGAAGGACAATCATTCCAACGTCCTCCTCTCTTTGATGGCAACAACTATGCCTACTGGAAAAATAGAATTACTATTTTCATTCAGGCATTTGATGAGGACATATGGAATATTATTGAGGAGGGTCCCATAGAGATCACCAAGGAGGCTGATGGTGACAAACAACTTAAGCCAAGGAAGGAGTGGACTGAAACAGATAAGAAAAACTCTAGTTTAAATAAAAGTGCTATTAATATGTTGTATTGTTCTTTAAGTGCAGAAGAATACTCAAAAATATCCAAATGCACATCGGCCAAGGAGATATGGGACAAACTTGTGGTCACATATGAAGGAACAGATGATGAGAGTGGTAGATTGAAAGATACCACCTATGACGAGCTAAGAGGAAATCTCATGGCCTATGAAAGCAGTTTCCTAAAAGATGACCAGCATAAATTAAAGGAGGAATCAGTGGCACTGGAAGTCAAGGAGTCACCACAAAAGGAGACTGCCAACTTCTGTCTTATGGCCAAAGGAACAGAAGAAGAAGGAGAATTTGTGGTAACTAAATACAATCCTCATTTTGATGAACTTCTTGAAACACATAATACCTTGTTAGAGGATTCTAGGGAAGTGTTGGAAAAATATGAAGAACTAAAAGTTTCACATTCTAAGTTACTAAAGGCCTTTAATTCCATGAAACTAGAAAAGGAAGCTTTAGAAGATAAGATTAAGTCAATGTCAGCACTAATCGTTGAAAATAGGAAGCTAAAGGATACAATAGATAAACTTAATCATGATTTAGGACAATTTGTAAAAAGAGAAGAAAATCTAAATCTCATCTTAGGAAGTCAGAGGAATCCTAATGATAAATCAGGACTAGGGTTTGAGGCAGAGTCCTCAAGAACTAAAAAGAATAAAGAGGTTATTGTAGGTCAACAGAAATCAGAAGATAAATATAATATGATACCGAGATTTAACCGTAAAAAATATAATAGAAGTCTTAGATTTAATTCTCAAAATTATAGGAGACCTAGACTTAATCCACATAAAAATAAGATGTGTTATAGTTGCAGAGAAAAAGGGCATTTATCTTATACATGCAGGAGTAACAGAAAAATTGTGAGACAAGTGTGGGTTCCTAAGGGAACTGCAACTAACCTGTCCAGGACCCAAAAGTTTTTGGGGACCTAAAAAGAATCTACTGAGTGCAGGGAACAAAAGAGCCCTGATTCATTGACTCAGGGTGCTCCAGACATATGACAGGAAACTCAAATAGATTTTGTACCCTTCACTCCTAAGACTTTTGCTACTGTAACATCTAGGGACAGCAGTTAATGAAGGATAAAAGGTATTGGTAAGGTTAAGGTAAATGCTTTGTTAGAAGTGTATAGAACTCAAACATAATTTGCTTAACATTAGTTAATTATGTGGCATAGGTCATCATGTTTCCTTCTATGATTCAAAGTGCATGGTCATTGATAGCTAGACTAATAAAGTGAAGTAATGTTTACTTGTTACATCTAGAAACTAACACTAAATTAAAATGCGTGTCATCAATTAATGATAAGGAGTCGCTTTGGCTTATTGGGTTTGTTAGGACTCAGAGTCTTGGAGCCGAATATTATGGGCTAGTAATAATTGATGTTCTTCTAAGATTACTTGGGTATACTTCCTAGCTCATAAAAATGAAATATTTGAAAATTTTGAGGCTTTTTGAAAAAGGGGTATATTATCACAAGCATTAGAAGTGATTATGGCAAGGAAGTTGAAAACAAAGGTTTTGAGACTTAAGCATGGAATTAGTCACAATTTTTCTTCTGCTTATAGGATACCTTGATAAAATGGTTTTGTAGAACAAAAAAAATATGTTACTAACTGACATGGCCTTGTGAAAATACTTTATCTAAGTATCTTTGGGCTGAGGCTATAAATATTGCATGTTATATTCAAAATGGGAGTGTTAATTAGAGAAATCTCCACATGAGTGTGAAAGGGCAGAAAGGGAAACATTGGAAGTTTTCATACCTTCGGGAGAAAGTGTTGTGTCCTAAATAATGAAAGAAAAATCCAAGAAAAGATTATCCTAGATCTTTAGAAGGAATCTAACTCGGATATACTTGGACTAGTAAAGCTTATAGGATTCACAATCTAAAATTAGAACTGTTAAAAAAAAAAGGGGTATTCATGTGAAATTTGAGGAATCTAACACATCTTGTGCAAGTAATGATAAGACAGGTGTTAATGATGACATTCCAGAAGGAATCATAATCCAAACATCTCCTCAAACTGAATAGGAATCAGTAGAGGAATTTCAACATGAAACAGCATTTCAGGAAGCTGAACCCAATAGCTCTTCATTGCCTGAGTTCCCTGCGGAACCTATAAAAGGAGAAAACATCACCAAAGGCAAAGCCCAAAAAAAAAAAATGGAAACAGTTCTCAGCTTATCCCATGCAATTTATCATTGGCAATCCAAATGAAGGCATGAGGACTCGCTCATCATTTAAAGAAATGAACAACATGATGTGTTAGGAAACATGGTTGGAAATAAAGCAAGAATGGTGGCACAAGGGTATGATCAGGTAGAAGGTATTATTGATTATGATGAAATTCTTGCTCTTGTAGCAAGGTTGGTATCTAGTAGGATGCTTCTTGCCTTATGAACTTTAAATTCTTTCAAATGGATGTCAAAAGTGTTTTCTGAATAGTTCTCTCAATGAAGAAGTCTATATAAGACAACCTCATGGATTTGAGATACGTGAATTTTTTTTATGTCATGTTAACAAAGGCTCTTCATGGCCTAAAACAGGCTTTTAGAACCTAGTATGAGAGGTTAAGTCTTAAATTGAAAATGAGTTTAAGATAAGATGATATTGCACTTTGTACAAAGAATCTTATAAGGGATATTATTATCGTTCAAATGTATGTTGTGGATATTTGGATCTACTAACCAAAATATTGTGTGAGGAATCTGCAAATACTATAACAAAGGAGGGAACATTTGTCTCGCAATCCAAGTTTGCTAAAAGAATCGCTCAAGAGGTGTGAAATGCAAAATGCAAAAGAAATAAAGACTCCTATCAATGTTGCAACTTAACTTGATCAAGATCAGGAAGGTAAAAATGTAGATTCCAAATATAACAGAGGTATGATCAGATATTCTCTATCTTTAACTTCTGGTAGATATGATGTTTGATGTGTGCTTATTTGATCATTATTAGTCAAGTCCTAAGGAGTCGCACTTAACTGATGTGTAAAGAATCCTAAAGTGTCTAGTAGGAACCAAAGAGTTAGGCTTATGATATCCTAGAAACAACACATGTGAACTTATAGGATTCTCAGATGTTGACTTTGGTGGATGTAGAATAGACAAGAAGAGTACTAGTGGAACTTGGAAATTCTTAGGACACTACTTAATCTCTTGGCATAGTAAGAATCAAAATTGTGGTTCCTTTTCTACAGCTGAGGCTAAGTATATTGCGGCAGGAAGCTGTTGCGTTCAGCTACTTTGGATGATCTAGCAAGTGCGAGGTTTCGGGGTAAATCTCTCTAAGGTTCCTATTAAATGTGACAACACGAGTGCAATCAATTTGCTTAAGAATCATGTCCAGCATTCTAGGACTAAACACATTGAGATTATATATCATTTTCTTAGGGACCATGTTCTAAAGATAGATATTGAGATAGAGTACGTGGCATTTGAGAATCAATTAGCAGACATATTCGTTGAGCCACTAGTTACAGAAAAATCCTTTGAGTTAAGAAAAGAAATAAGCTTTATAGATCCTAGAGAGGCTATAATAGAGTAATAGGACACATGTGGAAATTAGGGAAGTGAGGTTTAAAATTGTTATCTTAAGTAAAATTTCCTCCCCGCCACACTTATCCAGAAAGTTCATGGAAATATTTTTCGTTTGAAGTTTGCAATTCTGGATATTTAGGAAGCTTTGACAGAGTAGCAGGACTCGTAAGACTTATGAGAGTAAGATCTGAGGCAAACATGTTTCATGCAAGAACATATTTGTATTTCTTCTATGAAGTAGAATACTTGATGCTTAGATATGCCTATCCTTGGATGAAATCCATTTATCATGCTAATGTACATTCATTCTAGAAAATTCATCCTTGCCAACATGATCTAATATTGATTACATACACTATTGTGGTAAGAAGGGATCAAGCATGATAAGATATACTTGTATGAAGAATATAAAAAGAAAATGGTGAGGAAGAATCAGGTTCCTTGAAGCTGGTTTATTGAACCAACGAGCTAAATCATGAGCTTGGGAACCTTCTACATTTAATGCTTGAAATGAAACAAAATTTTATTAAAGATATAGAGGATTGAACAAAACATATGCTTTATTTGAGGGGGAGTCATTAACTAACTATTCAATCCTTATGCATGATTCTTTCATATGCTTATGGATTTCTAATGGTGACAAAAGGAGAAAAGAATGATGATTTGTTTGATTGCAATAAAAATAAATGTTGAACAAAATGAATGGCATGTTATGAATAGCCTTGCACTTTACACTTGTGCGTATTGAAAGCAAGACACAGGAAACTCAATTTCAAAACAATGCACAAACTAATAGGAGTCCTATCAAATCATGCATTAATTCTTGATTACTTTGACTTCAAATCCTACTAAAGATGTAATCAAGTCTGGTCTTGAATTGAGAGTTCAATAAGAATAAATGTAAGTAGTTAGTTCAAAAGTTCCTTGTTAGGTTGCTGCTGATTCCTACTGAGTGCTATTGATTCCTCTGAGCCCTGTTTGTTGATATTATAATATCATCCTTCGCTTCCTACTTATATGTTGCATATGACTTTCATCTATTACTACTTGGCTCTATTTGTGAACACTTTTGGCCATTGGTTGGCCCCTTAGAAAAGTCATTGTTGATCTTTGGACCCCTACTTTTAATGTGTCAAAGGAAGCTTTAGATTTTGATGTGATTGCTAAATACAGAGTTGTTTATGCATATACGTCTATGATTGTTGACAATGACATCTATTATATTTTGGAAAGCCTTATATATATGACCTTTGTGCATTCTCTCAGATTCCTTCCCACCTTTGATTTTCAAGGGGAAGATGAGTTTAATAGTATATATAATGATTATGGAAGTTTATGGTAAACTCAAAAGTAGCTGAGTATGTTATGAACTGATGACACTCTCACTGACTCCTCCCACCTTTTTGTATGTCAAGGGGGAGAAGGATTTATATGATGCTTATGATTAGATTTTGATATGATTATGAGATGATTATATGATGCTTATGATTAGATTTTGATATGATTATGAGATGATTATATGATGCTTATGCACTTATGATTATTGTTGATATTGATTTATATTGGTGAAGGCACCTATGAATATAAATTATTGTTGACAGCATCTAGGACCGATTTGCTACATATTATTATTACTAAGTGCATGGCATAGTGACACTGCATATAGTAAGGGGGAGTTATTAATGCATAAGCTGAGGGGGAGCATTATACAAAATCAAAATTGTTGACATATCAAAAAGGTGGAGAATGTTGAACAAAATGGATTAATTAAGGTTTAACCTTAGTTTTAATAGGTCAACAATTTTTATGTGTTATAGACTTGATAATATTGGGTATAAAATATGGAATGGTGCATAAATGAAATCACATGGGTGTGTAAGAAAAAGTATACCTACTTTTCCTTATTTTATGCAAGTCAAAAAGGTGGAGTAGGTAGGGTAGGTAGATACTTTTTCTTTGCAAGCCTTGAGAAGACAAAAGCAAAGTAGGCTTTTGTTTCATCAAGCAAATGCATAAAGGAAAGAAAAGATAAGATGTTGCCCAAAATTCATTCTAGTCCCTGTCAGCACATTTTCCGGAAAAGGAGGAAGAAAGGTAAGTCTACTCTATTCTACTTTTATATAAGTCTTGTCTAATGGAAAAAGTCAAGTTGTCTTGCAGCATATTTTAGGGAAAAGGAGTCTGGCTTTGCTGCAGAAAATAAGTAAAGGAGCATGGTTCCTTGAGTCCACAAAAAAGGGTGCTGCAGAAAAAGCTTTCTTCTGAGAAACACCCCTCTGTCTCTTTTCGTCTCTCTCCCTCAGAACGTCTCAAAAAAAACATTAATGGAGGAGCGTCAAAGCATTTATTGCAGAGAGAGGAAGAAGAAGGTGAACACGACAAGAAGAACACAACGGCTAATCAAACTCCTATTTAATACCGAGCTTGGAAGTTGCTGAAAATAGAGGAACTAAGTGTTCCAAGCTTTCAAGAGTGGCAAAAATCTTCTGAGTGAAGAAGAGAGTCTGAGTGACTCCTGTGTGCGATTCCTGTTTGAGATTTCTGTGTGAATCCTTGTGCTGTAATGTGTAATAGTCATTAGTTGACTGGATTTATTTTTCTTCTTCTCTTGCTTGTTATAAGAGTTTAGTGTTTGAAGTATCTTGGGTGTAAAAGCCTGGGTAAGGGCTGATCCTTGTTGGGTGAACAAGGTTGCAAAAAGATATTCAACCATTAAGTTCTTGTGTGAATCCTGTTGAGGATTGAGGTTGTTAAAAGAAGTTAATATACTGAGTCTCCTGCGATAAAAGCCTTGGGGTGGCTGGTCCTTGCAAGGTGAAGCAAGGTTGCAAAGAGGGAACTCTTTATATTAAATTCTTTGTGGATTGAAAGTCAGAGTCCTGGTAAGGATTCAGGTTTGAAAAAGAATTAATACTTGGAGTGTCCTAGTGGTAAAAGCCTTGAGGAGGCTGATCCTTGTGGTGAAACAAGGTTGCAAGAGGAACTTCAAATATTAAGTTCTTGTGTCTGAATCCTGGGATTGGATTTTGGAGGATTTAATATACTAAGTTTCTTAGAGGTAAAAGCCAAGTAAGGAGGCTGATCCTTGAGGAAGGTTCCTGGAGAAACTTATTATATTAGATTCTAAGGTTGTTGCTGAGTTGAGTCCTATATTGCTGTAAGGGAAGTGTAAAAGCAAGTGTGCTTTCCCAAAAGGGTTTGGGTTACTTGGTTGTAAGATTTGAATTGAGTAATATAGGCCTTCTAACTATTTGGTTAGAAGGGGAGAGGACGTAGCTATTCAAGCATACTTGGGTAGTGAACCTCTCCAGCAAAATTGTGTCTGCAACCCTTCCCTTATTTTGACTCCTTAACTCAAAGAAAATGATTTTCATAAGACTCCTAAATTAACTACGAGTCCTAATCAGAATAAAGTTTTTCAAAGAGTTAAAATTTGAATAAACCAATTCACCCCCCTCTTGGTTTATTTTCTGGCTAACAGTATGTTAGGCTGGTTTTTTTTCATAGTTTTCTTCATTTTTTTTTATTTAAACTTGAAAATTGTAAACATTTTTTAAAGAATAAAAGTTATAAACACAAAAAAATAAAAAATTCCACACAAATAAGAACCTACCATGAATGGTTTAGGGACCACCTTTATTATAGACTAAAAAGTTAGTCCCTAAATTTCGATTTATATGGAGTTTTTAATTTCTTTTTTGTATCTATATCTTTCATACTCTAGATATTCTTTAAAAAAAATTACAAATTTTCAAATTTCAATAAAAAAAAATGAAGAAAACTATGAATAAAAATCGGCCTAACATACTAATGCATAGAAGAGCCAGACATCCATTCTCAACACTATCATTTTGCCTCTTCTTTCATTTTGCCTGTTCCTTTCTTCAAATCTACGGAATACATATTTGTCCTCTCTTTCTTTTTTTGGTATTCTATATTCTATTTTCAAGGATGCCTTTGAATTGGATATTATATTACACTTATCTCTTCCTTTGTTTCTACTACAACTAATATGCAAAGCCAAAACTGTGTACTTTATTAAGTTCTCGCGTGGAACATGTGTTATAATTTTTACTTTGAATCTTATTATAACTAGTATATATACAAATGTATGAAGAGAGAGACACGAGTGAATCTTATATATCAGCTTGCTTGTTCAATTGCAAACTCTGTGGCTGCCATTATTTATACATGATTCCAATTGTCTATCTTAAGCTAAGTAATAATTAACTCTTCTAAATACTTGATTATAATATGATAAAATAATGGTATTTGAAAATTTAATGATAATTAATCACCATTTACCCATGAAAATTATTGAGGATATATATTCTGCACTTCATTTTTACAATATATATATTTTATTGTATATATGCAACATTTCTGCTGACCCTACAAATAAAGTTGAAAATTTGATACAGTAATTAACAAAGACTTTAATACTTGTTTATGAATAAAGTAATAAGTTTCTCCTCCTATGCTCTTTCCATATTGATTTTGTTATTCAAATCGCTTAGCTTTCTTTTTTGCCTGTTCCTTAATACATGTTTCTGCTTTATTTTTTTGGGTAAAGTAAAACAATTAAACTTAAACACAGAAAAGTGAGAAGTAAATGAAATTAGCATTCTATATTATATTAAAGTACACTCAAGCAACAAAAGCAAAGTACAGACTACAGAGATAAAACAAAAAGTGTTTATGCCTCGCACTAATTAATGCAGTATTTTGGGCCTATCATTATCTCTTATTTTTTTTTGAATAATTGGACCAGTTTATGTATTTCAAATGAGTTATGACCACTGAAAACTTGAAGGCCCAATTCAGCTCAAGCCCAATTCAATTGGAGAACGCCCCGAATGACATTGGTCCAAGTCCAAAAACAAAGAGTAAATGAACTCAAATACATATACTAGACAATTTCACGAAAAAAAAAAAACATATACTAGACAATACAAAACATTACTCCAAGTACATTTTTCGGGTGCTTTCACTCCTCCAAGATGTTCTAATAGCAAAAGGCACGGGATTAGTCACAAATGATAATATTTAAGATTAGGGATGTAATCGGTACCTAAAAATGAGTATGTGTGATTTTTCATCGCATGATAATATATAAGATTGACATCGAATTCAGTGCTTATCTGCATTCATATATTAGGATGTATTTTTTCATCGTTTTCTTTGCTTTTTTTTATTTTAAATTTGAGGAATTATAAATTTTACTAAAGAATAAAAAATACAAACACAAAAAAATTTAAAAATCTCACACAAATTGGGACCTACCATGAATGATTTAGGGGCTACTTTTATTAGGGACTTAAAAGTTAGTCCTTAATCCATTCATAGTAAATCTCGATTTATTTGGAGTTTTAAATTTTTTTTGTATCTATATTTTTCATACTCTACATATTCTTTAGTAAAATTTATAATTCCTCAAATTTAAATAAAAAAAAAGGAAGAAAACGATGAAAAAAGACAGCATAGTATATTAATACGCAGAAGAGCTACGATCCATTCTCTTTAAGATTAGGAATGTAATGGGTACCTAAAATGGATATCGAGTATCATATAGGATGCAAATATTGAAATATAACTATCTATTGAGTATTGAGTGGATACATATATTAACTTACACTATATTTGTTAGAATTATAAATTGGGTATTTAAATAACATATATTATAAAATATAATATTAAATATTAAACATAATATATATTAGTAAATTAAATTTTGCATTTTTCATAGTATTAGTTTTGTTTTGCCAATACTTAAATTGATTAGTTAAGTTTTAATTAATCTATTAATATTAAACATAATATATATTACTAAATACTTATTATATTCATCGAGCATCTACCATAACTTTTTTTTTTGGACAATATCTAACCATATTTGGCATAAAGACTAAAG
This sequence comes from Senna tora, assembly GCA_014851425.1. NCBI lineage: Eukaryota > Viridiplantae > Streptophyta > Magnoliopsida > Fabales > Fabaceae > Senna > Senna tora. The sequence goes on along the minus strand of CM026268.1, from coordinate 865,457 downwards.
AGTAATAATCTGCGTTCATGTTATAGGGACAATTCCGTCATTGCACACTTGATTTTCATGGCCGCCCAGCGGGGAAAAAACAGTGAGACTGATTCTGTGGAAGGAAATAATGAAATGTAAGACGCAGCCTCTCTCTTTCTTCTTTGCCAATCGTTTTTTACTCTCTTTCTTGGAAAATCAGAGCTACCATTTGTAAATTCTTCTCTATCTACGCTACTCATATCATTTTCTATCAGTTCTTTCCATCTTCATACATGTAAATTCTGTATATACTTTAGTTCACTTCCTTCTCTTTCACTATACATCTTTATCATACTTTGAATTCCTTCAATCTTCTCTGTACAAACTTGTGAACTAGTTTTCCTCTTTTCGAGTCACTTTTCTAAAGTTGGAGTTCGCGCCACAGTAACTTGGTTGGTGTTTAGGGGAAAAGTACTATGGGATTCTGAATATCTTCGGGCTTTGCAAAAGTTAGGTTTTTTTTTTAGTAAAATTATAATTTTTTTTTTAAGATTGGCTTTGTTTTAGTTTCGGTACATTTTGCGTTTGGAAACCTTAAATACCAATTTGAAGAAGAAGCGAACGCAGCAGGATTATCGAGTATGGTGGTCTCTACTATAGCAGGATTCTGAATATCTTCGGGCTTTGCACAAATTGCTTCTAGGTTTCTGGAAAAAGAAAAAGTTGAAATAATCGAGTTATCCTGCAAAAGTTAGGTTTTTTTTTAGTAAAATTATAATTTTTTTAAAGATTGGCTTTGTTTTAGTTTCGGTACATTCTGAGTTTGAAGAAGAAGCGAACGCAACAGGATTATCGAGTATGGTGGTCTCTACTATAGCTTTATATGGAAGCCCTGCAAGCAGTGTTTGTTCGACGCCGCACTCGTGTCAGATCAACGGGCATGCATCTTACGACATAGAATTGGGGTCTCGATCTTCTTCTTCGTCATCTTCGAATACAGCATCCACGTCTCAGAAGTCAGTTGTGGGTGGCCTTTCATGCTTGTTCTCTTCGCCGACAGTGAAGCATGCTCCGTCATCGAGCTTTACCGGTGCTGGGGAAGAATTGGGTACTTTGTGGCAGGAAAGAGAAGAATTAAAAGAATTGAGCAGCTCCTTTTCATATTCTCCGAGTAAGTTTGTAGGATCTTCTTGGAAGAAGAATCAGATTCAGAGCCCAGATTCTGTTTTCCAAGGTCCCATTTCGTGCAGCAGTAGCGTTGTTGGTGGGGACGTGAACTATCAGAGCTCCATTAAAAGTGGGACTAGTGGATTGTTCGATGGGTTTGTGAGAAATGCTTTAGGATCCTGCTTGGATTATGATTCGCCAAGTTTTGAGGTCTCCCGTGGTGACTTATATTTGGGTTCTTCATCCAACTTAGTAGATGAATTGACCTTCAATTTGGAGGATGCTTTTGTGGAGGGTAGTTTTGAGCCATATGTTATTGAATTGTTGCTGGGTGCCCAGTTAAGGCACAAGATCTTTTATGAAGAAGTCGTTATTAAGGCTTTTTATGAAGCTGAGCGAGCGCACAGAGGGCAGGTAAATAAAAGCTTGTGTTTGGAAAATATGTTTTTGTGGTTTTAATGATATCAGTTTAAAGGTTTTGAATCCTTTACTGTAGATGCGAGCTTCTGGTGATCCATATTTACAGCATTGTGTGGAAACAGCAGTGCTTCTTGCTTCAATTGGAGCCAATTCCACAGTAGTTGCTGCAGGGCTTTTGCATGACACCCTTGACGATTCTTTTGTGACATACGATTATATATTTGGGACATTTGGTGCTGGGGTTGCTGATTTAGTTGAAGGGGTGAGGAACATGTCTTCTTATCTATATGCATGTAATTTGATAGTTTTTTTAATTATCTGTTTGTTTTAAATTAGCTTCTCCCATGTACATTAGGTTAAGTTGATTGCAGTTGAAATGGTTCCATGTATGTAATAATTTTGTCAAGTTGACAACTAGAATTTGTTCATATTAATAACATGGATCTCGGGTAGAATTCGGGTGTTAATGTTTTTGTAGGACCCCGTTTTTGGTTTAAATTCTTTTGATTGTGATTAGCTGTCCAAAGTAGCTTGTATTTAGCTGAGCTGAGTTCATCTCAATATTGGTGACCTGTGCCAATAAGGGTAAGCTAGTGAACTTCTTTAAGGAGTACCATTGATGTGGAGCCTTGGATGATTTCTTGCACATGGGAGGATTCAAACACTCACCTGATCTTTCAGGTGATATATATATGGATGTAATAGCAATACAACTTTCAGTATGTTTATGGAGGAGTTTCTTTTAATTTCCCCTCTCCTTTTTAGCATCTATGAATAGCTATAAAGCATTATCTAATATGCTCTGGCGAAATATGGAATTTTGATATCCATTTAAATTTATGGTATTTATGACCTGCACTTTTGGAATATGTACGCTAGAACGGTGTAACCCCTTGAAGACTCTAACTAATCTTTATGGCATTTCAGGTTTCCAAGTTAAGTCACTTAAGTAAACTTGCACGGGAAAATAATACTGCTAGCAAATCAGTTGAGGCAGACCGACTACATACTATGTTCCTTGCAATGGCAGATGCGAGAGCTGTCCTTATTAAATTGGCAGATCGGTTACATAATATGATGACACTAGATGCATTGCCAGTGGCCAAGCAACAAAGGTTTGCAAAGGAGACCTTGGAGATTTTTGCTCCTTTGGCCAATCGGCTGGGGATATGTAGTTGGAAGGAGCAGTTAGAAAATTTATGTTTTAAGCATCTGAACCCAGACCAGCACAAGGAACTATCTTCAAAGCTTGTGGAGTCGATTGATGATGCAATGATTACTTCTTCCATAGAGAAATTAGAGAAAGCATTGAAAGATGAAGGAATTTCTTATCATGTCCTTTCTGGACGGCACAAGAGCTTGTATAGCATTTATTGCAAAATGTTGAAGTATGTTATTCTTATCTCTGTCCATTTGTTTAGCTGCAGCAGGATCTTACTTTGTGCTTATCTTATATTTGGCATAATACTAGAAGTGTTAATGAACAAACATTTTGTTGTTAATACCAGAAATGCTGGACTGTATTGTTTATACAGTTAAGGTTCTTAATCATATTTATTGATTTGTCTATTTGCAGGAAGAAGCTAACCATGGATAACATCCATGATATTTATGGGCTTCGCTTGATTGTCGACAAGGAGGAAGACTGTCATAGGGCATTGAGAGTCATTCACCGTTTATGGTCTAAGGTACCTGGAAAGCTGAAAGACTACATAAGTCGCCCCAAGTTCAATGGGTAAGTCAGTTCGGGAATGGTGGTCTATACTCGTGTGTATGATTATATTTCATCTAACCTTAGGTTTGTACTTCATAGGTATCAATCTCTGCATACTGTAGTTATGGGTGACGGAAAAGTCCCACTTGAAGTACAAATTAGGACAAAAGAGATGCATTTGCAAGCAGAGTTTGGATTTGCTGCTCATTGGAGATACAAGGAAGGTGATCGTCAGCATTCTTCATTTGTACTTCAGATGGTTGAGTGGGCTCGATATGTTCTCACTTGGCAGTGTGAGACAATGGGTAAAGATTCTTCATGCACTGGATATGCTGATTCAATCAAACCAGCATGCAAGTTTCCTTCCCATGCCGATGATTGCCCGTATTGTTATAAATCTCTTTGTGATCAGGATGGCCCTGTGTTTGCCATCGTGATCGAGAATGATAAGGTTTCTATTGTAAACTTACGCATCTTAATTTCATTTTTTTCTGCTTTTTCCATCCATATTAATACTTAATTCCCATACTGAGTTAATGTAGTTTTGATTGCATATGAAAAATCTGTTGTTGTGTCTGCATGGATGTACAGATGTCTGTCCAGGAATTTCCTGAAAACTCGACAGTAATGGATTTGCTGGAAAGAGCTGGACGGGGAAGCACTAGAGGGTCCCCATATGGGTTTTCGTTGAAGGAAGAATTGAGGCCAAGGTTGAATGATGAACCTGTAAGTGATGTCACATGCAAGTTGAAGATGGGAGATGTGGTGGAGCTGACACCAGTCATACCAGACAAGGCTTTGACAGAATATCGGGAAGAAATCCAACGTATGTACGACGGAGGGCTTACTGTATCAAGTTTAGCACCTGTTGCTATGAGTGGCCTGGTTGGCTCCAGAAATTAACCTTTGTTAAGTTGTTTGTATCTATAAGTACCAGTATGTCATTCAGTGATAATTGTTGTATATGATATGAAATACGTATGTATGTACAGATCCACTATACGTTTCTACTATGTAACCTGATTCAATTATTTGCTGAATGATTGATAATGTAGTTGCTCCTTGTTAATTTGTTATAGCTCTAAGGTTTTTTTTTGTGGTATCCCATGTTTGTTCCTCGTAATGTAGCGTGCTATGCTGGTAGTGTTAGTCATCAACATCTAAGGGAACAACATACACTCTCATATTTTTGGAAATACTAGAGAAAAAAATAATTTAGTGATCGATGATATATGAAAGCAAGTCTTTGAAAGGATCACTCTTAACTTCTTTGATGTGGGATTTGTAACTTGACCATGTTTCACTCGATCATATTCTGCTGTAACAACTTCAAACAGAGCTATGCCTAGTAGTTTCTTCTACAAATTAAAATTTACTCTATCAACAAGAACTTCAATTGCCAAATGTCTCTTGATTAGCTTCTCATATTATTACATAAATATACATTTAACATAATCTAGAATAATAGATGTGTGGCTCTCACATCACATCTATGATCTATCTCCAAAAGAACTCTTGAACTGAGGCTTGCCAATGAAGAACAAGCATAAGCATAAGCAGAACTCCAGCAAGTCCCCAAGAAGAGCTTCCAATTCTGAGCACCCAAGAAGGCTCAGGAGATGGAAGCAAGGAAGCTCTCGGGGTTGAAGATGAAGAAGAACTGGTTCTGATGGCGATGATGAGTCCAGCAAGAAGCATAGGCAGAACAAAACCAAAGCTCCATTTTGATTCATAGTACCTTCCAATTCCTTCACTCTTAGGCTTCACATTGTACAATGGAGACAGAACCACAGCAGAAGCTAGAGCCAACACCATGGCCAACGATCTCTGGGAGGAGCCCTGGCTGGAGTATGCTGCATAAGGGGTAGTAGTAGTAGCCATTGGTGGGCTCAGAAGGAATTCAGAAATTAAACTTGATGATTACAATTTACAATTTTAGACTGAGCCAATGAATTTATAGGGGGAGAGAGAGAAAGATGTTCCTTTTTCAAAATTTTCATTTAATATTGTCATATTATTCAAATTCTTTTTAGTTAGGGTGATGGGCTAAGGGATCCAGTTGGAATTGAGTCAGTGGGATGAGTGAGAGACAAACAGCCGTCCAAAAAGTTAAAAGCTTAATCAAAGGAATTGTTGAAGAATGGACGAAAAGGTGAAAAAGGAGATTCAGTAGCATACAAGTAAGGTATATCTTTTTTCCTTTCATGCGTGTTCATATGTCATTGGAATTGAATCTGGATATCTAGCTGTAATCAATTTTTCACTTTCTTTTGTTTGGACTTTGGAGACTAGCTGTGATCAAACTCAATTATTTTTAAAGATGTAATTCATGAAAAGAAAATCACAAGTTATTAAAGATAAATAAATATTTTTTTTGTGAGTTCAAAGTATCCACCGTCAATAACAATGATTAATTTTCTCCTACGGTGGACTTTTTGAAAGGGGATTTTACTTTTAGTAAATTGAACCCCTGACTAGATGCTTAAGGAAATCCAGCTAAATACTAATTATGCTAGGTTTCATGATTTTTTTGAATATTTATATTAATACGTCATATATAGATTTTTTTAATTTGTATTTATATGTCTATTATTTTTTTAAAAAAAATTATAAATATTTTAATTTAGAATAGAGATAGTTAATCTAAAATTTTCTTAATTTATAATACTTTTTTGCACACGTGTTTTTGGAATTGGTTACCTTGGAAAAACATTTTTCTTGATTTCAATATTCAACAAAAAATAGTTTGTCATTAATTAACCAAATTGATGAAAATATTACAGAATTATAAGTATAAAATTAGGAAGGAAAACTTAAAAATCACGAAACACAGCCTTGAGCCTACATAGGTACATTTTCACCCACATATTTAGGGTGCGGGACGCTAGTAAAAGAGGCTTCAAGAAGATCCCAATACAAAGGAATCTGTGCTACTGTGTAAAAACACAAAGGAATCAAAATCAAACTATACCAAGGGCTAACCTCATGCTTGATTCTAGGATCAAGTTCAAAGGAATGCGCGGCACAAAAAGACACCAACATCGACACAATAGACACAAAGAAGGAAGTTAACCCCAAACACAGCTTTAATGGCAAACCCCTTCGATAATCAGTAGGTTGTTTCCGAGAGCTATAAACGGCCAAGAAGGCAGCCAATGAAGTGATGGAGAAGCAAAAAGAGACCAAAACGGAGACAACAAAAATGTTGTATGCAGTGTGGCCTTGCAAGATGGGTTTGCCTGTGGTACCATCGGTGCCTCCTGGGACAGTATAGGATGTGGCATAGGTAACACCAGCAGTAAGTGCTGCCACTATAGAGTACGAACCAGAAGTGTCCTTCACCCACTCGTTGCTATCTTTTAGAAGATCCTTGTGTCGTTCTGCGAAGACTTCCGCTGGAGTGTCTCCATCTTTGTTTTCTTGGGAACTTAGGTAAGCTGGCACATTTTCTTTCACATACTGCGACAACCACCATAATTATGTCAAATTGAGAATACTTATATGTGAGGGATTAAATTGGAAAATTGATGAATTGATATATATACCTCATACCACTTGGCTTCATACTGCATTTGCATAGCAGAGCCATGAATTTGCCAAGGCATGTGTTTTGGTAGAAATGCTGCCATGTGCAACACATTGTTTCCATTAGCGTCCACACTTTGTGAGAGGGTACCCCAAAGTGAATGACCCATTAAGAACTTCAATATATGGGATTGCCTTTTGTGTACTGCTGTAAGTACTATGTTTCTTTTCTTAGGTTCTGTTTTGTCATACATAGCCAAGGGTACTCTGCTTTCGATTTCCCTCACCAACTCAATCAGACCATACTTTGTTGCCACCAACAATGCTGTCGATTTCTTGTCCTTTCTTCTAGACTTTTTTTCTTCTGCTAAATATATATATATATATATACATAATTAGTAACTCATCCAATTACATAATAATTTAACATATATATATATATATATATATATATATATATATGTGTGTGTGTGTGTAGGAAATGGACCAGGAGATGTAACTTCAGGTGCACTTCATCTGGATTCATATATATATATATATATATATATCAATTTGGATCAAGTACACTTCAACCGATGATGTGGACTGTTGATCGCCTACAACAAATTGTATCTAGCCGATCAACGGTCCAGATTATCAGTTGAAGTGTAATTCACATGAAATCACTTTAATTATCTATAGCTTGTTCAATTTATCCGATGCTGACCTTTTTTCTTGTCATTGTCATTACTATTGCTGTTAGATGAAGTACTATTTTTGTCCTTCTGGTCGGCACTTTTCCCAATAATATCCTCCAATTCTTTAGGAGCATCAGATTGTTCGTAGGGAGCAATCTCATTTTCCTTGTACTCATACTCAGAATTTATTTCCAAAAGTTTCTTCATGATGTGCTCACCCCTTACATGTTTCTCTTTTATCTTCCTTAATGAACCTGATCCATCAAGCATATATATATATATATAGCCCAACAAATTAATATATAATTAATAACAGATCAAAATTAAAATACCAAGTAATCAATATTAGATGAGAAAATTAAGAACATAGAGGATTAATTAAGGGATTATAATATTAACGAACCTCGGGTCTTATGAAATGGAGCACAAGCCTTCAACAACTGCCTACTCTCACGATCATCATGTGACTCGGCAACATTCACAACGTAGCCCTTGCTTTTAGATTCAATTTTCAGCTGCTCCACTTTTATGTCTTTGGAGACAAAATGATGACAATATATATAGATATATAGTCATAAAATCCATGATAACTAAAATTAATGTAAAATAATATTTTTTCCACTCTACTAAATTTAGAGTAAATTAATTATTTGGTCCATGAAAGACATGTATTTTCTTAATTTAGTTAAACTTTTCAATTTGATTTGTGAAAGATCACTTGTCACTCAATTTAGTCTATCTGGTAATGCATTAACAGATATGTATGCTCTTACTTAACTATTAAATAGGGTAAAGTACCCTTACTGCCTCCAAACTTTGCTGTAATGTTCATTCATATTCCCAAACTTTTTTTTGGTTCATGCCTACTCCCAAACTTTTAATTTTGTTCATGCCTATCCTTTTTGCTAACACCGTTAACTTTCTTGACGGAATTTACTGACGTGGATGATGAATGCGTATTTCTTTTGCCACGTTATTGTACGTCCACCTCACATTTAACTTTTTATTTTTAGTAAAAAAAATTAACCTAATTCAAAAAAAAAATATTAGGATAAAAGTTTGGTTTGTTGTTTTTTTTTTAATTATTTTGAATTAGGTTAATTTTTTTAAATAAAAGTAAAAAGTTAAATGTGAGGTGGACAATGACGTATTAAAAGAAATACACATTCATCGTCCGCGTCAGCAAATTCTGTAAAAAAAAGTTAACGGTGTTAGCAAAAAGGGTAGGTATGAACCAAAAAAAAGTTTAGGGGCAAGAATAAATATTGCATCAAAGTTTAGGGGCAGCAAGGGTACTTTACCTCTATTAAATAATAAATTTTTTTTGGAAGGAACTATTAAATAATATTCAAAATTTTAAGAACATACAATTGTAGTAAAGTTTGTGGCGCCATGTGAGGCGAGTACCACTGAGGAAAGCAGAAGGAATGGAAGCAAGAACTTGAAGAGGTGTAACTCCTCTTACATTCACAGCACTACCAATCATTTCTTCATCGTACAGATACATTATTTCAAGTGCCAAATCTGCAGCCACCATCGCCATCCATATATATATATATAATTAAAGTTGATGTCAAATTAAATTAATTAATATATTATATACATACCAAAGTATTGTCTTTGAATAGTAGAATGAAGTATAGTATCTCCATTCTTCCTTCTCCATAGCCCCAAACACGTGCGTGGCTCCATCTCAGCGTAAACGGAATGCAGACACAGGAAAGCTTCCCTGTGACCGTTAAGAGCAGCCAGGAAGAGCGGTGTCTCTCCGTACTTGTTACGCGCGCACACCAGCGCCTGACGACCACGCGTAATTAGCAGCTCGCAGATTGCACCGCAGCCTCGAGAAGCCGCACAGTGCAAGGGCGTATCCTCGCGGTTATTCTTAGCTGCCAGGCTCTTCATCGGAGCTTCCGTGTTCCTCACAATTGCACCAATCAGACTTTCCAGAATGTGATGGGGTGCTCCCAGCGTGATAGCCACGTGCAATGCAGTGTCTTCTGATTTGGTGATCTTCCAAGTGTGGGTCTGTGGATGGTGTTTGTATATTTCTACCACTTCCTCCCATTTTTGGCCCAGTACAGCACTGTATATTTTGTGCCTTATTGCTTCCATATTCATATTAATATTAATGGAACCTACCCATTATATATATAATGGAAGAATAACACAAAGCGTATCATTTTGGTTAATTATTTCATCACTCTAGGAACTATTTCCCTCTGCCCATTAATTGACAATTCATGGTTTTCTTTTTCTCCATTCCTTTCGTGTAAACTCAGTTAATATAATGCTCTCTTTTCTATATATCTCGGTCAGAAAAATATCACAGTGGTCCGATTCTATTTATCTCAATTTAATTATTTTTTAAATTATACAAATATCAAATCACTGAATTTTGTATCATAATTTTATCCCTATTAGAAAAGGTAAAAATACTAAACATAGAGGATGAAATTGCAATATATATATATATATATATAAGTATCTCTAAAGTACTAAATGTAAGATTTTTCATGATTAAGGGATTAGTTAGATTGAGATAAATAATATTTTTAAAAATTAAATTTGATATTTTCATAATTTACAGATTAAATTAATACAAATCCGTGTAGTGAGTAATAATGACTATGGACCGAATGAATTGCTATATCAGCTACTACTGTTTGAATTGTCAAGAATAAAAGAAAAAGCAGCAAATATTAAGCCTGCCATGATATATATATATATATATATATAATTAAGCTCACTTGAAGATATAACAAGCGAAAAAAATCACAGAGCACGCATGTGATGGAATGTGTAGTATGTAAACTCAATCACTCATACTGGAAGATACTATGAATTATAGGAAAAAAAGACCAAAACCGTACGATTGGAATTTGGAAGAGGAAGAGATACTATTGTGCATATATATATATATATATATATATATCATATTTTGCATATCTATTAATAATCTAATTATAAAAATATATAAAGATAAAGTACACTAGCATTACTTAATCAATATAATCAAATGGCATCGTCCTTCAATAAGTCAGAGTTCCCAACGTCCAGAATATGTGGCCCTCACTTAGAGGATCAAATTTTAGCTTTTCCACGTCAATGTCTTAGAGCCGTTTGATCAAATTTATGAAAATGATTGATTTTCAAATAATTTTTTTTTAAATGGAGTTTGTTTAAGAAAAAAGTACTATAAAATATAAGTAATTTGTGTTTAGCAAACTGAGTTAAGAAGTACTTTTCAAAAACGATTTGTGTTTGACAAATTTGTATTGAAAAGTACTTTTGAGTATAAAATTATCAAGAAGAATATATGTATATTTAAGTGTTATTAATATTATTATATAAATAAATTATATAAATATTTATTATTATTAACTTTTATTACCCAAATAAATATAAAATGATAATTAATTTATTAATTTAATAAAATATTAAAGAAAAATTATTAATTTTACTTTATATAACTTTTTTATTTGTGATTATTATTTTTATTGAATATCTATTAATTAATTCAAATAAAAACTAATTATAAATATTTATTATTATTTTGATAAATTATTATTATTATTATTTTTATTACTATTGTCTTCACTATTTAAAATGGGAATGAAGGATGGGGTTATAATGAAAGAAGGGGTAAAATGGAAATATTAAAATGTTAGTAAGAGTATTTTTGTCCTAAAATAATTAAATTTTAGCTTCAACTTTTGGTTAGTAGTAGAAGCTTCAATTTCTAACTTCTACTTAAAACTGAAAAACTGCTTCTGTTACAAATGAGAAGCACTTCGTTCTGCATAACTTATCAAACACCTCATTTTAAAAAAATAAATGCTTTAAAAAAAAAAGAGCTTCTGAATCATGTGTAAGTTGGCCAAACAGGCTATTAGTGGACATGGCACATGTAGGTCATATATATACCATCATAATAAGATACTACACATAATCGTATCATCTAACCTTTTACCAAGTGTACTAATTTTAAATGATTTTTTTTTCTATGTCCACGAGTATATATTCTCTACTTGAGTTATTGTCCTGCAGTCAATTATTGTCAAACACTAAGGGCAGGTTTTGTTTCTTGAAAAAAGTTGTAATTTTTTATGTAATTCAATATTTTTTATATTAAACATATTTTATTTTTTATAATGTGATGAAATAATATTTTTATTCTCATTTTTTTTAACATTCTAATAACCAAACGATGATAATAACCTCTTTCAGTACAAGTATTCAAACTTTAATTGTCATATAGAACTAATATCTTGTACTAAGCCTAACTCTATTGGTTAAAATTGAGATCTATTTTAATTAAATAGTATGCAGTAAGACAAATAATAATTACAATTGTTGCAGAGCTTGTATGGCCATGCATGTAAATTGTAATGCATGTACCACTTTGGAATGCCGCACGAGTAGGCAAGGACATGCATTGAGTGTTATTCCTTCTTATTTTTTAATGTAAACAATTTTGTCATTCCGTCTAAATTATTAACGACATAAGTTGAATATATGATGTTAAGTCAGGCTGAAGGTTATTATGAGTTTCACTTTGCATTTACTATTAGACAAAGATAAAATAAAAAATAAAATTATTTACAAATTAAAAACTTTACATAATTCACGACAAACATAACTTAGAATGGCAAACATAACTTAAGGACTAAAAATATTATTGCCACCTATAGAAGTGGTCACCAAACTCCAACGCATTGAGTGAAGAAAAAAGAACGTATAATAAAATCCATTTTACGATAAAATTCATAATCTATATTAATATGGTTGTGACACTTTCTGATCATTGGGGTCACAAAATAGCCATATTTTTTAATTAAAAAATAACAAAAAAAAAATTTGATTGGAGAAAAGGTAAGTGAGGATTGAAGAAGTTGAGATATATAAAAATATAATGGAAGGTTGTGGGAGAGACAAAACATATACGATGGTAGTTATAAAAAAGTAGAAAAGTAAATAACTTCACATAATTTAATTCTAATTAATTATGATAATAATTCTATTTAAAATTTTAAAAACTATGAAATATATTATTTTAAGATATAATAATTATATTTTAAAAAACTAATGATATATTGCATGCACGTGATGCGAAGCCTCTAATTTTATATATATATATATATATAATCTTAAAGGATATGGTTGACAATTACGAGAGGAAGAAGAGGTTTGTGAGTCTAATAAGGAAGGAGAGAGTAAGAGGATTTAGATCATAGACTAGAAGTTTGGCACATCTTTTTTAACAAAAGTGGGGAATTAAATATAATTTCAAAATATAATAATAATAATTATATTATATTATAAAAATCTAATATAAAAAAACATACATCTTTGTACATGAGATGTATCTTATATTTTTTTGTAAGATTATGGGCCAGTCCACCCTTGGTGGATCGGACCCAAGCCCAAAACTTGTGTTGGGGCAAATATATAAATAAGTCATAAATGTGGGTTATGGAGTGTAATTCACTCCATAAGTTTGAATTAATTCAAAAAGGAGTCAGTTACGTATAAGGAAACGTGCAAGAGAGGTGGAGTAACTGAATCATTTTTTCATTCTGAACAAATTCCTCAAAACCTCTCTTCTCCTGACTCTCTACTTTCTACCAAATCATTGTGGGTGCATTTGTTGTGTTAATTGCTCGGAGTCCCTACTTGGTGACCGGAGTTCGCGTGGGTACCTGGAGTCGGAGTCGGAGTCGGATACGTCACAGGTACACCCGAAATCTTACAGTGGCATCAGAGGACCAGGTTTCTTCCGCTGTGTTTTCACATGTTATTCAATGAAAAGATGCATGACATACAAATAACATGTGTTAATTAATTATCTGATGTTATCTTCACCGATTGTAATTTTTTGTGCGAATTGGGTTAGTGAAAATTCATGCTTTAGGCTTCGAATTTGTTCCTATTACGTAGAGCGCGGAAAATCGATATAAAATTTGCATGAAACGAACTCCGAACGGCATCGAAACGATGATCGAAATTTCGGGTTTAAAATTTGGGTTTCCGAAAACTACGATTTTAGGCTTCGAGAATGCTCCCATTGTGTAGAGCACGAAAAATCGTGCGAAATAGACATAAAATTTGCAGAAAACGGAGTTCGGACGACTGAGATATTGACGTCCGAAGTTTTCCGGCGAGCTTCACCGTTTCCGGTCGCCGGATTCTGGAAAACGGAGGTTGAAGGTTGAAGATGACGGTTAGCGACAGTTTTGGAAACTGCTGCTAAAAAACCGTCACTAAATAAAATTAAAACCGTCACTTGGCGCGGCAGTTTGAAAAACCGCCGCCTAAAATTAAATTTTGAAAATTCAAAATTCAAAAAAAAAAAAAAAAATTCAGAACTGCCACGTGGCGCGTGCAGCCACGTGGCGGACCAGTCCGGCGCGTGGGCCACACCGCCGGACTGCTGCCGGCGCGCCGCAGCCGGCACGGCGGCGCGTGGGGCCCACGCGCCGCCACACAAAAACAAAAAAAAAAAAAAAAAAATTTCTTTTTTTGGGGTGCGTGAGGGAGCGTGTGACCTCCGATTGAGGTCCCGTCTGTCTCTATAAATCCGTAAAATTGAGATCTTCAATTTGACATATAATTCGACTATGTTTGGGGGTCATTTGGGATCTGCTTATGTGTTTTAGTGCTTTTCTGGTATTTTTTGTTTCCAGAAACAATTAAAATAATTTTATTATTATTTTTTTTTTAGGTAAATTGAGGCAAATGGCTTCTAATAGCACTGAAAACAATGATAATAGTGCGTTGAACTACTCATATTTAAATGAGGCAGTTCCTGAATACGTACCTATGGATGAAGATCCCGAGGAGGATCCTGAAGAGGATCCTGAGGAAGATCCAGAGGAAGATCCCGAGGAGGATCCTGAAGAGGATCCAGAGGAAGATCCCGAGGAAGATCCTGAAGAGGATCCTGAGGTAAATCCAGAGCAAGATCCCGAGGAGGAACCTGTAGAGGATCCCCAACCACTCCCGGAAGAGACAATACTTTCCGGACCAACGTCGGAAACATTATTTCCACTGGAGCCCCTCAACGTAGATCCTCAATTAAACTACAACGATCCGTTAAATCCAATAGTGGTCCAAGATATTGTGGTGGAGGAAGGCGAGGAAGTCAACCAACCTTTAACCCCTGCATTAGCTATGGATATAGCTGAAAGAGATGCAGCGCGACTAACAGATATAAAAGACATAAATGGCGTACTTTCCAAATACGTCAAAAACATGACTGATAAGGAAAACACTAAATTTTACGTCAAAGTCATATTGGAATACATAAGAGCTGTAAGGGTTAGACGCAAACCTAGAGGCCGACCTCCTAGCAAACTATACTGGTTTCTGATGATAGAAATGGTATGCCGAATAGCCGACAGACCACATCGACATAAGATATTAAGAGACGCAGTGATTGATTATATGCGAGCTTTTTTTACTATGATTTTTTTTTATGTTTGAAGTTTTTTAAGCTCATGTATTTTCTTTGGATTTTAATAGTATTGAACATGATATTCATGCTTTTGTGATTTTTTAGTTAATGAACATTTTAATTTTATTCAATGCAATCATTGAGAATTCCATGTTCATATGCATGAATTTGTGTATACTTTTTGTGAGTGGGAGCTCTTTTAGAAGATGAGACTTCTAAGAGTCGTAATTTCATAAAAGCACTTATATAGAATTCTTGATAAGATATAATGATTATTGCTTGTATCTGTGTGATGGGAGATACAAACGTATGCTCTTGATCATTGATCTTGAAATATCATTGTTTTCTACTCAAGAATAATATAAGGGCATGGCATTGTATACTTTATGTGCTAAATATAACCAAACTAAAATGTTCTTTGGAACGTATCTCTATTAAAGAGATCGTTGAATAATGTGGGATCGATTTGTCACAGACTTAACAATGGCATCAAAGAACATAATAGCTGAGCTAAACAAGGGGGATAAGCTTAACGGGGACAATTGGGACATATGGCATCGTAAAGTTCAATACATCTTGGAGGAACAAGATGCAATTGAACCTCTTACCGTGGTCTTGGTCGAACCTGAGATTGGGAATACGGCCCAACACAGGAGGGACCAAGAAGCATACCAGGTTTGGAAAAGAAAGAATAGCATTGCGAGAATTACCTTGTTGAGTGCAATGGCTGATGATCTGATGTGTGAGTTTGAGAGTCACAAAACCGCACAAGCTATGTGGATAGCTTTGAAAGACAAGTTTGGTGGTACTTCTACCTCCAAACTGAGAAGGTTGACGATTAAGTTCGATACCTATAAACTCAAGCCTAACACTTCAATTAAACAACATCTAAGAGAGATGGCCAACATGATCAGGGAACTGAAAGAAGCTGGACATACACTGTCTGATGAACAGCAAGTACAAGCAGTTATCAGATCGCTCCCTGGGAGTTGGGAGCACATGAAGGTGAATTTAACCCACAATGAGAACATCACTACTTTCAATGATGTAGCCAAGCACTTGGAGCTGGAAGATGAACGCTTGGAGACTTATAAATCATCTGGGCAAGCCTATTACACTGAGACTGCAAGTTCTTCTCAGGCAAAGCCCAATTCCAAGAAGGGCAAATTTTTCCAGAGAAAAGGGAAAAAGGGTGTTTTTCAACCCAAGAAAGGCAAGAAACAATTCAAGAAAAAGGGAAACAAATGTGGCAAGAAGAAGATAGACCTAAAGAAGGTCAAGTGCTTCGCCTGCCAAAAGATGGGCCATTTCGCACGGGACTGTTCCAAACAGACCGAGAGCGAAAAGGTATTAGTGAATTATGTGAATTCACATGTTTCATATGTTTCTAGCACTGTTTTTCTAACAGAACCTATTTCTTTTTCTTGGATTATTGACTCAGGCTCCACAGACCACGTAACGAGGGATCGAGGATCCTTCATCGAATACCGTCGATTGCCAAATCATAGCAGGTGGCTATATGTTGGAAACAACGCAAGGATCGAGGTCAAAGGTCTTGGCACTTGCCAATTCACTTTGCGTGGTGGAAAAACTTTGATGCTTCATGATGTGCTTTATACTCCTGACATTCGACGGAATTTGATATCTGTTAATTGTCTTTTAAAGTTTGGGTTTCATTTAAACTTTCATGACAAAGTTGTAGACTTTTTTAAAAACTCAGTTTATTATGGTTCGGCTTTTCTCTTAGAGAAGTTCTTTGTTTTGGACATTGTTGGAGATTGTACTTATAATGAATGCTTTGCTGTTTCTTCTACTAATGTTGATATGAATGTTTGGCATTCTAGACTGGGACACATTAGTCAAAATAGAATGATTAAATTGGCCAAAGAAGGCATGTTAGGTACAATTCCAAACATGGAAATGTCACTATGTGAAAATTGTCTGGCTGGTAAGGCAACAAGAAAACCTTTCGGTAAGGGAACTAGAGCTGAAAATCCATTACAATTAATCCATTCTGATATATGCGGTCCTTTGAGTGTGAGGGCGAGACACGGAGCGTGGTATTTCATTACTTTTATCGATGACTATTCACGGTATGGTCACATTTATTTGATTTCACATAAGTCTGAAGCTCTTGCGTGCTTCAGACGATACCTAAACGAGGTAGAAAATCAAATGGATAATAAAGTCAAAGCATTACGCACTGATCGAGGTCGTGAATATTTGTCTGAACAGTTTAAACAACTCTGTGAAGAAAAAGGGATAATCAGGCAACTGACTATCCCTGGCACTCCACAACAAAATGGTGTTGCCGAAAGAAGAAACAGAACTCTTCTAGACATGATTAGATCAATGATGGCCCAAGCAAACCTACCAATTTCATATTGGGGTGATGCTTTATTGACGGCAACTTTCATACTTAATCGTGTGCCCTCAACATCAGTCGCTTCCACACCCTATGAGTTATGGACGAAACGTAAACCAGATTTAAGCATCTTAAGGCCCTGGGGGTCAGCTGCGTACATCCATGACAATTCCCATAAGTATGGAAAATTGGGTCCAGAGGAAAGAAATGTATCTTTATTAGATACTCAGAACAATCAAAGGGATACGTTTTCATAGGTGAAAACGAAGATGGCACGGTGACTGAGATAGAATCAAGAGATTCAAGATTCATTGAAACTGAATTTCCTAATCGAGGAGATGTTGACCGCACTGTTTCCCTTTATGAAACAACAGAACAAGACAGTGCAGAACAAATTGACAAACCAGAATCGTCTAGGATTGTCAATCTGAGTGGGAGCCAAGAAAGGTCAACACCAAGACCTGAACAAGAAAAGAAAGATAAGGAGATTGCTTCTATTAGAAGGAGCAATAGGGAAAGTGTTCCCAAACGACGCTTTCAAATCGAAGGCGAATCTTTCTTAATCACTCCAGAGGGAGATGATGAACCTCGTTCTGTACACGAAGCCTTGTCAAGTCCTGCCAAGGAAGAATGGAAGAAAGCAATGGAAGAAGAAATGGACTCAATGAAAAAGAACCAAGTTTGGGTGTTAATTGATCTACCAAAAGGGCGTAAAGCCATTGGGAACAAATGGGTTCTCAAAATTAAAAGAAAAGTTGATGAATCAGTTGACAAATATAAGGCTAGGCTAGTAGCAAAAGGTTACACACAACAAGAAGGCATAGATTACGATGACACGTTCTCGCCAGTTGTGCGTTTTAACTCCATTAGACTTATTCTGGCAATAGTAAATAGTTTAGACCTAGAATTACATCAGATGGATGTAAAAACCGCATTTTTGAATGGTGATCTGGATGAAGAAATCTATATGGAACAACCATTAGGTTTCATTGAAAAAGGAAAAGAGTCAAAAGTTTGTAAACTTAAAAGATCCATTTATGGATTAAAACAATCATCCAGACAGTGGTATTTGAGGTTTCACAAAGCAGTAACCTCATATGACTTCCAAATGATAGAGGAAGACCACTGCGTCTACATCAAGGGGTTTGAGGGTAATTTTGTTATTTTATCCTTATATGTAGACGATATACTATTGGCCGGTAATAGTCTAGGCTCTGTAACAACCATAAAAGAATGGCTTTCATCAAACTTTGAGATGAAAGACATGGGTGAAGCAGAATACATACTTGGAGTTAAAATCCAAAGAAATCGTTCAAAAAGAATCTTGTCTCTTTCACAAGAGAATTACATCAACAAGATTCTTGAGCGATTTAACATGAAGGATTGCAAACCTATGAGCACTCCTGTAGCTACTGGATTAGCCTTGAGTCTCGATATGTGTCCCAAAACCGAATCAGACAAGAAGAAAATGGAAAGAGTTCCATATGCCAGTGCAGTTGGCAGTTTGATGTACGCAATGATGTGTACAAGACCAGACATCTGCTATGCAGTAGGATTGGTAAGCAGATTCCAATCTAACCCCGGTGAAAAGCATTGGAAAGCAGTGAAGAGGATCTTGAGATACTTAAAGGGCACTTCTGACTATGCATTGTGCTATAAAGGAAGTGATTTGCGCCTTGTTGGGTATTCCGATGCCGACGTAGGCGGAGATGAAGAGGAACGAAGGTCAACTTCAGGTTATATCTTCTTACTCAACAATGGCGCCATATGCTGGAGCAGCAAAAAGCAAACGTGCATCGCCTTACATTCAATGGAAGCCGAGTTTGTGGCATGCACTGCTGCCGTACAAGAGGCATTATGGCTGAAGAGATTTATAGAACATCTTGGATTTGGAAATGAGAGTACCAATCCAGTGTTATTATACTGTGACAATACTGCAGCCATAGCCTATACTAAGGATCCTAAGTATCACAGCAAGACCAAGCACATTGATATTAAATATAATTTTGTCAGGGATTATATAGCACAAAGGATTGTAACTGTACAATACATTTCGACAAAATGTATGATAGCAGATCCCCTGACAAAGCCAATAGGTGAAAGAGTGTTTAAAGAACATATGCAAGCCATTGGCATGCGTAACATGTAATATGCAGAATTCATAAATAAAGAATGATGTTCTAATTTTCTGTTATTACTTTATGCATCTATTTTGGAGTATACAATGTCTAATATGTCGTACAGGTTGAAAGGTTGGCTCTCTCACACGGGCAACCGCCTTTGACACTCAAGTGGAGTGTGCAAAGATGAGACATTTGTGTTCACCAGTAAAGCAGCCAAGAGTGCTGATATGGTAGAGAAGAAACACAAACTATATGTCGCCTTGACTAACGTGTAGCAAGTCAAGATGAGATCCGCATAAAATAAAGTTGGATCGAAGTTTGGAATCCCACTTCCAAAATACCTGTAGTCAGATAACAAACTCTTCAACGTCGACGTCGTAAATGGAAGTAGAGTTGAAGAATTTGGGCCTAGATACTGGGTGTATCTAGACTTAAGTCTGTACGGTGTTAAGATAAGAATAAAACGACATATACTCTTATAATAAAAGAGTAACACCGTAGCATGTGTTTCATACCACATGTACTGAGAGAACCGCAAGAGGGAAGCAAGTGAAAGATCCCTGCTTCATTGCTGTGTGAGTCCCAGGGAAGAACAATTTTCCCAGTGATGTCCTTTGAACTTTGACAGTATCACGGAGATATGTTTCAGTGACTGCTACTTTAGCATTTTTACTATGATCATGATAGATGCGATCTAAAGTACTATGCTAAGAAAGCGACTGATTCATATTAAAGTGTTATTTGGGCGAAAGGAAGATTAACTGAAATATACACATCTATGCTAGCATCTGTGACATGTCCCTTATGACATCTTGTTGTCATAAGTGTGGATACTAGACATGTGAGGAAGGCAATCTGAATCAAACATTGATTCGAGAGGGATTAGTTTTGCCATGTGAAAGTGTATATAGTTAAATCTAGGACATCTGAGGCATCATTTAAAATTTTAGCTACACGAAGGAGAAGGTAACTTGTGCTGGTCCTATAAAAGGGATTTCTAGTACAAGTACCTAAATGAAGACGTCATGCCCACGCGGTCACGGCAAAGCACTTAGTATGAAATTGAGAGGAGAAAGAGAGATTCAACCCATGACATCTAATCCACCAAGTGTGAGTGGGAGATGTAAGATTATGGGCCAGTCCACCCTTGGTGGATCGGACCCAAGCCCAAAACTTGTGTTGGGGCAAATATATAAATAAGTTATAAATGTGGGTTATGGAGTGTAATTCACTCCATAAGTTTGAATTAATTCAAAAAGGAGTCAGTTACGTATAAGGAAACGTGCAAGAGAGGTGGAGTAACTGAATCATTTTTTCATTCTGAACAAATTCCTCAAAACCTCTCTTCTCCTGACTCTCTACTTTCTACCAAATCATTGTGGGTGCATTTGCTGTGTTAATTGCTCGGAGTCCCTACTTGGTGACCGGAGTTCGCGTGGGTACCTGGAGTCGGAGTCGGAGTCGGATACGTCACAGGTACACCCGAAAACTTACATTTTTAAACAAATTAATAAACTACTTACTAATTTTTTTTAAATATATTTCAATTTTTAAAAAAAATTTGAGATGCATTTAATTATTAATTACATGGCATGATCTACAGAAAGTGGTGGCATTTGATGTATAAAATGGTGGAACAAATTAACCGTCAGGGAGTGCGATAAACACGTCGTCCGCCTTCACACTTGTTTTGGTCCGTAATTTTGTTTTGGTCTTATTATTATTTTTTAATAATATTTGGTCTTACTATTAAGTATTAATATTCGTTATCTTACAAATATTGATAAAAAATATCTCATTAATTTTTTGAAAGTATTTGATTAATGAATAGAGTATTTAAGTTTTAGACCATACTAACAAATTACATACTGAATAAAAAAAGTATCTTTGTTATCAATAAATAAATAAAGTATCTTTAATTTTTGAATATAAATTATTTTTTTATATTTTAAAATAATAAAAAATAATATTTAACTTTTGTATCTCTTTAATTCTAAAGTTATTATAAGATAAATAATTTTAAATTAAAATTAGGCAAATTATAGGAGTTTTTCTATTTGATCAAATAATCATTTACATTATTTTTTCTGTTTTAAGAAAAACACTTAATTCTTTGGATATTTGATAAATATTAGAGGAAAACATTAATTTGATTCTCTGACATATAGAGTAACTTTTAATTTGGCCCTTCACATATAATTTCCCGAGGATACAAAATTCAAAACATCTTTATTGTTACCCTTATACCCAAATTCCATCCATTTTTTGACGTTTTACTTAATAAAATATTGACATGGACTTTTTTTTTTCTAAATAAAAAATATATAAATTGCTCATTTATTTTTTTCATCATATTGATGGGGTATCATTGCGTAGCACGCACTCAACCTCCCGCCACCACCGTCGTCCAACACGTCTCGTCACAGTACGCACCACCCACGTGACACTGTGCACTACTCAATTACATTGTGCACTGTTCGAGAACACTGTGCACTCCTCCCAATAACACTGTACCGATTGGCAACCCCAGCACTCCACCAATACATCACCGCCACTTTAGCATCCTCAGCACCGCTATATAAACCCCAGCTTCACAAGGTTCAGACACGATTTTACTACCCACTTTGTAAATGACTCACCACATATTAACTATAAAATTACAATTTGGTAAGATGTGATTTTTGAAAAAAATAAATAGTTACATAAATTATCAAAAAATAAGAGCACGAGGAGGAGACGCGATGCCACCTATGGCTATGGTGGCCTATGTGTAGCTGACCTTCGTCATTGTGTCTTGAATCTTTGAATGATTTTGGTAATTAAACTTTATTTTGAGGACTAGGATGTCTTTTCCAGATCCGTCAAAACAAAAGAAAAAGAAAATGAAAAAAAACAGAAACTATATATAAATTTCATTGATTTCCAAAAACCGAGCTTATACTTAATTCCCTTCTTTGACATCTAAAACCTAGTAAGCACAGACTCAAGAGAGGTGGAATAACCAAAACCCTAGTCCTCTCATTCATTCCCATTGATCCAAGGTAAGCCCTTTCCACACCTTCCTCTCTCATTGCTCAAAACCCCACCCTTCCGTTCTTCCCTTTCGACAAATACTTGGGAACTGAACGGAAGTTATCGGAGTTTGGACTAGTACGCCATTTCTGAGTCTCATGGATGATCTTGAGAAAGCGATTCTTATTATCTTTGATGAATCGGGAGCTATTGATGATGGATTGAAGAAACGGGCTAAAAACTATTGTAATGAAATAAAGGAGAAGCCATCCATTTGTAGTTTGTGTATCGAAAAATTATGCTTTTCAAATCTTGTTCAAGTGCAGTTTTGGTCTTTACAGACACTACAGGAGGTTATTCGGGCTCGATACTCCTCAATGAGCCCGGAAGAGAAGCATATGATTAGGAGCTCTGTGTTTTCTGTTGTCTGTCTCGAAGGGATCAATGACAAGAATCTAGTAAGGATTTTGGAAGGCCCAGCTTTTATTAAGAATAAGCTTGCTCAGGTTTTGGTTACTTTGATTTACTTTGAGTACCCACTAATTTGGCCGTCGGTATTTGTGGATTTTTTCCCTCATTTAAGCAAAGGGAATGTAGTGATTGATATGTTCTGTCGGGTTTTGAATGCATTGGATGATGAACTAATTAGTTTGGACTACCCACGAACCCCTGAGGAATTGACTGTTGCTGGGCGGGTTAAGGATGCCATGAGGGAGCAGTGTGTTGCCCAGATAGTGAGAACATGGTATGACATTGTGTCTAGGTATAGGAATTCCGATCAAGAACTTTGTACTAGTGCGTTAGACTCCATGAGGAGGTATATTTCGTGGATTGATATCAGGTTGATTGCCAATGATGTGTTTATCCCTTTACTGTTTGATTTGATTTTGGTTGGTGGGCTTTCTTATCAACTTCGTGGTGCTGCTGTTAGATGCTTGTTAGCAGTTGTTTCTAAGCGGATGGAGTCACAACCTAAACTGTCACTATTGCAGAGCCTTCAAATTAGTCGCATATTTAGGTTGGTAGCAGAGGATGGTGATTCAGAGTTGGTTTCTGATATAGCAGCATTACTTACTGGGTATGCTGATGAGGTCTTGGATTGCTTTAAACGTATAAATACTGACCTTCTGAAAGGAGTCGCTATGGAGCTCTTAAATGAAGTTTTACCCTCTGTTTTCTATGTAATGAAGAACTGTGAGGTAGACAGTACATTTAATATTGTTCAGTTTCTTTCAAGTTATGTTGCGACTTTGAAAGGCTTTACACATTTGAGAGAGAAAGATGTACTTCATTTGAGACAGATACTGGATGTTATTTTAGTGCTGATTTGTTATGACCCTGCATACCGCAATAATCTTGATGTTTTGGATAAAATTGGGAAGGAGGAGGAAGATAGGATGGTAGAGTTCAGAAAGGATCTATTTGTTCTTCTCCGTAGTGTGGGACGTGTTGCGCCTGAAGTGACACAGTTATTTATCAAAAATTCATTAGTAAATGCTGTATCCTCTACCTCAGACAACAATGTTGAGGAGGTGGAAGCTGCACTTTCTCTTTTATATGCACTTGGAGAGTCACTTAGTGATGACGCAATGCGTTCTGGGAGTGTACTGTTGGGTGAGCTGATGACTATGCTTTTATCAACGAGGTTTCCTTGCCATTCTAATAGGGTAGTTGCTCTTGTTTATCTGGAAACAGTGACAAGATATATCAAGTTTGTTCAGGAAAATTCTCAGTATATCCCTAAGGTTCTGACTGCCTTTCTTGATGAAAGAGGCATACATCATCCTAACATCAAAGTAAGCCGAAGGGCTAGTTATTTGTTTATGAGGGTTGTAAAAGTACTAAAAGTGAAGCTTGTGCCTTTCATAGAGAGAATTTTACAGGTAGCATAATATAATCCATCCCTACTTACATCTTTTCTATTATTTCAGCTTAAAATCTTATCTGGTTTTTTAAATAAGATTTTCTTTACATAATTTCTTTAATTATTTTTTCTCTTTGTTATTATATGGATGAATATTTGATTTATTTATATTGTCCCTCTATCTCCTCACCCCTCAGACCCTAGGAGATACTGTTGTGCAATTTACAAGTTTGGATTACACAACAGAAGAGCTATCTGGGTCAGAAGATGGCAGCCACATTTTTGAGGTATTCTCATTTTATAGTTTCAGCATTGGGGTTATTTTGGTGAAGGCTAAGTTGTTGTTTCTCCTCTAATCTGTTACTTCTAATTTACAGGCAATTGGGTTACTTCTTGGGATGGAAGATTTCCCGCCGGAAAAGCAATCTGATTATCTATCTTTTTTTCTCAATCCTCTTTGTCAACAGGTTATTCTTGAATTTAAAATGTTTTAGATATATGATTGCTGAGAATTACTTCTCCTCCTTGCTTCACAAATGTTTCTACTTAAAGAATTTAACTTTTGATGTTTATGCATGTCTTGCACTTCTTTTATGCAGGTTGAGACATTGCTCATTAATGCTAAGTTGTTGACTGCAGAGGAGACCCATGCCAAAGTTGCTGTTATCCAGCAAAATATCATGGCAATTAATTTGCTCAGCAAGGTACTTTGGTTATTTTCACTGCTGGTTTGTGTTTGATTTGATCATTTACTTCCCATTCATAGAACCCTTAAAACTTACAAGTTACAACTCTTCATAATGATAACCTGATCTACAATTTCTATAGTTGTGAAGTCTAAATCATGAATTTTAAAGGGAGCATACTAAGGATATTTCAACATTTTTCCCTTTTCATTTTTGGCATGATCCAGGGCTTTAGTGAGCGTCTTGTAACTGCTAGTCGCCCTGCAATTGGTCTTATGTTCAAGAAGGTTAGTATTTTACAAAGTTTTTTTTAGTATATATGTGTTAGCATATGTACTTGCCCTCCATCATTTCTTGGTTAATAAGACATAAAAAGGATTTCAGATGAATAATTTGTTGCAGTTTTTTTATGTCAAATGCATTTAATCCGTGGCTTTTGTTAGTTCTTGTTGAATTTTGAATAGGGATCCTAGCCAACAGTTCTTTTGTAAATAGTTGTCTGCCCTTGTATGATATTTATATCCTTAAATGATTCTTCTGTTTACCAATATGAAGAGGAAGGCCAGAATTAGATGTTACATTGCTTATACCTGCACCATGTTTATTGGGACTTGGGAATTACCTATTTATCTGGGTTGCATGAGTGGGTTCTGCTTAAATTATTGCATGTAATAATTGCTTAGAGTTACTGTCTCTTATAGGTTTTCTTGGGTTTGTGGTTACGGTACTTGAGCATTTCCGTATTTTCTCTGAAATTACTATGCCGTAGTAGTCTCTTAGTTTTCTTTTTCCTTGTTCCTAGACATTGGATGTGCTCCTCCAAGTTCTTGTTGTCTTTCCCAAAGTAGAATCTTTGCGAAGCAAGGTAAGAACTAGATATAGGAAATTAGGAATTGCTACCTCTTTTGTAAGTCATAAGTATTTGTCCCCTAACTGTCACACGTGGAATGTAGGTCACATCTTTTATACATCGCATGGTGGATACACTGGGTGTATCTGTTTTCCCGTACCTTCCAAAGGCATTGGAGCAGTTGCTTGCAGAAAGTGAGGTACATATCATTTCTAATTATGTTTAGTGTTTGTTTAGATGAAGTAAGGGGGGGAAAGTTCCCTTCACAAAATACTTTGATTCAATAACTAATTAAAGTGCCTTAAAAATTCCAAGTAATTTGATCTTAAGAGTTGCTTGCCAAAAGTAGGGAATTTGAATTTTTTTTTTGTGTGTTTGAAAGTGAAGATTACTTTTTCAAACAAAGGATTTTCCAAATGATTGGAGATTGAATTGTAGTAATCCAATTCCCTTGCATTTCAAACTCCATGAATTTTTAAGATTTCCTTTCCCAAGAAAATCTTATCTAGATATGAATGCACTTCTTTGCTTTCTTTAGAAGTCCATTTGTTGGAGTATGGTTCATACATGATTTGAACCATTTACTCTACATATCTGCTTGCATGGTAGTTAAAGTTTGGGTTCTCAATGTTAAGATGGAATATAGTGGGGTCAACTTTTTTCTGCATCATTATCTCTCACTAGGCCTGTGGTGCTTGTGATGCTTTTCTCCTACAATAGTGGATTGTGTGTTAAAGTAGTTTGTGGGGTTCTGGTAAATTTAATGCCTAGAGTATGTTATATTATCTTGTTCTGTGTATCTACTTTGGTTGCTATGGCTGTCAAATTTGCATCCAATATGTTTCCTTTATTCTGCAATTTTTTCGGCATTAAGTGAACTTTTTTGCAACTTGGTGAATTTGTCTGTGAGAGAAGGTATGGGATCCTTTGGTTTTCATTCTAAGATAGAGCAAATGATAACTTCGAGAATATCGGTTATATTCTTCCTCCTTACATGTGTTTCTCATTTTTAGAGCTATATCTTTTAGGTTAATGATATGGAGCTTGGTTAATGCTTTTTTAATTAGATGGGTAATGGGTTACAATCTAACTTAATGTGACCTTCAACTTTTCTCTTTGCTTTGGTTGTTTATTCAATGGAGTTGGTTTTGCTTCCAGCAGCTTGTTTTCTGTTTAGTTAGGAAGAAAAAACATTGTGAAATCATGATATTGTTTTACTGCAGCCAAAGGAGATGGTTGGTTTTCTTTTGTTACTCAATCAACTTATCTTGAAGTTCAACATTTTGGTGCGTGATATTTTGGAGGAAATTTTTCCGGCTGTTGCTGGTAGGGTATTCAGTGTAATTCCAAGAGATGGATTACCTTCCGGTCCTGGAGCAGTCACTGAGGTAAGAAAACATGGATGATTTTTTAAATCCAAATAGATAGCAGACAAATTTGTGTTTTTGTCTGTCATATTGATATTTTTAATGTATATTATTACTCGGTTGATTTCCATTATTTGGTTATTGTTTATAAAGTGCCTCAAAAGTTGGTAAATGGTGATGTTTGTGGTTCTTGCCAACTTCATTGTTAATTGCCTATTTTTCCATGTGTTTTACCTGCTAGAAATTAGGTAACCATAAAATGGCAAATCTGATGGATCTCTTGATCAGTAAAGCAGTGACAGATGATAGGCTTCAATATTCATTATCTTTCTGTATATTCTTGTTGGTACTAATGTACTGTGTTTTCTTTTTCTGGTACTTTATGCAAATCCAAAATAAAAAATGTTACTTTAACCCTTAGCATTAGTGTTTTTGCTAATTCTATACATTTTATAACTTTGTTCTGATATAGTGTTTCTAGTTTCTGTAATTCAAGCCATATTTTGATTTTATTAGGATTCTTTTTTTCCCCTCCTGTTGTTTATGGCTCCTGGTTTTTACACTGAATGCTATTTTTAGGCGGTGCTGTAGTTTGCTGGCTTTGGATGTGAAAACTGAAATTGCATTTCAGGGCTATATTGTTTGCATTATTTCCACTTAAAAGTTTGTTATAAACCCTTGTTACATTTTTTTAATAGAACAAATTCTTGTTAGCCTAATATGTAAGCTGAGATTCATATATCTTTTTTGTAGGAAATTCGAGAGTTGCAAGAACTTCAGCGAACATTGTATACATTTCTACATGTGATTACTACACATGATCTGTCTTCTGTTTTTCTTTCCCCAAAATGTAGCGCATACATGAATGAAGTGATGCAGTTGCTCTTGTACTCTTCTTGTAATCATAAGGACATTCTTGTGAGAAAGGTATGTGTAATGAATGCTTTTCGTTCTCTTTTTTTAATTATGAATTTTCTCAGATTAATGCTTCTGAAATAATATAAAATCTGAACATAATTTATTTTGTTCACAATTTAGGCATGTGTACAGATCTTTATTAGATTAATTAAAGATTGGTGTGCCAATCCTCATGAAGAAAAGGTAAATTCAAAACGCTTCTGCTTATTTTGGTTTGTAGAATACTTCTCTTGTACTAAATGGTTATTGGTTAACAGGTTCCTGGTTTCCGAAATTTTGTGATTGAGGCATTTGCTACAAACTGCTGTTTGTACAGTGTGCTTGACAGATCTTTTGAGTTCCATGATGCAAATACTGTGAGAATCATTTACTGTTGCTTTACAAAATTCTTTTTGCTACTGGTTTAAGTTTGTCCAAGATTACTATGAATAGAAGCTTTTTCCCACTTATAGTTCCTTGTTTTAATCTTGGTCATATTGTATAGAAAAAGGTTCGAGTTATTTCTTTTATCCTATTTGGCTGCAAAGTAGGATAATGGTTTATCATTTGTTTTATAGTAATGTAAGGCTGGAAAGGATAATGGATACTGTTCCCTCTTTCTGCTCAAAGGGAAAAAAGTATGGTTAAACCTCTAATGTGAAAAAATTTAATAATTTGATTTTTGAGGAACTTTTAGAATAGTTATAAAGTTGTCTATAGATATTGTAAAATTAGGGAAAGTGATCATATGAAATATTGATTTATGTGAAGTAATAGCATGGGGGAGATGTAATCATGAGTTTAAGAGAATGCTAAATTTATGAATGTTTTAAGGTTTAAATGTTATGCAATACTCTTATGGTTTTAATTTTTAAAATTTGAAATGACCCTTAGCCTGTGTCATCTGAAAGACGTTATGGAAGTGTGATGGTTGAAATTTTATTTAGTAGTTATTATAGAGGATTATAGTTGGCTTGCTAAGCCGACCCCACATAGTGGGAAAAGGCTTTTGTTGTTGTTGTTGTTGTTATATAGTTGGCTTGCTAGTTCAAAAGAAGTTATCTTATTTGATCAAGTACAAAATAAAGGACGGCCCAGAGTCTCCCACCAGGTGGGGTCTGGGGAGGGTCAGATCAGATGTATGCAGCCTTACCCTTGCAAGCAGAGAGACTATTTCCAAGATAGTTGATCTAGTACAACAACAACAACAATCAAAGCCTTTTCCCACTAGGTAGGGTCGGCTATATAGATCAAGCGACGCCAACATGTTCTGTCTTTGTACATTTTTATGGTTAGGTTGTTTATGGATAGATCCTTCTTAATCGGTTCTCCTATTGTTTTCTTTGGTCTTCCCCTACCTTTAGTTATTAGGCTATCTTCCATTTGGTCAACTCTACGTACAGGAGCCTCTATTGGTCGTCTTTGTACATGACCAAACCACCTAAGGCGTGTTTCGACTAATTTTTCGACAATAGGTGCTACCCCCACTTTCTCTCTAATTTAATCATTCCTAATCCTATCCATTCTAGTGTGACCACTCATCCAACGCAACATTCTCATTTCTGCCACGTTGAATTTGCGCTCATGCTGGCTTTTTATCGCCCAACATTCAGTACCATACAGTAAAGCTGGTCTTATCGTTGTGCGATAGAATTTCCCCTTAAGCTTAAGCAGTACTTTTCTATCACAAATAACACCTGATGCCTTCCTCCATTTCATCCATCTTGCTTGGATCCTATGGTTTACATCTTCCTCTATTTCTCCATTATTTTGTATTATCGTTCCCAAATACTTAAAACTTGTGACTTTCCGCATAGGGTGATCTCCAAGTTTCACCTCACTCCTAGAATCAGCGTTCCTACCACTAAATTTACATTGCATATACTCCGTTTTGCTTCGACTTATACGAAATCCATGTCTCCAAAGCTTGTCTCCATCTCTCTAATTTTTCATTTACTTGTTCTTTGGAATCTCCAACCAAGACTATATTGTCAGCAAAAAGCATACACCTTGGTACCGCCTCTTGTATATGTTCAATGAGCACATCCAATACCAAATTAAAGAGGTAAGGGCTCAAAGCTGAACCTTGATGTAGTCCTATGGTTATAGGAAAATCCTTCGTAACACTACCTTGTGTTCTCACACAAGTCGTGATTCCATCGTACAATTTAGAAAAAAGAAAGTTACTATTTTTTAGAATTAAAAATTTCCACTAGATGCCGGAATTTATTCCCATTTAGAGGTATACATAGTTTGGATTGTATTGGGATTTGGGAATTCTTATTTGTATGCGAAATGACTATACTATCCACCCTTGACCAGAATTAAACCTCTTACCTTATTGGCCATTCCCGTCTCTCTTACTATCACATTCAAGACATCCTGGTGTATGTTGGCAGTGCTGGCAATGACGGTAGTAATTGTATCATCAGAAAGGTTTGGTTTAAAGCTATGAAGCTTAGACACGGTCACGAGCATGTTGAATTTGAGATATTAAACTTAAAAAATATAAAACATGAAAAAGTGACTAGACGATCTTGGCCACACACACGTATATATCTTAATGTTTAGTCTTTATAAAGCACAAGCATGGAGACAGACACTTGACATGACATGAACACAAAAACATCATATAATATAGAATATGACACACAACACGGCATATATATCTATTGAACTTTTTATTTGTGTTGTGCTTATAGGGAAAAACACAACCAACATTATTCTATATTTCAAGTATCGTACTCAATGCAATAAAAAAATTTAGGAAAGAATCTTATTTATCTCACCAAGATGGGTTATCTATTATCTAGCATTCATTTCTTATTTTTTGGTGTTTTTCCTTTTTTATTTGGGTCATCCCATACTTGAGTTATGTTTGGCTCAAGTTTAAGACGTGTTCGGCACATGTCCAAGCCGCATTTGGCTTGTGTCTTGGCTTTTTTTTTTTTTTTTGAATTTTGACGTGCTCATTCACGTGTTGTACACTTGTCAACAGTGTGTCGTAGCAATGTTCATATTAGACACTTGACACGCTTGAAGATAAATGTGTCTGGGCTTTATATTTTTTTTAAAAGGAAAACTCAATATTTCAAGTATTTGAAACTATTATTTTCCAAAAGATTCTACCTATGAAGCACAGATATCAATACGAACACTTGACACGAACACGGACACGTTAACATGTCAACAACAACAATCAAAGCCTTTTCCCACTAGGTGGAGTCGGCTATATGGATGAAGTGACTCCAACGTGTTTTGTCTTTACACATTTCTATGGTTAGGTTATTTATAGCTAAGTCCCTCCTAATAGTTTCTCCTATCTTTGGTCTTCCCCTACATCTTGACATGCCAAACTTAAAAAAATATAAAACATAACATGATATATATATATACTTGTAAAAGAGAAAGATAATCAGTATTATTCTATATTTTAAGCAACTGACTCTATTATTTAGACACGCGCCAAAGATGGCATATTAAAATGCTATCTTCGGCACGTGTCTAAATTACATTTAGCGCGTGTTCGAGCCGGAAAACTGAAATTTTTTATTTTGACACACCTATATGTGTGTCGAACATGCTTCTAAAGCATAGTTATTGACAATGCGGGACGCACTATTGCAATAGGGTTTCTTAGAGCCATTGCACATAGCGCATTGCACGACGCATGGCAAACATTGAAGTGCTGCACACTTCTATAATTAAAAATTAAAAATAACAAAGAGAGAGAAAGTAAAAGATACTTAGTTATCTATTAGAGTATTTTTCACTTCTCAAATCCCTCACAAATTCACAAGTGGTAAACTAGTAATTGAACCATATCTCATAAGTCATAAATAATGCCACAACCCACAAGCACAAGTATTTATAGTTATTTAGTATTTTGTGATTTTACCCTACATCTAGTGTCTTGACCTCAAATGACATATGAAGGGAGAAATAAATAATAACCTTACATGAGAAAGAACAAAGTACATAATAGTGAGTGGAACTACCGGCTATTGAGGAAGAAGAAAGAATTAGTAACTTATTAAGAAGAATGAATGAAATAATCGGAAAACTAGAAAAGAAACTTAGGTAAAAAAATAATAAAAAAAACGTTTTAATTCAAATTTCCCCAATAGCACGCGCCATGGGATATGGTGCATTGTGCCTGATGGCACGCGCCTTGGCTGAGCCAAATGAAATTGGCAATACAACTATTGTGTTGCTCCATTGTCCATGGTGCGGACAATGGTGTGGGCGGGTAATAGCGCGCTATTAATAACTATCTTAGGTAAAAGAAGTAATAAAAAACGTTTTAATTCAAATTTCCCCAATAGCATGCGCCATGGGAAATGGCGCATTGCGCTGAGGCGTGCGCCATGGTTAAGCCAAATGAGATTGGCAATGCAACAACTATTGCGTTGCCCCATTGTCCATGGCACTGGGCAATGGCACGGGAAGGCAATAGCACGGTATTAATAACTATGGTCTATAGTGTGTTGATGTCGTGTCATGTGTCAAACACATGCACGGCTAAAGATAGGCGTGCCCGTACTTCATAGGATTATACTAAATATAAAGTTGGTAAACTTTATTATTCAAATTAATCAAGTTTAGAAAAAAATAATTATGAATATAAAGCTTTTATCATTTTCCCTTAGTTTATCATTTTATCATTTTCCCTTAGTTTCATGAGCCATATTCTGGGCCAGTCCAATTGTTCTTTGGTGGCTTACAGAGATGAAATAATATAAAGTTTTTATTTTGGCATGTCCGTATGCATGTCGGACATATGCTTTAGTGAATATAATAATTATGAATATAATCACTTATTCTTACAAATTCTTCCACAAAAAGCAATTAAATTTTCACAATATTCCTAGGTTAACATTCATGGGATTTACATTCCTTGGAAACTGAGCTGGAATGGGAACAAAATTCTTCATGTACCTAATGTGATGCACCTTAAGAGATTAGGGCGTAGTACAAGTTACTATTGAATGTATTGCAAGTCATAGTGTGTAGCATACAATACTATATATGGGAAGGAATGTCCGTTCATAAATGATTTTTT
Source organism: Senna tora (assembly GCA_014851425.1). Lineage (NCBI taxonomy): Eukaryota > Viridiplantae > Streptophyta > Magnoliopsida > Fabales > Fabaceae > Senna > Senna tora. Next base: position 832,311 of record CM026268.1, on the reverse strand, counting down.
TGGGTATAAAGTTCATAAATGATTATCTGGTTATTGATTTTTTTACTTTCTAAAAGGAAGTCTAACATAATTGACATTAGTTTCTGATAAATGCTGTTGAGCTTTAATCTCTAATGTTTTATTCTAATGTTTAGTTGTCATTTTCTTCCATTTGATTCAGCTTGTTTTGTTTGGAGAAATTGTGTCGGCTCAGAAGCTTATGTATGACAAATTTGGCGATGATTTTCTAGTTCGTTTTATATCTAAAGGATTCTCCACTGCACATTGCCCCACAGATTTGGCTGAGCAATATCGTCAAGAGTTGCAGGTAGTTATACATTCTGGATCTGAAACATTATCAAGAATTTTAGTGGTCCAATGGTCCATCTGGAGCATTGTTTATTGATGCCTTTGTCCAAATGTATTCAGTCCTTTGACAGTTGTATGTACTATTATGTTATGCAATTCGTTTTGCAAATCCTTTAGATGTGGTGCAGAGCTTATATAATTTACCTGGGAAAAAAAAGGAAGAAAAATGAAATAGTTGCTTTCCTGCTACATTAATATGTTTAAACTCTCTGTTAGTGTAAGAATTTTCTGTTATCTATCATGTCAGTGTCCAAGTACGTGAATTGGAGTGTAGATTGTTCCGTATGTTGAACCGTGAATTGCCCATCTAAATATTTTGCGCTGCTCATTCATGTTTCTTTCTGCAGGGTAATGATATCAGGGCACTGAAATCGGTCTATCAGTCACTCATAGAAAATTTGAGAATGCAGCAGAATGGAAGCCTAGTTTTCAGATAGCATACTAAACTGGATAGATGACAAATTTCTCCTCCTCTTTCACTTATTCTTCTGCCTGTGTCCTAGATTTTACTATATGATTCCTGTCTGCAAAAGGTAACAAAGGCTTTTTGTTAAATATATATCAAGTTTGAGCTTTTTATTATTTTCAGTTGCCCCCCATCAGTGCAGTCATGTTGGTGAATATTTGCAGGTTGTGTACATAACTTTTGTGTGGCCGTTTTGTGGATGAGGTATGGATATTCTCAATTCTCATGGCGATGAATTCTCCTCAACAGCTGACCAACCAGCAAGCGGCTCAGATCTTTCCTTTATTCTTTTGTCCTACAGTTGTTGTAAATTGTCCGGAAATCCTCTTAAATATAGAAAATTGAGTTGCATCCACCAAACTGAAGCTGCTTGCCCCTTGTGAGAGATCAAAATTTTGGTATTTTCTCCCCAAATTTTGATTCATTCATTGATAGATATGTACAAATTCTGTTCTAGATAGTTTGGTTTTGTGCTGTGAGGTTGAGGTTATGATTAACCGTTGAGATTTTGTGTATCTTTCTCAAAGCAAAAAAGAAAGTGTCCATCTTCCCGCAAGATGTCAAAATGTTAAACTCTTCCATGGGGTATTTTAGCTGCTATGCCCTTTACCTTTGGAAATATGATTTAGCTGAAAAACCTGAGAATTATTTTCATTATTTGTAGTTTTCAATAATTAACATGCTTAACCATATGCCCTGATGAGTTATCTTAGTTCAAAATCTCTATGAAGTTGCTTGTGGGCATTGCATTCTCTTTAATGTTAGTTTTAAAAGGTCTATTATATGACTGGTCCTACTCATTTTTTTAAAAAAATATTTTATGTCGAACTTAATTAAAACATCGTTGTAGTATTATTGGTAGTTCTGAAATTTGAAAGTAGCATTGCGTTAATCCTTATGCTAATTGCGCGTTAAGCACTTTCATGTGCAGTTTGAGAAAATTAAGTTGTGTTTTTCTTAGTAAAGTATATGATAATATGGAAGATTTAACTCGTGGAAATTTTTTTTTTTTGTAAAATAACTATAGCTCGTTTGCAAAATGTTTTTAAAGTTATTATTGTTCGGTTTAAAATCATGAATTTGATTTATTTATTTTTCTTAAAAATATAAGTTATTTTTTTGACAAAATTTATATGTTGTTGTTTACATACTTTTTTTAAGGTTAATCAATTAAAAAAATATATATGTTAATCTTAAAAATATTATTATTATATGTTAGTCAAATGGGCTCGTGAAGATACACGGGCTGGGCCTGGGACAAGGATTTAGTAGGTTGATCTCTACCAATTAAGGGTGTTTATAACCAAATAAAACTTACGCACGTGAACCAAACTGAATTAGCTCACATTGAACAAAATCGATCAATGTTTGGTTCGATTTGGTTTGGTATGTCAAAAAATTGAACCAATTCGTATATACATACATGTATATATATATGTACATATTATGTTAAAATTTTTAAATAATAGTTTAAAATTTATTTTGGTCAAATTACTCTTTTGGTCCTTAACGTTTGCACCAAGTTTAATATTGGTCCTCAATGTTTCAAAAAGTTATTTTAGGTCCTCAACATTTTTTGTTTGGTCAAAATTGGTCCTCTAGCGTAACTCCGTCTGGTTTTTTTGTTAAATGCTGACGTGGAAGGCTTATGTGGCATACCCTCTCTCCTACGTGTCATATGTGAATGATATGACACCATATCTCACTCCAACTCAGCAAAACGACGCCGTTTTGCTGAGTTGGAGTGAGAGAGAAGTTATACAAAACGGCGTCGTTTTGCTGAATTGGAGTGATAGAGGGTGTCATATCATCCAAATATGACACGTAGGAGAGAGGGTGTGCCACATAAGCCTTCCACGTCAGCATTTAACAAAAAAAACCAGACGAAGTTATGTTGGAGGACCAATTTTGACCAAACAAAAAATGTTAAGGACCTAAAATAACTTTTTGAAACGTTGAGGACCAATATTAAACTTGGTGCAAACGTTGAGGACCAAAAGAGTAATTTAGCCATTTATTTTTAAAATGTTAGATTAAATTTGGTCAATTTAAAAATTTAATTTTAGAACTAAGTTGATTGTATACTGTAAGTAAATGAAATATTACTATACTTTTTTATTATTTATATTGAATAAAATTATTATTTTTTATTAATAAACTTAAATATGCAAATTTGATGACATAAAAGTCTTAAATCGCCAAATCAAACCTCTCAAAATCGTTCGTTTATGATTTGGTTTAGTTTAATGCTATTAACTTAATTCGATAAGTACTTTAAATTTTCACTAAAAATTGTCCAAACTGCCCGCCAAAAGTTCTCCGAAATTTTTGGCTTTGATGTATCGGTTAAATTTGAAATTTCACCAAAAAATGATAAATTTCCAATTATTAAGTATTTTCGAGTGCAAGACTTGTAGATTTTTACTGAAAATGAGAAGACTTGTAAACTTTTAACAATAATGAAAATTAGTCAAATGTAAGATTTTAATGTAGTGAAATGAATATTCATTTTGACAATATTAAATTAAAATTGCAATTTTTACTACATTTGTAAACCATTGCCGTCTAAAAAAAATATAATATTGTTTAGGTAATAAATTAAAAGTATAATTGAATTATTCAATTATACTTTAAATCTAATAATTCTTATGCTAGTTTTCACATTCCTAACCCTTTTGCAATTTATGATATTTGACCCTTTTTTTAATATTGTTGAATTATTCAAGTATACTTATTATTTTTGAGGTATTTTTAGTTTTAGATATAGATATTAAAAATGATTTTTTTTCAACATTTAGTTAAGATAAAAAAAAGCCATTTGATCTAAAAATATTTTCTTTTGTTACTTGAAATATTAGCTAGTAAGATGAAATTAATTCGCTTTTGAACTTTTAGGGGAAAAAATTAATATAAAGAGATTTTCAAAATAAAATAATTTCTAAATCTGAGCGAAAAAATAATGTGCTTTTCCTTAAAAAAAAATAAGAAATAAATAAAATATAACTTCCTAAGAAGGCTTCAAACAGAAGTTGATGATGATGATTTGGGTGGTAAATGCGTTAGAATAAAAGGTTGTGGTCCATCGATATTTGGTTATGGTTGATTGGAGTAGTAGGTATTTCATTCTCTTTTAAGTAATGTTTTGAGTTCGAGTTGTGTGTATAAAAAAACTCTGTTAAGAGGGTTTTACCTCGTTATAGACCTCAACTAACTCAAATAAAATTGTTTTTAATAATTTAAAAAAACAAGTTATTATCCAAAAGGACAACGCGGGATGGGCCGATGGAGTTTGAATGTCAATTCCCCTACATGCCCCGTTGTATATATATGTTATATGTTAAAAGTTATATGAAAAGTTTAAAAATGTAAGTGGAGTTATATATATAATCAGCAGTTAAAAAAATAATTAGATTATGTCAAATTATTTTTTAAATTATATCATTTTTAATTTTATTCATTTAATTGGTAATATATGACGGTTTATATAAAATTAGATGGTTGAGTTCGTGAGAACATTTTCATTATTCAAAACTAATATTCACGTTAAAACTATTTTTTCTCTCTTTTTTTTTTTGATAAAAAACTATTTTTTCTCTTAATGTTGTTTAAAATTTTAATTTCATCTCTTACTTTGTTTTTTTTTTAGTTTTATCCTTTAATTTTATAAATTGATAAATTCCTTTCATTAGTCAAATATTGTTTATCCTTTAATTTTATGTATATTATTAACAATAATATATATAAAGTTCACATTAAAGTACTCTTGGCAAAACATTTTAATCTGATGAAAAAAAATTGTATAAGACTAATATTAAATAACCACTAATCAGTCTTCATATATGTTTGAAGACTTTCTTATGTTCTTAATTTGGTTTTAGTTCTTAAACAATATAAATGTTTTTTTAATGTGCTTAATTAATTAATTATCCTTTGCATTTGCTTAATTATGATTACTCTTCAAGAGTTTTGCAGAAAGTCACAATGTTTATCTAATCAATTTAGAAATTACAACCAAAATGCATGCTAGCTAATCTGCTTTCAATGTGAACTTGAAGCCATGAACCAAGAAATGATTTAAGAAAAAAAAAACCCCTTTTTGTGGTCATAAATTTCTTTTGGTTCCTACTTCAACTCAAAACTACTTTTTCTTGTATATGCTCATTCAATTCATATCCACTATTTTCATATCATGAGTTCATGGCCTTTAATTTTTTTTTTTTCATTCTTTTTCTTTAATTTCTCTGATCTTTCAAATGTGATCTCCAACACTATTCAGGAAAAAGATGCCAAAAGACTTGGTCTAACCATTTACGAAATTCGATCCTTTAAAGTTTGTTTTTCGTGAAATATATCATTAATTCGCTAATGGATAATTATACAATATGTGATCTATTTCTATTCCTTACCTCACCTATATATAATTATAAAAATGTTCCCCTAATTAATTAATTAATTAGTCCCATTGCAATAAGCAGCCTCCTCTCATGAACCTGAAGTGTTTCAAAATTTTAACTATGCAATAATACTAAAATACTCTTTTTCTATGACTTTTATTAATGCCTAATCAAGTTAGTCTTTTTTATCATTACTTATATTTAATATGTTATTTCTAAAGTTAATAAGGATGCTAATTAAGTAGTACGTACGGTAGTACTGAATTTTAGTACATTCCTCCAATCAGTTGGTTCTTAAACCATTTAAGGTGGTCTTTATTAATGTGAGTTTTTATTAATATTAACAAATAACACTATATCATTGAAAGGATGCATCGAAGTTCAATAATACAGTAATACTGAAGTTTTATTCGAAGTCAAGATAGAGATTAGTTGAGAAAGATGAAGAGGAACGATATTTTTGTAATTTTCTATAGTAAAAAATTTCTAAATTCAAATAACAATAGTTGATTACATTTAATTTAATAGATTAGAATTTAGAATGTTAGCCATAACTTTTTTAAGAATCTAAAAACAATTTATTTCCGTTGGGTTGAAAATGGGGTTTATGAGTTTGCGCAAGTGGACTACGAATCAATTAAAAGAGAAAATTCATCCAATTTATAAATCACGAGTTGGAAAATGTATGTAATGTATATCAAAATAAGCATGTTCTATTGAAAAAAAAAACCCATATTCTAACCAAACAAATATTCACCCTTACATAATATATTAAAAAACTTCTATATATAATAACGTAAGGGAGAAAATCGAGTGAAAAAACTCATGAGATGATTATAAGTGAGAATTTTTGTATTAATTAAAATGTATATAATAATTATATTGTTAGATATATAAATATTAGATGAAGAAAAACAATATAGAAATTGAAAAAATCAAAGATGTGCTCAGAGTAATAAGACTTCAAATATAATGGGTAGGAGTGTGGTGGACACAAGAATAAGCTAGTGCTTAAAGTTTGGTTTTCCGTCCTAAAATATTTTTGGTTAGAAGACATATATAAAGTAGAATTGGTTATTTTTAAAGTGAGTTGAAATTATTATTTTAACCCTGCTACTAGCCTACTACTAATTATGAGTTAAGAGGTAAAAATATATAGGACAACATTGATAATAATTCTTTTAAGAGTAAATTAATTACACTGTTTTATATATGATATTTGATTAAATTACGTGCACAAGTTTACATAATTAATGAAAAATAAAATAGAAATGATATTTATAATTTTATATAATAGTCTTATCTATCTATATATATATGACTTTGGAGTTTTTGGTGTCACACAAGCAAAGTGTGATACCAAAAGAATAACTTCCCCACTAAAAATAACTAATCAATAAATAACTTCTCAATAAATAACTTTCCATAATTTAATACATTATTTAAAATATAAAATAATATCAAATGTTTAATATTTTATTATTATAAATCATAATAATAATTTTATATTATATTTTTCTAAAAAATAAAACAAATTACATGCACGTACATGCGAAGCCTCTAGTATCAAATATGCAGGACACAGTTGAATGTAATTTTTGAAATAAAAAATTAAGTAGAATTTTTTAAAACCTTAAAAAACTTAGTATATATATATAGGAAAAAACTTATGTGCGGTTGCTTATATACTTTTGATAAGGTTAACCAATTAAAAAAAGACATTGTGTCAATTTTCTTCTCAAAATTGAGACATGTCTTTTTTTTAATTGATTGACCTTACCAAAAACATGTAAACAACAGCACAAAAGTTTTGTCCATATATATATATATATATATATATATCGTTTGGGAGATCTCAACAACCCTCTACTACTTTTATTTATTTATTTATTTCAAATTTTCAAATGCTGAAAGTTGAAGCTGTGCGGTTTTGGCCATCCATTCAATTTCTTCTTGCTTGCTTAAATTCCCACTTCTAGTGTGTGTGGTAGAGGCAATATGGTGTTGCTCTTAGCCCAACCTCTATGAAATTAAATTATATTCCATTTTCCTCTTATTTTTAATTAATGCCTGAAAATTCACTACGTCAAAGCACTTGGCTTTTATATGACTTGGTCTTGTACTTTAAATGTTATTTTCTACATACTCATGTGATCACAAGAAAAGAAAGAAGAAGAAGAAGAAGCTTTTGGACATATATAGTTTCTTTTTGTTGGTAGCTGGAGTTTGATTATTATTTATATGGAGAAAATTACAAGGAAGAAGTGTGACATCCCACGTGCCTTTTTCTTAATTTAATTATTTCCTTAATTAATTCATTGGGTATTACCATATAATTACAGCTCTTTGTTACCTGCTAAGTTGTTGAGAGTTGATACTTGGGAATCTTTTGCCATTTCTGTTTCATAAAGTGTCTTCATTTCTTGGTGCAAGCTGGTAGGTATCAATATATATATATATATAGCTAGGTTACAAGACTTAAGAGACTTAGGTCATATCAAGTAAGTTTAATTAATAGATATATTTATATATCAAGTAAACTAGCTAGTATACTCAAATATATAGTAGTGTTAAAATTAACTTGTTTTCTTAATATTTGTGATTATTTTTTGTGAGCCCAAGATATTTACTTCCAACAGTGATTAATCTCTCGTATTATAGACTTTCCGAAATGAAATTTTAGTTTTGGCCGCAAAATATGTGCATATTATTATATCACCACATATATGTGTGTGTATATATATATATATGCTTTGTTTTATTAATTTCTAAAATATATCAATACTTTGATTAAATATTATTGATATCAATTAATTATTTTGTGAACCTATACTAATATTAATTAATTATAGAGAGAGGGGCAAATTAAAGTGTTAATTAAGCATTAAGCATGATATTGGTATAAATGACACAAATTTTTTCATTATTATTACGACATAAAAAGGCGAAGAACAAATTAATTCACTACTCATATATATAAATAAATATATATAACCAAATTGATTTTTGTGAAATACCTAAAAAGAATATGAATTGAAGAAGAAAATGAATAAACCTTAAAACGGGAAACAGAAAGGAAAAGCAGAAAAGAATATTGATGTCGGCCGTAAAGGAAAAAGGCAAAGGGAAGAAATTGTTGACTTCACTTTGCATAACAAATTCAGAAATTGAGAAGCAAAGAAGCTAAAGGAAGCCTTTTATTTATTTATTATTCTCTTTCATTGCTTTCCTTCTTTTTTTTTTTTCTTTTGAAGTTAAGAGGAAAACGTTATTCACACCAAAAGAAGTTCACTACACGGTCGTTGAGTGTATTCTGTGACGGTTTCCTATAATCTTTTAGTATCATCAATTTAAAAAATAAAACCCAATTGATGGTTAGTTCAGTACCTTTTTTTTTTGGGTCGAAATAGTTAGTTGACTACTTCAGTCTTCATTCTCTTTTAATTTATTAGAGATATAAAATCTCACGTATGATAGAATGAGATATTTATTGGAGTATTTAAAAAAAGTTTGGTTCTTTCCTCTTATGAGAGATAACTTTTAATGGTGTGTTTCATAAGTCTTTTGATAATTTCAACATGATATTAGAGCTCAATGGTTTCACAATCTATGACGATCCAAATTTAATACGTGGAAAAAATTTCACTAAAAAATATGGCCTCTGAGGTTCAAAGAAAATAGTACAAACCCAAAAAAGGAGGTTTCTGAGAGTAAAAAATAACACAAGTCCAGATAATAAAAAAAATGTCAAGTCACAACTGAAAAAGAAAAAAAAATAGTTGAAGGGAAGTATTAGAGATCATATATAAAGTCCCACATCGATATGATAGAATGAAATATTCAATATGTGGAAAAAAATTCCACTAAAAAAACATGTCCTCTGAGGTTCAAACAAAATGAGTACAAGTTCAAAAAAAGAAGTCTCTGAGAGTCAAAAGGAACATAAACCCAGATAATAAAAAAAGTCAAGTCACAACTAAAAAAAATAGTTGAACTTGAAGGGGAGTGTTAGAGATATAAAATCTCACATCTGATAGAATGAGATATTTAATGAAGTGCTTAAAGAACTTGATTCTTTCTCTCCTTACGAGCTAGCTTTTGAGAGTGAATTTCTTAAATATCTTGAGTTTCCTAAATATCTTCAAATATGATCTGGAGTGGAGTAATTTGAGGGTGTGGTAAAGTATGGAAGAGATTTATTTAGTTTTTTACTAAATAATGTTAGTACTTAGATTTTTGGCTTTGAATATGTCACAATTTTAAATCTTCGAATAAATTATTCTACCCTTTGAAGATCGTTACGTTTATGATATGAGTACAAGTAGTTGAGAGAATCACAACTTAAAAATTAGTTGTTAGAGTTTGAGAGTAAGGTCTTGTAAGACCATTCCTTAAAAACAGCATCTCAGAGACTTATCACTACATGCCAATAAAAATATTCCATGTATGTACAAAAAAAATTACTGAGTGTATGAAAACATTTTTATTGAAAAAAATTCTACTTTCATATTATAGCACTTTAATTAATTCGAGTCGACTTAATTATAGCTCAATAAATTTTTAAATATTAGTATTTGATTAACATGTAATTGATTGAAATAATAGGTATTATATTCAATTTTCTTAAGCAATATTTTATGTTTGAGTCTTGCATATAAAAAAAACTCTAGCTTTATTTTGGGATCTCAATTAATTACTCGAATAAGATTAATTGTCTTTAGTAAAAGAATACTTCAAAAAAAATTATTGAAATGCTCCAAATCTTGATCATATATATATATATATATATATCGCGCGTTAACCACAATGCTAAGGAACTAGCAAACAAATGGTTCCCTTTATATACATAGCCAAGAGCAACTTATAAATCATCATTAATAAATTAATCACATTAGAAAAGAGATCGCAACAATAGCTAGAAACCACCTGTTTCATATTAATATATTATATAAACCACAAACGTATATTATTTTTGTAAAAAATATCCCATGAGATAATATTTTATTTAAATAATGCTTCATTAATTATATTATTATAAACGTATTAAGTTTCGTTAACAAAAAAGTCTTGAATTTAAAATTAGTGTCAAACTATCAATGATTTGGTGGAATTGCCACTCAAATAGTAATTCACACATGACAATATATACTCATTATTCTCGAAAAAAAAATCAAATTTGATGTCTTTTATATGTTTGTGTTTTTTTTTTTGAAAAAATGATAGTAAGGGAAGGCACTCCCAAGTACTATCGGGCAGAGCGTCAGTGGCATGTTAGGGAGACCAACAGAGGCCCAACCCAAAGGATTACTGCACAGGCCTAAACCGCAAGCAGTTTTACCCAGTTGCAGCTACTGAACTAGCCCTTGGGTGCCAGGGGATCTCCTGGATGAGGAGGGATGCCCACCAAAGCAGGATTTTGGATGGCTTCAGGGGGATTCGAACCCCCGCCTATAGATGAGGCGAGAACTTTCCTCCGAATCCTTGACTATTTGTGCCAACCCACTTTAGCTATATGTTTGTGTTTTGGTGTTATATAACAATTCAGATAAAAAATTTAAATCTAAGCCTAACATTAAAACAAATACAAATGATTAAGAAGAGATCATTATTCTTCTTATCAATATTATTAGACTAATTAAATCCTTTGAATAGGAAGAAAAAAAATTAAAATGTTGCGCTATATATATAAGAGATGTATTTTTTGGCCAAAATTAAGAGGTAAGAAATCTATGCTGGTTGTTTAATTGAAAAACGAAAACAGATCCTCTTAATTAATTAACTGTGTTTTTTTAAAATACAGAAAATGTGGTATTTTGATAATAGTGAGAGTAAATGAAAGAAAGTTGTGAAAGTCTCAAAAAAGAAATTGGATCTAGTGCAATTCGCTTCCGTGCAATTCTTTTAAAATATACAATTTTACTTCATTTTTGAAGCACTAATACGGACTTACTCTAACAATAACCCACTACGAATGGATTGAGGACGAAATTATTATCAATTTTGACAAATATCATCACTAAATAGCCTCATGTGATTATTTTTTAATATTAATAACAATTTGATCCCTAATTCATTTAAGGTGATGATATTTGCCAATATTGATAATAATTTGGTCTCTAATCTATTCATGGTAGATTATTATTAATGTGAGTCCGTATTAATACTTCAAAAATAAAATAAAAATATATATTTTAAAGGAATTACACCAGATACAATTTCTTCAAAAAAAAGCATCTGAAATTACAAAGAAAGAGGAGATGTTAAGAAGACAAGACCTTGAATCCAGATAGATAGCTTTCATTGTATGAACCTCCCAAAAGATTTTTGCTGTCAATATTCAAAGTAAAGGCAGGCTGGGTCAACCACATCATTCTCCAGCCGTGTGCTCCCACTAATATTTTTTCTTTTCCTTATTCCTAAAATTTATTAATTTGGATAATAATATATATATATATATATATATATATATATATATTACAATTTACAACTATAATTAATCTGAAATTTAATATTTAACATGAAAATCAAACTGCTGTTAACACCACTTAAAAAGCTAAAATTCCACTGGCACCAACTTAAGAAAAGGGTGGTTAAGCCTCATTTTTATAATATTTTGCTCTCTAATTAACCTGGCTGTTGATTATTGAACATCCAAGTTTTATTGTTCTATTGGCTTGTAAGGGGGAAAAAGTAAGGTGATGACATCATCAAATTCTTCCCGGCCCCCACCCAAAAAAAATAAAATAAAATCTTTTGAAGCCATTTTTCATTTTTTTGCCTTCTCCCATCTATAAATAAGCTAATCCCTCAACATCATTTTGGTGCAAATACTGATAAAGCTATCAAACTCACACAGCCTGCACATAAAAACTATACCTTTAATATACCTATCAATCACACATAGAATATGCCTACTTTGAAAAAGCTTCTTTTAGAAACCTTTATTCTTGGTTGTTTCAATTCCAATCAAGCATCTTCTTTGGATCCATGTAGTAATGACAATAATAACAATACTTTTGCTTCCAAGAAGACATCCTCAAGAAGATTGTCCCTCTCTGATTTGAGCAATTCTTCTTCTGTGTCTATCATGAGTGATCTCTCAAACTCTGTTCTTGGATCAAATCTTCATATCTTCACCCTCAAGGAGCTCAAGGACATCACTCATGGCTTCTGCAAAACCAGTGTTCTTGGGGAAGGTGGTTTTGGGAAGGTATATAAAGGCTTCATTGATGATAAGCTTAGGCCTGCCTTGAAACCTCAAGTTGTAGCAGTTAAAAATTTGGACTTGGATGGAAAACAAGGCCATAGAGAGTGGTTGGTGAGAATTTCTAAAACCTCCCTTATTTAATTGTTACTATTTTCCATATTCTTTATTCACAAATGATGAAATTCTGTAAACTAAAATAAAAATTGCTTCTTTTTTTGGGTGACATTTAGGCTGAAGTGATCTTTCTGGGGCAGTTGAAGCATCCTCATCTGGTGAAGTTAATTGGGTATTGTTGTGAAGATGAGCATAGACTTCTTGTTTATGAATACATGGAGAGAGGCAATCTAGAGCACAAGCTTTTCAAGGGTACTATTTACAAACAAAATTATCAGCAAAAACCGGTTTTTATTAATGGTTTCTTCGAAACGCAGATCAGCTAAAGTGCACTTCAACTATAACCATAACCGTTGATTGAGAAAGGCATCAGTTTGCCTTTTTCAATAATCAACGGTCAAGATTTCAGCTGATCTGAGTCCGTTTCTTACACACAATGGTTATATATTCTTAATTTGTAATGAATGAATGCAGGTTATTTAGCAGCCTTGCCTTGGCTAACAAGAATCAAAATAGCTATTGGAGCTGCAAAGGGACTTGCTTTCCTTCATGAAGAAGAGCAACCTGTCATATACAGAGATTTCAAGGCCTCAAACATCCTATTGGATGCTGTAAGTAATAAGTTCATAATTATCAGCATTTTCTAGAAGAAAGAACTCAATTGATTGTGTTATGTATTCATATTCTCAGGATTACAAAGCCAAGGTCTCTGATTTTGGGCTGGCCATTGATGGCCCAGAACAAAACCAAACCCACATTACAACTCGCGTGATGGGTACCCATGGCTATGCTGCTCCGGAATACATCAACACAGGTATGAAATTATGAAAACATCCTGTTTACTTGTCCGGGTAATGCTGAGTTTATCTGACCTCTCCAGACTTCACCTGGTGGGAGCCTGGGTCGCCCTTTAATTAGTATGATTAATTGAGGTGAGAACTAACTTTGTTTCAGGTCATTTGACAACTATGAGTGATGTTTATAGCTTTGGAGTGGTTCTTTTGGAGCTGATCACAGGAAAGAGGTCAGTGGACAAGAATCGTCCAATGAGAGAGCAGGATTTGGTAGAGTGGGCAAGACCCTTGTTAAAGGATTCCCATAAACTAGAAAGGATAATGGACCCAAGGCTAGAGGGTCAATACTCCTATGAAGGGGCCAGAAAGATGGCTGCTTTGGCTCACCAATGTCTGAGCCACCAAGCCAAGGCTAGACCCTCCATGCGCAAAGTGGTCAAGACCCTAGAGCCTCTCATGAACCTCACTGACATCCCAATGGGGTGTTTTGTGTATGTGGCCCCCACTGAAGAAAAACCAGTAATTCAACAATGTGAGAATAGTAATGAAGAAGAGAAGAAGAAGAAAAAGAAGAGAAAAGGTTATGGTCATAGAAGTAGACGTCAGATTAAGCCTATGAGATCATCATCTCGTTCTGTTTATTCTGATACTACTCTGTATAAAACTCTTGGTACTCATCTTTACTCTCCCAATCAAGCACGAGAATTAGAGGGAAATGGGAAAATTCAAGTCTAATTAATCTTCAAAACTTCATGATTTTAGCAGAAATTAGAAACACAAAAAGGATAGACAAAGAATAGAGATAGAAATAAAGAGCAAGTCATACTGTAAATCAAACATTTCTTTGTTTTTTTTTTCTTGTCCTACAAAAGTTTTGGGCGTTACATACACCGTTTGTACTTTTTTGTGGAGTTGGATTTTTGGATTTTTTTTAAGTTCCATTATTTGTTAATATAAATAAAGATTCATCTGAATAGATTAGAGATTATATTTTTATTAATATTAACAAATAATAAATAGAACGGTATTGAAGATCTGTTTTGTTTTTCCCATTAATGAAGCAAATAAAGAGGATATGATTATACTATAACTACCTCTTTTCTCAGTGTCTGTAATTCTTCTTTTATATATGAAGTCACAGAAACTCATTTAAATATATAATTGTTAATGTTGAAACTGAAATAAGACAAATCATTCAGTGACTTGTGTAATTGACTTCTGCATTGCGTTGACAAATGGTCCTTTTATGAATATATTATTTTCTTGAGTCTCAGATTTTCCAAATTTATGGCTGCAGATTTAGATTCTTGCTTTTGGGTCTGGGGACTAAATAAATTTTGTGACAGAAATAATATATATTAATTTCGTATTGTATCAAATGGTTTAGTGGAGGGCCAAAATGTGACTGCATCAATTTCTTGGAGAAAATTCTCATTATGAAAACGTCACCCAAAAAAAAAAACATAGCCAATTCAAAGTTTTAAGAATGCAAGAAAGCCTCCAAAATCTCAGTGTCAATTAATCTTCTTCTTCATTCACCAACCCAACCAATGCAATTAGTGGGATCAAGGAAAATCACAAATTGAAATTCTCAAAATCAAAAACCACGACTAATACTAATCCAAATCCAATCCCAGTAGTGAAAAATATGCTCAAATATTCAACATAAATTATGGCACCACCTGTAATGATGATGATGATGATTATAATGATGATAATATTATCATTTCACATACTTTATTTCCTAATATGCTCAAATTAATATTCAACATAAATTATGGCACCACATGAGGATAATATTTATATTTCACATACTTTATTTGCTCTGATCGTGGACCAAAAGCTATAACTAATCATAAATTTATGATGCAATTATTTTTATTTAACTCGACTCAGTTTAAGTATCACGCGATTCAATTATGATTTGACTTTTACCTGATCTTTATTATGAGACAATTGCTGTCACATCTTGGCTAACATCCTAATATTTAAGTTAACAATGAGAGAAATGATTTATATATTTAAAACATGTATAAAAACACATGGTAGGATTGTGGTCATTTTTGTTGGTAGGAAAATTGGAGGAAACACACTCAAGTCATGCATTTTGAATATTTTAATAAACCAGGTGGTCCATGAATGAATGACGCACTATCTCTCTATATATATCTTCCTTACCATGTGACTGAGAAAAAAGTTTGAATTTTTAGACAAGAACTTTTTGGATATTAATTAATTAATAATAAATTAATATTACTCATTAATGAACAGCGTTCAGGTGAGGTGAGTGGCCTTTTCACATTCTTTATTAACTTTGCTGAAATTAATTATAGAAGGACGCAAGCATTACAGATATTGATATTACACCACTAGTTGCCTTCGTTTTTAAGCCAAGTACGAGACAAAGGAAAGGATAATTATTAAAGAAATTTTTTATGAACATATATATTTCTATGATATATAAATGTCTTAAATCTGAATCTGACTAATTAAATGTAGATGAACAAGGTTAGGCATAGCACCACCCAAAGGATTCAAACTTCAGGTAACATAATGATGAAGAAGTAGTCTCAATAGAGGATTGATGTATAACAAATTAAGGAGGGCCATATATTTGTTAGGTGAGATTTCTATATATTTGGGATATATATATATAATCTAATATTTTATGTGTTTTATATGTGCTGATGAACATTATTTATACTATTATATATATATATACATGACGTTAGACTTTGGTCTCTTTGATTTCTTAAAATCATATATTTTAGTATGTTAGTAAAATTTGAAAAGTAAGAGGATATATAATAAAGTGGGAAGTTAGGACTTAGGAGGGATTGAAAAGTTATCTCTCTTTTTTAATACTATTTTTGAAATTATAAACATTATTATATTTAGGGTAAATTATTGATTTACTTCTTGAAAAATGTATTTCTCTCAATTAAGTCCCTAAAAAATAAAACATCTTAATTTGGTTCTTGAAAAATCAATACTCAATTAGTTTGGTAATTTAATTAATAGGACGAATATAAGTTTAACTAACAATAATATTAATGGAAGCTAACTGATTGTTATATGTTGAATTGAATTATATTCAACTAAAAAAAAGTAAACAGTGCATTTAAAAAAATGTGTAATATTTACAAATTACATATAAAAAAATGTGAACATGAGATTTTGAGTGTCTAATTTGTAAATTTAATATTTTTTCATTGTTAAATAAAATTTAATTTATCACTGAAAGTTTTTTTTGGACAAAAATTTATCATTAAAAGTTAGTTAGCGCATCTATTAATACAATTGTGAGCTTTATACATCTTGTTATTCAAATAATCAAATTAAATTAGGATTTGATTTTTTTTTATAGGATTTGATTTTTTAAAGAGTAAATTATGACATTTTATTTTTCAAAAATAATTGAGAGACTTTGCAAAGATTAAATCATCAATTTACTCATAAATTTAAGTTGGCATACACTCAAGTATCACAATTCATTAATTTATTTTATAAATGAATAATAAAAGTATTTGACAAGATTATTAGGAGGCCAGGTTGTGTCTCTCTTTATATATATATATATATGAACAATGTGAGTGCAATACAAGAGTAAGAAATTAAATTCTTATGATTTAGCATACACTTAGTCAAATCTCAAATGTGGCCGTATCTCTAAGTACAAAATAGACAGAAGAATTATGCGGTTAAGTTAATGATGCTCTCTCTGACTTGAATATATATATATATATATATATATATATATATATAATTTATTTGATGCCCACAAATTGGAATGAGAAGAGTTCAATATAATTGACGCATCCACTAACTTGTGTGTTCTTACTTCTAAATGTTACTTTAGAAAATATTCACCTCATCTCACATTGAAATATTAAACATTATTCTAAATGTTACTTTAAAAGCTGTTGTTTGTTCATATTAGGGTATGGGTTCAGTATTCTGAAAGGTAGATTTGGTTTCTACAGTGGGCTGAAGTCATTGGGCCCACTATGCCCAAGAAGTGGACAAGTTTAAGCTATTTTTTCCCTAAATATTCTTCCCGTTTTTTGGAAGGCCCACTATAATTTTATTGAGATCTGTTGATATTTCCAAGTGCAATTATAGTGCATATTTTAATCATTAAATCTTTTCTGATGCATTTTGTGTCGTCAGAATTGCATTATTTAGATTGAATGATATAAATTGATCGACAAAGATTGTCAAAGTACAGGTTATTAATTAATTAACCTAACAATATTACAAAAGTAGATGGGGCATATTTATATATAGACAAGATTGGGTTGTTTTGGGTTTGTTTTCTAATTGGAAAGAGAAAGAAATGGAAGAGAAAGATATGAGAGGTTAATCTTCTTTTATTCTCTTTCTTAGATGTTGGTAGCTCTTTTAAATATCTTAATTTAGAGTATCTTAAATTTGTGAATAAAAAAATAATGAAGTGTTAAAAATTAATCTTTTATAATTTTCTTATCAATTTTTCAACTTTTCAAAATATATTAATTAATGAAACATATGATAGGGATTACGGGTAATTTTACCTTTAAACCATCTTGTAAAAAATTAAACCCCAGAATTCTTTTACCCAAAAAAGCATTCTATGACATTTTTTTCGTTTTCCTTCTAAGAATCCGTTTCAGGTCTAAATCTGTTTCAGGCCCAAACGAATTTGTTTATATTTTTAAAAAAAGAGTACTGAATCTGTCTGCTAGGCAGACGGATTCAGTTTCATTATTTTTTTTAAAAAAATACTGAATCTGTTTGCTAGACAGACGGATTCAGTTTCATTATTTTTTTAAAAAAAAATACTGGATCCGTCTGCTAAGCTCAAGTATATTATTTTTTAAAAAAAAATTATGATTCATCCAATGTGACAAGAAAGGATTGGCCCAAAATTGCTATGTCTTCTGAAATGTTATTGATTTTCTGTACTTCATTTCATTTCTTCTTTATTGTGAAATAGAAATATTCAAGTTCACACCAAAATTTTTTTCCTGCCTTTCCTGTCAGCTTATGGCATTGCCAATATTCTTAGTACCGAGAAGAAGGAAATCATATAATATGGATTATTCTTGCTGCACCAAGAAGAAGGAAATCATATAATATGGATGAAGTACGGATCCGAATTTGTTAAAATACATATGATAAAGTGTATAGAGTGCACAACATGAATCGTTTGATGAAATTGTTACAGTACAAACACGAATCTCAATTTTTATTTAACGGTCTGGATAATGCACTTCATATAATTTACACATTTTGCACTTTATTTGATCTCTTCAGATGAGATACATCACAATTTCCAATATTACTGAGTGGTAGTTAATTATCACTTCAGAGTTTATGTGGTTGTTTTAGATTAACTGGTACAAATGTAGGGGTGGCAATGGGTAGTTAGATTATGAGTTCGATGGTATTCCTCCGAAAAAATTATTGATATCCGATAGATATTGGATATAAGTAGTAAAATACAACTATCCATTGGGTATTGGGCGGGTGCAAATGTTACATTTGGATATCCTATATCCGTCCAAAATAAATGGACGGATAGGGTACCCGATATCCAATACTTAAAATATATATATATATATATATTATAAAATATAATATTAAATATTAAATAAATTTTTTTGCTTTTAATTATTAAAAT
The DNA here is from genome assembly GCA_014851425.1 of Senna tora. Classification (NCBI taxonomy): domain Eukaryota; kingdom Viridiplantae; phylum Streptophyta; class Magnoliopsida; order Fabales; family Fabaceae; genus Senna; species Senna tora. The sequence goes on along the minus strand of CM026268.1, from coordinate 813,326 downwards.
TATTATTATTAATTTTAATTTATAAAAATAATCTATATTTTTAAAAAAAAAATTTAACTTTTTATAGTAATTTATTTAGTGGATAGATATTGAGTAATTTACTTGACTATAGAGTATCCAATATCCCATATCTATTAATTTTTTCGGATATTTTAAATATCTAGTAGTTTTGAATATCGGGTATTATGACGCCAACTTTGCTTACCTAAATTAATATCCATCAGTGTGAAGGGAACCAACAAGATGTGAAATCACGTGCAATCATATTTGCCACACGTAATCCGGCAATTTTACCTTTAAATCATATTGTACAAATTAAGTCCCAAAAAAATATTTTATGAACGTTCCAATTTTGTTATTTTTCTTCTAAAATTTCGTCTGACCTGTCTCATTGGCCCAGATGGATTCGTTTATATATATTTTTTAAATATTGGACAGACAGATTTAGCCGAAGATGCATGTAGATCAGCAAAATTTGCCCCATCTTCCTTATCTACATGCATCTTCGGCTATCAACCATGCATTGATGATGGGCCCAATTTTGCATCACCACCTGCCTCACTAATTGCCGTGGAGGATAAGGGATGCAAGGGGTGAATTTTGAAACAAGTGAGATATTAAGAATGAATGTGAAAGTGGATGAAATGCAAGGGTAATTTTGTTTTTTGTTTTAATTTTAATTCTAATATAAATAATTTTTTTATAAAAAATAAATTCAAAAAGTATAGTTATCATAAATTTAGGGGACAATAACATACATTTTTTATGATGTTAAAATTTAAGTGTAATTATTATAAATTTTGGAGATCAAATTACAAAAGATTTAAACATGTTCAAAATACAATTATCAAAATCTTAATGGGTACGAGTGAAAATGGAAAATAATACCCTTTGATACGTAACAACTAACAACTAACAGCTTATGATGCATTTATTTTTTAGGGTATGTTACTCGCACTCCAAAATGACTCTGCCATCTTACTTATTTTACAAAGGTAACGTGTCATGCATTGTTGAACACTTTATTTTAGTAAATTACTTTTTGATTTTGTTAATAAAATTATTATTTAGTCATTGAATTTTGAAAAATAAATTATTTAATTTTTAAATTTATATTTTTATTAATTATTTAATTCTTTAAATATTATCTATTAAATCATCATGTGACATGATTGTTAATTCATAACGGCCACAAAAATTGCATCCTTTCTCTATAAATACCTACATCTCTCACACTAAAGTTCCATTACAATTTACAAACTTGAATGAAACTCAAGTGACAATAACACACGAAATGGCAAAGGAATTGGTAGCTTCTCCAAGTTGGCTCTCACTCTCAACCGCAGCCGCATGCCTTGCAACCTTCGCCATCCTCCTCCTCTTCGGCCGCCGTCGGAGATACAACAGGCCCCCAGGCCCAAGACCATGGCCCATCATTGGCAATCTCAACCTCATAGGCCCACTCCCTCACCGCTCCATCCATGCTCTCTCCAAGAAGTACGGGCCCATCATGCAAGTGTGGTTCGGGTCCAACCCAATCGTGGTAGGCTCCTCCGTCGAAATGGCCGAAGCCTTCCTCAAAACTCACGACGCCACCATAGCCGACCGGCCCAAGTTCGCCGCCGGCAAATACACAATGTACAACTATGCCAATATCACGTGGTCCCAATACGGCCCGTACTGGCGACAAGCTCGCAAGATGCTACTAACTGAATTGTTCAGTCCAAAACGCCTAGACTCCTATGAGTATATCCGGAAAGAAGAAATAAAATGTATGGTTAAGGATCTTTATGAATCCGCCAATAAAACTATAGTTTTGAAACATCATCTTTTTGCTCTGACTCTCAACGTTATAAGCAGGATGGTGTTGGGTAAGAAGTTCACAGGAAAGAGCAACGCCGTCGTTTCGTCGGGTCACGAGTTCTTTGAGATGGTGGATGAGTTGCTTTTGTTGAATGGGGTTTTGAATATTGGGGACTTCATTCCTTGGCTTAATTTTGTGGACTTGCAGGGTTATATTAAGAGAATGAAGGATTTGAGCAAGAAGCTTGATAAGTGGATGGAGGATGTGTTGGATGAACATGAAGAAAGAAGAAGAAAAAAGATTGAGAATTATGTGGCAGAAGACATGGTGGATGTGCTTCTTCAGCTCTCACAAGATCCTACCCTTGAGGTCAAGATTCAGAGGGATGGTGTCAAATCTCTTACTCTGGTATTTTATTAATGTTTCTTCAAGTAACCTTTTGAAATTATTGATTGGTCATTCCACAAATGGTGTCTCTACATTAAGAGAGACATAAGGAAAGAAATGTGTCATTTCTAGAATATAGTAGATCCAAAAAAATATCTTCCTAATTTTATAACATATATAATGACTTTTTTTTGTCTTTGTTAGGAATTAATAGCTGCTGGGACAGATACTTCATCGGTAACACTAGAATGGGCAATGTGTGAGCTATTGAGGAAGCCAAAGATCTTCAAGAATGCAAGAGAAGAGTTGGACAAAGTAATAGGAAGAGAGAGATGGGTTGAAGAGCAAGACATTCCCAATTTACCTTACATCAATGCAATTATGAAGGAAACCATGAGGCTCCACCCAGTGGTTCCAATGTTAATACCAAGGCTAGCTAGACAAGACTTCAAGATTGCTGGTTATGACATCCCCAAGGGCACTCAAGTCCTTGTCCATGTTTGGGGCATAGGGAGGGACCCTTCAATTTGGAATAGGCCTAATGAATTTCAACCAGAGAGGTTCATAGGAAAGGCCATTGATGTGAAGGGTCATAACTTTGAGTTACTACCATTTGGGGCTGGAAGAAGGATGTGTCCTGGATACTCTCTTGGGCTTAAAGTGATTCAAGTAAGCTTAGCCAATTTATTGCATGGGTTTAATTGGAAATTGCCTGGAAATATGAAGGAGGAGGAATTAGACATGGAGGAAATTTTTGGACTTTCCACCCCTAAAAAATCACCTCTTGAAACTGTTGTTCAGCCTAGACTTTCACCTCATCTTTATTCCTTCTAATTTTCTTATAGTGTTGAAGATGATTGCCTAATACTATCTATACGCTCGAGTTTGCTTACTCCATAATAAGCAAGATTATAATTATTAAGATGATTGATATTAAAATATTTAATTATAATTATTTTTTATTTGACATCATCTAATTTGAGTGGTCAAAATGATTAACTTAATTAGCCGGTAACTCAATAGATTTTCTAATACTTTATATAAAAGTTAGATCTGATGTAGTTTATTTTTCGTAATTTTTTTAAAATGTTTCATTTGTAAAATAATAATAATTTTTTGTAAAGCTTTGCTAACACATTTGATTGGTTAATAAAAACCTTGAATGATTTGAAATCCATGAAGAAAAATAACTACAAAGGAATTTTTAATATTATTTAAAATTTTTGGGATAAAATTTAATACTACAGTATTACTAAATTTCAGTACATCATTCTAATCATGTGGTAGCAATTGTTAATATTAATAGAAACATTAATAAGGACCCACTTTAAATAAATTATGAACCAACTTATTAAAGAAATGTATTAAGTTTAATTTAATATTACCATACTGCTGAAAATATATGCACCCAGAAGGAAAAGAAATAGAATGCACACACCGATAACAACAATAAAAGGCAGATCATTTTAAGATTAATGATTAATAATTTAATAAAATAATATTATTAATAATACTATAACATAAAAATCTTAAAATTCGCCATGAAGAAATTAAAGGAGAATGTGTCCTCCTCCTCCATAGTCCATACCTCTTAGGCTTAAAGAGATTTTTAGACTTTTCACCACCAAAAATTTGCATCTCATCTTTATTCCTTCTAATTTGTCCAGTGTTGATGAATGATGATGATTTTCAAGGTATGTTTGATAACAAAACTAAACAGTAAAATCGTGGTATTTCACGATTTTTAAAAAAACTTTACATTATACTAAATACATCTTTTATCATATTTTTTTTCCTAATTTTTCTCTCTATCTCTCTCGTCACTTTTCTCTACAGTACTTTCTTTTATTCTACAGTATTTTACTGTACAGTATTTTATATCCGTGCATCTATACCAAGCGTACCCCTAACAAGATTATGAATTTGAGGGATTACGTTTACGTGTAATGACTTTGTGCTAAAATATGCTGTTGTGTTTTTCTTTTTCTTCATAAATTAGGTTTTGTTTGGGCTGTAAAATGAAACAAGCCCGATCCAAGCCCAGCCTTCCAACAGAAAAAGCCCACAAGGCCCATCTTGTGTTGGGTGTCTTCTCCCCCTCCTTCGTTGGGTCATCTCCTTCAAAAGGACTAAAGTTTACTTATGTCAAAATACTATCAATAAGCATTGTGTAACCTCCTTTGTTTAATGGGTCAAAGTTCATTTTAGTCTTTTATGTTTTACTCAAGTTTTAAATTAGTTTTTTATATTTAAAAATTTTAAATTGATCCTTTATCTTTCCTAGAAATTCTAAATTGGTCATTCCGTTCAAGTTCATCCATTTCTTAAGTTAATTGTTGACGAGTCCGTTCAAGCTGACGCGTCACGCCACGTCATCGCCACATCATCGACACATCATCATAAATGATTAAATGGAAGATGACGTAGCAATGACATGGAGTGACACGTCAACTTAAATGGATACGTAGAAAAGATGATAAGTCCACCTTAGCACGTCACGTCAGCACTTAACAGAAGAAATTGACAGACTTGGACGGAAAGACCAATTTAGAACTTCTGAAAACGATAAAGGACCAGTTTGAAACTTTTAAAACATTACGAATTAATTTAAAACTTGGGTGAAACATAAAGGACCAAAATGAACATTTTACGTCATTTTAACATATATAGAAATGAAACATGATGGAGAAGTACGTGTCACAAATATAATTGCAATCATATTGGCCACAGGTATTAATTCCACATGTGATAGATTCTCCTGACATGAATATTAATTAGGGGTATACACGGGCCGGGTCGAGCCGGGTTTTAGCTGGACTTGAGATCCGATCCGGGGTAAGACCGGGTCGGGTCGGTCTAGCCGGGTTTTTAATTTTTTGAAATTTGAATTTGAGTCATAGAAAATAGAAAGTGGTCATAGAAAATGAGAGTAATTCATACATGTTGACATTTTTAATTGATTTATTATCTAGTTTTTAGGAATAGATTAATAAGATATTAAATAATAGATATGATATCTTATTTTCAGCTATCAATTCTAATCTTTTTTACATATAAAAAATATTTAAATAATAAAAAGTAACAAAAAATTTTTTTTTTAAATGGGCCTACCCGGATCGGACCAGATTTTGGAAAACCCGACCCGATGGCCCGTCTCGATGTACCCGAATGGGCCTGGGCCTGGCCGGGTCATCCGGGTCCGTGTACACCCCTAATGAATATATAGATATGGATCTTAATTTGCAGGTGAGTATGTAAAGTTGCCATCAGTTCTACAGTTTTTTTATTTATGTATGATTAAGCTAAAGAAGACCGGTGAGCTTGCCTTTAATAATTACTTATGTTTAATTTAAATCATTTCTTCTTGAATAAAATCTTAAAAATTTATCTTCAACTGAACAATTTGTGTTAAGTGCATTAATGGTGTTAAAGATAAAAAAAAAAAAGTTGATTCATTTTTTAAAACTAAGTTAATCGACATGATAGAAATTATAATTTCATTACATTATAAAAAATAAGATATATTAAGTAGGAAGAATGTTGGATTATAGTCAATATTATGCTCTAAATTTATCAAAAAAACGAGGCCTAATATTCTATAGACTATATAATTGATAGAAATAAAAATTTGAGAATTAAATAATCTATTTAAAAATTAAATAATAAATTGACTAATAATTAATCGATAAAAAAGTAGGTTTCTCCTTTTCTAAATTTCAGAAATATCATTTCGTTAAATTTAACTACAGAAGTATACTACTTTAGCCGTTCAAAATAAAGTTGTCATGTATTCTTCCTTATCTACATTTTTAATTTTGCATATGGAGGAACTCGTCCACTAATTGAAATGGCACACATTGAATTTTGGAATTTTGGCTTAAAAAAATAACCTTGATCTGAACGATATATAAATCATAAAAACTGAATTGGATGGTTTATACTGTAAAAATTACTCTTAAAAAATCGGCCATATTAGTGAAAAAAATTAAAATCAACAAAATTGGATGGAGGGATATTATTACCACAAAACAGAATCCACAAAAGAGAAACAAACAAACCAAAAACAACAAAAAACTCAAATCCAAAGAATTAACAGCCAATTAGATAGCAGCCAACGAGGATGGAGGGATAGAAAGTAGAAACCCAATCCAAAAAATCATCCCCTTAAAGGCCTTTTTCTTTAAAAAACTCAAATCCTTATCTGCATGCATCTTGGCACGACAACCACACAGTGGTAATTAGACCTGTTCATGGGTCGGGTTGGCCGAGCTTAGGTTTAAGTCTATGGGCTTTATATATATGGGTTTGGGCTTGAGCCTAAGCCTACATGTTTTACTATCAATTACAATGGGCCAGGTATTTATCAAAACCCATGTGCTTAGCCCATTCTTATACATAATTTATAAAATATATATATATTGGTCCTTTATGTTTTATTGAAGTTCTATATTGATCTTTTATGTTTTATTGAAATTTTATATTGATCCTTTATGTTTCATTGAAATTTTATATTAGTCCTTTAAGTTTCATTAAAATTCTATATTAGTCCTTTATAGCGGGCCTCCGGACTAGGCTTTTGGGCCGTATTTTTGCGGCAATATATATATCACGTGATGTTGATGTTATAATAATACATGCGCAATTGAAATCTAGATTACACATTCGCACTCATGAAACACAAACAAGTTTAATAAAGACATTAATTTTTGGGTAAATTACAGTTTGCCCTCTGTGGTTTGGCCTAAATTCAGTTTGCCCGGCCCCTGTGGTTTAAAATTCGACACTTAACCACCCTGTAGTTTGGCTTAAAATTAATGTGCCTCCTGTGGTTTAGAGTGTGACATTTGACCCCCCTGTGGTTTGTTATGTTATAACTTAACTACCTTCACCTATCTTCTATCTAAATTTTAATCAAATTAATCATCATTTAATACTTTTAATGTTTAAAATTTGTCATTCAACACTCTAGAATTATAACTCTAAATCGGACAACTGTGAGTGAATAACTTAAACAAATTGAGCACACACTGTAAAATTGAGCTCGCATTGAGTCCAAGAACAAGCAAAATGCGAATCAATATTCCATTAATGAGTGATGCAAACCTCGAAATGAAGAAGAGAGAGTAGCGACAGCAATAATGGAGGCAGCGTACCTTGAACACCAGACGATAGAGAGAAGCATCGCCGGAGAGAGTGGCGATGGAGGCAAGAATGCAGGCTTTGAAATTTTTGGATCATTTTCTTATGGTTTCAACCTGCTAAGTGCTAAGTGAAAAAAAAAAAAAATTCTTTTCCCACAGTTTGGCTGCAACAAATTGACTGAATTTGTCACAAATCAAAGTTATTTACTTACAGGTTTTGAACCGTCAGAAAATATGTCCTTTACTAGCGGTTTTATTGAACCTCTACAAAATAACCGTTTATAAATGACAAATTTTTTTGTAGTGAATGCCCAATACTTTTTTTTTTTTAAAGAAACAATTATATTTATTTTTCTTAGTAAGAATCATGGATATTTTTTGTCCATCTGTTCAAAGATCTAAAAATTAATCATATTTGAATGGCAGAATCATAAGAACGAACTCTAAAATTCTTCAACCAAAATTTAACTTTAATTTTATGAAAAGTACGTAGCCAAAACTGAACACTTTTAGTATTACTAGGAAATTAAAATTATACAAAGGATTTATCACAATGTGCCATGTGCATATAGTAAAAAAAAAAGTGTAACTTAATATTTTTGTCATTAGAGTTTTTAATTAGAAATTTGTAGTATATAATTTTATATAATTAATTATTTTTATTGTTTTAAATTTTGTTGAAATATTTTATTGTGATTTAAAAACTTATAAAAGAATATAAAAAAATTGTATAATAGTGTAATCCGTACAATAAAAAAACTTCAGAATTAAAATTGAAAATAAAGTGAAGCGTGGAAATATAATGAAAAAAGATGTGGAATTATGTGGCAAATATTAGTTGCAATCATATTGGCCACACGTATTAATTTGCAGGTGAGTATGCAAAGTTGCTATCCGTTCTTTCTTAGCTTATCTACATGCATGTTGGTCATCAACCATACATATTGATGCGACACATGCGTAGCTTTTTTCATTTATATATAATGTCCAAAATGAAGGCTGTATTTGGTATATAGAAAATATGATGAAAAATAGGATAAAATAATTATTTTAATATAATGGTAAAATGGTCATTTTATTCATTTGTTCAATTCGCATAATATCACATTACATTAATATGATATTTTTATTCCCTCCTCTTTTTCATTCTCATTCTCATCATCATTCCCTTGTCTTTTCTTCCTCCAAAATACATCCGAAATTCTATTTGAATGAGAATTATGAGGCAAAAGACATGGTGGATGTGCTTCTTCAGATCGCAGAAGATCCTACACTTGAGGTCAAGCTTGAGAGGGATGGAGTCAAAGCTTTTACTCTGGTATTTAATTTTTGTTTTCATATTTTAATAATAAAAAGTTTATTTATTTTTTTAATGAACCTAAGGTATGTTTCTTAGGTGAAGTTAAGGGATATAAAAAGTATCTTTTTTTATAATATGAAGTCCACAATTATTAGATCAAAATGTGATCATCAAGTTATGTCAATTATTTGACTGAACTCTGGCACGTGTTGTGCTTGTCCTATATATATTATGTCCACTGCTGTATGTGTCCCACGGCGGAGAAAGTTATGTCAATTATTTGATTTAATTATTCCCAACATTTATTGTTGTAATAGAATAATAGATATATATAATCGAAATGTACTTTATATATGTGTGTGTGTGCAGGGAAGAGATTTAGTTAATTAATATTGAATGCAAATAATAACAAACACGTATATATCATTCTTATGATCTGTGGGTGCTAATTTAGTGGTAATTATTTCATATTGAAGGTTTGAGCTTTTATTATTCATTTTACATCAGTTCAACAGAATCTCTGTTTTTATCAAGTGATGAGGTAATCGAATACGGGAAAAAAGGGGTCTTAATTAATTAGGCCCTTAATTATTTATGAACTAATTGCTGGGACCACTTAATCCTTTTTGAAATCCGGTTTCAAAGGTTCAACACCTAAATTAATAGTTTATTACTCTTAATTATTCAGAGCCATGAGAGTTGAGAATATATAGTTTCAACTTTCAGTGAGTTCCTTGATTCGACGAGAGCCACCGCGTGTGGTGGTGGTGTCCGCGATACTTAGCTTATGGGAACTTCTTGTTCAGCTTTCGTCATCGTATTGGTACTTGTGATATTCTTTGGGTTGAGTTGAGAGGTATTTTAGATGGCTTGAAGTTGCTTTGGAATAAGGGTTTTCAAAAGGTTGTCATTTAATGTGACTCTGAGGTTGCTTTGGAGCTAGTTGAGAATGGTACTGCAGAGAACCATCCCTATTCTGGACTTGCTCATCAGATTAGGAGTTTGGTTGATCGTAACTGACTAATTGGGACGTCAACTTGGAGCATGCCTTTCGGGAAGCCAACCAAGCTGCGGATCATATGGCGAAAATGAGTCATACACTTTCAGAGGGCCTCCATGTTTTTTGTTACCCTCATAAGGATTTAGGATCTATTCTTACTGCTGACCAGCTCTATGGTCCCTTGGTGTCTCGCCTCTGTGTTTGCTAGGCGTTTATAGCCTGTCCAGTTCAAAAAAAAAAAACTTTCAGTGAGTATTAAACTTGTAATTAAGATGTGAATTAGAGGAAGACTCAAATTTAATATTTCTTGAAGTTTGGATTTAATTTGTGCCTGACATGGAGAAATTAAACATGAATTTTAATTCACATATGTCATATATCTATATTAATTTAAGAAAACATCAAGTGTTAAACGTTACATTTTATAAAATTGTAAAACGTTATATATATATATATATATATATATATATATATATATATATATATATATATGCATTATAATTGTAATTATTATAATTAACTTAAGAGAATTCAATTCTATGCAATTTTGAAAGAGAAAAAAGAAAGTTTTATCAATGGTTGTGGCCTGTGGATAACAAGGTTATTGTGAATCGTCCATTTTTTATTTTATACCCTTCAAATGGAGAATTCACACTTAAAATTAAGAGTATATTTTTATTGGGACAAATTTTTTTTTTTAAAAAAAGAAGCCAACTAATCTGCTGTATGACAAATAAGGATAAAGTACCCTTCCCGCCCCCAAACTTTGCTGCAATGTTCATTCATGTCTCCAAACTTTTTTTTGGTTCATGCCTATCCCTAAACTTTTAATTTTGTTCATGTCTATCCTTTTTACTAACACCGTTAACTTTTTTGACAGAATTTGCTGACGTGGATGATGAATGTGTATTTCTTTTGTCACGTCATTGTCCACCTCACATTTAACTTTTTACTTTTATTAAAAAAAATTAACTTAATCCAAATAAAAAAATATTATAAGGTAAAAGTTTGATTTTTTTTTAATTAGGTTACTTTTTTTAATAAAAGTAAAAAGTAAAATGTGAGGTGGACAATGACGTGGCAAAATAGATGCAAAGTTATCGTCCACGTCAACAAATTCTGTCAAGCAAGTTAACGGTGTTAGCAAGAAGGGCAGACATGAACAAAATTGAAAGTTTGGGGGTAGGCATGAACCAAAAAAAAGTTTAAAGGCAGGAATGAACATTGCAACAAAGTTTGAAGGCAGCCAGAATACAAATAATTTAGGCCCGGAGTCTGGTCAGTTTCCAACATTGGCCATTATTAATTCACTATGAAGTCATTGTTTCAGTATTTGGATGCATTCATCAATCATCATGCATGCTTCATTATGGCAGCAGACGCTGCATCAGTGATGCTGCTAACTTTGGACTTTTGTGTGTACTGTGCAGTACCTTTTTCAGTTTGAAGCAGAAATCTCAAACAATATGTCGAGCATAGAGATGAGAAGAGATGACGTCAAGCAGTACAAACGAGGTCGAGCAGTGGGTGAAGGTGTCGGATGAGAAGAAATAGCTGGAGGTATGGGACGAGAAAAAGTAACGAGGAGTAATGTGAACAAGAGTTAGAAATATGAAGAAGTAGCTAGAGGTGTCGAATGAGAAATAATAAAGAGTTTTTTTACTGTGAAAAGAAATTAATTTTTTAATATTTATCAAGGACAATTTAATCTTTTTATCTCACTATCAATTTCAAACTTCCAATTTTTGTTTTTACATATCAAATAATATTTTTTAATTTAAATATCAATTCCAATTTCAAACCCACTAATTTCATTTTCAATTCCAGACAACAAACTCAACATAACCGTAATATGCCCAAAACTTTTTTTAAAGAAAAAAACAATACACTACAAGGAAATTAGAATTATATATACCTAATACCGGATTCTTGTACCAAAAAATATTATATAAAGAATTCATCAATGCAAAACTACTTCTTAGAGTTTAAAAAAGGATTAAACTAATTATGTGAAATTGTGTTTTGAAGTTCTCCAATAATAATAAGTTATGTGACAAAAAATATTTGTATAACCAATCATAGGTGAAGATAGAATATGAAGACTAAATTTTATATGAACAATCATTAAAAAAAATATAAATAAGATTTATTATTAAACAAATTTTATAACACACACTTAAGAATTTCACCTAAATTTTTTTCTTTAAAAAACTCAAATCCTTATCTCCATGCATCTTGGCACCACAACCATACATTGATGTGGGGCAATATATATATATATATATATATATATATATATATATCACGTGATGTTCATGTTATAATAATTATGGTTATTAAAATCGGATCGGACCGGATCGACCGGTTCAACCAGTTGGATCGGGAACCGGACACTACACCGATCCGGAACAATCATAAAACCACTCTTTGAATAAATCGGTGATGAACCGGGCATGCTCGATTCACCCGGTTCTTACTTTTTATTAAAAAAAACATTTTCTTTGACATAAAACGACGCCGTTTCATGTTTTTTTTATGGATATATATATTTTTGTTTAGAATTACAGATATATTTTTTTTTAAGTTTAAAATTCAAAAAAAATTGAAAATCCCTTGCCTTGTAATTGCACAAGCACAAACAGTCGCACAAGAGCAAATTGTAATTGCACAAGAGCAGCCGCACGTGAGAGACGAGCAAATTGGAAGTGGATGATGAACCTGAATCTCATAATGACACTATTAACAATTATCTTTCTTTGGATCATAACTTGTGTCATTTGATGGAATTAACGTCAACGAATATTATGATTGAATTTTATTGTCAATTTATCTTGTTTAATTTGTGATTTAGTATGTGGACATATTGATTCTTCTTTTGTGTGTGTTGATTGTTGAGTACAAGGTAGTATGTATGTTGATCACTGGACTTCTTAGATGAGTTTAATATGATATTATGGTTTGAGTTTGATATGATATTGTGGTTAAGTGTGCAACTTGTTCTAATTCTAATATTTTACTTATGGTATAATGTGGTGGTTAATATTTTTTTTAAGAGAGTTAAAATTGATAAGAAAAAGTAGATATATGAGTTAGAAAAAGATCTTTCTGTTTTTCTTTTCCTTCGTCTATAAATGCATTCAACAATTCACCAACATGGACATGGCTTGAAGAATCCCAAGTCACCAAAAGGCAATGGAATTGGTAGCTTCTCCAAGTTGGCTCTCACTCTCAACTGCAGCCGCATGCCTTGCAACCTTCACCATCCTCCTCCTCTTCGGCCGCCGTCGGAGATACAACAGGCCCCCAGGCCCAAGACCATGGCCCATCATTGGCAATCTCAACCTCATAGGCCCACTCCCTCACCGCTCCATCCACGCCCTCTCCAACAAGTACGGGCCCATCATGCAAGTGTGGTTCGGGTCCAACCCAATCGTGGTGGGCTCCTCCGTCGAAATGGCCGAAGCTTTCCTCAAAACCCACGACGGCACCATAGCGGACCGGCCGAGGTTCACCGCCGGCAAATACACACTGTACAACTACGCCAATATCACGTGGTCCCAATACGGCCCATACTGGCGACAAGCTCGCAAGATGCTACTAACTGAATTGTTAAGTCCAAAACGCTTAGAGTCGTATGAGTATATCCGAAAAGAAGAAGTAAAAAATATGGTTAAGCGACTTTATGAATCCGCCAATAAAACTGTAGTTTTGAAACATCACCTTTTTGCTTTGACTCTCAACGTTATAAGCAGGATGGCGTTGGGGAAGAAGTTCACAGGGAGGATCAACGAGAACGCCGTCGTTTCATCGAGTCACGAGTACATTGAGATGGTGGATGAGTTGCTTTTTTTGAATGGGGTTTTGAACATTGGGGACCTTATTCCTTGGCTTAATTTTATGGACTTGCAGGGTTATATTAAGAGAATGAAGGATTTGAGAAAGAAGCTTGACAAGTGGATGGAGGATGTGTTGGATGAACATGAAGAAAGAAGAAGAAAAAAGATTGAGAATTATGTGGCAGAAGACATGGTGGATGTGCTTCTTCAGCTCTCACAAGATCCTACCCTTGAGGTCAAGATTCAGAGGGATGGTGTCAAATCTCTTACTCTGGTATTTTATTAATGTTTCTTCAAGTAACCTTTTGAAATTATTGATTGGTCATTCCAAAAATGGTGTCTCTACATTAAGAGAGACATAAGGAAAGAAATGTGTCATTTCTAGAATATAGTAGATCCAAAAAAATATCTTCCTAATTTTATAACATATATAATGACTTTTTTTGTCTTTGTTAGGAATTAATAGCTGGTGGGACAGATACTTCATCGGTAACACTAGAATGGGCAATGTGTGAGCTACTGAGGAAGCCAAAGATGTTGAAGAATGCAAGAGAAGAGTTGGACAGAGTAATAGGAAGAGAGAGATGGGTTGAAGAGCAAGACATTCCCAATTTACCTTACATCAATGCAATTATGAAGGAAACCATGAGGCTCCACCCTGTGGCTCCAATGTTAATACCAAGGCTAGCTAGACAAGACTTTAAAATTGCAGGTTATGACATCCCTAGAGGCACTCAAGTCCTTGTCAATATTTGGAGCATAGGGAGGAACCCTTTAGTTTGGGACAATCCTAATGAGTTTGAACCAAAGAGATTCATAGAGAAAGCAATTGATGTGAAAGGTCATAATTTTGAATTACTACCATTTGGAGCAGGAAGAAGGATGTGTCCCGGTTACTCCTTTGGGCTGAAAGTAATTCAAGTAAGCTTAGCCAATTTATTGCATGGGTTTGATTGGAAATTGCCTGAAAATATAAAAAAGGAAGAGTTGGATATGGAGGAGATTTTTGGACTTTCCACCCCTAAAAAATTGCCCCTTAAAACTATTGTTAAGCCTAGACTTTCCCCACATCTTTATTCCTTCTAATTTTCTTTTAGTGTTGAAGATGATTGCCTAATACTATCTATACGCTCAAGTTTGATTACTCCATAATAAGCAAGATATGAACGTCAGGAATTTGGTGTAATAATTTGGTGCTAAAATATGCCGTCGTCTTCTTCTTCTTTTTTTCCTTCTTATTTTCCATAAATTAGATAGCTACAATTTGTAATATAAAATATATTAAAATTACTAGAACTGGCCCGGATGTCTCCCATCTCTTGTTTGCTGATGATTTAATCCTGTTTGGTAAAGCTACTATCACACAAACTAGAGTTATTAAGAATACACTTGCTGAGTTTTGCAGGGCCTCGGGTTTGAGAATAAATGTGTCCAAATCTAATGCGATTTGCTCCCCTAAGGTGACAAGAAGCACCAGGGAGGGTATATCCAATATATCTGGCATTCGTTTCGCTGATAGCCTGGGCACCTATTTGGGTGTTCCTTTGTTTAAAGGGAGGATTACTTGCAAAGATTTTGATTTTATTATCCAAAAACTTAACTCCCGGCTTTGTTCTTGGAAGAGTAATCTTTTGAATAAAGCGGGCAGAGTGACCCTTGCTAGATCTGTTATTAATGCTATTCCTGTTTATTCTATGCAGTCTCTTTGGTTCCCAGAACGGGTTTGTGATTCCATTGACAGGATTACTCGTGGTTTTATTTGGGGTTCTAATGACAGGAGAGGGATTCACCTGGTCAATTGGGACAAAGTGACCCTGCCGAGAGCATCAGGTGGCCTGGGGGTTAGGAAAGCTAGATATACGAATACAGCGTTGCTGGGTAAGGCTGTATGGAGCCTTGCGAACAGGGAAGACAAGCTCTGGGTAAAGCTGATGAACAACAAATACAGAGTGGGAGAGGATTTACTCGGACGCATGTATAAGTCCTTCGACTCCTATACCTGGAAGGGGATACTCAAGGCTAAAAATAGACTCATTGAGGGGTTTGGCTTTAGAATTGGTGATGGAAGGAGTACAAAGCTGTGGACGGATACCTGGGTTGGTGAGAAGCCCCTAATTGATGTGATTGGTAACAATGCTGAGCATATTCTTGATATCAATGAGACGGTGAGCTCTATCATCACTGATAATAGGTGGCAGCTGGAGGGAATCTCTAACATCTGCCCCCAGAATGTGATAAGAGAAATTGAGAGCATCCCACTCCCTTTGTTTTCCCAGTTGAGTGATGCTCTGACCTGGAAATCCTCCCCTAACGGGAAGTATTCTGCAAAAAGCGGATATTACTTTCTGAATAGCTCCCAGGTTTGCTCTCAACTCGTGTTCCCTTGGAAGGACGTTTGGAGGTTGAAGTGCGCCGAGAGCATCAGGTTCTTCATTTGGATCATCTGCAATACGGCTCTTCCCACTAACTCCCTGCGAGCGCAACGTGGTATGAGTGCGTCTAGTATTTGCCGTAGGTGTAACTATTCGGAGGAAACAATTGTGCACTGCCTAAGAGATTGCCCTGCGGCCAAGGCCACGTGGCTTCATTTCGGATTTGGAAGTACCTTGAACTTCTTCAACTACGATCTGAACTCTTGGATCCTCTCCTTCACTGGCCTAAGACGAAATGATCATAGGTTGGATGATGTCAAGTTCCTGTGCATCATTTATGGCAGTTGGAAGCATAGGAACACATGTGTTATTGATGGTGGTTCCCCCAACTATATCAAGTTGCATAAGGAGATTGAACTAGACATTGATATGGCTTGGCAAGTTTTCTCTGACTCGGCTAACATTAGCAGTTGTGATAGTCGTTGTGTCAGTTGGAGCAAGCCTAAGCAGGGTATGATCAAGCTAAATACGGATGGGAGTTCCTTTGGCAATCCGGGGATGGCTGGATATGGTGGGATTTTTAGAAATGAAGATGGTGGATGGCTATGTGGCTACTCGGGCTTTATTGGTATAAGGACTAGTATGTTTGCTGAACTAACGGCGATTAAGCATGGTCTGAACCTTGCTATCAACAAGGGTTTCTTAAAATTGGAAGTTGATTCTGATTGCCAGGAAGCTGTGAACTTAATTTCTTCTGGGGATATCTCCTCTCATCATCTTGGAGTCATCATCAACGACATTAGAACTCTGAGTAAAAGTTTTGAAGCTATCTCCTTTAAGCATATCCTCCGTGAGGCCAATTTTTGCGTTGATGGCCTTGCTAAACTTGGTGCTCGGAATCGTGTGGAGTCCTATGTCTGGGAAGTTCCCCCTCCCGATATTTCTCTCGCTCTGCTTGCGGATCATGCTGCATTTGGTTTCTGTAGGCCTTAGGTGGTGGGGCTAGGTTGCCTTGTGCCTGGTGCCTTTTTTGTTGGTTTCCTTTTCTGTTGTTTTTTCTTTCACTTGTTCACCAAAAAAAAAAAATTTCGAAAATAATATAAAATATATTATTGATATAAAAATATTTAATTATAATTATTTTTTATTTAACATCATCTAATTTGAGTGGTCAAAATGATTAACTTAATTAGATGGTAACTCAATAGATTTTCTAATACTTTAATACTTTATATAAAAGTTAGATCTGATGTAGTTTATTTTCCAGTAATTCCTTTAAAATACTTCATTTGTGAAATAATAATATTTTTTTTGTAACTAAGACATTTGATTGATTAATAAAAACCTTGAATGATTTGAAATCCAAGAAGAAAAATAACTAAAAAGGAATTTTTAATATTATTTAAAATTTTTGGGATAGAATTTAATACTACTAAATTTCAGTACATCATTCTAATCATATAGTAGCAATTGTTAATATTAATAAAAACATTAATAAGAACCCACTTTAAATGAATTATGGACTAACTTATTAGAGGAATGTATTAAGTTTAATATAATATTAACATATATGCATACAGAAGGGAAAGAAATAGAAGGCACACACCAATAGCAACAAAAAAAGGTAGATCATTTTATGATTAACGATTAATAATTTAATAAAATAATATTATTAATAATACTATAACATAAAAATATTAAATTTCGCCATGAAGAAATTAAAGGAGAATGTGTCCTCCTCCTCCATAGTCCATACCTCTAATTAGGCTTAAAGAGATTTTTAGACTTTTCACCACCAAAAATTTGCATCTCATCTTTATTCCTTCTAATTTGTCCAGTGTTGATGATTTCCTAATTAGCAAGATTATGAATTTGAGGGATTACGTACGTTTACGTGTAATGACTTTGTGCTAAAATATGCTGTTGTGTTTTTCTTTTTCTTCATAAATTAGGTTTTGTTTGGGCTGTAAAATGAAACAAGCCCGATCCAGGCACAATCTTCCAACAGCAAAAGCCCACAAGGCCCATCTTGTGTTGGGTGTCTTCTCCCCCTCCTTCGTTGGGTCATCTCCTCCAAAAGGACCAAAGTTTACTTATGTCAAAATACTATCAGTAATAAGCATTGTGTTTCATCCAAGTTATAAATTAGTCATTTATGTTTTTTAAAAGTTTTTAATTGGTTCTCTTTCTTTCCCAGAAGTTCTAAATTGGTCATTTCGTTCAAGTCCATCAATTTCTTAAGTTAATTGCTGACGTCTTCGTTCAAGCTAACGCGTCACGCCACGTCATTGTCACATCATCGACACGTCATCATATATGATTAAACGGAAGATGACGTGGCAATGACATGGAGCGACACTCATCTTAAATGGACACTGATAACTCTATGGAAATAGAGTTAAAGAGGGTGAATTATAAGCCTTTTTGAGAGTATATTGATCATTGGGTGTGAATTTGGTGTGATTTTAGTGATTTACGCATTTTGATATACTAGTGAAGCATGTATCAAGACTTAAGGGAAGTATGCGTGATTGTGATTGATTTTTTTATCTATTTGGCATATTGAGTTAGTGACCAAGGTCTTGATTTAGTTTCTTGAATTTTCAGGTGCCCAATTAGTAATTCAAAAAGCTGAGTTCATGGTTTTGAAGGAGCTGGAGTTAAGTTGAAGTCAACCGGAACTAATTTGGAACCTTTGAATTGAAGAAAAGCTCACTCTTTAAGCTTGGAACAGCGTGACAGCGCTATAGCGCCATCCAACGACGCTATAGCGCCGTATTAGAGAAAGAACCAAAAATTTTCCAGAGACATAGCGCTATAGCACCACAAAACAGCGCTATAGCGCCGCAAAGCAGAGACACAGCGCTATAGCGCCGTGTCGCATGGCACTTCGGGAATTTCGTATTTTTGCTGGTTTAAAAGGGTTTTGGTTGCGCGTTTTGAAGGAGGTAGAGCTGGAGAAGAAGCTTGGAGCTGGAGTTGTGCTAGGGCTAGAGTTTTTCAAGTTCTTGGAGTGATTTTCATGGTCCAGAGGCAAGCAAGAAGTTGATTTAGGCCTTGGAAACGGAGTTTTCTTCTTCTTCTTCTTTACTCTTGTGATTTTTCTGATGTATCACTCTAGGGCTGTGTTTATATTGATGACAATGATAGGCTAGGCTCTTCTTGTCTTAGGATTGTGGTTCCCTAGCATGTAAACTAATGGATTTGTTATTTTGATTGCTTGATTTAATGGATTTGGTGTTTATTCAACTTTGTGCTTGATGAACCCTATTTGTTTGGCCATCACTTAGGGGAATTAGAGGATTTGGGGTTTCCTTGGGAAAGGACCCATAAATTTAGTCTTTGAGTTGAATACCTCTTGATTGATGTTGATTATTCTTGATTAACTTGATTTGCCCAAGGGATAGGTATATACCCAAGGGCCTTGAGGAGTTGGATTTAGCTTGAACTTAATGCATCTCTTGAACTTAGACTTCCATAGGCATATGTGGAGTTTAATTAGAGAGGTAGAAATTATATAGGATTGGAAGATTCATATAACGAAAATAGGGCTAAGACTAACACTAAACCAATGAATCGAGTAGTGAAAAAAATAGTGTAATTCCATTAGTGAAGTGCTAGGTGAAACTACAATCCTAAGAGCTCTTAATCTCATTTACTCTCTTGACTTATTTTCGTATTGAATTTGCTAAATTGCGTTGTTCGTTTGATTTGAATTAAAACATTCGATTCTGTTTGCTTGACTTAGGTAAAATATGAACGCATTGGTAGTTAATTCGTTTTAGCTTAGTTCCCTGTGGACGATACTCTACTTATCACTGTATTACTTGTTGGCGGTGTATACTTGCACCGATTAATTTGGCAACCAACAGACACGTAGGAAAGAAGATATGTCCACCTCAGCACATCACGTTAACACTTAACGGAAGAAATAGACAGACTTGAACGGAATGACCAATTTGAAACTTCTGAGATATATAAAGGGTCAATTTGAAACTTTTGAAACACAAAGGACTAATTTAAAACTTGGATGAAAAATAGAGGACAAAAATAGACATTTCACCTTATTTAATGTATACAGAAATGAGACATGATGGGGAATTACGTGCGACAAATATAATTGCAATCATATTGGCCACACGTATTAATTCCACATGTGATAGATTCTCTTGACATTAATATATACATATGGATCTTAATTTGCAGGTGACTATGTCAAGTTGCCATCAGTTCTACAGTTTTTTTTTTTATTTATGTATGATTAAGCTAAACAAGATCGGTCAGCGTGCTTTTAATAATTACTTATGTTTAAATCATTTCTTCTTGAATAAAATCTTAAAAATTTATCTTCAACTTAACAATTTGTGTTAAGTGCATTAATGGTGTTAACGATAAAAAAAAAGTTGATTAATTTTTTAAAGCTAAGTTAATCCACATGACATAAATCATATAATTTCATCGGATTACAAAAAGTAAAGTATATTTGGTAGAAAGAATGTTAAAGGGAATGTTGAATTATTACAAAAATTATACCTTAAATTCATCAAAACAAAAAGCCTAATATTCTATGGACTATATAATTGATAGAAATAAAAATTTTAAAATTAAATAATAAATTGACTGATAAAAAAGTAGGTTTATTTTTTTAAAAATTCCAAAAATATCATTTTGTTAAATCTGAGTACAGAGGTAAGTAAATATACCACTTTAAGCGTTCAAAATAAAGTTGCCATGTGTTCTGGGGTTAATTTTGCATGTGGAGGAACTCGTCCACTAATTGAAATGGCCCACATAGCTTAAATGTGTGCAAGCTTTCTTTTTAGGGTAAATTTTAAAGTGTTTGGGATTTTGGCTTAAAAAAGTAAGATTGATGTAAACGATATATAAATCATAAAAACTGAATTGGATGGTTTATACTGTAAAAATCACTCTTAAAAAATCGGCCATATTAGTGAAAAATTTTAAATAAACAAAATTGGATGGTTTATATATATGATTTTATTTTGGCCAAAAGAGAATGTTATTACCACAAAAGAGAAACAAACAAACCAAAAACAACAAAACAAACTACCCAATCCCATCTCTCTATCTAAATCCTCAGCAGCATCAAACTTAGAATTAACAGCCAATTAGATAGCAGCCAACGAGGGTGGAGGGATAGAAAGTAGAAACCCAATCCAAAGAATCATCCCCTTAAAGGCCTTCTTCGCTAACCAATCTTTTAGTGATTCATCCAATGTTTTAAACATTAATTCTCACCGCACTCTCTTACAAAGACCTACAACTTATTTGTGTTGATATATATATTTTTTCTTTTTCTAACATGGCAACATATCCTCTTTATTCATATGTTGTGTTATTTCACTATACATTTTCATAGGTTGAGTTTGGTTCACCATAGAATCTATATAAGAATTAGAATTGCACAAAGTCCAATAGATTTCATGGTTTGGCTCACAAATTGGGCTTTGGAATTGATTCAATTCCAAACTCTTTTGTAATATATTTGTAATCTCATTCTTCTTCTTCTTTTTTTACATGGAATTGGGGAAAAGTCATTTTTGTCCACTTTATTATGCACCTCTCACGTGTTTTGATCATTCCCATCTTCTCTCTCTCTCTCTCGTTCTGCTCTAGTCTCTCGTCTCTTTTCTCTTGTGTTCTCTCTGGTGTGTCGTCTCTCTAGTCAATTGTGGGTGACGGTACCGGCGTGCTCTAGCGTCTCTAGCGTCTGTTCACCACGATGGTATAGTAATAAATGTTTATCTAGCTGGTGCAAGTAAACATCATTGTGAAGAGAAAACTAAATGGAGAAAAAACATAGCACTAAACCAAACAATAGAAAACCAAATGGAGGAAAAACTAACAAAATCGGTTAACCCATTATTGTATTCTTTTATTAGCCTACTTTTCCATATATTTGATTATTAAAATTGTTTTCTCAATGATATTTGTGGGTACCCAATTGTGGATCACGAGAGATGAGAACAGAATTTCCAATATCAAATCACAACAAAAATAAAAGAAAGAGGAAAAATAATGAACAAGGTAGTAGATATGAGAAAATACCAAGCAAATAGCACCTACTGTACCTCAGAAACTATTTTGAAGAGGGAAAAAGTACCAGATCTACAAACATATATACATCACACACAGAGATGGAACAAGTAACAGATCTGAAAGTAAAAGTGTACATGTTTGAAGCAAAAATTTCAAAAAATATGTCGAGCAGCAAGATGAGAAGAGATGACGTCAAGCAGTACAAACGAGGTCGAGCAGTAGGTGGAGGTGTGGGATGAGAAGAAGTAACGAGGAGTAATGTGAACAAGAGTTGGAAATATGAAGAACTAATTGGAGGCACTACAAGAAAAAACAGGATTAGCTAGGGAAAAATCCGTAGCTAATCCCTAGCTAATCGGATTAGCTACGGATTTTTCCCTAGCTAATATTTGGGCGCTAATTGCTAGGAATTTTTTTCGTAGCTAATCCCTAGCTAATCCGTAGCCAATCCCTAGCTAAGCCGTAGCTAATCCCTAGCTAAATTTCCTAGCTAATCCCTAGCTAACTCACCCCCTCCAAAAATTGTCGCCGGCGACCTCCTCCACCGGCCTCCGGCGACCCCCTCCGACGACGGCCGCCGGCGACCTCCTCTGGCAATCCCCTCCGACGACGGCTAGTCGGGTCACGAGTTCTTTGAGATGGTGGATGAGTTGCTTTTGTTGAATGGGGTTTTGAATATTGGGGACTTCATTCCTTGGCTTAATTTTGTGGATGTGCAAGGCTATATTAAGAGAATGAAGGCTCTGAGCAAGAAACTCGATAAGTTGATGGAGCATGAAGAAAGAAGAAAAAAGAATGAGAATTATGTGGCCAATGACATGGTGGATATGCTTCTTCACCTCTCACAAGATCCTACCCTTGAGGTCAAGATTCAGAGGGATGGAGTCAAAGCTTTTATTCTGGTATTAAATTTTTTTTTTCATTTCATTTTAATAATGAAAAATTAATTTATTTTTTAAGAATTTATCTAACTTAAGCACATATTAGGGTCTTTTTTCATAAGTTTAATAATTTAAAATTTGTGAAAAGATAACAAAAAAATAATTTTTTATGTTTAAAACTAGGCATGTGCTCCTAAGACACATGTTACATTTTTTTTTAATATATTAAATTCTATGCTGCACTATATGACCAAAAGAAAAGAGAAAAAAATACAAGATAGACCTCACGCACGTCAAATGAAACCTAAGAATAACATATAGCATCCATTATCTCTGTATCTTCCTCTTTTATTCTCCAATGTTTTTTTTTTTGGTGTTTATTCTCCAATGTTTTATGGTTGTTTCTTTGTAGCAATTTTTTTATAGCTTTTCTTTTGTAGCATATTGAAATTATTGACTGTTATCTTCTTTATACTATTTTGTGAAGGTGAATTTTGCTTATTTGAAACATGAGATTTTTTTTTTATAAAGATGAGAATTTTAAAACTTTTGTTTTTTTTTATGAAAAAAACTTTATAATTTTATCCTTGTAATTTGAACCTCTCCTTCGTTCTATATTGAAAGGTTACACGTACTCTACACTCTTGAAAGATTAAAAATTTTATAATTTTATCCTTTTTGATATAAATACATGTAATAACAAAATTAATTTTAAAATAATAATTTTATTATAATTTTTTTAAAATTAATATTTAACTATTATATATTTTTTGTTAAGTTAAAAAAAATCATATCGGTCCGATACATATTTAATTATAGGCCAAATTACTCTTTTGGTCCTCAACGTTTCAAAAAGTTATTTTAGATCCTTAACGTTTTTTTTTTGTTAAAATTGGTCCTCCAGCGTAACTTCGTCTGTTTTTTTTTGCTAAATGCTGACGTGGAAGGCTTATGTGGCACGCCCTCTCTCCTACGTGTCATATTTGGATGATATGACACCCTCTCTCACTCCAACTCAACAAAACGATGCCGTTTTGCTGAGTTGGAGTGAGAGAGAAGTGATGCAAAACGGCGTTGTTTTGCTGAATTGGAGTGAGAGAGAGAGTGTTAAATCATCCAAATATGACACGTAGGAAAGAGGGTGTGCCACATAAGCCTTCCACGTAAGCATTTAACAAAAAAAAAATAAGACGGGGTTACGCTCGAGGACCAATTTTAACTCAAAAAAAAACGTTGAGGACCTAAAATAACTTTTTGAAACGTTGAAGACCAATATTAAATTTGGTGCAAACGTTGAGGACCAAAAGAGTAATTTGACCTTAGTCATATAAAGGCAAAATATACTTTTGGTCACTTTACTTTACTTTAGGTTTCAATTTTGTCCCTTAAATTTAATTGGTGCCATTTTAGTCCCTTAACTTTAAGAAATCAATTAAAACTTTCCTAATCACTACCCCACATATATATAGTTCATTTTAGAAAACACTTTTCTAAGCATAATTCAACATAAATAATAAATTAAAAAGAACACTAAGTCAATATTTTCTGTCAATCAAATTTAAGGGATTAAAGTGATGCCAATCAAACTTAGGGACTTAACTGAAACCCGAGGTAAAATAATTAAGGTAGGGATCAAAACTACCACTTTTCCATAATACAAATAAGAATATTTTGGTGAAAATGGATAAAATTATTAGTTTTCTTATCTCTTAAAAGATGATAATGTAATTTAAGGATCTCTCAAGGAGAGCGCAGAGTAATTTACCCATGAAGTTTTCTTTTACAATTTATATATGTACATAAAATCTTTTCTAATTAATGTAATAACATATTGATTAATTTTTTTGTCTTCAATTTGTTAGGAATCAATAGCTGCTGGGACAGATACCGCATCGGTAACATTAGAATGGGCAATGTGTGAGCTATTGAAGAAGCCAGAAATCTTCAAGAAAGCAAGAGAAGAACTAGATAGAGTAATAGGAAAAAATCACCTCTTGAAACTGTTGTTCAGCCTAGACTTTCACCTCATCTTTATTATCTCTAATTTTTTAAGTATTGATGAATGATGATGATTGCCCAATATAATCCTATCTATATGCTCCGGTTTACTCGCTCGCTAATTAGCAAGACTATGAATTTGTGGAATTTGGTAAAATAACTTAGCTTGGTGCTAAAATATGCTGTTATGTGTTTTTCTTATTTTACATAATTTAGCGAGCTAGAGTTTATAATACAAAAATGTATTATTGATATTAAAAATATTTAATTATAATTATTTTTAATTATGACATCATTTAATTCTACAGTTCTACAGGTCAAAACAATTAAATTAATTAGCCTATTCGTCAGTAGATTTTCTAATAGTACTTTTCATAATGTGGATCCCATTATAATTATGGTGAAATGCAAAATCTTCATTTTTGTCCCCGCAAGATTTTCCACTTGTGCTTCCGGAAACTACCTCCACCTCACCTTCCTTGGGTTTATATTATATTATCTCATTTTAAAAAAACGATATTAGATGTAATAATCATGTAGAAGTGCAAGGTTGAAAAGAAGTTGAAAGAGTACGTTCAAGCCAATCCAATAACATAATCAAGTACATATACAAATAAGAGAAACGCAGGATAGAGTGCAGAACGTGAATCCTCTACTGTTATGTATTTGTGTCGTTCAGTTAGTCACGATTAAAATGTGATTAACCAGTTACGTAACCGTGACTAAAATATTAATCACGATTATGTATCGGTTAGTCACGATTCTAACTATGACTAACTAAACATCACAAATATACTATGGCAGAGAAAAGTGGGTAGGCTAAAAAATGTTGGGGTTTTATTTAAAGCCCACATCGAGCTTTGAGAGGCGAGAGGAAGGAAAGTTATATAAATTGGATTTAGGCTTCCACTTTCAATTATATTTATTTTTCTTAGTAAGAATCATGGATATTTTTTGTCCATCAAGATCTAAGTAAAAATTAATCATATTTGAATGGCAGAATCATAAGAACGAATCCTAAAATTCTTCAACCAAAATTTAACTTTAATTTTATGAAAAGTACCTAGCCAAAACTGAACACTTTCAGTATTACTAGGAAATTAAAATTATAAAAAGGATTTATCACAATCTATATGTAATTAAGTGAGACAGGAAAGAGACGGAATTTAATACATATGGATATGCCATGTGCATATTGTAAAAAAAAAAAGTGTAACTTAATATTTTTGTCATTAGAGTTTTTAATTAGAAATTTGTAGTATATAATTTTATATAATTAATTATTTTTATTGTTTTAAATTTTGTTGAAATATTTTATTATGATTAAAAAACTTATAAAAGAATATAAAAAATTGTATAATAGTGTAATCCCTACAATAAAAAAACTTCAGAATTAAAGTTGAAAATAAAGTGAAGCGTGGAAATATAATGAAAAAAGATGTGGAATTATGTGGCAAATATTAGTTGCAATCATATTGGCCACACGTATTAATTTGCAGGTGAGTATGCAAAGTTGCTATCCGTTCTTTCTTAGCTTATCTACATACATGTTGGTCATCAACCATACATATTGATGCGACACATGCATAGCTTTTTTCATTTATATATAATGTGCTAAATGAAGGTAGATAAAAAATATGATTGAAAAAATGAGGGACACCACTTCTCTTTTCTCTTTTCTTTTAACTAAATAAATTTAACTTTTTGCAATGTAATCAAATTATATTTTTGTTCTTATTTTTTTACTCACTTTTATTTTATTTTTATTTTTAATGTAAAGGTAAAATTGTCATTTTATTCACTTTGTTCCATTCACATCACATTACATTAACATAATATTTTCATTCCTTCTTCCTCTTTTCCCATTCTCATTCTCATTCTTCCATTTTTTTCCCAACCAAATATATCCGAAATTCTATTTGATTGAGAATTATGAGGCAAAAGACATGGTGGATGTGCTTCTTCAGATCGCAGAAGATCCTACACTTGAGGTCAAGCTTGAGAGGGATGGAGTCAAAGCTTTTACTCTGGTATTTAATTTTTGTTTTCATATTTTAATAATAAAAAGTTTATTTATTTTTTAAATGAACCTAAGGTATGTTTCTTAGGTGAAGTTAAGGGATATAAAAGTATCTTTTTTTATAATATAAATAATAAATATAAAGATATTTTGATAAAAATAAATAAAATTATTAAGTTTTTTTATCTATATATAATTTAAAGATCTTTTAGAAGAATTTATTGATGTTTTCTTTACAACAATTTGTATATGAATGTACAGGGAAAACCTCTCTAATTAATGCTTGTAATAACATAATCATTGAATTTTTTTAAAAAAAAAAATTGCTGTGTTTTTGTTAGGAAATAATAGCTGCTGGGACAGATACATCATCAGTAACACTAGAATGGGTAATGTGTGAACTATTGAGGAACAAGACATTAATGCAATTATGAAGGAAACCATGAGGCTTAGCTTCTTTGGGACAACCCTGATGAGTTTGAACCAGAGAGGTTCATAAGCAAGACCATTGATGTGAAAGGTTATAACTTTGAATTATTACCATTTGGGGCCGGAAGGAGGATGTGTCTGTTATACTCAGAAAATTAAAACAGAAATAAAGAAGAAAATGGACAAGTTCAGAAGCTGGAAAATATGGATGAATTAAGCATCAAATCCAGATGTTGGAAGTATGCTAAAGGAAGCCCTCTTTTCGAGTAAGAGAGAAAACTCCTAAGCCAAAAGACTTATCAAATTATACACTGAAGAAACAAAGCATTCCCTTAGGTAGTTAATATACTAGCTTTTCATTGCAGAAGTCACGCGAGATGTGCTCAGCATTTTCCATTTCTTCTGCTTCTATTAATTGGACTGGGCTGAAACATTGGGAGTGGGTCTATTCATTTCAATATCCACCCCTACAAAATCAACCTTGTCCTCAAGGTTGAGCTTAATGTCACTTAAAATCAGTCCCACAAACATGTATCCACCAATTAATCCTCCAGGGTCAAATGGGAAGAAACAGAATTTTTTTAAGAAAAAACTCACATCATGTGCACTTTTGTCAGTAGCGCAAGAAGCTTGTTTAGTCCCTCCCACAGTTGATAAAGCAGGATTGAAAGAGCTGAGAACACTGTTATATTTTCCTTTCCTAAGTGAATTAAATGTCTCAGACTCAAAATAAACTTGAATTCTTGAATCTAGCAAGAAACCTCCAATGACTTTAGCGATCCATGATGAATGCTTCTTTGTACTCTCTTTGATAAGCTCCTTTCTCATTCTCACACTAGCTGCCACAAGAACTGTCATTAAATCGTTCACATTGATGAGAGTACCACCTGGATCAAATACCATGGGAGTAGAAGCAAGCTCACTAAGTTCATACTCAATGATGTCTTTCCACTTCAATTCCTTCTCTAGATAAAAAATTACAGTTGCAAGGTTATCGGAATTGCCAAGGCACCTTAATGATTTAGCAACTATGAAGTCACCGGTTAATATTGCTACGCTGATTCCATAAGTTTGAAGAATGGAACTTTCAATATGAAAATCAAGAATCACTGGAGCAACACAAGGTTTGTATTGACAATACCAAGCCCACAACTTTGGCCTCATGTTTGCTACATATCTTTCCACTTCGTCATTACTGTACCCATAGCCCCAAACATTGGGAACTAATATAATCACCAATCCAACTAAGATGCCTTCCATGATAGCCATTATTAACTCACCACACATTATCAAACTTGGACCATAACATTGCCATTCAAATAAGTGTTCCATGTATAAAAGGAAACCCATGGCAATAGATGTGAGTACAGTTATCATAATGGGGAATTTTGAAGTCTTTAATCTCTCTTTTCTAAGCTCACTTACCATCCTCTCACTAGGTGCTGTAAAGAAATCCCACCAACTGATATTGTAGCATATAGATAAAGCATCGATTGAAGCTTGTCCATTTTCCATATTCATTGCCACATGAATCCGAACAGTGTTGTGCCATATCTCCAAACACCACATACCTCCATTACTCCCAAACTTACTCTCTTTCTCTACAACAAGCTGTATTAGGCTTTGGTGGTTTTCATCAAGAGTTCTCTGGTATTTTCCTTTCCCTCCTCCTTAATAGAATTAATCATTCCACTTGAACCCAACTCAAGAATTAGAACAATTATGAAATTAAAATCATCCCAAGAAACCCTAGGATCAAAGGGACAAATCATGGTTCTATAAAAATTAACATTTCTAGCAACATGAGCATTTCTAGAGCCATTTCCTTGTGCAAGCAAAAGAATTTCAGCAAGATATGGGCAACTTGGAACAAATGCTGAATATTCACGGCCAATGACTCCTCCCGGATCAGTCACAATAACATCACAGTATATTTCACCAACCCAACTTATAAGCTCCTCACAAAGAAACATTTATTGACTCAAGCACTTCATATGGTTCTAGCAAATAACCATCTGAAAAATCATAGTGAGTCCTTTTGGAAATTGGTAACTCTCCCAATAACATGTCCTTCTTGTCTTCCAACTCATTCTCAGTAACTCTAGTATTTCTAATTTCACTATATCTATCACACCTTTCATCAAACACCTTACGCGCATCATATATGCATCCATATTTGGCATATGTCTCATGAATCGAAGTTTGCATAGCAATAAAAGAAACATATATATATAAAAAATTGTTGTTTCATTAATGATTTTGACGGTAAGGACCGAATTGATAACGAAATCATCTAAAAATGAATAAATTGAGAAGATACATTTAAAAAGGATCAAATTGAAAAAGATTCCATCTAAAATAGACCAAATTAATATTTTAAATTATTTTAAAATTGCATAAATATAAGTTAATTTTATAAAATTTTAAATTATTAACTAATTCGACTAAATTTTGGATAGAAAAATAATATAGGATAATTAATTGCTAATATAACAAATCACAAGGAGGCCAAGTGCCACTCTCTTAATCACAGAAAGTACATTGCTTTTAAACTAAATCAAAGAGTGATAAAATATCACATTCTAAATCACATGAGAGTAAATTAATTTTAAACCAAAGCATGGGGAGTAAATTGTAATTTCCCCTTCTTTTTATCGGCTCCGTCGTTAACGTTCTTTTTCACATTATTTGGTAACTTGTTTAAAATAGTTATTGAATATTGACAGAAGCAGTTTGTGTATTGAATTGACACCAAATTGTGTGGCCTAAGAGCTACTCACAAGTCCCCAAAAATCTTGGCACTAGCATGTAGCTACGTACGCAACTCATCTATTAAATTACTATTTAATTTTTAAATTTGACAAAAAATTTATTTAGTCTCTAATGTAATTTTGTTAATTATTTAGTTTCTGAATTTGACAAAAATATTATTTTGTCTTCGAATTTATAACTCTTTCAACTATTTAGTCCCAAATTAAATTTGGTAAAAATATTATTTAGTCCTCAAATTTGGCAAAAATACTATTTGGTCCTCGAATTCGTAATTCTTGTCAACTATTTAGTCGCCAAATTAAATAGTTGATAGAGTTACAAATTTGAAGACTAAATAGTATTTTTGTCAAATTCGAGGGCTAAATAATAATTTGACTAACAATTCAAAGACTAAATAATATTTTGCCTCTTTTATTTATATATATATATTAATAGCTCTTACCTCTTTTGGTCATCATTTAAAAAATTATATAAATATTTTATGATAAAAGAATATAAGATAAAATATGCACCGCCACAACGTGGAATAAAAGTTCAGTGGTATCGTACCACTGAAGTTCAATACATTTCTCAAATCATACAAAGTCATATGTTAATATTAATATAAATTCATATTAATAAGGATTCACCTTGAATGATTTAGGGACCAACTGATTAGAAGAATGTACTGAAATTCAGTACTACCTTACCACTGAACTTCTCCTCTTTATTAATTAATATGAGGTGAAGGCTTTCAAAGGCACTAATTCTTTTTTTTTTTTTGATGAACTGGAAGGCTACAAAGATCTGTAACAAAAATAGATCCTAAATCCTTACAAGGGTAATAAAAACATTGAGATCCTCTGAGAGGGTATGAGTCAAAGGCACTAGTTCTGTTATAAGCTCAAAAAGTGCATAGGTGTTAATCATGTATAGTATCACGTTATTAATTAATATGAAATTGAATGCACAACTGAATATATGAAGTCCACAATTATTAGATCAAAATGTGATCATCATGTCAACCTTGATATTACATCAACGAGCAGGAAATTAAAAGAAAAAAAAAGTATATATTATATATGATCATATATATATATAATTGTGCAAAGCAATGAGAGAGAAAAGGTAAATGTGAGAAATCCGTGCCAATCCATTGATTACTCAGCGAATATATACACTTGAGAGTAATGAGAATTGGTGGTGAACTGTCCTAACAGAAACCATCTAGAAAAGGAAAGAAAACTTAGAGCTCTACGGACACCATCAACACTAATATAGACTCTATACAAAACTTGGGCCTAAACTAATGTGACAACACTATATATTTTCATCAATAATGACCTCTCAAATTTTCTTTCTGCTTTATGAATTATGAGGTATTTGACTGAACATGTTGTGCTTGTCCTATATATATTATGTCCACTGCTGTATGTGTCCCACGGCGGAGAAAGTTATGTCAATTATTTGATTTAATTATTCCCAACAGTTATTGTTGTAATAGATATATATAATCGAAATGTACTTTATATATGTGTGTGTGTGCAGGAAGAGATTATTTAGTTAATTAATATTGAATGCAAATAATAACAAACACGTATATATCATTCTTATGATCTGTGAGTGCTAATTTAGTGGTAATTATTTCACATTGAAGGTTTGAGCTTTTATTATTCATTTTACATCAGTTCAACAGAATCTCTGTTAATTACATCAAGTGATGAGGTAATCGAATACCCAAAAAAAAGGATCTTAATTAATTAGGCCCTTAATTATTTATGAACTAATTGCTGGGGCCACTTAATCCTTTTTGAAATCCGGTTTCAAAGGTTCAACACCTAAACTTGTAATTAAGATGCGAATAAGACGAAGACTCAAATTTAATCTTGGCAAAAGTAACTTTCATGCCTTCAATGTTTGGGGTCCTATCACTTTCGCTCCTAACGTTTTTTCAATGTCAATTGTACCTGTAACGTTTTGTGCTTCTCCCAATGTCATGCTTTTAGTTAACACTGTCAATTTTTTGACAATTTTTAATGACGTTGCATCTTAAGTGGCCAACAATTCTGACTAGACTTAATTTTTCCACATTAGCAGTCAATAGTACTAAGTTTTTGGGGTCCATTTTAATGATGTAATGAGTATTTTGGTATACTGAATTTATTGATGTACTGAGTTTTGGGATCCATTATATCCCTAAAATGTATTATTGATGTGAAAAAAATTAAATCCAGCCAGAATTGTTGGCCACATAGGATGCCACGTCATCAAAAACCGTCCAAAAATTGGCAGTGTTAGCTAAAAGCTTAACATTGGGAGAAACACAAAACGTTAGGAGTACAATTGACAGCAAAAAAACGTTATGGGCAAAAGTGAAAGGATCCCAAACGTTGGGGGCAGAAAATGTACTTTTGCCTTTAATCTTTCTTGAAGTTTGGATTTAATTTGTGCCAGAAATGGAGAAATTAAACATGAATTTTAATTAACAAATGTTATATATTTATATTGATTTAAGAAAACATCAAGTGTTAAACGTTACATTTTATAAAATTTTAAAACGTTATATATGCATTATAATTGTAATTATTATAATTAACTTAAGGGTATGTTTGGATTGGGGATTAAGGAGGAGAAGGGGAGGGAGGGGAGACTATTAAGATATCTTCTCATTGTTTGGGAAGATGAAAATTGGAGAGGAAGATCATGGAAGATCAATGCTTAACCCTCCATTATCCTTCCCCTTCACAAATTCAAGATACTCCAAATTGGAGTATTTTAGAGGAGGTATCAATACCCAAACAAGGGGAGGACATATGGAAGCTTAACCTTCTCTTCCCCTCCCCTCCCCTCTCCTCTAATCTCTCCCCTTCCCTCCTCCTCACAGAATCCAAACAAACTCTAAGGCTTTGTTTGAGAATTAAGAGGGGAAGGGAAGGGAAGATTAACCTTCCATATGTCCTCTCCTTGTTTGGGTGTTGATACCTCCTCCAAAATACTCTAATTTGGAGTATTTTGAATTTGTGAAGGGGAAGGATAATGGAGGGTTAAGCCATTATCTTCCCCTCCAATTTTCATATTCCCAAACAAGGAGAAGATATCTTAATAGTCTCTCCTTCCGTCCCCTTCTCCTCCTTAATCCCCAATCCAAACATACCCTAAGAGAATTCAATTCTATGCAATTTTGAAAGAAAAAAAAAAAGGTTGTATCAATGGTTGGGGCCTGTGGGTAACAAGGTTATTGTGAATCGTCCATTTTATACCCTTCAAATGGAGAATTCACACTTAAAATTAAAAGTATATTTAAATAATTTAGGCCCGGAGTCTGGTCGGTCTCCAACATTGGCCATTAATTCACTATGAAGTCATTGTTTCAGTATTTGGATGCATTCATCAATCATCATGCATGCTTCATTATGGCAGCAGACGTTGCATCAGTGATTCTGGTAACTTTGGACTTTTGTGTGTACCTTTTTCAGTCTTCTATCCGCCCTTGGTGGATTGGTTTGGAGGAAATAAAGTATGTTATGATTTTGAGGGGCATGCTTGCAATTTTAATATTAAAGTGGGATAAATTTTTCATTTCGCGTTATAAACCTTTGGTAAAGTTTCAATCCCTTGTATACGAGAGGTTTTGGCGTTTTGGGTACTGAAGCCCTCACGCGAAGCTATTCACCAAGTCTTGCAATATGTTTCTTTTAAACAAACATGGGAATGCATAAACCAAACCCATTCCCATCAACCAATTCAAACACTTCGCCTCTCTTTGCTATAAGGAAATAATGATGAAAAAAAAGGAGAAGTTTTGTCTTTTTTCTTTTTTTTTATACTAAATAAATCTCATTCTCTGTAATGTGATAAAATTATATTTTTGTCCTTATTTTTTTATCCATTTTTATTTCATTCTCACTTTTAATGTAAATATAAAATAGTCATTTTATCCACTTTTATTCCATTCACATGCATCACATCACATTGACATGATATTTTTATTTCCTCCAACATTCTCATTTTCGTTCCCATTCCATTCTCTTTCCCTCCAACCAAACACACCATTTTGTCCTTTATATTTTTACGATAATTTAATTATTAAAAAAATATAAATTTTAATAATTAATTAAATTTGGGTAGCTAAAATAAATCGTTACAATTAATAATAATAATATTTTTTTATGATAAACAATTATTGATAAACTTTTTTCAAAAATATTTTTCTCAAGGTATTTTTTTATGGTTATCATTAACAAAGTATTATCGAAAATAATATTATGAACAATTATTGACCACAAAAAATATTAATATTAACTTATATAGACAACTAAAATTTAATTCTTGAGAAATATAATTTTTTAACAATTAATAATAACTGTAAAATATAAAAATAAATTTGTTAAGATTTTTTAGTGTAATTTCTTTTTAACAAATAACAATACATAAAATTTCAAGTCGTAATGCATTAATGCTTACACTCGGCCAAATTAAAAAAAAAAAAGCTCATAATGCTTACTAATATATATATACTAGAGGCTTCGCATGCACTTACGTGCATACATATAATTTATTCTTAAAATTTTTAAAAATATAATATAAAATAGTTATTATATTTTAAAATCATTAAAAATTAAATATTTTAAAATTTTAAAATAGAATTTTTATCATAATTTAAAATTTAAAAAAATGAAAAGTTATGCACTTCTCCATTTTATTAGTAACCACCTATCATACTTATTTTCTCTCTTCCACATCCTCCAATCATATTATTTTTTTGCATTTTTTTAATTATAAAATATGGCTATTTTGTGAGAAGTTGGTTATTTATTGGGAAGTTGAGGGGGAAGTTATTTTTTTGGTGCCACACTTTGCTTGTGTGACACTAAAAACTCCAAAGCCATATATATGTAGACTAGAGGTTTCGCATGCACCTACGTGCATACATATAATTTATTCTTACATTTTTTAAAAATATAATATAAAATAGTTATTATATTTTAAAATCATTAAAAATTAAATATTTTAAAATTTCAAAATTTTTAAATAGAATTTTTATCATAATTTAAAATGAAAAAAAATGAGAAGTTATGCACTTCTCTATTTTTTTAATAACCACCTATCACACTTGGTTATTTATTGGGAAGTTGAGGGGGAAGTTATTTTTTTGGTGTCACACTTTAGTTGTGTGACACCAAAAACTCCAAAGCCATATAGATAGACTAGAGGCTTTGCATGCACCTACGTGCATACATGTAATTTATTTTTAAATTTTTTAAAAATATAATATAAAATATAAAATAGTTATTATATTTTAAAACCATTAAAAATTAAATATTTAAAATTTTAAAATTTTTAAATAGAATTTTTATTATAATTTAAAATAAAAAAAATTAAAAAAATGAGAAGTTATGCACTTCTCCATTTTATTAGTAACCACCTATCATACTTGTTTTCTATCTCCCACATCCTCCAATCATATTATTTTTTTTGTATTTTTTAATTATAAAATATAACTTGTGAGAAGTTGGTTATTTATTAGGAAGTTGAGGGGGAAGTTATTTTTTTGGTGTCACATTTTGGTTGTGTGACACCAAAAACTCCAAAGCCATATATATATACTAGAAGCTTCGCATGCACCTACGTGCATACATGTAATTTATTCTTAAATTTTTTAAAAATATAATATAAAATAGTTATTATATTTTAAAATCATTAAAAATTAAATATTTTAAAACTTTAAAATAGAATTTTTATCATAATTTAAAATAAAAAAATTTAAAAAATGAGAAGTTATACACTTCTCCATTTTTTTAGTAACCACCTATCATACTTGGTTATTTATTGGGAAGTTGAGGGAAGTTATTTTTTTGGTGTCACACTTTGCTTGTGTGACACCAAAAACTCCAAAGCCATATATATATATACTAGAGGCTTCGCATGCACTTACGTGCATACATGTAATTTGTTCTTAAATTTTTTTAAAATATAATATAAAATAGTTATTATATTTTAAAATCATTAAAAATTAAATATTTGATAATTTTTAAATTTTTAAATAGAGTTTTTATCACAATTTAAAATAAAAAAAATAAAAAAATGAGAAGTTATGCACTTCTCTATTTTTTAGTAATCACCTATCATACTTGTTTTCTCTCTCCCACATCCTCCAATCATTTTTTTGTATTTTTTAATTATAAAATATAGCTATAAATTTATTGAGAAGTTGGTTATTTATTGAGAAGTTGAGGGGGGAGTTATTTTTTTGGTGTCACACTTTGGTTGTGTGACACCAAAAACTCCAAAGCCATATATATATCTATATTAATATGGTTGTGACCCCTTCTGGTCATTGGGGTCACAAAATAGCTATATTTTCTAATTAAAAAAATAACAAAAAAAATTTGATTGGAGGAAAGGTAAGTGAGGAAGTAGTTACTAAAAAAGTGGGAAACTTCCCTTTATTTAATTTATTATTTTAAATTATGATAATAATTCTAATTTAAAATTTTAAAAACTATGAAATATATTATTTTAAAATATAATAATTATATTTTAAAAAATTAATGATAGACGTGCATGCGAAGCCTCTAGTATATATATATGACTTTGGAGTTTTTGGTGTCACAAAAGCAAAATGTGACACTAAAAAAATAACTTCCCCCTCAACTTCCTAATAAATAACCAAGTATGATAGGTGGTTACTAAAAAATGGTAAAGTGCAGAACTTCTCATTTTTTTAATTTTTTATTTTAAATTATGACACTACAAAAAAGGTGTTTTTAACGTTAATCAAATAACAACGGTTGTAACAACCGTAGTTAGGCTTGGAATGGGTTTAAATCTAACTACGGTCAATTCACGATAAAAATTCTATTTAAAAGTTTTAAAATATAATAATTATTTTATGTTATATTTTTAAAAATTTAAAAATAAATTTTATGTATGCACGTAAGTGCATGCGAAGCCTCTAGTATATATATATTTTGCTAAACAACTATTGCAAGCACTTAAAAGAAAGAACTTTAATAGGTCGTGCCAATAAGATCAACAAAAAGGTTGAATTACAATTACACAGAGATTCCTCTAAGATAGTGAATCTAAAAGAGCTTTTAATACCATCTTCGCCGATGCATACTAATGTTTTAGGAGAAAGAACCTTATAATATCAATGATTTTTTCCCCTCCAAATTCTGATCCTTAAGAATGGCTTTTAAATTGACCCGACATATCTTATTGGTAATTAATGAAATATCATTTTCTTGTATACTTTAATTAAATATATAAAGAAACACTTTACACGTGGTTTCTACTAGTTCTAAATAAATACCTCAATAACCCACACTGCTTCAATACAATTCAACATACACATACATACATACAACGTATGGCAATGGAACTAGCCGCTCCTACTTGGGTCTCACTCACAACCGCAGCCGCATGGCTCGCAACCTTCGCCGTCCTCCTCCTCTTCGGCTGCTATCTCCACCGCCAGAGATATAACAGGCCTCCAGGCCCAAGACCATGGCCCATCATCGGCAACCTCAACCTCATAGGCCCACTCCCTCACCGCTCCATCCATGCGCTCTCCAAGAAATACGGGCCCATCATGCAAGTATGGTTTGGGCCCAGCCCAGTGGTCGTGGGCTCCTCCGCGGAAATGGCGGAGGCCTTCCTCAAAACCCACGACGCCACCATAGCCGACCGGCCCAAGTTCGCCGCCGGCAAATACATAACCTATAATTACTCCAACATTACATGGTCCCAGTACGGTCCTTACTGGAGACAAGCTCGAAAAATTTTTCTTACAGAATTATTCAGTGCGAAACGCTTAGAATCCTATGAGTCTATTAGGAAAGAAGAAGTGAAAGCAATGCTTAAGGATGTTTATGAGTCGGCCAATAGGAGTATAGTTTTGAAACATCACTTTTTTGTTTTGAGTCTGAATGCTATGAGTAGGATAGTGTTGGGGAAGAAGTACACGGGGAAGAGTGAAAACGTCGTCGTTTCTTCGGAGGAGTTCAATAAAATGGTGGAGGAGTTGTTTTTGTTGAGTGGGGTATTGAATATTGGGGACTTTATTCCTTGGCTTAAATTTGTGGACTTGCAGGGTTATGTGAAGAGAATGAAGGAATTGAGCAAGAAGCTTGATAAGTTGGTGGAGCATGTGTTGGATGAACATGAAGAAAGAAGAAAAGGGGTTGAGGATTATGTGGCCAAAGACATGGTGGATGTGCTTCTTCAATTCTCGGAAGATCCTACGCTTGAGGTCAAGCTTGAGAGGAATGGTGTCAAAGCTTTAATTCTGGTATTTGCCTTTTTCATAATTCATTACTTCTTCGTCCTTATTATTATATTTGCCCAACTTTTACTGTTTGGACTGATGAATAAATAATAAATTAACATATCACATTACTACGTATTTTTAAAATTGAATACTTGAAAATAATGGTAAAGCCTCTTGAAACTTAACTTGGGGAATCCACTCTCAAAAGTTAGTTCGTAAGAAAGAAGAATTAAGTTTTCTTAAGTATTCAATTAAGTATTTTATCTTATCAGATGTGAGACTTAATGTTAGCCAACATAGATGGACACAAATCATCAAATATCTTAAGAAAAGTTCTCATTTTACTTAATAGATTAGAGTTTGAATTTTTTTAAAGTCATCTAAAATTTAACTTGATAAAAGTCTTTATTAATATCTAGTCGGCTAAAGTATTATTTTGGTCCTCAATGTTTGTTTGAAGTTTAATGTTGGTCCTCAATGTTTCAAAAGTTTAATGTTGGTCCTCAAAGTTTTATTTTTTGGTCGATTTTGGTCCTCGAGCGTAACACCATTAACTTTTTGTCGTTAAATGATGACGTGGCATGCTTATGTGGCACACCCTCTCTCCTACGTGTCATATTTTAATGACGTGGCATGACACGTCACTGCCACGTCACCCCAGATGATAATGATGATGATAAAGGAGAGAAGATGATGATGTGGCAGTGTGGGGTGACGTGGCAGAGATGTGTCATGCCACGTCATTAAAATATGACACGTAGGAGAGAAGGTGTGCAACATAAGCATGCCACGTCATCATTTAACGACAAAAAGTTAATGGTGTTACGCTCGAGGACCAAAATCGACCAAAAAATAAAACTTTGAGGACCAACATTAAACTTTTAAAACATTGAGGACCAACATTAAACTTCGTGCAAACATTAAAGACCAAAATAGTACTTTAACCTATCTAGTCTCTCCAACATACATGTGCTATATTTGCGCTCCAGCGGATAATATTTTAGTGTGTCTTTCCTTCACTTCCTACCATTTATGTCCCCCCAATCAACAATGAAAATGACAAATATTTATTGTACGTACTACGTACCGACCCAGATGTTTATTTTGTGAACTGTTGAACAACATTATTGATTGTGAGTTTTCATAAAGCTAAGTGGCCCCATATTAATTTTGTAGACACAATCCACAAAATTCCAAAACGTACGATTTCACCTCCACAAAATTAATATGGGGGAAATGGTAGGCAAATCTAAACGTATGCTTCATTAGTTCGTTACGTTGGCTTAATTGTTAACTCACTAATTATATTGATTAAATTAAATGCTAATTTTAATAACTTAATTATATACCTTAAATTAAGCACCATATTTATAATAAATTAAAATAGAATTTATATATTATTTAATAAACATTTAAAGTAATATGATCTTAAATAAAAGATAAATTTCACATTGATATACCAACATATATTAATATCAATTTTCAATTAAAGTTTAACATAACATATTTTTGTAAAATAAAATTAAGTGACAAAATTTTTTAACAACTTTAGAAATTTGAAAAAAAAAGAAACCTTTTTAAACTTTTAAATTTATGCAAATTACACCCTTAGACAAGTATTTAAATAAAATATTAATGAGATGAATATATTACATATTACATAATTCAAAAGTCTGACAATATCATTGGTTAATTTTTAAAGAGAGAAAAAAATATTTTTAAAAGTTTGAAAATAAAAATCACAATATTCTACTTTCATTCCTCTTAATAAAAAATCTCTCTAATCAATATATTACACATTTCTTGATGTTTTTGCCTTTTCTTTTCTTTTTTTTTTTGTCAGGACTTGCTAGCTGGTGGGACAGATACATCAACAATAACAATAGAATGGGCAATATGTGAGCTACTGAGGAAGCCAAAGATCTTGAAGAAGGCAAGAGAAGAGGTAGATAGAGTGATAGGAAGGGAGAGATGGATTGAAGAGCAAGACATTCCCAATTTGCCTTACATCAATGCAATTCTGAAGGAAACCATGAGGCTCCATCCTGTGGTTCCAATGTTAGTACCAAGGCTAGCCAAAGATGACTTCAAAGTTGGAGGTTATGACATCCCCAAGGGCACCCAAGTGCTTGTCAATGTTTGGAGCATAGGGAGGGACCCTTCAGTTTGGAACAACCCTAATGAGTTTGAACCAGAGAGGTTCATAGGAAAGACCATTGATGTGAAGGGCCATAACTTTGAGTTTTTACCACTTGGGGCGGGAAGGAGGATGTGTCCTGGATACCCTCTTGGGCTTAAGCTGATTCAAGTAAGCTTGGCTAATTTTTTGCATGGGTTTGATTGGAAATTGCCTGAGAATATGAAGGAAGAAGAATTGGATATGGAGGAGATTTTTGGACTTTCAACTCCTAAAAAGTTGCCTCTTGAAATTATTGTTCAGCCTAGACTTTCACCTCATATGTATTCCTTTTAATTATTCAGTGTTGATTAATGATTATGATTTCCTACCTATATGCTAAACCCTATATATAACCTATGAAATTTCAAAGATTTTAATTTGAATTCTCTAGACTTGAGAATTAGCTAGCATGCCTTTGAAGTAAGAAATGGAAGAGAGAAAAAATAAAGGATCTCACATTAGAGACCAACCATGTTTTATTTTTTGTTTCTATATCTCATCTATACATTAATGAAATATAACATTTCTCAAATTTAGAGTATTAGAACCAATTTCAAGTTAATTTATATATAATTAATGTTGTTCATATTATTATTTTTTGATGGAAATACTTCAAAACTTCGTTAAGATGAAAAAAAATGTCACTCCTAAGAGTATAACAAATTAAAGATGGATAATCTTTAAACTAGACCAGAGTGTTTAAGTTATCCCCAAGAAAATCAACATAATCATAAACTAGAATATGAACAACCTTATTGCATTCCCTTCTAACCCACTTAAATGAAACTGAATTAAAACTAGACCTTAACTCTAAAATATCCTCAATTACATTATTCAAAAGAGTTATACGTCCCTTTCATATTTAATAAGTTGAATGCTTTGGCTGAATCCCCTTCCACAATCAGGTTCAAAATTCTGGGCCGTCGTCATAACAAAGAGTTCAATATCCTTCGGTGATCACTGTGACAACGCTATATATGTTCATATTATTGTTTTTTATTGTCGGATTGTTGTTCATATTTCGCCATAAGTGTAAATATTCTGAAAATGGCAAGAGTGGTGCAGTGTTGGTAAAGGAAAATGGAGTCCATTTGGTTTATAAGATGGGCATGAGGCCCAATGGTCCCCAATAAGCAGAAAAGCTTAAGCCTTTATCCGTATCCTCTATATTTGAGCCATATTTACTTTAGAAAATTGAGAGGAGGGAATGAGAATTTGAAAATTTAATTTTGCCCTACTTTTAAATATTAATATCCTTTTTTCTACGGATCATATTTTAATGACGTGGTATGACACATCACTGTCACGTCATCTCAGATGATGATGATAATGATGATGACGAAGGAGAGAAGATGATGTAAAGAGAGAGAGAGGGGATGAAGATGAAGATGATGAAGGAAAAAAAGATGAAAATGTCGCAATATCGTCAGCATTTAACGGCACAAACTAACAGAGTTACGTTGGAGGTCCAGTTTCGACGAAAAACATACGTTGAGGACCTAAAATAATTTTTTGAAACGCTGATGACTAATATTAAACTTCGTACAAACGTTGAGGACCAAATGAATAATTTGACCAAATATAAAAAGTCTTATTTAATTAGTAGGGATTGAGTATAACGTAGGGAAGATCGCTTCCCAATCCGATCATGTTTGTTTGCTGAAGTTCCCTGTCTTGTTGGAGGGAAGTGTCCATTAGTTATTAGGAAGAGAAAATGAAAAGACAATATTCTCCTTAAAAATGTGCACAGTTTGGGAAAAACTAAGGCACCAGTGAGGCAGTGACATTATTTTAAATAAGGACAAATCTGATTTTTATATTTTTTTTCTTTTATTCTCCTATCTTTATAAATCATCCCATTATATAAAGTAACATTACTCTTTTAATCTAATTTTATTTTTTAGTATATTAAACATAATTTTTTTTTTTATATTCTATTCCAATTTCCTTTCACCTACTTTTATTTTCACTTTATTTACTAGTAAAATAATTTTTTTATCACCAAAGGCAACAAAAATATGTGAAAAAAAAGTAATGGACATATTAATATTAAAGGTTTTGTTAATCAATGTTTAAGAGTATTATTTAAGGATTCTCTTTAATGAATGAGATTGTTAAAAATGTCGTGTTTATTAACTTTTTACTAATAAATTTTTTTTCTTAATCAATCAAATAAAAATTTAACAAGTGTCTTAGTATAGACAAATCTTAATATTAATAAGTAATTATTGAAGAGCACTTGTTAATTTTTTTTTGATTGATTAAAAAAAATTTAATGTCTTAAACTTAATAAAAAATAATTTTATAAAATTTCTCATTGATTAGAATTTAGAAGTGATCTTTACATGAACTTTATTAATAAGGATTTATTTAATAAGTGTCTTAGAGCATTTGTTAAGGTTTATTTTGATTAACGGAGAGGGAATTAATTTTTTTAAGTTGATGAAAAGTTAACCAACACATATTTTAAAAACTTTTTATTGGTTGATGAGAAACTTTAAAGAATGTCCTAAGGACAATTATTAGCAAAACCCTATTAATATTATAGATGAAACATGATGTGACAGTGGCAAAAATAATTGCAATCATATTGGCCATACGTACGTATTTCCAGTCATGTTGGTCCCCTCAACAATCATGTA
This sequence comes from Senna tora, assembly GCA_014851425.1. Taxonomy (NCBI): domain Eukaryota; kingdom Viridiplantae; phylum Streptophyta; class Magnoliopsida; order Fabales; family Fabaceae; genus Senna; species Senna tora. Next base: position 770,254 of record CM026268.1, on the reverse strand, counting down.
TCTTAATTTGCACGTGATATGTGACATGAGCACAAGTTTTTTGAAACAATTACACACCGAAAGCCAATATTACCTTATTTTTGGTATAGTTGTACGGATGTAAAGTACTATAAAGAAAGTATTGTAGAGTAAAGTACTGTAGAATAGAAGAAAGTATTGTAGAAAAAAATTAGGAGAAAAAGTATAATAAAAAATGTGTTTGGTATATATAAAATATGATGAAATTTTTTTAAAAAATCGTGAAATACCACGATTCTACTGTTTAGTTTTCTTACCAAAAATACCTTAGGGTTATAAAACCTAATGTTTTATTATAAGAGTTTTATAACTTTATTCTTTTTTTTTGGTAACATTTTATAACTTTTTTTTTTGTCTCAACATATCCATTGTTGAGCACAATGACTAATTCCCAAATTAAATTGTAGACACCTCAAAAAATAAAACAACTAAAAAAAATTTAAAACTGCACTGTACCTTTCGGCCTGAATTATGGCCCAAGGAGTTTTATAACTTTATTCTAAGATAACTATCTGAACGTTTTTATAAAAGAAAACTTTCTGAACGTGAGTCATGACTCATGAGTCATGATACATTACCCTGCTTCGAAAGAAAAGGTCGCGATGCTGCACATTGAGACGGATAATAACAATTAACAATACCAATAATTCAGGCCCAAAAAAAAACAACCGAAACATATGTTGGCTTTATTCATTTCTATTGAGACAGACAACCACACCGTAAATCCCGACAACTATCACATGTGAGAGATTGCAAATTGTGACAATTTTTTTGGATTCAGATTCCTTAAACTATATTTTACAAAAAAGTGCATAAAATATAAAATTTGTGCTATTAAATGAGTATCAAGATTTTTATTAGAGACAAAATACTATTTAGTCTCTAAATTGTTGGTCAAACTATTATTTAGTCCCCGAAATTTGTAATTATGTCAACTATTTAGTCTCTAAATTTGACAAAAATACTATTTAGTCCCCGAATTTGTAACTATATCAACTATTTAGTCCCTAAATTTGGCAAAAATACTATTTAATCCCTGAATTTGCAACTATGTCAACTCTAACGGGTAACAGTCAGGATACTAAATAGTTGACAGAGTTGCAAATTCAGGGATTAAATAGTATTTTTCCAAGTTTGGGGACTAAATAATTGACATAGTTATAAATTCGTGGAATAAATAGCATTTTTGTCAAATTCAGAGATTAAATAGTTGACATAGTTACAAATTTCGGGGGCTAAATAATAGTTTGACCAACAATTCAAGGACTAAATAATAGTTTACCTCTTTTTATTAACATTATAACACTTTTATTTGACGATTCACATTCTATACTTTGTGTCCTTACACTTTAGTAGATCTAAATTCATGTTTTTTCTTATCTGCATGCAACTTGGCTATGAACCATACATTATTAGAGTATTATTATTTGATGGAATTTTGTTCTTCTTAGATAATCCCCTTTAAACTATTTAAAATCTTATTTGGGAAGATCTTTTAGTACTTAAGGACTAGTTAAATAATTGTAATTGGGTAGAATTGTTTGTAATTTAAATTTGTGCAGTAATCATTTGAATTAGGTCTCTATTAATTTCTTGAACATACCACTGGCACCCTACTAATAATACTTTATAGTACCTTCCCTTATTACCATTCTTCCCACCCAAAAAAATGATAAGAAAAAAATATAAATGTGCTCCGTTTCCCATTCCTTCCTCTATAAATACCTACATCTCTCAACGCAAGTCCCTTCAACAATTCACAAACTTGAATGAATCCCAATTCACACTAACACAGCAAAAGGCAATGGAATTGTTAACTTCTACTTGGTTCTCACTCTCAACCGCAGCCGCATGCCTTGCAACCTCCGCCATCCTCCTCCTCTTCGGCATCCATCTTCGCCGCCCAAGATACAACAGGCCCCCAGGCCCAAGACCATGGCCCATAATCGGCAACCTCAACCTCATAGGCCCACTCCCTCACCGCTCCATCCACGCTCTCTCCAAGAAGTACGGGCCCATCATGCACCTATGGTTCGGGTCCAACCCAATCGTGGTGGGCTCCTCCGTCGAAATGGCGGAAGCCTTCCTCAAAACCCACGACGCCACCATAGCGGACCGGCCGAGGTTCACCGCCGGCAAATACACACTGTACAATTACGCCAATATCACGTGGTCCCAATACGGCCCATACTGGCGACAAGGTCGCAAGATGCTTCTATCCGAATTGTTAAGTCCAAAACGCTTAGAGTCGTACGAGTATATCCGAAAAGAAGAAGTGAAAAATATGGTTAAGCGACTTTATGAGTCTGCCAATAAAACTATAGTTTTGAAACATTACCTTTTTGCTTTGACTCTCAACGTTATAAGCAGGATGGCGTTGGGGAAGGAGTTCACAGGGAGGAACAACGAGAACGCCGTCGTTTCATCGGGTCATGATGAGTACATTGAGATGGTGGATGAGTTGCTCTTTTTGAATGGGGTTTTGAACATTGGGGACCTTATTCCTTGGCTTAATTTTCTGGACTTGCAGGGTTATGTGAAGAGAATGAAGGATTTGGGGAAGAAGTTTGATAGGTTGCTGGAGCATGTGTTGAATGAACATGAAGAAAGAAGAAAAGGGGTTGAGGATTATGTGGCCAAAGACATGGTGGATGTGTTTCTTCAGCACGCACAAGATCCTACCCTTGAGGTTAAGATTCAGAGGGATGGAGTCAAATCCTTTATTCTGGTATTTTATTTATGTTTCTGCAAATTATTGACTGTTATATCTTCTTCGTAATCATACCATATTCTCTGTATTTTGGAAATGTATTATCTATGTGCACTAAGAGATAATCCAAAATTCATAGTGCTTTCAAAGTTGGGCTAGTCCAACCTTGTGTCCAACTGGCCTTATTAATTAAATAATGAGCCAATCGTTTAATCACAGATATGGCTATATCGATCGAGGGATTCTCAACGGCACGACCGAGCCATTTCTAGCTCGGTCGGTCCGTCATAGCTGTCAATATCAATTATAATTGACTTAACTAAATTTTTCTTTACAACTTCGAAATGAACTAAAAAAAAACTAATTAATATATGACATAATTATTATTGATATTTTTTTTTGTCCTTTTGTTAGGAATTAATAGGTGCTGGGACAGATACCATTGTAGTAACACTTGAATGGGCAATGTCTGAGTTATTGAGGAAGCCAGAAATCATGAAGGTAGCAAGAGAAGAGCTAGAGAACGTTATAGGAAAGGAGAGATGGGTTGAAGAGCAAGACCTTCCTAATTTGCCTTACATCAATGCGATTATGAAAGAAACTATGAGGCTCCATCCATTGATTCCAATGTTAATACCTAGGCAAGCTAGAGATGACTTCAAGATTGCAGATTATGACATCCCCAAGGGCACCCAAGTTCTTGTCAATGTTTGGAGCATAGGGAGGGACCCTTCTATTTGGGACAATCCTAATGAGTTCGAACCAAAGAGATTCATAGGAAAAGACATTGACGTCAAAGGATGTCACTTTGAATTAATACCATTTGGGGCAGGAAGGAGGATGTGTCCTGGATATCCTCTTGGGATTAAAGTGATTCAAGTAAGCTTGGCCAATTTGTTGCATGGATTTGATTGGGAATTGCCTGGAAATATGAAGGAAGAGGAATTGGATATGGAGGAGATTTTTGGACTTTCCACCCCTAAAAAGTTGTCTCTTGAAATTGTTGTTCGGCCTAGACTTTCACCTCATCTTTATTCCCTCTAATTTTTTAAGTGTTGATGATAATTTCCGAATCCTATCTATATCCTCAAGTTTACTCGCTAATCAGCAAGATTTTGAATTTGAGGACATTCTTAGTGAAATAATTAATTATATTGTGACCAAGTGTTAAGGATGAACATTTGGTATAAGTTTCTATTTTTAATCATAATTTTTTTAGCAGCCTCTTAATTATTGAAATAATTATGACTGAATGTTAGGGATGAACCTTTTTTTTTGGTGGGGGGGGGGGGGGGGGGGGGGGGGGGATGAACCTTATTTTAGTTCATGTATTGTATGGTCTTAGTATTTTTTTATGATGAATAAAATCACATTTTCTTGATAAAAAAACATGCTCTTATAATTAATGCACATGTATAGTTTTACCATAAATTATGATTTTGTCACTAATATATAATTTTAATTAGAAACAACTGATATAAGTGTGTATAAATAATCATCTCCATACAAGAATATAAATATGGGTATAAATAGACTCTAAGCTATGGATATAAACAATTTCATCACTAATAATTTTAGTCATAATTAGGAGAGTTACAAATTTGTGGGTAAAAATAAATTATACTCAAAAATGAAAAATTCCATCAAAACAAGAGTAATATTGTTTTAACTGCACATTTATAATTATATCGTCATAAATATAATTATGCCACTAAATTTACAAAAAAAAAAATTCATTTTTAGCAACACTTTTATTGGTCTTTGCAAATGATTTTAACCGTCGCTAAAATTTTCACAACAGTTTATCTGACTGTCGTTAAAGTTGACGTTGGCACAAAATCTAACAACGCTTGACATAAGCGTCGGCATTAATCGTCGCTTAAAACAATACTTAATTGTCGTCACAATATGCAATTTTCGACGGTTTTAACCATCGTAAAAACCAACCAACCGTTGCAAATTTTATGTTGCTTAGCGACGATTACAGTCTCGTCGTTATGTGGATGCAGCAATTATATTTATCTTTCTGGCATCGGTTTAAACCATTGTTGGATCACTATTTTTTTTTATTTCTATTTAATGATAATTTTGATTCCCTTAGAAGACATAAAATTGATTCAACCAAAATAGTTTCATATGTACTTAAAGCTTTACAAGTAACACACTTATATCCATAAACTATGATTACTAAGTCAACAAGTGTTAAGTACTAAAAAGCTTTACAATATAACTACTATTACATATAGCCATAATAGGTATATATATACTAGTTCAATAACCAAAATAAATAAAACAAAATGTTTAAGATCATTGAATGGTTTCAGGCAAAAAAAAAAAGATCATAGAATATAATGCTTCAACAAGACTTACTTCCAATGATCCTCAACATACTGGAGTTGATGCCTCTGTGCTTCGTACCAAGTGTCTGTCAAAAATGTGAGAATATATAAATAAGTATATATTATTATATACTTATCTTCCCAAATGAGTTCATGGTTTGTGATAGTATTAGTTGGCCAATGAAACAATGAGTTGCGCAAATTCATCTACTGGAAAATCTTATATGCTGCACACTAGTAGAAAGTACTACAAGAAGGATTGAAAAATATTATATATATGCAAAATATTGCACAGGTGCATAATTGCCAAGTCTTGATAAAGTAAAAAGAATAAACATATGGATACTACTGCACATTATAAATTTAGCAGCAAAATTATATGTTGATGCTAGTTTTAAGAGATAATCTCAAACAAATAAATTTAATTTCTACTTCATACCACAAACAGAAGGCGGCCTTCCATATTCCATCCAAACTATGGAAACCAAACCCCTCCTTTTATTTTTCTTACTATCACACACTCATGACCACCAAATTTAGGCCTCCTTTGTTACTAAGAAAGTGCAAGGAAATCGAGAAAGGATTAAACATAGCCATGTTTGGTATACATTTTATTCTTTCCATGGCTTCAAGCATCCACACACTTGAATGTTCAACCCTAAAAAATAGGATGGAATGCAAGATTGCTTTAGGAAATTGAAACAAAATATTCATTTTGCCCCTTTTTTTTACTACCACGTGAACAAGTTTTTTTTTTTTGTCTTTTATTATTCATTTTCATTCCCTTTTTTTATTTTTTACTAACTTAACTAAACGTGATTTTAAACATTCTCATTCCTATTCCAACTAAATTTCTTTTAATCATCAAACGAGCCATTAATCATGATTGTACACTAATAGTTATAATGAGTCTATATAGCAGCAGTTTTGCCATTTACTGCTATAAAATAGATTTATACCAACAATTGATATAACTGTTGGTATAACTCTATAGTAATAGAGAAATAGCAACAGTTTTACAATTATTGGTATAAATGTTAGTAACAGTTTTTAGTAGTTCTAGGACAGTTTAAATTGCTGCTAAAACCCTTTTTTCTAGTAGTGTCATAGAGGTTAATTGATCAATATACCTTTTTTACATTATTATTTTCAACCACATTTTCATCTTTTTTATATTATATTAAACATAATTTTAAACATTTTTATTCTCATTCTCATTTTTTCAAAATCAAACTTCCAATCAAAGGCCATAGCTCCTTTGCATGGATGCAAGTTTGGACACGGAATTACAAAATAATGTTAGGTTGGTTTTGTCATGCCAGCGACTCAAACATAAATGGTTATGTCAGTCTCTCACAACTATGTCCTTTCTTTTGCCACCTCAACTTGGTTCTTTAATTCACATGATTTCATCACAGCAACCCATTCATATAACGTGTTTTTATTAAATTTAAGATTTTGTTAATTTGTGTCTTTTACAACGGATTAAAGTTCACAATATCTATTTAGATGCACATAGACAAAAGAAATTAAATCATTAATTTATTTAAAATTTACAAAAATATAAGATAAAAAGACTAAATACTCTTACTAATTAATTACTTTTAGTTACTCTTTTTTCATTAATCTTATCTTGGGAATAGATATTAGATAAAAATAAATTTGTAAAAAAAAAATTAATGCATTCTTAATTTTGTAAAATAGCTATATTTTGAAACATAGAAAATTTTTTACTCAAGCAAATATTATAAACCGAAAAGAGTAGTATTTTTAGGTAAGTAAAAAGTAGTTGTAAAATATTAATTTGTTCTTTTTTAGATGATATATTTATTAATTTGGTCATTCTTAAATTTGTCTTCTCAATTTAATCCTTCATAAATTATTTTGTTATTAATTTGATTATTACCATCAATTTAATTAACATAACATTGTGATATGAACAATTTATGTTAATTGTATAACTTATAAATAATTACAAGTCTCGCTAATTAATTTATAAGTTGGGCTAATTTTGTAATTTTTACATGTGAATAAAGAAGCCGGTCTTCTCAATTCGTGTCCCTTCCTTGCAAGTTGCATCATATATGATGCAATTTCGTTTAAAGGTAAGTCTATGATGCAATTTGTTGTATCATGCAATGTAATTTCAGTCAATAGAATTATGACACTTATTATTTTGTTGCATCATATAATACAACTGGATCACATCAATAATTACAATTGTGCCACATAACACATTGCATGATGCAACAAGTTGCATTATAGATTCGCACTTCGTTTAAACTTTATGGGTATCTACTTTATTCTATATTTAATTTTGGCCTATAACTATACAAAGAAAATTAGAAAATCTATTTATTTCCTTCCTCTATATCTTTCACACAAAGTTCCATTACACAAACTAGCTATGGAGGAATTGGTAGCTCCTACTTGGCTCTCACTCTCTACCGCAGCCGCATGGCTTGCAACCTTCGCTGTTCTCCTCCTCTTCGGCCGCCATCTCCGCCACCGGAGATTCAACAGGCCTCCAGGCCCAAGACCATGGCCCATCATCGGCAACCTCAATCTCATAGGCCCACTCCCTCACCGCTCCATCCACGCCCTCTCCAACAAGTACGGGCCCATCATGCAACTTTGGTTCGGATCTATCCCGGTTGTGGTGGGCTCCTCCGTCGAAATGGCCCAAGCCTTCCTAAAAGCCCACGATGCCGCCTTCGCCGGCCGGCCCAAGTTCTCCGTCGGCAAACACCTAACCTACAACTATTCCGACCTCACGTGGTCCCAATATGGGCCGTATTGGCGACAAGCCCGCAGAATTTTCCTAACAGAATTATTCAGTGCGAAACGCCTAGAGTACTATGAGAATGTCCGAAAAGAGGAACTAAGAAACATGGTTAAGGAACTTTATGAGTCCTCCAATAAAACTATAGTTTTGAAACATCATCTTTTTGCTTTGAATCTCAACATTATAAGCAGGATGGTTTTGGGAAAAAAGTACACAGGAAAGAGCGAAAACGCCGTCGTTTCGTCGGAGGAGTTCAGTGAGATAGTGGACGAAATTTTTTTGGTGAGTGGGGTATTGAATATTGGGGACTTTATTCCTTGGCTTAATTTTGTGGACTTGCAGGGTTATGTGAAGAGAATGAAGGCTCTGAGGAAGAGGTTTGATAGGTTCATTGAGCATGTGTTGGATGATCATAGTGAAAGAAGAAAAGGGGTTGAGGATTATGTGGCCAAAGACATGGTGGATGTGCTTCTTCAGCTCGCACAAGATCCTACTCTTGAGGTCAAGCTTGAGAGGAGTAGTGTCAAAGCCTTAATTCTGGTATTTGCTTTCATTTGTTTTATTTCATTTTAATAAGATTTTTACTCCATAAATTGTTTCTCAACCTATTATTTAATTTTTAAATAATAGAAATAGATTATTTCATCTTTGACTATTAAATACTAACCTACCATCTGTGTACTGTCATGCCACATTAACACGTCATTTTGAGGAATATAATTTGAAAAAAAAAAAGTAATAAAATCCAATTGCACAAAAATATCATTTCAAATTGGGGTTGAATACAACTTTTATCGCTCAAAATGACGTAGTAATGTGACATGACAACGCAGATGGTAAGTTAACTTTAACACGTCAGTATTTAATAATCATGTCACCCAGTTAGATAACATATTAAGGATTAAATAATTGACATGAATAAAAATTTAAAAACTAAATAATTAACAGAATTAAAAATTTAGGAACCAAAACTCAGGGATTAAATAATAAGTTTACCGACAATTCGAGACCAAAAATTAGATTTCCTCTTTTAATAATAAAATATATAAGTTTATAACTTATGCTCTTTGCCTTTTATTTTTCCTTAGGACTTGCTAGCTGGTGGGACAGATACCTCAACAGTAACGCTAGAATGGGCAATATCTGAGTTATTGAGAAAGCCAGAGATCATACAAGAGGCAAGAGAAGAGCTAGACAGAGTAATAGGAAAAGAGAGATGGGTTGAAGAGCAAGACATTCCTAATTTGCCTTACATCAATGCAATTGTGAAGGAAACCATGAGGCTCCATCCTGTGGTTCCAATGTTAATACCAAGGCAAGCCAGAGAGGATTGCAATATTGGAGGGTATGACATTCCCAAAGGAACCCAAATTCTTGTGAGTACTTGGACCATAGGGAGGGACCCTTCAATATGGGACAATCCTGATGAGTTTGTACCAGAGAGATTTATTATAGGGAAAGAGAAGGACATTGATGTGAAAGGTCATGACTTTGAGCTTTTGCCTTTTGGGAGTGGGAGGAGGATGTGTCCAGGGTACCCTCTTGGGCTTAAGGTCATTCAAACAAGCTTGGCCAATTTATTGCATGGGTTTCATTGGAGATTGCCGGAGAATATGAAGGAGCAAGATTTGGATATGGAAGAAATTTTTGGACTTTCCACTCCTAAGAAATTGCCTTTACAAGCTGTTGTTGAGTCTAGACTTGCCACTCATATTTATTAATTCCCTCTTCATTCTTCTTTATTAGCTATGATTACCAAGCTATACTCTGAATTTTATTCTCTAATAATATTAAGAATTTGGGTTAAAAAATAAAGAATTGGAGTAATATCATGTAACAACTCAATTTATATAATATGCTGCATTATTATTATTTTTTGTGCATAAATTACCTAGCTAGCATAAAACGAGATTAAAGTTGAAGATTGTAATAACAATATGTAAAAAAAAAAAAATTCTTTTAAAAATAGAACTTTCCTTTAAAATAAAAGCAGAAAATAAATATTACAATTTATTTGTTTGTCCCATAAAAAAATTTTATTTTGTTTGTAGTGAAATTACTTTTCAACCAGGCAAAAAAAAAAACTTTTCTTTTAATAAATTAATTAAAGTACTGTATGTAGATGTCAAAATGGCCCACCTCACTAAGGGCCATCAATAATATGGACTATGTTGAGCTAGGCCCAACCTTAGAGGGTGAATCTAAAATATTGGTCTAATCGCCAATGAAGAGTGGCATAATTGATTAAGGTTCGTGCTTTTATCTCACAAAAGCGAGAGTTCGAATCCTATGACCGATGTGATGGCTTTATTGGTGGGTGATATGTAAATTATCTCATAAATTTTCAAAGAGTTTCAGATGTTCCCTGACCCTAGTGGGATACTGGTGCTTACCCTCACTTAAACTTTTCTTTAAAAAAAAAAAGATGGCCTAACCTAACTCTTGAGTCTTGATGGGTCAAAATTTGGCCCGTGGGCCTTTTATTGTATTTCTTTTAAATTTAATTTGTTTTTAAAAAAAATTTATTTACTTGACCAAATATTAAAATATTAAGAATAATAAATATTAAAAATTGACTTACAAAAATAAGATTTAAAAAGTTATTTGGTGTATTTATTTTATTAATTAACATATTTTAAATGAATATTACAAATTTGTCTATAAAAATATAATTTATTTTACATATTAATATATTATAAATGAATATTACATATTAACATAGGCTATAATATTCTATAACATAAAATATTTTAAAATATAACAAGAAAGCTCATGTGGGCCGCCCAGCCCAATTCTTGCAAGCCTATCATGGGCCATTGGCTTATACCTAAAAGCCTTTTCATAAAACAGTCCAACTTTTTTGTCCAGCTCTTACTATTTTGTGGCTCTTTAGACAGAACTCACTTTAACAAGTAATTGAAGAAATCTAACATTCATATAAATTTGGTTGAATTATAATTGTATAGAAAACTTATTTTACAATTGATGCAACTCTTGGTGCATCACAAACTAGTTCACAGTTTCTAGTTAATAAAGATAAGGTGAGAGTCTAGGATGAACAACAACTTTCAAAGGTAGTTTTTTAGGAGTTGAAAGTCCAAAAATCTCCTCCATATCCAACTCCTCCTCCTTTGTATTCTCAGGCAATTTCCAATGAAACCCTTGCAATAGATTAGCCAAGCTTGTTTGAATGACCTTAAGTCCAAGAGAGTACCCTGGGCACATCCTCCTCCCAGCCCCAAAAGGCAAAAGCTCAAAGTCATGGCCTTTCACATCAATGTCCTTCTCTTTCCCTATAATAAACCTCTCTGGTTCAAACTCATCAGGATTGTCCCATATTGAAGGGTCCCTCCCTATGGTCCAAGTACTCACAAGAATTTGGGTTCCCTTGGGAATGTCATACCCTCCAATCTTGCAATCCTCTCTGGCTTGCCTTGGTACTAACATGGGAGTCACAGGATGAAGCCTCATAGTTTCCTTCATAATGGCATTAATGTAAGGCAAATTGGGAATATCTTGCTCTTCAACCCATCTTTCTCTCCCTATTACTCTGTCTAGCTCTTCTATTGCCTTCTTTATCAGCTTTGGCTTCTTCAGTAACTCAGACATTGTCCATTCTACTGTCACTGCTGAGCTCTCAGTTCCACCAGCTATCAAGTCCTAAGAAAAAAAAAAAAAGCATTCTTTTATATGTTGTTTACTAATTAGAGGGATTTTTATGAGAAAATGCCACATCCTAAGTAGATTAAAACGGCTTGATAAAATTAAAGCATTTATAAATGTTAATGTCCTTCATTTTCCTAGGATGCAGCATGTGAAATTAATTCATTAATAGCTATAGATCCAAAGGAAAGTGATTTTTTCAGGATACCAACAAAAACAGCAAGCTTCAGACAATGCTGTGAAATATTCAAAGTCGGTTTACTTTTCAAAGAAGAAAATCTCTCGAAACAGACAATAAATTATAGCAATTATTTTAGACTTCTATGAATTGCAACTATCTAGATAATGTTCACCCATACCTCATTCAATAGGAAGATAACATTCTTTGGTTAAAAAAAAAAAGATAAATAAGAAGATGACATCCAACAATATGTTTTATTGGTTACCCATCAAAAGCAACCATCATCACTAGACCAACCCATTCAACTATCAAGTTTAATTTGAGAAGAAATTGTGCTTGAAAAATTCAAAGCGTCGTTATCTTCGCCCATATAAAAAATCTAACCGCTTAAGTATATTCTACAACAGAAAATTATTGTTAACGAAATATAAATTTTAATACTCAGAAAATAATTTTTGATTTTTGATAACATACCATGTACTCAATATTCATTAGATCTTAATTTGTGTGTCGAATTAGAGTAAAAACAGAGCATATATATATATATATAGATAGATTCTAGTTATTAATTACCTGAGTGAAAGCTTTAACTCCATGCCTTTCAAGCTTGACTTCAAGATTAGGATCATCTGCTAGTTGAAGAAGCACATCCACCATGTCCTTAGCCACATAATCCTCAACCCCTTTTCTTCTTTCATTATGTTCATCCAACAGATGCTCCAAAAACCTATCAAATTTCTTGCTCACAGCCTTCATTCTCTTGATATAACCCTGCAAGTCAAGAAAATCAAGCCAAGGAATAAAATCCCCAATATTCAAAACCCCATTCAATAGAAACAACTCGTCCAGCATCTTCCTGAATTCCTCCGGCGAAACGGCGCCGTTTTCGCTCCTCTCCGTGTACTTCTTCCCCAGCACCATCCTGCTTATAACGTTAAGACTCAAAGTAGAAAGATGATCTTTCAGTAATATACTTTTATTGGCGGAATCGTGAAGTTCCTTAAGCATTGCTTTTAATTCTTCTCTTCTTATGTACTCGTACGATTCCAACCGTTTCGCGCTGAATAATTCCATTAGGCACATCCTACGAGCTTGTCTCCAGTAGGGACCGTACGGGGACCACGTGATGTCGGAGTAATTGTAGGTGGTGTACTTCCCGGCGGCGAACTTCGGACGGCCCGCTATGGTGGCGTCGTGGGTTTTGAGGAAGGCTTCGGCCATTTCGATGGAAGAGCCCACCACGACTGGTTTGGACCCAAGCCAAATTTGCATGATGGGCCCGTACTTCCTAGAGAGGGCGTGGATGGAGCGGTGTGGGAGTGGGCCTATGAGATTGAGGTTGCCTATGATGGGCCATGGTCTTGGGCCTGGGGGCCTGTTGTATCTCCGGCGGTGGCGGAGATGGCGGCCGAAGAGGAGGACGACGACGAAGGTTGCTAGGCATAAGGCTGCGGTTTCTAGTGGTTCCATTGCTATGTGTTTGTGTGCATGGGGTGATTGATGTGTTTACAGTTTATATATGAAGTAAGGTTAATTAAACAATTTAATAAGTAAATATATCAAATGGCCTTGAGTTATAAAGTAGCCTTTTTGTATTGATCCAGTCAAGGAAAGTATATAATTCATCTTGAGGAATGCATTTTTTTTCTTTTTTATGACCTTATTAACAGTAGAAGAGAAGAAAAATCAGAATTGTGCTCTTTTAGATGTCAGTAAAATAATACAACAAATTTTATGTTAAATTCTCTTACCAATATGATGTTCTATCCTCGGAGTTGGATGTTGTAAGGATTCCATAAGAATTTTTATAACTGATATTTAGGACTGGATTAATGTACAATTTTTTATATCTTTGTTTTTGTTGTTAGTTAGATTTATTATAAGTGAAATGAGTTATATAAATCATACACGTGTCAATTTTTTATTGAAGAATTGTGACAAATATATAATCTGTATATAACTTTTTTCTTGATATTCGTGGTAGAAATTATTTCTATAGGGACAGAGATGGTACGATAGAAACACCGAAGTTGAGTTTATAAATAGAGATAAGTTTCATCCTTAGCTTAATTCCTTCTCTAATCCGATTTCTCTGTTTCTCCTTTCTAGTTTTCATTACACCTCCTGCAAATTGCAATCTACGAATTGGGCTTTAGTATCACATTGGTTTCGATTGGGCTTCCTAAATAAATTAGGCTCTTTATTTAAAATAGATTTTTTTTGGTGGAATAAAATTATTATTTTAATGTCTAAATTTATATTTTATCCACGTTTCAATGAAGTTGGAATTAAAATCACATTTTATTTTTAAGTTCTACAGTTTTAATGCATTAAAACTTATTTCTATTTTTTTATTAAAAAATTTATTTCTCTTTAACAATGTTTTAGCAACAATAAACTAACACATATCAAAGTGGGTTAACTCGGCCATTACGGGTTGACCACTCGGGTTAAAAGAGTTAAACGAGTTAAAAATTCTAACCTGACCCACTAAGGTGGTGAGTCGGGCAACCCCACTTTTTTTTAAAATAAATTCTTAATTTTTTTAAAATTTATATTTTTTTTATATTTTTTTTCATGAACAGTGAAATTTAATATAATAAAATGAAAGAAAATATTCATCATTCATCATGTCACTCACAAATAGTTAAATACAAAATAATGAATGTATGAAAGTATTAAATATATTAAATATTTTTTCTTAATATATTTAATATATGAGATACAAAATATGAAAACTTAAGGCTTAGGTTCCCTTTTATTTTTTATTAATATATTAAATAATTTTTTTAAAAGTTATGTGAGTTACGGGCCAACTCACCTAATAAATTTAAGGCTTAGGTGCGTCGGGTTTCTCTAACCAATTTAATAAACGTGTTAGAATTTTGCAATTCAACCCATCAAATTAGAGGGTTAAACGGGTCAATCCGATGAGTTAGGCCCGTTTTGACAGCTCTAAACAAACAGTATGTTATTTGTTATTTGAAATTAAATGAGTTGTAGACTTACATGTACAAAATATAAAAAGTTTGGATGCATATAAAAATTGGTGGAGTGATGAGAGGAACTAACACCTGATGAATTTAAGGTTTAACGGTACGAGTAGATATTTAGTGGTACAGTAGTACTGAACTTCAGTATATCTCTTTAACCAGTTAATTTCTAAATCATTTAAGGTAGGTGAGTCCTTCTTAATGTAAATTTATATTAATATTAACAAATAATTCTACATAATTGGAGGGATATACTGAATTTCAATAATATGATATCATTGAACTTTTATCCGCTAAACAGCTGGAACGCGGTTTCACAGCTTGCGTTACACCTTGGGCACCATCCTTTGTTACCATTTGGATTAAATTGCTTTTTCACAAAATCACAAGTTTTTCTTTAAAGTTTAAATTATAATTTGAGAAAAGAAAGCGATGCTTTTTTTTTTTGGGTCCATTTTTCCATTATTGATCAAATAGACAAATTTTGAAAAGAAACGAAATCTAAGTTAAAATAGTATGAGAAATTCATTCTTCTAGCTTTCAGACAAAACAGAATAATTAAATGGATGGAGCCAACTTGCATGATGCATCGTCGAAGAATGCGACATAGCAAATTTTGCTTTGATTATGAAATTGCAACTGCTCTAGCTAATTAATTCTCATAATTAATGTGTTTTGGTGGATTATATCTAATCACCATGATTAGAATAAAATTTTGGCTTTAACAAATATTAATTATATCTCTGTTCACACTTTGGTCCTCTTTTAAATGCAACTTGTGTTGGAGGTTGAGGAAGCAGCAAGTTTGGAATCAATTAATGCAAACACTTCAAAATTTTATATATCTCATGATACATATATATACATCTAAGATCTAACTATAAGTTGATATTTTTTTTTTTGAGATGATGTTATTATTTTCAACTTTATTAACCCAAAGTTTTTTTTTTTTTGACTTTAGAGTGTCGATAATAATAATTAATTTTCTCAAATCGTAAATTTTTTGAAAGGATACTTTATTGTTTGTTACAAAAAAAATTTATATGCACCGTCAAAATTATAAAAGATTATGGAATAATTAATCCACATTTTTTATTTTAATTTGAATGATTGGAAAATTGGCATGGCTCGATAAGATCAAATATATATAAAATGCACGGTCATTAATTAATTAAAAAAAGGAACCAGAGAGTAGCATGGCTTAATATTATGTTAATTTGTGTATTTATTATCATGCTTGCAGTTACTTAATGTTCACCACTCCATATTATATTATAACCTTGCTTCCTTATTTTCTTAAATTATTATAATTCAAGATGAAAACTAGCAATTGAATGTGGTCATATTAACAAATTAAAACAAAATTAATCATAAAAGTTTAATATTAAGGACAAAGTTACAATTTTGCGAAAGTCCCTTATAAAATTAATCCTTAAACCATTCACAGTAGGTCTCATTTTATATAAAAAATTTAATTTTTTTTATATCTATAAAGAAAACAATGAGACAACTTAACATAAATTACTAACGAATATGTTCTCCCTCTGTATAAGAACCCAACCGACAAAGAGAAATTAAGGGGGGAGGGGGTAAAATTCTGGTTTCATTTTTATTTATCTTAAGCTTACACACTGCTATTACAAACTCCAGCATATTCTCATTTTAGTGCAGCTGCCAATTCAGGCAAAACAAGAAAAATACAATACCATTATAAAGAGCAAACCACAAAAACACTTGAAGAAGACTATAGAAGAGTAGTGAGAGAGATCTAATTATTAATTATAAAGATGAGATGGAAGTCTAGGCTCAACAACCGTTTCCAAAGGCAGTTTCTTAGGAGTGGAAAGTCCAAAAATCTCCTCCATATCCAAATCTTCCTTCTTCATATTCTCAGGCAATCTCCAATGAAACCCATGCAATAGATTAGCCAAACTTGCTTGAATGACCTTAAGCCCAAGAGGGTACCCTGGACACATTCTTCTCCCTGCCCCAAATGGCAATAGCTCATAGTCATGACCCCTCACATCAATTTCCTTCCCTATGAACCTCTCTGGTTCAAACTCATTAGGGTTGTCCCAAATTGAAGGGTCCCTCCCTACAGTCCAGACACTGACAAGGACTTGGGTGCCCTTGGGGATGTCATAGCCTGCAACTTTAAAATCCTCTCTGGCTTGCCTTGGTACTAACATTGGAGCCACAGGGTGGAGTCTCATGGTTTCTTTGGCTATTGCATTGATGTAGGGCAAATTGGGAATGTCTTGCTCTTTAACCCATCTCTCTCTTCCTATTACTCTGTCTAGCTCTTCTGTTGCCTTCTTGAAGATCTCTGGCTTCTTCAATATCTCAGATATCGCCCATTCTACTGTTACTGCTGAACTCTCTGTTCCACCAGCTATCAAGTCCTGAGAAGAAGAAGAAGAAGAAGCCAAAAGCTAGTTTAGTATATTATTATATATCATTGTAGTTGTTAAGTTAATTAATGTGACTTGATAAATTGAAGAATACCTTATCATTTTAGTTTTTGAAAAATGTAATTTCTCTCAATTTACCTTTAGTTAGTTATGATAATAGAAATTCTTAATGACTAAATTGAAACAAATTGTATTATTAAGGTATTAAAACATATCTAAAATGTTGTGGGGTTGATGGCTTGATGCAATCATATGTTGAAGGAAAATTTGGAACTCTAATTAATATCGGAATCTACAAAAAGAAAAGAAATTAAAAAAGAGCTAACCAAATAGTTCAACATCAATGTGCTCTATTTTCCTAGGATTCCAAAGTATTTATTAGTTGTAGACTTGTTGACCAAAGGAAAATAATTTTTGCCCAAACACACAAACAAACAGAAATCTCAAGGCAATATTGCAATAAATATTGTGAAAAGTCCGAACTCCGTGTCGTTTCCAAGAAGATGCTCTCTCAGTTAATTCTAGTAATATTTAGCAATCATTTTAGAATTCTAGTAAATTTCAACTCTAGAGAAATATCTTTGAATATAAAGATAACATTCAACCATCTTGAATTGGTCACCCATCACATCACATTCAATCATTATATCATCAAAAGGAAATATCACAATACAAATAGAGATTAAAATAAAAAGAAAAGATTTGAATTAATGAATTACCTGAGTAAAGGCTTTAACTCCATGCCTCTCAAGCTTGACCTCAAGAGTAGGATCATCAGCTAGCTGAAGAAGCACATCCACCATATCCTTAGCCACATAATCCTCAACCCCTTTTCTCCTTTCATTATGTTCATCCAACACGTGCTCCATAAACCTATCGAACTTCTTGCTCAGAACCTTCATCCTCTTAATATAACCTTGCAAGTCCAAGAAATCAAGCCATGGGATAAAATCCCCAATATTCAAAACCCCATTCAACAAGAACAACTCGTCCAGCATCTTCTTGAACTCATCCGGCGAAACGACCGCGTTTTCGCTCTTCTCCGTGTACTTCTTCCCCAGCACCATCCTGCTTATGACGTTAAGACTCAAAGTAGAAAGATGATCTTTCAGTAATATACTTTTATTGGCGGAATCGTGAAGTTCCTTAAGCATTGCCTTCAATTCTTCTCTTCTTATGTACTCGTACGATTCCAACCGTTTCGCGCTGAATAATTCCATTAGGCACATCCTACGAGCTTGTCTCCAGTAGGGACCGTACGGGGACCACGTGATGTCGGAGTAATTGTAGGTGGTGTACTTCCCGGCGGCGAACTTCGGACGGCCCGCTATGGTGGCGTCGTGGGTTTTCAGGAAGGTTTTGACCATCTCGACGGAGGAGCCCACCACGACTGGGCTGGACCCGAACCAGACTTGCATGATGGGCCCGTATTTCTGGGAGAGGGCGTGGATGGAGCGGTGAGGGAGTGGGCCTATGAGGTTGAGGTTGCCGATGATGGGCCATGGTCTTGGGCCTGGGGGCCTGTTGTATCTTCTGCGGTGGCGGAGATGGCGGCCGAAGAGGAGGAGGACGGCGAAGGTTGCAAGGCATGCGGCTGCGGTGGGGGTTGAGAGTGAGAGCCAAGTAGGAGGTGCTAGTAGTTCCATTATTGCCATGTGTTAGTGTTGAATTCAAGTTTGTGAATTTTGCTGTGAAACTTTGTGTGTGATTTAATGTGTTTATATAGGAAGCAGAGTTAAACTATTGTGGAGATGTGGACCTGCTGGATTTTTTTATTTTAAAATTTTAATGTTCAAGTGTTTTACACGACCTTGACTTCCAAAAGTAGCTTTTATTTATGAAGTCGTTTGTTCATATTAATTTTTTTATGATGATGTTCGTTCGCGGAAGTTTAAATGCTTTCTTTAACTCAATTAACAACTTTACGGTTCGGAGTATTTTTTTTAATAAATAAATGATATGATATGGATCAATGATTTTGGATGTTGATTATGATAATTGAAAGTGGGGGTTGTTACAACAGTGATGAAGTAGACTTGAAAAGTGAATGGTCAATACAAGTTAAGTATGGCCAATGAAAAAGATTAAAGACAATACAATAACAATAGACTGACCTTAATAAGGGGAGTGACTTTTATAGAATAATGATGTTAAGGGCTAGTTTCCATAGCAAAACGGTTCCTTGAATGTGTAAATGAATTTCTGGGAAGTAGGAGAGTCTACTATTGCACTTTCTCGGTGTCTTCATCCACAAAGTTAGCTTTTTCTTAGTTGAATTGGATTTATGTGCAATACTTTTCAAATTAAAAGATTAGTTGTACTTTATTTTTGTGATAAAATTTAAATAAAGTTCTTTATATATTTGTTATAATATTTTTTAATCAGAAACTTAATTTATTATTATTTTTTTATGATTGATCATACAAAAAGTAAAAAATTTTACCAAATTTAGTTCTTAACTTATTTAATTTGAGTAATTTAAAAAAAAAAATCAATATTCAGAAGTCTATTAGTCTATCTCTAACTTAATTGAAAAATTCCCACTTGATCACTCACATGTTTCTCTCGTCGCTTTCTTGAAAACTCATCTTGTAGCATTTTGTATTGGAAAATAGAAAATACTGCCAAATGTAATTTATATGGATTTATATTATTATATTTATAAAATTGACACTTTCAATTAAGAAAAATTAAAACTGAAAGAATTTTGATAAATTCTCTTGATCGAGTATTGACTTAATTAATTAATGTATTTTTATAAATAAATTTATCTGCGTCAATGAACCATCCAAAACATTTGCGATTCTAAAATTCAAAACCCTGAGAAATAGAATACCCATAATTTTTATAGTCAGAATATATAGTTCAATTCTTATGTTATATTGATCCTTTATGTCTAAAATTTTAGACAGAGAGGATTTCTTATATTTTACACAAACAATAATTTACACGAGGATATATAGTTTATATTAATTACTGGAGAATGACATATAAAAAATGTGAGATAGTTTAAAAAAACACTAACGTTACGTTATACATAAATTTTAAAACAATCTAATTAATAACAAAAAAAAGTTATATATATATATATATATAACAAATTGAACTGTTCAAATGAGATACGTTAACTGGCCAAAAAAAGAAAAGAAAAGAGATAGGTTAAGGTGACACTTACATGTAATGCGTGTATCACAAGGTGCTTATTGTTGCTACCTCAACAACCACTGCCTTCAAATATATATTACAATGATTCTTTTATTTATTTTTTTCCAAAAAAAAATGAATTAAATCATATTCAATAATAAAAAATAATAGCACTTGCATTATATTTACAAAATATGGAACCAATCCGTCGTGGCACAGATGATAAAAAATATGTATAATTTTAATCATTGTCTTTTGGGTTTAATAATCCCAAAAGACATTATTTGTATATTTTTTGTTAAATAAAATTCAATTCATCATTTAACAATCAGTTAATATCAAAATGAGACATTTCATATTTTAATGATTAAATTGAAAAAATATGCATCAATATCTTACATGGACTAAATCAACAATTTAATATTATTAAATAATATATAACTTAGTTGTTAATAAGATACAAAATTTATTTGACAAAAAAAAAACAAAAAAAAACATACGTCGTAATTATAAAAAAAATTAAAAAAAAATCTCAATGAAGAAGTGTTATAAGTTTGTTATGGATGCGCTCACATATATTTTTTTATTAGAAGTAATTCTATTTAAGTTAGCTGAAGTGGTAAAGCTCTTTCAATAAAATTTTTTTTATACGTAAAACTTAAACTCAAAACTTTACTTAAAATATAAAATATTTATCACTTCAATTAACCACGTGTTAGTAAAAAAAAAGTTTGACTTCTTAACAACCATACTCTCGGCCACATTACGACATATGCGGCCCAAAAAAAATATCTACGTTATGAGATGAAGGATTACCCACATCATTCACCTTTTCACAACTGCACCATTTTTTTTTGTCAATCATATAGTATCCAACCATTTCTTTAATGAATTTTTGTAATTGAGCCAAATATATATTAAAGTAATATTCTTAAAATTAAAATATCATAAAGTATTTTAAATGAATCAAACAATTTCAACAATGTTTTTTGAGCAACATGCTCAAGAATTATATTTTTAGAAATCCTCTTCCTAACAAGTTATACATATGTACACATACACACACACACACATATATATATATATATATATATATCATCCCAATGGCTCCATAAGTAGTTGGTTAGACTATTACTTATGTCATGTTCTTTACAAATATTTGATGAAGAAAATGAGGAAAGAATGGGTGGGGCTGACTCTGTCTCACTTATTTTTTTATTTTTTTATTTTCATCAACTTTTTTTTTTAAAAAAAAAGAAAAAAATACAAAATACAAATATCTATTATACCATTTGATTTGACACATTGATAATTTTCTTTTCTTTTTATTATTTTAATATAAGAGACAAAGTGGTCATTTTAATACATTCTCATTCCATTCCCATTTTCAATTTTTACTACCAAACAGAGCAAATACATTCTCATTCCCTTAAATAATATCTCTAATTCAAGTATTGTGTATTGGAAGAGCTTTATTCTTAGAATTTGTAATCAACTCAAGTCAAATTAGAGAGAACCCAATAAATTAATATATACTAATGGTTTCAATTTTAAAAAAATCTATGTGAATGAAAAAGAATAAATGAAAATTTATATGTATTTAGAGCAAGATTTTTGTTTGTTTATCATATATATATATATATATATATATTATTGAATAAATTGAAGTCCTTTTGCGTGGAATAAAGAAGTGTTTTGAAAAATTTTTGTTTGGAAAAATTGATTGATTAAGCGTCTTGAAGGTATTAATAGAGCGATATACTGAGGTCCTAAGCCTCACCTCATTCCCATCAAACATGCATTGTCTCAATAGAATATCAAAAGATTAATTGTGGATTAGGATGAAGAGCTTTGGGCATCTAAAGTTAGATTAGAAGTGTAGCTACCTAACCTGCAAGTGTCTTATTTGAGTAATTAAATCGTTTTTGAAGAATACATTGGCCACTATAGAAGTCTACCTACCTAACCTTCAAGGGCTCAACTTATTAATTCATTTTCAATTCTTCAACAATATTCTACTTACTTGAATATTCCTATGTCTTAATTTTATAAAGTGTTCACCAACCATCGGATGCATGCTCATCACGCACAATATTAATTTTGCAATCTAAATCATTTTCACCAAACTATTTATTAAAGTTGACTATTAATTACATAGTCAAGCTAATTAAATAAAGGGGAAAGTTCCGGCCAAAAAAAAAACAAAGGGGAAAGGTGAGGACCAAGGGTATATATATATATATTTAAAATCAATAGTAACAAATGGTGGCCCTACAAGCAGAGACTTATATGTATTACCCAAGTAGAGAGAATTGATTTTTTCTTTAAATTTAAAATCAACAGTAATTACAGGAGACAGGAAAATATAATTTTGGAGTGCTAGACACTTTGATGAATTTAATGGAAATACAACTGCAAAAAATTGTAAATATGGTACAGTACGTATAAATTTATTGCTAAAAATGAAATAAAATAATTGCATATTACATTAACAATCTTTTACAAAAAAATTCAAGAAGTTATATATAAGTGTAATGTTATTTTTTATATAAAGTATTCTTGATCTTAACCTTGGGGAATTTGTTCTTGGGTGAAAATTCTAGGTGCCTACCTACATAATTTGATGAAAGGAGACGTCCATAGAAGCTGTTAAACAAGGGCTATACCTACAAGTGCCGTGTACGGCTAGGACGTGCACTGGAGTGGGCAAGTTTGATCACATGTGGATGGAAGTTGGTTGTGGTGAGTGAAGGTTGATGGTCGGGCAATAATTGAGGAATTACTGGTTAAGATCTCTAGGAATAGAGTGAGCGTATGGTAGAGCAAGTACATATGTTTGATGTAAGTGTTTTAAGCGGTATGTCCTCTAGTGGTAATGAAGGGAGGCTATTTTTAACCAGTGAGAGAGGACGTGGGCGCCCCCACGTCCCTGTAACCGAGGCACCCCCACGTCTCTTATCGAAGAGAATTCGGTGGAAGACATGAGATTGTGCCTAACTTGGTGCAATCAAATGGTGCTACGTTTGCACAGACTGATTATTTCATGAGAGGCAGGATGATGATATTATGTGTCACTAAAAGAAAATATTATGTGATTACAGATATATCAAACATCTAACTTCTTTGACCTCTAATTCATATACAACCTATGCAACCCCATATGTCACCTAGAGTCACCATCATACATATATATGACAAGAACAAATAGGTATACCCATGCTAAAATACACCTAATTAATTTATCAAAATTGTATAGACTATATGCTTATATTTTATTTATATATATCAATTTGATTTATTTACATTTTATAAATCAAATTCACTTCTCTAAATTCCTACGTAGACACACTATTAGGAACACCTCTACAAGTAACACCAGAATCCGAGCTAGGAGCGAGCAACTCATAAGGCATCGTTCCGGCGCCACAACGATTCCTCAATTTCGCATCTTTATTCCTTCTCTCAATCTCCATCTCTATCTCTTTGATTCTCTCTGAGAATCCATAGAATTCCTTAACCATCTCTTCATCACCTGACCAAATAGACTCATGTCGTCTCTCCCCCAAGTACTCTTCATCAGGAGAATGAGTGGACAATGTATCCACCACAGCCATAAATTTGGAAGCTTGAAGCAAGCTGGGCAATGAATTCAAGAAATACTTTTGTGGGTTCCCTAGGAAATTGGCATACTCTGGGTCACCCTCTTGTGGGACCAACCTTCGCATTAAGGGTGGGCGGTTTGGGACATACCCTCCATAAGGGTACTGCCCAAAATTAAGGGCTGCGTGTTGGGCCGAAGCGACCCAAATCAGTGTGGTAAGGATGGAGATGAGGCTTTCAGTGTTGTTCAGTGTGGGCCACCAGGTTTGGGTTTTAAGGTCAGCATGTCCTACGTTGATGGACTCGGAGTACCATGATTGTAGCTCTTTGTCATTGCAAATGTGGCTCGAGTTTGGGTAGTAATGGTTCACGTAGGTTCGGACCCAAGTCTCTATGGCGGACCAGATTAGTAGGCCATCGTTGGCATAAGGGTAGTCTTCTACTAGGAGCTTTAGGCCATGGGGTTGTGTTGGGTCAGGTTCTGCCATTCCCCTGCATTATCATTGTTAGATTAGATTCATTTGGAAATAATGGAAGATTAAGGACTATTTTCTAATTAAAATCAAATCGTTATAATTGTCGTTTGTTATTTGCTTAAATTCTCAAATATAGCCTTTTAGACAAGGGCAAAATGGGTACTCCATAGAAAAAATTCATACAGAATAAAGGCAATAACAATTTATGAAAGGAAAAAATTTATATCAACCTTAATAGTTGAGTAGATAAAATTGAGAATAATACAATTTAAGAAAATAGTTAAATATAATTTGATTGTTTATACAATTGTCAATTTTAACTGCATATATATATATATATATTTTTATTATTACGTAACACCCTCAAATTAGAACTCATGTATAGATAACTCCCCCTAATTAATTATAGGTCAAAACCCCAAAATGGTCCTTTATGTTTGCACGAAGTTTCATATTGGTCCTTTATGTTTCAAAAAGTCCAAATTGGTCCTTTATGTTTGCAAGAAGTTCCAAATTAGTCCTTCCGTCAATTTTTTAAGTTAAGTGCTGACGTGGTGCCACGTCAGAACCACGACACTGCCATGTCATCGCCACGTCACTGCCACGTCATCACATATGATATTGGATGATGATGTGGCATGCCACGTCAGCTTCAATTGACACGTAGGAGAGATGGTGTGTCCATGTCAGCATGCCACGTCAGCACTTAACTTAAAAAATAAACGGACTTGGACGGAAGGACCAATTTGAAACTTCTTGCAAACATAAAGGACCAATTTGAAACTTCTTGCAAACATAAAGGACCAATATGAAACTTCGTGCAAACATAAAGGACCAATTTGAGGTTTTGACCTTAATTATAAAAGGCGAACTAGAACCCTTAAAGGCTAAAGCTTTGCAATTTGCGCAAAAAAAAAAAACCCCTTAAACTGTTTTTATTCAAAACCCTTTCTAAACACATCTAATTGTTTAATTAAAGGTATGATTAAGGGTGTTTTCTACATTTTAATATAACTTGATTTTGTTGACACATCACTACTCTATTAGGGTTTCAAATGAAAAGGTTAAGGGAGTTTTTTAGTATAAATTGTAAAGTTTGAGGGAGATTTTAGGCAACTTTTTATAGCTAAGGAGAGCTATTTGTGTAATTTTGTCTTTTTTCCTCTGTCCACTAAACTTTTAACAGGTGACAAATCCATATATAATTTATATGAACTCGAGACCGTAAAATCAACACTCATTATGAAACGCATAAATTTAAGTACCTGCGAATGAGATCAGCCGGGAGGGCCTCCATGTCAAAGCGCCAAAAGTGTTTGTAAGCAGCGGAACTAAGCTCCATGCAATAGCGGCCAGGGGTGAAAGAAGACTCAATAATTCCATCAGCATTGATTAGGCTTTGGCGAGCCCTTGCATTTATATCCAAAGTATACCTCATGTGTGGTTCTAATAGCTTCATTATGGGATGCATTTCACTCAATTGCCTATGAGCACCCAATATAAAAGGCTCCAAACACGCATGTGTGCGTAGCCTACACAATACACAAAAGTTATAACATATTCAAAGCCCAAACTAAGGACAACTCAGTGTACAAGACTCCCTCCATGTGAGATTTGGGGGGTCAGATGTACGCAACCTTACCCTGCAAACATAAAGGCTTTTTTTACTAGGACATGGAAGCAAGAAAAATATGCAACTATACACTTTGCTTACCAATGGTTCACTAGTTGGTGCACACCAGCATCATTGGAACAAACATGAGCCTTAGCAAGTTGCCATATCCAACTGGTGGTAGCATCGACCGGCGGTGTAACGACGCGTTTTGATCGTGAACTCGGTGCCCCAGGTGGCGAGCTAAGTTCTATAGCAATTGGCTTGAGAGTTCCAAGGGGAGTCAAGAAGAAAATGGTGCGTGTGGCATAGGATTTTCTACCATCAAGGGCATTGATTTTATCAAGAAATGGAAGGTAGATATCATGGTAATCTATGATATATAGCTTTTTTTCTTCTATTGCCTGCAAAATCCCAACACATGATAAAAGTTACTACTAGTAGTCACCAGAAAATAAAGACAAGTGTATAAATATAAAGGGTTTGATGGGTAGTACTAGTACCTTTTGTACTGTCATGCCATTAAGTTGGCCTGCAATGTGATCTTCTTTAAGAGCAGAGTCTTGTGTGCCATACTCTTGAGGGTCAAGCTTGCTCACTGGTGGGAACACTTTTAATCTCTCAATGTTCACAGGGTTAACTCCTGCTATTGCTTGGCGGGCAAATTCATCATCTCTTAACCAAGCAAATTTGTCCTCTGCAAATCAAACTTATGTTCATTAGTTTCAAAATGGCATTAAAAAAACAAGGCTAAAATGCAGGAACCCCTGAAATATAGGCCGTATGCAAATAATCCTTCAACTGTAAAAAGTGACCTAGAACCCTCTTAAATTATGCAATTTGTGCAAAAAAAACATATTCGTTAACTTTTCTATCTAAAACCGTAACGGAATAGTGACATGTCAACAAAATTAAATTATACTGAAATGCAAAGAACATTCTTGTACTTTAGGATTTGTACGAAAAAGTCCTTAAATAATTTGACGTGTTTGCCCTCCGTTGAAGTTTTGGGTGGAAAAAACTAACGAATGTGATTTTTTGCACAAACTGCAAAGTTTGATGAGTTCTATGTCAAGTTTTACAGTTGAAGGGGTTATCTGCACATGAAAGGAATTGAAGTGAATGATGATAAGGGGATAACTACTACTCACTGGAAACAATTTTGGGAGTGTCATACTTGAGAAGTCTTTGGGTGCATTCTTTGATTCTAGAAACCAAATTTGGCAATGTGGTTCTGTTGGAAACTTCATCTTGTACCTCTGAGTTAAAGAGAATGTCATCACTGTAAAGGCCATCAACATCTGAGAAATCATTGAAGTCACTTTTATCAGCAGAAAAGGCAGCCTTTAGGCCAGGGATCAAGTTATGAAGCACTGCTCTCAGCCTCATTTCAATGAATGCATTCAGCTTTGACTCCTCAAATTGTTCATCTCTTGGAACATACATAGGCAATGGCTTCTCCACTCTACTCTCTGCATTTGTATCTGTACCATCAAAACAACATTGTTATGCACTGGATTAATTTCTATTCCTCTCTCTTTACAAAATGACAATAAGGGGAGGCACCCTAAAACTATCGAGCAGGGCCTAACTGCACAGACTTAAACCGCAAACAGTTTTACTTAGTCGTAATTACTTAACTAGCCCTTGGTACTAAGAGATCTCTTTGAATCACCAAGCGAGATTTTGATTACTTAAGGGAAATTTAAACCTTCATCCATGAGTCTACGGATACCATACATTCAATGTCATTTGTTAATTTTTAGTAAGGATCCAATTGCAGACAAAATTTTTATTAATATTAACTAATGACAAGTAACAGATAGGAAACATCCTTAAATTTAAAATTCTTGTTGTTACCTGTAAGAGTCGGGGGTCGGCCAGTACGACACCGTCTTGGGTATGGATAGTTTTGTGATCCTCCTAGTGTTGGCCTAGCAAGGTCAATACCTTTATCTGGAATTCCCAGATCATTGTATGTATCAAAATCATATGTTCTGTCACATAACTTCCTCATTCCTTTGCTGTCACCTCTCAAATTTCTTAGTTCTTTCTCCCTCAATGCTCTAAGCCCACTGGGTGTATTATTGGGTACATATGCCTGCTCAAATCAATTAATTACATAATAAATAAAACATAATTTAATTATTATTATTTTGTAAGAAATTTAATTATCTCTTGGCACAATATGCAATAATAGTTGTTTTCTTCTTTAATTTAATTATAAATAAAGAAGAAAGCCACTATTATTGCAGATTGTGCCAAAGAGATAATGTATTACAGTATTAGTACTATCTGTGTCATTTTCCTATGTGGGTGCATTTAATAATTGGAACAAGTCTATGATGGGTAGTTGAATCAGTCATTTTTATAGTTCATGCATAGATCGAGAATTTTCAAAGCTCATTGAGATTTTCAATATCTCATTAATGGCTGCTAGTTCAAGAGTTCAATCACAACTTGGAATTTCTATCTTTTCTTTTTGGGCGGACCATTGACGTTGTCAGGAATTTCTCTTCATTGAACAAGACTGGTTTATAATATATAAGATGGAAGAACAAAAAACAAAAAACAAATCAAATAATGAATAAAACTTGCAACTTGTTATTTAATCCTCTTGAAAATATTTAACAGGGTTTTAAAAACTGCTTTTGCCTTACCAAGCTGAATAAGTAAATAAATAAATTAATAATTAGTGCAAATTATGAATAGTTTTTCAATTTGTCTATTTAAAATTTATTCTTTAGTGTTAAACACCCACTATGATTGTGCATTAGAGAAAAAGTTGGGGTAGCACCTATTATAAAAAAATTAGTTAAAACACGTCTTAGGTGGTTTGATCATGTACAAAGAAGACACTCTTGTACGTAGAGTTGACCAGATAAAAGATAGCCTAATATAGAGGTAGGAAAAGATAAAAAAACAATAGAAAAAAATATTAAAAAAACTTAATTATAAATAACCTAATCATAAAAATGTATAAACATATTCACGTGGAGCTCACCTCAAGTTAAGCACTCACTAATACATAATTTAATTTAATTTTGGACCGAAGTCATTAAATTTAATTTAAAATTATAGTTAAATTAAATCCTAAATGCAGAGTTTTTTTTATAAAAAAAAATGTGAATGAATTTTGTAATATTAAAAACAAAAGAATTGGGTGCCCTCTTTTCGAGGGTCTTGTACAGGACTAGAGATTAAAAGCTTGAAGCCTGAAATTGACATGAATGAAGGAAAACATATAGAAAGAAACAATAATTGACCAGAGATATTATTATTATTATAAAATAATAATAATAATAATTATTAGTTATTACCTTGTTAGAAAAGAAAACCCTCTTTTCAGGATCATCTTTGGTAGCTTGAACCCATGAATTGCAGAGGAAATGAACTGTTCCACTGGAAAAGCCTTCAATGGTTATGGCTTCCAAGAAGAACTCTCTTATATGTTTGTTTCTCACTGTGATAGCTCCTACCTCTCCAAAATTTGAATCCACCATGAATTCTGCTATGTAATTCACTCTCTCTGACCTAACATTACATTTCTCTGACCAATCCTTCAAAACTGCTTCTTTGCTCTTCTTTGGACCTTTTGTTCCTACACAAAATTAAAAACAACCAAATTGGTGATTCAATTACATGGTAAAGTTGTCATTTTTAAGGAAATTTCTGATTTTGTAGCATACCCAGAAGAGAAAAGGTCGTGGGTAAGAAGAAAAGATAGTTTTTTTGAGGAATTTTTAGGATTTCTGACACACCCAGAAAGGGGAAATCAATCAAAAGTCTTACTTGGATCAATCTCTGTGCTGAAAAGCTCAAGAACAACGTTTCTTCCTAATTTATCAGTGAGGGCATCCAAATGCTTCGCAATGGTGTCTTTGAGGTCCTCTTTGATCTTGTTCTTCACTGTTACCACAGCTCTGACCTTAAATTTCTTCACAGCTTTCTCTGAAGCAGCCAAAGAAGACGAAGAAGAAGAAGAAGACTTTACTGCCAAATCCTCACTAACAGCAGCCACAGGAACCTTCAAAGCCTTCTTCAATCTCACCATCCTCGTATTTCTCAAAGGAGTTTGAAGAAAACTATGATTCAGATATAGTTTTGAGGAGGAAACAAAAGAGAACCTCTCTATCAATGGACAACCCATAATTTCTTTTGCAAGTGCCATTATTGATTATTCTCTTTTCTCTCTCTCTCTCTCTAGTACAATTGATCTTTCTTTCTTTCTCAGTTTCCAAACTCTTTAGAGATGAGAAAAATTGAGGAGATTCAGAGAGAAGAAGAGAGAATAATTATAAGATGTAGCAACCAAAATGAATCTGACCTTGTGCATCTTTTTTTTAAATAAATACTTGTGTGTGTGTGTGTGAAAGTGGAATGCCTCTGTTTTTTCTCTTTGAATTGGTTTTGAGGAATTTTCATTAGAGACTTCAAAATTCAGAATAAATGGGCTGCTGGATCCAAACGACGAGACGCGTAGGTGATGGACTGATTGTGATGTTTCTAAAACAAATTCAGAGAGTAAAATACTAAAATTAGAGAGAAATAGAATATAAAAAGTAAGATTGTCTCATTTATTTAAGTGAGTTTCATCTTAATTGTTCTGGGTATCTCTCTCAATTCTTTAACCCATACAAATTTTTAGAATCAAAGATCAAATATGATCCTATTCTATGTGGGGAGAGTCTAATTAGAAAAGTGGACTTTCTGCCATGCTTCTCCTTGGTTTATGTAGAAATGGCCAATATGTCCCTGTGCAATCTCAAAAAAAAAATTTTAAAGTAAATTATCATTTTAATCTTTAAAAATATTTTTTATCTCAATTTTGTTAATGAGTATAATTTAACTAGGAGTGTATAGATAATTTGGTCTTTGAAAGATTTGGAAGTTGACAATTTAGTTCCTGAAAGATCATAACTATACAATTTGGTCCCTGAAAGATTGCACTGTTTAACAAATTGATCCTTTTGTCATCTTCAATTAAATTCTCTTAACGGACTTGCTGAAGTGGCACGTTAATTGCATACATGGGCCATTAGTTGCTGATTAGGATATGCTTACATAGCACAAACTAAATACTGCACAAAATAGTCCCTAAAAGATTTTAAATACTACACAAAATAGTCTCTAAAAGATTTGTATAATGTACAATTTAGTCCCTAAAGGTCTCACGTTGTACAATATTTGAGTGTACTACACAGAACACAACATTCAAGTGAAACGTATGAAGATATACACATACATGATCACTATCACTTTATTCCAAATTTCCATCTACACATATAACACAATATACTACACAGAACACAGAATTCAAGCCAAATGAAAAATTCTGTATAAGCATTATATTATAATTAGGAACCCGTTTTCTAACTCTACCTTTTGGCAGTCCTGATATTGGTATTAGGGGAAGGAAAATTAGTAATAGTAAAAGAAAAGTCACAACTTTCATTTTACCTATCTTTTGACAATCATGATATTTACGATATAAGTCCTAGGCATAAAACAAATTAAAGTTGAGAATTTGATACAGCTTAAGCTGTAGCAGTGGGGGGAAATATAGAATAGTAGAAATCGAAACAGTAATAACAAAGCAGAATCGGAACTCTATTCTTGGTGAAGATGTAGCAGTGGGTATTGTATGAATTTTTTTTAAAAAAAAAAATTTAAACTTCTAGGTGCTTCAGTTCTGTTTTTTTAAAAAAAAAATTAGTATTTAAACTCATGAACTGGTTAACAAGAATAAATGCTTAGTTTAGTTGATCTTGCAATCGAAGTCTATAACAGTTTAATTGAAGCCCTGTAAAATTATAGCAGTTTTATCATATGATTCTTATAGCTTATACAATTTTCACAGTTTCTTATGCTTATGTATGTGTATATCTTCATACGTTTCATTTGAGTTCTATGTTATACTCAAATATTGTACAACTTAAGACCTTTAGGAACTAAATTGTACATCGTACAAATCTTTTAGAGACTATTTTGTATAGTATTTAAAATCTTTTAGGGACTATTTTGTGTAGTATTTAAAATCTTTTAGGGACTATTTTGTGCAATATTTAGTTTGTGCCATGTAAGCATGTCATACTCAGCAACTAACAGCCCACGTGTGCAATTAACGTGTCACGTCAGCAAGTCCGTTAAGACAATTTAACTAAAGATGACGGAATGACCAATTTATTAAACGGTACAATTTTTCAGGAACCAAATTGTATAGTTATGATCTTTTAGGGACTAAATTGTCAACTTCCGAATCTTTCAGGGACCAAATTATCTATATAGTCATTTAACTAGTAATATATAGGTCATCCATTTTTAACTACACAAGCATTATGAATACATGCAATAAAAATTATAAATATTAATATGACCAAATCAACTATTTATATCATGTTGAGCAATAAATCGGTTATCATGTCATCACATAATACCTAATAAAAACCTCACAATCGTCACTAACTATTTCATTAACTAACCATCAAATAGTTTTACATAAAATCACTCTTATCTAAACACGTATCATACTCTAACAATGACCTTAATTACTATTCTCATGGAGTCAATTATTACATATGACTCGTAGTAATAGATCTAATAGGTAATACTGTCAAATGAGTCTAGTTTGCCTGTTAAATGGGTAATTTGAAAAAAAATAAGAATAGGTTCATTTGGCCCTCTATTAATATGCAAGATCTATCCATTTAATTATTGCATTAACTTTTTGATTTTTTTAAAATAAATTAATATATATTTTATAAATATTTGTTGTTTGTTGTATTAATATATTATTGTTGTATGTTATAATATTAAAAGTAATAATACAATTATTATACTTATACATATAAAAATTGTAATATTAGTTATTACTCATAATTTATAATACTTTATTTTTAATATTATTTATATATTTTAATTAAAATAAATACTATTTTTATATAAAGTGTCGACTCACGGACCAACATGTTTAATATGTGATCCAACATAAACAAGTTTGAGCGAAAACAATAGAGCAGCCAATTTTAAAAAAGATGCTCGTAACTGGCCTGGTTGCTTGACAGTATTTTTTGTAGGTTATAATAGTTTTACGCTTCCACATAATTAGGGAATAATATATTAAAATTTTTAATTAGAGAATTTAGTACCTCTTTTACCTTATGAATGAATTAATTCGTTTATATCTTTTTTTATAAAAAAATTAAAAAAAAATCAAACAGTATAGTCCACTTAATATTTTTCAAGGACTATCCTTGACCAAAGTTTATACCTATACTGTTCATAAAAAAAATAAAAGTTTATACCTATACTTTGAGGTAATCAAATTGAAGTATGGTGCAGAAACTTGATCATACAAAGAAAAATAACGAAGACTCTAGACATACATACGAGGGTGGAATAATAAGAGGAAGCTTTGAAAATTTAGAAGAAAAATAGTTATTATATCAAAATCAATGCTAAAATATTGACAATTGAGATGATCTTCCTAATTAAATTAAATCTATGTAATTTATTTATTTCTAGTCATTGATTCCCTAGAGATACTGGTTTTGGACCCTTGGCATTTTGGGATATTCATGGCTCCATTTGCCACAACAATTTATTTTGTACATTAATTTGTAAGTATTTTATGCATTGAAATTGATGATTAATTAAATCAATGTGTGGATTGGTGATGTGGCATTGTTATTTATAATTGTCAACAAATGTGGAATGAAAGGAAGGGAAAGGGAAGCTGTTATGAATAAACTTTTGACTTTGAAATATTGAGATGGCTAAATGTTAATAATAATATTCAAATGCAACGCCAGATAGGTCTTTGAGTAGGGAACTAAATAATAACGAACATAAGACAACGCTTAACACCGTCGTTGAATTACAAGCCTTGTTAGGTACTAAATTAAAGTCACAAAAACAAAGTTTATCAAAAAATAAAAAGTCCCAAAAACAAAAACAAAAGTCTAACTCTCGTATTCAGGCCAAAAAAAAAAGGTCCAACTCTCGTACACAATCTTTTAAAAATTCAACCCCATTTGATTGGGAATTAATCAATTAATTACTTGTTCAATGTATTTCTTAATAATTTTAGTTCAATGTTGCTTATCTTGGGTAAAAACTTAAAATTATAAAATTAGTTTATTCTAAATTTAAAAAATAATTTTTTATATTAATTAAATGTATATTTAATATAAAACTTCTTTTATTATATATGAAAAAAAGTCAAACATAACATATATTTCAATTTTAACGGAGGACTTTTTTTTTAAAGAATTGTTTACATATTTTTGTTCCCCTGGTCAAACGGCATTGGAAGCAAATCCAGTGTGAAAGAAACCAAAAAAAAAAAAAAAAGTGTTGGTGGAGAGGAAATTACATGTTTGGCCCTGCAAGTTGCTACTGATTTGACCATCCATTGACCATTGACATTGAGCATTTATGCAATGCATACGTGTTATACGACATAGTGTACACCGCCCACCACATTTGCATACGACACCTATCCAATAAAACGGCAACCAACTTGCAATCCCCATCTTTTCCTACCCAAAATGTCCAATCCCATCAAATTTGTGAAATTGTGTCACTGTATAATTTTGACATCTTTTATTCAGAAATAATAAAATTTAGGCCAAATTACTCTTTTGGTCCTCAATGTTTGTATCAAGTTTAATATTGGTCCTCAACGTTTAAAAAAGTTATTTTAGGTCCTCAACATTTTTTTTGTCAAAATTGGTCCTCCAGCGTAACTCCGTCTGGTTTTTTTTGTTAAATGCTGACGTGGAAGGCTTATGTGGCACACCTTCTTTCTTACGTGTCCTATTTGAATGATATGGCACCCTCTCTCACTCCAACTCAGCAAAACAATGCCGTTTTGTTGAGTTGGAGTGAGAGAGAAGTGATGCAAAACAAGGTCGTTTGCTGAATTGGAGTGAGAGAGGGTGTCATATCATCCAAATATGGCACGTATGAGAGAGGGTGTGCCAATAAGCCTTCCATGTTAGCATTTAACAAAAAAAACTAAACGGAGTTACGCTAGAGGACCAATTTTGACAAAAAAAAAACGTTGAAGACCTAAAATAACTTTTTGAAACGTTGAGGACCAATATTAAACTTGGTGCAAACGTTGAGGACCAAAATAGTAATTTGGCCTAAATTTTACCACTTTTTCTTATATAGGGGGTGCACCGTGTAGAAGGAAAAGAGACGAACTACTTTTTAGTTTATGAATTTATTTAGTTTATAATTTTGAATAAATATTATTTAGTTTTTGAAATTACAATTTTGTCAATTATTTAGTCTTCTGGACATTACTCGTTAGATAACTGAGTGACGTGGCTATTAACTTGTGACATGGCTAGACTCCTCTCCTCACTTCTCCTCTCGAGTTGTCGAAAATTGGGTTGATAATCCCCTTTTCCTTGTTCCCGAAACCAAGTTTTAATTGATTTGCAGCTATGACGGCCACACCATAACTCGTCCTTACGACAAAATTCTCTCTTACATCGACGTCAACACCCACATCATCGTCGTTAACGACGCCACGTCAACAATTCACGGCTACGTCACTCGGTTATCTAACAGGTAACGTTCAGGAGACTAAATAGTTGACATAATTTCAAATTTGAAGACTAAATTATAGTTTGAACAACAATTTAAGAATTAAAAGTAATTTGCTTCTAACAAAATTTTTTGAATCAAATGATTATGTTAACTTGTCTCTTATCTGAGTTAGCTAGATAAGAGACAAGTTAACATTAAAATAATAATAATAATTATTATTATTATTATTATCATGTATAATAATAGTACCTTTAATAAACAACAAAATTTTTAGGAAAGATATTTCCATTAACAAAACTATTTGAAGCATAACAACAAAAACTTGAACAAACAGAATCAATGTAATATGCCTATATCCCAAAGATTGAGAAAAACCAAACACCAAAGTTGAAACAATTGACTCCACTTCAAAGTGTTTGTACGAAGACACAAACACAGACACTACATATACACAAGACATTGGAATAACTTTACTTTCGCATATCAGACAATAACCTAATATCGTACATTAATCATTTGTTTTCCTTCCACTAACGACGCCACTATAAATTTTCAATTTTTAAATTGAACATCATTCAATCATTTTTCAATTTTGCCCAAAAGTATATATATATACAAGCTAAGTTTTGCCAGTGAAGTGAAGCAAAATATAGTGGTACTACCTTGCTAATAATTCATATACTTATGTGTTTTCAATTTTGCACAAAAGTATATATATATACAGTCTTCTATTTTAATGTATCTTAAATTATTAACTTGTAATTCGTCAAATTTAATTTCTAAAATTATGTAAGCTTAGTTTTCAAGAAATTAATTTCTAGTTTATTATGATATAGTTATGGAAACTTTTATTAGTAGCAATTAAAAAATTGCATTTAAATTTATTTAGTCATAATTTTGTATATGCAATTTTTTTTTTGGGAATTGAATGTTCAATTTCCTTTATGGTGGGCCGATTGAAAATTTGTAGGCCTTGAATGCCTGTAATAGTAAGGCCCATAACTAATCTATATATGTTAAGCCCATTGAAATATACATAAGAGTCCTTCAAACTAGGGAGAAAGCACTATTTTATGTATAATTCAATTAAATTAAAATTTTTATCTCAATCCGGACCTTATCAGTACAGTTATCAACTTATCATCATGGAAAAATAGTAATTGGCTTTGGAGATAAAATTAAATCATGGAAAAATATACACATATATATTTATTCTTTCTCATATCCTTGAATTCACATCTAAAATTTTTACTATTTTCAAATAAGTTCTTCTTTCTTTTTTATTTCACTTGAATTTAAAGAAATAAATTTAAGTGATCAACAGATAAACTGCTGTCCTGTGATTTTAAAAAAGAATTATAACCATAATATTTATAATTTAATTCAAATATTAATTGAATATGTCACGAGGCAAAAAAAATTTAACCAGGCTATGTTATAATGTGAGTTTTTATTAATATTAACAAATGACACTACATTATTAGAGGAATCCACTGAAGCTCAGTAGTACGGTAGTACTAAATTTTTATCCTTGCTTGAGATATGGCTAGCTTGAATTAAATATGGTGGATTTATTATCATGTGGACGGAAGAAAAATGGGAAGATAAACATATAAATCATGTTATTTTGCTTCTCAGGTAATCAATATATATAGAAAAAAAAAAGAAATAAAAGGAGTAAGAAATTAATTGAGTACTTCATTTTTAACATTTTGATATAAATTGTTTGAAAAGATATTGAATAGAATAGTATGTATATTCAATTAACATTCCTTTCAAAAAAAAATTCCTTCACATTGCCTTTGGCTACTATTGGACAATATCTACATTTGAACTAAAAAATTAACAAAAAAATATATATACATAATGGATATATATATATATATATATATATATATATATATATATATATATATATATATATATATTGAGAGAGTGTGGTAGAGCATAAAGCTTAGTGGAATATCTGATTCAATCAATCATGTTTGATCAAATCTCATAATTTATAAAGAAGTTAAGAACAAATTGGCCCAAATCATAGGACGTAGCCTAGCTAATTATTATTATTATTTTGCCTCGGGACATGCACGGATTCTAATAAAATAACATATATATATATATATATAAAAATAATATGTCAATAACACAATTGATATAGTAATACTGACCAACGTAACTGAGCTTACTTACTGATGGAGTTTACTTATCGACTGAGTCCACTTAGCTCATTCGATCGATCGAAGCTATCAACATCATATAATCATTACTCCTAACGGAATTCGGTTACAGAAGTGGGTTAGTCCCAAATATAACGACCATATTACCTTCAAAGGGAATATTATATATATCCAACTCAAGTCACTGATAGACTTAATCTAATCTAATCTGATTTCTTCTTATTCTCACATAATATTCATACTAATTAGAACATCAAAGTTCGACTGGGAAGCCTTCTTCTACCAGTGATTCTAACCTTGCATACTTGAAAAGATTCTATCTCTTTAGACGATTGAGCATCATCTTTGATGGATCAATCGGTTAGAGGCCAATATCTTCAAACGGTGTGTGCCTAATTTATGCCGCTTGAGCGTTATCTTTAACACTCATTCGACAAAATGTCCATTTTCCAACTATTTGATCTATCCCCATAGCTTCATTATAAAAGTTCGTCGACCTTTTCTCGTAATTTCATTGAATTTTGGATCTTTGGCGTGTCTTTGAAATATCTCTAATAACCTTGGGAACTTACACTTTGGATCCTAGTCCCTAGAATAGTAGATGACAGAGGAAGATACTAAAATTAAGTTTCGGTCCCACCTCATCATGTGAAATTCATATGTATTTCTCTTTCCTTATTGTCATTTATGTTGTAAACCAGAACATTCATTCTAAAAAACTTGATTCTCACAAATTAGTGATGATCCATTTGTTTAAGACCTATTAACATTATTATATATATATATATATATATAGTAAGGTGGGAAACATTGGCAGACTCAAATATTTGTTGAAACCCCAAAGTATAAGGTGTTTAATTAGTAAAACCTCCTCTTCCTATATATTTAATTGATTTTTCTAACAAATGCCTTAAGAGTTTTCTTTTATTGGTTAAAACTTAAGAGAGAATGTATTAATTGTTTTAAATTTGATAAAAAAATCAATAAGAATAATTTTTTAAATTCTCTGATTGATTGAAATAAAACCTTAAACAATACCCTAAAATAACATAACCCATATTTAATTAAAGTGAGAAGAGTGTACTTGTAATTAAGATTATTTGTAGATGTATTCTAGTATTTAGGTGCAAAAAAAATAGATTGTTTAAATTAGAAAAACCTTGCATTACTTTATTTTTTTGGTGAAACTATCTATATTTTAAAGTTATAGTTTTTTTTACTAATTTTACTCAAATTGTAGATGTATTATAATAGAAGTATAGTTTTGTCA
This sequence comes from Senna tora, assembly GCA_014851425.1. Classification (NCBI taxonomy): domain Eukaryota; kingdom Viridiplantae; phylum Streptophyta; class Magnoliopsida; order Fabales; family Fabaceae; genus Senna; species Senna tora. The sequence continues at coordinate 731,314 of CM026268.1, read as the reverse complement.
AATAATTTTTTTAAATGCAAAACCCAAAAATATAAATTTTTTAAGAGGAATTAAATACTTAATTATCATTCTTCTAAACATGAGATGACTCGTGAAACATATTTTGAATTTCATAAATGTACTCACCTAGTGAATTTTAGGATGCGATAGTGATAGTGGAAGTAAGTAATAAAAAGTATGTTCAGTATATAGGAAAATGTAAAATAGAAGTGGAATGTAAAAGTAATATTGTTTGGTATAGTGGGAAGAAGATAGGGAAATAGAAGATAAAAGTATGAAAAATCCTTTTTACCCTTACTTTTTGAAAAACCACAAATTTTTTAAGGGTATTTTGGTCTTTAAACCTCACCTCACATTCCCTCTACTTTCCTCTCATCATGAGGGAAGGAAGCTTCCCTCTACAAAGAGAAGCTCACCCTCACCTTTCCTCCTTCTAAACCATATCAAACATGCATCACATAAAATTCACATCATCTTCTCTGCTCAAGAGTGATACCATGCTCTAGCTGCTATGACACCAGAATTATCCATCACACATTATAGATATAGTCTATAAAATAGAAACATCAAATTAAAATTGTCAATCTTATATTCAAAATATTATTGTAGGATAGTAAGATGATCGACAATACAACTATACAAGTATATAGAAGTTCTATCATCGCAATGTGACATTTGGGTCTATTATATTCCTAACTAGTAGTTTTTTTCTTTTCAAACTTAATTAGAAAGATAAGAATACACAGTTAGTACCTAGGAGGATCGATTTTCGCACTAGAGCCCTTAATGTACGTTTGATATGTGAATGAAATAAAAATTGATAAAATAATCATTTTATCCTTATATTAAAGGTCAAAATGAAATAAAAGTGGGTAAAAAAATAAGGATAGAAACATAATTTCATTATATTATAAAAAATAATGTACGTTTGATAGGAAGAATGTTGTAGGTAATATTAGATTACAAAATGAATTACATAAATTATATCAAGTAGCAATCAAATGTGCCTTTAATGTATAGGATCATTCACTAGACCTACTCTTATATTAAATTTGATCAAGTCTTTAAGAAAAGGTCAAAACTTTAATTTTGGTCCTTTATTTTTATCACTAATTTTAAATTATTGGTTTTTTATCTTTTAAAAGTTTTAAATTAATTCTCTATCTTTTCAATTAATTTCAAATAAGTCATTCCATTCAATTTCATTAATTTTTTCTGTTAACTACTAACATGACTTGCTTAGCTAGATACACTCTCTCCTCTATTCTGTCACTTTTTGCTTACATGTTATATGACTCATTTTTTCTACTTTTCAAATTTCTTTGTTATTCCATTTTTTTTACTTCATTTTCTTCCTCAATTTCCTCCCGTTTTTCCATTAAAGGGTAAAAATGTCCCTCCCCTGTTTTTCAAATTTTGTGAGTCAAAACGAATTTTGAAAGAGAAATTTGGAATTACCAATTTGCTTTGAGTGCTCCACAGTTGAGCAGAGCTCATCCAATTCTTCTCGTCACAACTATCTTTTTCCATCCTCAAATGTCCTTTGTCTTCAGAATTTGCTTTTAGTGGCATCAAGTTCTCAATCTCGAGTGGATCTGGCATTTTATCCTCTTTCAACCTCGTTATAGCTCTGCATGCCCAACAAAAATTACCAAAAAGGAAAAATCAAAATCCATGGATAGAAATTAGCTCTCCTACTTGCGACTGCTTCTGGAAACCTCCCCGCCCACGATAATGATTAACGAACCAGGATGAAGACGATAGACATTCATTTATCCAACCAGCCTCTAAATTACATTGGGGTGTCGAGTCGAGGACCAACATGAAGGGACTGATTTGGAGAAAAGAAAAGAATTAATGGTACACGTGAGTCTCTTATTATTATTTCAGACATCAAGCATCGGTCTGACCTATGCAGGTACCCGGAACAGCTGGGAGATACTCGGAGATTCATCATATATTAAAAAAATTACATAAGAATTACAGAAAACAAAATTACATCAAATTTAATTTTGTAAAAAACCACCGGAGCTATTCTTGGGCCAGGTGTCCCACTCTTCAATGTGTTTACAATTCAGTGAGGGAATTAGTTACTATCATGTTCGATGATAAATATCCTGATTAAAAAAAAAATCACTGGAGCGTACTCATGTAGACAATTACATCATCACCCCTTAATACAGCATGTGACGGTTGAGATTTTTGCAGAGTGATGTTGGTAAGTGATTTAATATATATGATACAATACATAACACACGTTGATGCACGTCATGATATAAAAGATCCATTTTATTCAATTAATTTCAATACCGGAGCCTAACAACTATATTCATTTTTCTTATTATATTTATGGTATTCAAATTAATTTTGGTGACAGTTAAGAAATTAAATAGTTGATAGATTTATAAATTCGGTGATTAAATAGTATTTTTATCAAATTTGAAAACTAAATAGTTGACATAGTTACAAATTCGGAAACTAATAATATTTTTGATAAATTCGAGGACTAAATAGTTGACATAGTTAAGAAATTCGAGGACTAAATAGTATTTTTGATAAATTTGAAAATTAAATAATAGTTTGACCAACAATTCAGGAACAAAATAGTATTTTGCCTCTGTAACTTGTGACATACTCAAAATTTTGAATATATATATATACACTTTTGATATGAAATTTTGGTAATCTTATTATTTTATTTAGAGGCAAAATGGATTAATTTTTCAGATCTGTATACATACTCACTTAGAAACAACAATACAAAGTGAATGTTAGCTCCACACTCCGCAACACATTTATTAGAGTTGGGGAGGAACCCATGGGATATTAAATTTTCTTACAAATATAACATATTTTAATATCATGTTTGTTTTAAATTAATATATTATATATTGATTCCTACTTTTGTTCTTATTTTTGAACAGATTACTACTTTTGTTTTTTTATTGCAATGTGTAATTAATTTTATATTTGTTGCTTATATATATCTCCACAATTGCACATGTTCTTTCTACGGTCAAACAAAACAAATTCAAGCAACAAAAAAATTGATTGTTTGAGTAACTAGTTATCTTGTACAGTCTGTCATTTGGATTATTGTTTGATATGAATTTACATTAGGCAAATTTAAAATTATTTATAAATAAATTTAGAAAATATTGTCACGAACTGGATGAATTTAACAGTTATTTTGTTAAAATTAAATATAATACGATTTTAAGGTAACTTAATACAATTTAATTTTTTTAATGATTGTCAATTTTGTCTGCATTACATTTTTAATACATGGCGAGTAATGTATGATTTATAGTTTATACACATTCATGATCCCATAAGAAGATCACTCGTAAACTTAAGCCACATTGGAAATTGTGTATCAAAATAAATGCACATGCCTAAAATTTTAATTTTCAAGATATGCATTTAATGCTTTAATTAGAAACTAGATAAATTCAAATAAATTAAATGTTTAATTAAAGCCTAAGGACTAGGATACATTAAATTATAAGTTGAATATATATATTTGGATTCTCTGCACATATTGTCAATTGGATGCCGTTTTGGAACTTTACTATATTTTAATTAACGACAGATCATGTCATTGTCATGTTCTCAATTCTTTGATGAACTTCAATTTTGCATCACTCAGATTTTTATCCTTTTTTGCCTTTCTTTCTTTCTTCCTTTTTCCATTATGATGAAAGCCTGAAATTGGTGTTTACATCAAAATGTGAGTTAATGATATAACTCAAACATTTGATTATACCCTTACTGTAGTTTTTATAAGCAATTACTTTAAAATACATATTTTTGTTTTATTTAAAAAATAATAATAGATATTTACATTAATAAAAATTTATTATAAATGAATTATGAATTAAATTATTATTAATATGAGCAAATATCATCAATTAACTTGAATAGATTAAAAATTAAATTGTTATTAAGATTAACAAATAACCCTACAAGGCTATTTGGTGATTTTATTTGTTAATATTAATAATATTTTGATCCCTAATTCATTTACGGTGGACACTTATTAGTACTGTGAGTCCCTATTGTTATTTCACAGATAAAACAAAAATGTAAAAATGTGTATTTTGAAGGAACTACACAGAAATTACAAAAAAAACAAATTACACCAGATCCAATTTCTCCAACATTGCGTCAAATTACAGCCATCCATCACAAAATTAAGGCTATGATTGATAGCAACCAGCATGAATCAACTAAGTAATTTGGGAGGTAATTCAATATTCCCTTCAATATTTTTTGTATTAAACAAATCTTACTTTTTGCAATATGATAAAATTATGTGTTTATCCTTATTTTTTTATCCACTTTTATTTGAACTAAACTGCGTACAAATACAAGATTTTGATGATTTTGCTTTACATATATATATAACTTGTTGTGATTAAACCAAAAGTAAAACGAATCAGGAAGGAACTAGCTAGAGATGAGAAAGAGGCAAGAAGTACAATTTTACAGCATATATCTCCACAGAAATGAAGAGAAATTAAAATTAAAGTGCTGAATTACTTGAGATGGAGAAAAAGAAAGAAAGAAAAAATGTAATTACATGAAGAGTGGTCTGGGTTGATGATGGCGAGGAGGCCCATAGCGAGAAGGGTAAGAAGTAGAGAAAGAAAGGCCCACAGGAATAGCAAAAGTGCTTTCCATGAAAACTCTCTGCTGAAACTGGTCAATGCTATTTCCAGCATCCGCCATATCCTTCACAACCTTCCTATAATACTCTTTCACCCTCCTCACCATACAAATGTACTGCAATTTCACCCACCTCACCTTCATCTTCCTCACCATCTTCCCCACAATCCCCCCGCCGCCCGCCGGATTATCCCTCCCTCCCAGCCTCACCGTCGCCACCTTCCGCCGCCGCAGAGGGAACCCGCGCCGCCGGGGCTGCCACTGCCACACCGTCGTCACGTGGGGTCGCGGCGCCGATGCCGGGTCCTCTTCTTCGGGATTGGGAGGCATTATTTAATTAATTAATTAATTAGAGATGGAATTGGGATTTATTTGAGATGGATGTGAGTGAATGAGACGGTGAGGCTTTTGGGAGTGTATAAATATATAGGAATTAGGAAGGCATATTTAGGGGCAGGGGGCCCCACAGTATAAGGGGGGGTAAGGGTAGAGAAAGAGAGAGAGAGAGAGAGGGAAGAGGTGTGTTTGGGAGTGGGATTTTGGAAGGTGCAGTCCACGTGGTGATGATGGGTGTTTTTGAGTGTTACGGTTACAACCAAACACAGCATGCATATGTAAGTGCTGTGTTTCTCACATGGGATTCCCATCATTTATGCTCATATCTAATTTATGAATTTCCTTTTTTTCTTTATAAGTAATATATACTACCGTAAATTAATATTTTATTCTTCAAATATATAAGATATCTGATTTTTTTTTGTCTGTATATGTGAAGTTAATTCTTAAAAAAGTAATTTGTATTAATTTAATTTAAAGAAGAAATAATTTGTTTTAATTTAATATCTGATTCAGTAATTCTTTTGTTAAATATGCTAATGGATCTTTTGAGGAAAGTTGTAAATTTCAAGATATAGAGTGAATTATATTTTTTAGGGATTAAATTGAGATAATTAAATTATATCTTTTAATGATTAAAGTTCATATTTTTATTTTTTAAGAATTAAATTGAGACAAATTATATTTTTCATAGACTAAAATAATTAATAATTTACTCATTATTTTTATTAACAAATATGATGAATATTGGTTCAGTTTTTTTTTAATAAAAATATTGGTTCAATTTAATGAAGAAAAATATTTGATTTTCTACTCATTAATTCTTATTCCACAATATGTATATTTACTATTTAGACATTTTCAACATTTTACAAAAAGTTAAATACAAAAAAATTGTGTAAAAAATCTATGTTTTCATGTGGTTTCAATTTTAGTTTTATATAGTGTAATTTTTGTTAATATGGAGGGAATCCTCGAACAGAAAATGTATATGATGACAAAAGATTCATTTTGAATAATATGATATTGATTTATGAATTGTGAGAGAAAAAAGAGAGGAGAGAGTGGAAGGAAAAAGTGATGGAGAGAGAACATTGAAATATGATTTATTTTAGTACTAGAAATTTGAAATTATAAAGCTTAATTGTACAATATTATTTATTTTTTGCTATAATATACATATGAAATATTTTATATGGATATTGGAAAAAAAAATTTCTCACTTCTCTTTCTCTCTTATTTAAGTTTTTTTATGGTCACTCTAATTAAAAGCATTTTGATGGCATAGGAAAAGCAAGGGAAGGAAAGTTTGCTTTCCTCCAAGGTGCGCTTTGTATTTGGTATGAAGGTAGTAAAACCTTCTCCCGGGAAGTACTTCTTTATAGGTGTGCGCGGATTCTTTGCTGTTTAAAGTTGTGCTGTCCGATTTAGTCACGGTTATAACCGTGGCTAAATCGGACAGTATAACTTTGGATAGCAGAGGATCCGAACTCCTTATTGGTTGGGAGGAAAGGGGAAAACGATTGTAGGAAAGTTAAATGAGAAAAAAGACATTTTTATCCTAAAATTTCACTTCAATAAATTAGGATTTCGGTGGCAACAAAAGTTGCCATTGAAGATTTTCAGTGATGGCATAGTAGTTGCCACACAATGTCCTGCAACTGAAGACCTTTGGTGGTGACAAAAAGGGGTCACCACCAAAGAAGGCTAATTTTCCCAACTAAAACAACAATAAAAGTTGGATTTTTTGGTGGCGACTTTTTGTCGCCACCACTGAAAGGACCTTCAGTGGCAATCCTTTTTTGTCGCCATTGAGAACCTTCAGTAGCGACTCTTTATTGCCACCAAAACTACTTTCAGCAGCGAGTTTTGATCATCCCTGAAAACAGTAAAAAATATCAAAATTTTACTTTAGCAACCTCTTCCCTTCCATCTGAAGAGGTATTACACATACCATCAAATCTTAAAAAATGAATTACTATCAGAATGATAATCCTACTTTTCTCAATCCCTCCTCCATAATAGTTGTCAACAAAGGAAGTTCCCCAAGTTGATACGCTAAATTAGTGTTTGATTGGGGAGAATAAATTAAATAATAGTTTGCGTAGCCATTTGAAATACAGTACATATATAGCCATACCTTACTATCACTGTCATATAAAGAAATGTTTGTGCATCTTTTCTTGTCTACATTTTGAAATTTTGCTGTACTCGCACTTCTCTCTCACTTGAATGATTGAAAAATTAGTTCCACTTACTGAATTTACTCTATGATTGCGATTGGACACGAAAGAAAACAAATATATATAGAATTGTAGTAATTTCTTCTACATAATGATTAATGAATGGTGACTTAATTGGTGGTGAGCTTGATGACTATTATAATGCTTATACTAGCTAGAGGGATTGTTTGGGACTTTGGCATTTGTATAACCAAGCAGGTCTAAAAGGCATAATAATAATTTGCCAAAAATTACTCTAATTTTTCTTAAATTTTGTAAGATTACATTTATTGCATTACTGTTGGATATTCTCTAAGGATTTATTAGCTAGTTAAATTGTACTCATCACTATTTCTCTTCCACAGGTAAATTATACTTGAAATATTTATCATATACTAAATATAAACATCTCTCTTAAATCTTAATATAGATATTCAACTTTTAGTTTGTCACGATACGATGACAGAAACATTTGTATATATCATTAATTATTAAGACAAAATTTAAGCGAAGAACATTTTCTCGAAATTGAAAATTTACAGACACGATCGATAACAAACAAAATTTAAGGACAAAATTGACAGAAGTCCTATATATTATAGACCAAAAAGATACTTTTGTCGGTTATTAGTTATTAATTTTATACTTCTTAAAGTTATCCAAATACAAAACTCAACAAACTTTAACTTGTTACAAAGACAATAAATAAAGTCATTTTTTCACCAAGAAATCAATTATATAAATTAAAAATACATCAATTTATCCTGTGTTTGCTCCTTTAATTTCCATGGTTAGGATTTAGCAAGCTTCAACATACAACAAACAAAGCCTTTTCCTATTAGGTGGGGTCGGCTATATAGATCAAGCGACGCCAACATGTTCTGTCTTTGCACATTTCTATGGTTAAGTTATTTATGGCTAGGTCCCTCTTAATCGTTTCTCCTATTGTTTTCTTTGGTCTTCCCTTACCTCTAGTTATTAGGTTATTTTTCATTTGGTCAACTCTACGTACCGGCGCCTCTTCCGGTCGCCTTTGTACATGACCAAACCACCTAAGGCGTGGTTCGACTAATTTCTCGACAATAGGTGCTACCCCCACTTTCTCTCTAATATACTCATTCCTAATCCTATCCATTCTAGTGTGACCACTCATCCAGCGCAACATTCTCATTTCTGCCACATTGAATTTGTGCTCATGCTGGCTTTTTATCGCCCAGCATTCAGTACCATACAATAAAGCTGGTCTTATTGTAGTGCGATAAAATTTCCCCTTAAGCTTAAGCGGTACTTTCTTATCACAAATAACACCTGAAGCCTTCCTCCATTTCATCCATCCTGCTTGGATCCTATGGTTTACATCTTCCTCTATTTCTCCATTATTTTGTATTATCGTTCCCAAATACTTAAAACTTGTGACTTCTCGCATGGGGTGATCTCCAAGCTTCACCTCACTCCTAGAATCAGCGTCCTACCACTAAATTTACATTTCATATACTCCGTTTTGCTTCGACTTATGCGAAATCCATATGTCTCCAAAGCTTGTCTCCATCTCTCTAATTTTTCATTTACTTGTACTTTGGAATCTCCAACCAAGACTATATCGTCAGCAAAAAGCATACACCTCGGTACTGCCTCTTGTATATGTTCAGTGAGCACATCCAATACCAAATTGAAGAGGTAAGGACTCAAAGCTGAACCTAATTAGCAAGCTTCAACATATGAGATAAAATTTATTTAATTATCAACTCCGATCATGTACCATTGAAATTGAAATTGAAATAGTGTTGCTGAGAAGCAATTTTGCTGTGTTTAAAGGAAGCAAATAGTGTGGCACACAACTCAGCTAGGTAAGCTATTAATATAACAGAAACTAAAAATAAAATGGAAAGCAAGTGAGGCAAGATTGGAATTACATTATAATTCTTCCTTTCTTTCTCTCTTAATGTGTTCACAATTAAGTTGATATGTGATTACTTTATGTACTTGCAATTGCAGACCAAAGTGTGTGGGAATGTTTAGAGTATGGTCCCTATCTATATGTAGCCGACATGCTATGGCTTTTCATATGTCACTTGATTCATCTTTTAAGTTTCAATAATGGTGATATCCAAGTTGTCTCTAAACTATACTCTAGTGCCTATTTGTCCCTTCAATAATTTTCTTCTTCACAATTTTTTGCGAGTCTTAAATTAATCTTTCATTTGTTAATAAGCAATACTGCAATGCAGTATCTTTTTTATAAACACGTGAAAGCTACTTTTCTGATAATCCTTCATGGTTTCATTCTAGCATTAATGTTTTACCTTGGACTTGACTTCCATATAAACCTAGTATTCAACGTAAGCGACACATGATTTTCTATTTCGTGAATGATATTTATAGTTAGAATTTGAAAAGATTCCTATACAGTTTATTATATTTTTGTTATAAAGTTTTTTAATTAAAATAAAATATATAATTTTTAAAAAAAATAAAGAACTAGTTTATAGGAGATATATATAAATTGTATAAAATATATATATGTCGATTTTCTTATCAGACAACTTTATAGTAAAAATATATTTAAAAAAATGCCCATAAATTTTTTCCCATGTTAAAATTGTCTTTATTTTTTTGAGTTATTAACTTTTATTTATTTGTGGGCTGGCTTAAAAAATGATGTAATGAATTGGGCCTAAATAAGAAAGATTACTTGAGTATGGGCTTTTTCTTCTATGGAGCTTGAAGTAATCTCAGTTCTCAAATCTGATACAGAGAGAAGGGGCTACACAATGTACACATACGTCATAGCCATGATCTGTGAGATTCTCTTGATTCCTGCTAGGCTTGTTCTTGCTTTGTAGCCTATAGGTAATTATTTCCAGTGAATTCCCATTTTGCTTCTTTGAATTTTCTTGTTCAATACACAGATTTGGTTACTAGATGAGGTAAGTAAAAAAAAAAAGAATTTCATTCCAACACTGCATTATACGTGACCATAATTTTGCAGGAAAAAAAATAGGAAAGAATAAGTGAGTTTCTACACTCAGAAGTGATTTTCACAAAAGAATGTTATTTAAAATTATGCAGATAAAGTAATCCAAAAGTAAGAACCTGCAAGTTTACTTGAGCTTAAACCAGCACTATCCTCATATCCTCCTTTTGTTTGAAACTCATTCCTTCCCTTTTGTCTCACTCTTTATCTTTATGATTTCCACTTCAATGGATATGAATTTTGTGAAACAAACATGTGTAAAACTGGTTATCACCTTGTTCTTTCTCATTATTTTGCCACCACTGGTCTAGCTTTTAACCAATTAAAAACACTTAACCTTGAACCAGTAAGAAGAAAGCCCTTCGTTTATGACAATGATAACAACCTAGCAATAAAAAGGAGTGAGAATATGACTGAAGACCAAGCTGTAGTTTGAAATAGAATACACATACATTCTAATATCATTCTGATATCACTGAGAATATGCCACACAAAAGAGTGACTTTGACTTTAATGCCAGCATCTAAATCAGCAATAAGTAAAGATATTATTTCAAGTCCAAATAACTACTTCAATACCGTAGGTTATTAGAAAACCCTTCATCTACAAATACTTCACAACAGTGGATGAAATTTGTATGAAACAGGAAGACCCAATAAGGATATTGCACTTTGTACAATAGGCCAATAATAGAGAAAAGAGATTCAAAGACACAAAGCTCTTTGTAACCTGTGCTTCACGTGTTCAAATACAGCTCCTCAGAGCGATTCAAATGGATGAAGATAAGCCACCATTACTCCATCTCACAGCAATTGGGCTCCGCACAATGTGGCTTCCATCACTCCACTCAATTGAACCAAAACTAGCAGAATTACCATTCCCAGAACCTTTGCCAAATGTAACCTCATAACTTTGTGTCTTGTTTTTGGCACTGAACACAAGCTTACTGGGAGACACACTAACTTCAACACCTGCTGGAGCATTCACTTTCACATTGTAAACAACATCTTCTGAGCTACCAACGTTGGTCACAACTCTTTTATACTTGATCAAATCCTTGTCTGAACTGAATTCCACAGAGAAAGATGGGTAGTTCAAATCACCTGGGCTAGCTAGTTTTTGCCCACATGTGTTTAAACTAGTAGGCTCTCTGGTGAAAATTGCAATTTGCTTAGGATCATACCCAATTGAACAAAGGAATGCCAAATAGTCTTTGTCATCTAAATCATAAACCAACCCAGGATTAAGAGCCCTATTGGGATCAACATGTCCAGCCCCATGAATGAATGGTGTTGATTCTTCCCCACTTCCAAGATCCTTAATGTTCTTGCCAGAATTATCCACATTATAAGTTGTTGTCATTAGAGCAGATTTTATAGCAGCAGGTGACCATTTAGGATAAGCATTCCTAAGCAAAGCAGCAATTCCACTAACATGAGGGCAAGACATTGAGGTTCCTGATATTATGTTAAATTCAACTCTCCTAGGATCAATGTCCAAATCTGTAGGCCCTACCTTCCCAGTCCACCCTGCCAGAATGTTAACACCAGGAGCTATAACATCTGGTTTAAGAATCTCAGGAGTGAGATGGTTCGGACCACGGCTCGAAAAGGAGGCAACTTTAGGAGCAGCTGGTGAATTCCCAATAACAGTCCCTCTGAACACTATGGTTGCTGTTGGATATTGATTCAATCTCATATACTCCTTGATCTGATCTCCTGCAATTTGACCCACCATAGTAGCTGCTATAAGATGTGCATCAGCAAGAAGTTCTTCACCATTTTCTTCAGTATTAGCCATTATCATTCCTAACCCACCTGCAAGCTTCACTGCACTACCTTTCTCAACCCTAGCATTACCTCCTCTATCACAAACCACAATCTTCCCTTGGACTTTAGACGGCTGAAGAGACCCGATGTAGCAATATCTGCTTCCGCAATCAGCACCATACACCAAAGGAAGCTTGAAATCTGGTAAGTCATCACCATAGTACAGGGAAACCCCACCAAGAACTCTACCATCTCCAAGAACCACATCAGCAGGAAATTCTCTATCAATAGTGGAAGCACCAACAGTCAAAATCCATGGAGCTATGTTCACAGCAGTGTACGGACCAGGACCAGAATTCCCAGCCGAGCAAGACACAAGAACACCATGTTGAGCAGCCCCAAATGCCCCAATTGCTATTGAATCATGATCGTACTGTGGTGCAAACCCAGTGGCTCCAACAGAAAGTGAGATTATGTGGACCCCATCAGCAACAGCTTGATCCATAGCAGCAAGAATATCAGAATCGAAACAACCCATTTTCCAGCAGATCTTATACGCAGCAATACGAGCTTTTGTGGCCATTCCTCTAGCTTCACCTTGAGCATAGTGAAACAAACTCGCATTCGCAACCACAGATCCAGCAGCCGTTGAAGCAGTGTGAGTTCCGTGGCCTTCTGTGTCTCTCGGAGATTTCGATTCCACAGTCTCGTCAATGGGTCTCTCCAGATAAGATTCATACCCTTTGTAGAAAGTTCTTGCACCAATAATCTTCATATTACAAGCCGAAGCAGGGAAATCAGGGCGTGTCTCACAAACCCCTTTCCAGGTGGTCGGAACAGGGGTGAGACCGGAATCTGAGAAACTCCGGCGTTCCGGCCAAATCCCGGTGTCTAAAACTCCGACCACGACGTCCTCAGCGTAATCGGAGTTCGGCCACAACCCGAAGCTTTGATCCAAGCCGAGGAAACGAGGGGTGTGTGTGGTGTGGACATGGCGGATTTGATCTGGAAGAACAGAGAGGACACCGGGTATGTCTCGGAGCTTGGAGGCTTGAGAGGGGGTGAGGCGAACGGCGAAGCCATGGACGGCGAGGTCGTAGGTGTAGAGAATCTTGGTGGGGTGAGGGGAAGGAGGGAGGGAATTGACGATGGAGGAGTACCAATGGTGGTGGGAGGAGAAAAGCTTGGGCTTTGATGATTTGGACACGTGGATAATGAAGGTTTGAGGAGAATCTGTTGAAGAAACAGAGACAAGAAAAACAGAGAGAAAGAAGAAGAAGAAGAAAGAAAGAAAACGAAAAGAGAGTGTCATGGTTGTGAGTGTCTTGGGGAAGCAAGCAATGAAAGGAAGGACGTTTGGCCTTTGAATATATAAAAAAAGAGAGAGAGAGAGAGAGAGAGAGGGGATTGGGCATTGGTCGTTTTGTGTATTTGGACCAATAAGAAGGGAAGGAGGTCATGTGTCTTGGTGTCTATTTTACTGTAAAATAACAAATTTGCAGCTACTGTAATTCAACAGAAAGTTTAATAATATTAAAGTTTTTGTTTTATATATATAGAGCAAAGTTTTATTTAATTGGTCAATAGAATATTTTAAACTTTAAAATATGTAAAAACTCAATTTAAAAATAAATTTTAATGTTTAAAATTTTTATTAAATATTAAATATATAAATAGTTCCCATCCAAAAAAAATTGAACTCATATAGTAAATATAGAGTCAGTTAAAAAATATTATTAAATTAAAAAAGAAGTTAATACAATTTACACTTATAATTAATCAGTTAAATTAATCTATAGATTCCTATAGTTTAATACAATTTTCAATCAAGTCTTTATAATTTTAATTTTTGTAATTGAGTTTTTATATTTATCTATAATTTTATTTGAGTACTTATACTTTGTTTAAAATTTCAATTAAATCTTTGGTGTTAAATCATTACTTAAATGAATTCAATTCAATTAATCATTTGATGAGTGAATTTTATCAATCCATTATAAAAAGATAAGAAGATACCATTTTGTTCAACCACATTTTAGAATAATTTCTATAACTTAAATGTCGTGTATGTGATTTGTAATTAGAATGTTAAGGGTAGAAATTAATTATTAATTTTAAGATGCACGCATTTTAAGCGTATATATATGAGCATCATGATGAAATTCTATTCATGCTATCTTCAATTATATCCAATAATTTATTTATTTATTTTTAAAAAAAATATCAGATACAAGATTCTTGTTTACATAATTGGGAATCCGGTGGGGCCACTTAAAGTTGAGCTATAATGCCAAATAAGGACGCGTTCACACTTCACAAGGTAGAGAAGATTAAGAAGTTTTAGGTCAAGTTTAATAATGCTAAAGTATTATTTTGATCCTCAATGTTTGCATGAAGTTTAATATTGGTCATCAATGTTTCAAAAGTTTAATGTTGATCCTCAAAGTTTTTTTTTGGGTCGATTTTGGTCCTCGAGCGTAACACTGTTAACTTTTTGCCGTTAAATGATGACGTGGTATGCTTATGTGGCACACCTATTTCCTACGTGTCATATTTTAATGATCTGGCATGACACATCACTGCCATATGATCCCAAATTGCCACATCACCATCTTCTCTCCTTCATCATCATCATATTTTAATAACGTGGCAGTGATGTGTCATGCCAGATCATTAAAATATGACACGTATGAGAGATGGTGTGCCACATAAGCATGCCACATCATCATTTAACGGCAAAAAGTTAACGGTGTTACGCTTGAGGACCAAAATCGACAAAAAAAACTTTGAGGACCAACATTAAACTTTTGAAACATTGAAGACCAACATTAAACTTCATACAAACATTAAAGACCAAAATAGTACTTTAGCCTTTAATAATTTAAAACACTTTTTACATGGTTTAAAATACATAAATAAAAATTGTATTTTTCCTTTATTTTTTAATTGATTTGATGCCTTTAATTTAGATGTTATCTGTAGACTGTAGTCATTACTCATTAACCAATTTTGAATTTTTTTTTTTAAAAATCATTTAATCAATTAATTTCTTTTGATCAATTTTATTTTATTTTATTTTTTTTCTAACGAATTAAAAATTGATTGATCAATTTTGCATTGCACATAGAGTGTAAAATTAAACTGTAAATGAAGTAACGCAAAAAAAAAAAATGGTTTTGAATTAGTTTGGATTCGGTTTATTTATTAAACAAGTTTTTTATAAATATTTATTAAATAAGTTAAGTCTAAAAATAAAAGTAAACTTATTTAGTTAAATAAGTCGAGTTTGATCATCTAAAATTTAAACATAACTCGACTCATTTACTTCATGAATATATCGTTTAAAAATAACATAAAAATTATATATTTTTTTCTATCATACACATGATTCTAAAAATCAAATTGAATCGACCGACCAGACCATAAAACTGATCATAGTACCAATCCGAATAACCTTAAAAACAGAGTTGAGAAAAATCAATTAATGACTAATAAAATTTAAAAAAAAACGGCCGAGTGGCTGAAACACCTGTAACAAAAGTCTGCAGAGGTGTTTTTGGGCCTTGGTGCCCATGTCGTGGCCGTGCTTGTTATGGGCACTAATGGTGGTCGAAATACTTGTCTAATTTAACTAAGCATCCTAACCATTAGATAAAAAATTTAAAAAAATAATAATAATTCTAAACTGTTGGATTAAATTTACATTTGCCTATAAAAAACAAAATGGACCACATGCATACACCATTTTCGTTGCTCATTCTCCATCTTTCTGCTTCCTCCTCTCTAACATACATTCTTAATATTTTTTCCATTCTTATTCTTAATATTTTTGTTGGACCATCACTTGCTCCACATTTCTCATCCTTAAAGTGACCCACCTACTCAGATCAACGTTGTAGCTCCCATTGCTATTGCTAGTATTTTTTTTTCTTTTATTTTGAAATAAGAGAGAAAGAAAATGAGAAGATAAGAGAATCCATTTACTAAAAACGACAAAAATCTTTACTACAAAAAATATCAGAAAATGAAATGGTGGTAATGTCACTAATGTTTATTCAACAAAAACATGAATAATATGATCTAAATGTTAATTATTTTTAGTTTGTTTAAATATGCACCTTTACAATTTTCAAAAATTTTATTTTATTCATTATTTTCATTTTTTAAAAATAATTTAATAGTAACATATAATTAAATAAAAATATATAAACTCTATATACTTATAGAACTTATTATTTTAACAAAATTCATAGTTTAGATAAATTTGTGCCTATCAATAGTTTGGAGAAGGCCCTGCATATATCTAAAAAAACTCTTGGAGAGTTAACTAAAGTAAAAAAAAACATATATATATATATATATATATATATATCTGTGTGTGTGTGTGTGTGTGTGTGTGTATGTATGTATTAGTGTTACATTTTTTTTTAGAATATTATTGTTACATTGTTAATTTAGTTCCTAAATGAGTAATCGTAACTTAAGATATAATTAAGTCATTTTCAGGAATTTAATATTTTATAGGTGCTATGTTTAATGTTTGTTATTTAAATTTTGGTGACTTTTTGTGAATTATCTATTTTTTTTATCATCTAATGTATCTATTTATTTAATTTTAAAGTTGATTAGATAATATATTATAGACACCAGGAAAGTGAGGTGGGAGTAGGTTTTAAAAGGACAAGTGGGAAATGCTGTGGGGACCAATGAAGATTTTGCATTTCTGCTACCTCATGGGTGGACCCACGTCATCACACAATTACTCACTATTTTTATTATATTATGGGCTGCCTCTATTTTCCTTTAAAAATGGATGAGAGATGTGTATTTAATATATAGAAAAAATTCAGATGAAGTTCTTTTATTTGTGTCATGCGTTCTTTTATCTAATCTCCTTATATGTTATTGTTGTTGAGAGAATTGTAAATTTGGGAATTAAATAATTGACATAGTTACAAATTTTAGGACTAAATAGTTGACATAATTAAAAATTTTGGAGACTAAATAATATTTTTTGATAAATTCAGAGACTAAATAATAATTTGACCAATAATTTATAGATTAAATAGTATTTTGACTCTATTTTTTTTTTTAAAAAAAAGATGAATCATAAATTTACTTGTGAGTTTTTTTTTGATGAATTTACTTGTGAGTTTTAGTTGAAGGGAATTCATTTTGGTTGGATGGTTTGTATGAGGTAAAAAGGTATGGACTACACATCCAATCATTAAACAGACACCTGGATGCTCTTGCGTTTTGTTCTTATTGCGTCGGCTTCACGTTAACTAGATATTTTACAACTAGAGGTTGCAGAACCAAGGATACCTTGTTACAATTAAATCACACTACATTACTATCCAAAAGTCAAACTAAAAGGGATTTTTATTTATTTTACTTCTAAATTTTATTTATTGTTAATTGATGTTCAGATTGTGTATCTATATTAATATTTTAAAAATCTAATCTATTTTGTGTCAATATTGTGTTTATATCATAAATTGATTGACCCAAGTATATCATATGCTTTTTTTTTGTCAAGATATCATATGCTATGCAAATGCCATATACCTCTCAAAAAATGTGGGCTGGTTCTTAATTTAGGGCGAAGATAAATAAAACGTGATAAGGCCCATTTTGCAATTACAGGAATGTCTTCTAGAAAGCCCAGACCCAGACCAAGTATAATAAACCCTTGAAAATGAAAATGGTATACACTTACTTACTTTATACACTTTTTTTTGAGCCAATTTGTATACACTTACTTAATTAATAGTTACAGGGAAATTAAAGGTTTGCATTCTTTTAGCAAAAAATAAAATAAAACGGTTTTGCTTACTTGAAACTTGAAAGATGTTACTATATTTTACCAACAAATAATAGTATGGGCCGAGTAGGACAAACCCGGCCACAACAATATCTATCCCCCTGGCCCAGCTCAGGTGTCTCATTAGACTTTTTTTTTAATAAAAAATTGGCCTGCATTATTAGTTTTTATGGTAAAAAAAATAAGTTGAAGGATATTCCATTAGAATTAGAGAATTAAGACCTCACAAATTTTTTTTAAAGATTTACGGGAGAATTAATATATTATCTATTAATATGATCCTTATATTGATTATAGGATTCGAACCAAGTGTACCACTCATTAGTTATTGATTTAGATCTGAAAGGTGGGATCCATGACGGGATTAATTAGGTTAATTCAATTATTTTATAAATGCATAATAGTTAATAGAAAGTGATATCAAGTTTCATTTAGTAAACAATAGAAGTTAGGGGTGCTTTTGAAATACATTTTGTTTTTTCATTCTTTAAGAATTAAGATTGTTTATAAAATTAGTTTTTGAGAATTTATGTTAGTATTGTTTTCATGTATGTATGTGACTAATCTATTATATATTATAAACCAAGAACTAATGTCTGCCACATGTCGCCTTCTCAACATTTTTTGCTTTTATATATTAACTTTTTTCTTTTATTTGTAAATTATCAAAACTAACAATTCAATTAATATATTATAATTGTTTTTGAATGTAGTGCTATGCTTTTTTTATGGGATGCTTTATTCTTATATTATCAATATTTTATGTCACTATTCACCTTTCAATTTTTTTTACCCATAAAAAAAATTTTATACAATTTACAAGCCACTTATTATAAATTATAATTAATTTAAATTAATATATAGTAACTAATTAACTCTTAATTAGTTCATTTTAATAATTTATTTTTTCTATTTTATTAGCCTTGTGTTATTATTAAAATTTTATTATTGGAGTAATGTCACGTCTTTTGTCTTACCATTTGTATTTTTAATCATATTCAAATCTATTTTGTATACTTTTACTCACTATATGTATTTTTTATAGTTTATTTAAAACTAATATTTGAGTTCTTTTTCTTGAAATTTTTTAATTTTTATATTTATTTATTTGTTACTCTAAGTTATATTTACATTAAGAAACAAAACATTTTTGTTTATCATTGACATTTAGTGAAAATTTAGTCAAATTTGCTTATTTAAATGAGAAATTAAATAGCAAAATGATAGTATAGGAGAAGTTGAAATTGAACCAAAAGATTAAATATATTTGGTAAGATAGAATTACAATGTTTATAAACTTTAGCAAGTTTAAAGATTGTTATTTGGTGTTAATTAGTATTTGAATATATTTTTGAATTTTTATTATTGCTTATAATGAATAATGAAATTATAGAAAAAAATCAAAATGGTTAAAGAAATTCAATTAACAAATGAAAAATATATTAATAAGAAATTTAGAATTGTGTTTCACATTTCTATTTTGTTTATAGTGTAACATACCGGTTTGGACACATTTTTTCTTTAGCAAAATTGTTGTTTCAAATTGCAACAAAGAGAATCAAACACAAGTCTTTGAATTTTCAAATACGCTTATAACCACTAGGCCAATTAAATTTTTTTAAAATTAATGTGACAAATTTTATAAAATATAATAAAATAATATCTATAATAATTATATATTTGTGAAAGAATATTTTATAATTATGAAAAACTACCAACTGACAAATATATATATATATATATATATATATATTTATTTATGTAAAAATATATAATATTTTTTAATTATTAAGTCTAATAAATAGTTGAACTAATTGAATCGTGAATCAAAAAGTATGTTCAGGTTATTATTTGGTTTAGTTTTTAAGGCATTGCGGCAAATCATTTTGTTCTGCCATACATATAAGGTATAGAAAATGAGAACAAGTATAAGATATATATTTAATCTAAAATTTTTTTTAACACTTTGAATCTTATTTATTTAATAAAAACTATATTATTACACTTTTTTATTAATATTTATTTTATTTTTTAATTAGACCAGACCAGAAAGTTTGATAAAAATATAATTATTAATTGATAATTTTTAAAAGCAATATGAATAAAAAAATCCCGTGCAAAGCACGGGTCGCAATTTAGTTTATTATAATTTTTTGTTCTTTTAAAACTGGAGTTCATAATAATTTTTTAAATGTTTTTTTGTTCTCAAAACATAAGACTTCTTTGATAATTGTTTTTGCTTTGTGTTTTAACAATTTTTAGAAGAAAAAAATAATTAAAATTTTATTAAAACACCTTTTGAAAACAAATTACGTACTAAAGATATTTGTTTAGTTCTTTTGTTTAAAAAAAAAACATTTTTTAAAAATTATTGTCGAATAGTCAGACATATTCTAACTTTTTGTTTTCAGTTGAAAACAATGACTCAAATAGATTTTTTTCTACTTTTAGAAATTGCATATTTGCATCCAATGAGGTTCTAAAAGTCTCTAACAATTTGTATGGTTGAAGATGTTTTGATCCATCCACTCACAAAATTAAATCAGCAAACTTTTAATGATTAATCCCTAATAATTAATCCGATCCCTTTAGAACAATCTGGAAGATATACTGTTTCTTATTTGTGAATAATTAGGTGTTGATGGAGAAAAAACAAAACAAAAGAAAACAAAAAATAATTGGTTGGAGAGTATTGCGGATGTATGTTTGTAACTTTAATTTTCTAGGAAACCACCCACTATTTTCCCAGGAAAAAGACAGTATCTTTAGATATTACAATAATAGCTATCATATTCATATCCTAGCTGGTGGTAACATCCACTCATAAAGTCATATCTTGATCAATTACATATATATAAATACTGCTTATATAGTTTTCAACATTCAAATTCCTTATTACATTTACAAGTAACTTCTTTTACTATAACTATAGAGGATTTTTTATATGTACTCACTCAATGATGTCACCAACGTGGCAGGTGATTATGTGAAAAAGAGCTATTTATTCTTAATCAAATATCAAGGATTTCATCATTGATTTTAGGTAAAAAAAAAATTTAATGTTGTGTTAACCGTCTCAATTTTTGAAGGTGCTTACAAGTCGACGAAAGAAATTTTTATCGTCCTCGATAATAGATACCCTAATTTAGACCAGGAAAAAAAGAAAAAAGAATAGATATGGTTGCAAGAAATTTCTAATAACTACCAAATAGCTGAGACCATTTAATTTCTTGTTTGGTAAGAAAGCTCTTCAAGCATGCATTTTGGAGTAGAGGATTTGTCAAGACTCAATAGAGTGATTGTGGACCAAGTGCTGTGTTTGATTGCTAAAGCAATGTAACTTGGGAAACACCTGCTATAGGTTCATATAAATATAAATAGAGGGAAACATTTCGTCAAATTCTTGTCTTCTCTTTTTTTTTTGGCATTGTTGAAAATTGCTTGATGTAGAGTTATGACGGTCACATCATGTCTCGACCTCACAACAAAATTTTCTCTTACGTTGACGGTGACACCAGCATCATCGTCGTTAACGGTGCCACGTCAATTGTTAATGACCAAGTCACTCGATTATCTAATATAATTGACATAATTGTAAATTTGAGGATAAAATAATAATTTAACTAACAATTTAGAGACTAAAAAATAGTTTATCTAATATAAAATTTGAAAACATATGTATGTAGTTGTCATTTTTCAAATGATGAGTGGGTAAATTATCATTAAAAAAATATAAATATGAAAATATGTTTAGCAAAGTGGATATTAATTCCGAGAGGACTGATGATATAATTTCATTTATAATTTTTTAAAAGAAGAAAAATGATAAAAATGTATTTATTTTCATGCTTGGTGCTGGAATTATTGATTGAAAGTAAACTCCCACATTGTTTAAAACATGAAGGTGAAAACTCAATATCCTTATTTCTAATTGCACCAAATCAAAGTATTTAAATTTGTATATTTACCTTTCTAATTTTTTCTTTATTTTGTAGTTCTATAGAAATGAGCAAGCAAAGCTTGTATTAGTAATAATTAAAGAAGAAACCATAAACAAAAAATAAGTGATGTTTTAACGTGACCAACTTGTGGTAGGAGCACAAACAGTAAGGTCCTTCACATGGTTACACTATGATGCAAGAAAAACTTGAGCCATTTTCGAATTATCAATATATATATATATATATATTGGTTGTGGTTGTCGGGGTTTTGCCCCGATTAGACCTCTGTCTCGTATCTAGTTATAGTGAAAAAGTTTTTTAATGAGATAACTATATTTACAAGATCCCGAACTCGAAATATTACTTAAATAATACTAAGATGTTTACCACTTAAACTAACATCTCGTTAATATATATTTATATGTGTGTGTGTGTTAGATTAAGCTAAGGACCACCACACATGTGTCCATATATGCAATATATTCCAGAATTTTGTGTGGCAGTCACAGAAACTGCTATTCTGTTTGCCATAACTTCTTCTAGGTTGCAGCTAATCTTAGTTGTCATCACATTCATCAAACATTCAAACTTGTTCCTAATCAACCTTCTCATTTCTGAATCAATCAAACACAACATCATTCTCCCACCACTTATCATTTCTTATGCCTAATCATTCTTCTCCATTGATTTTTTTTTTTTTAAAAAAAATTAATGATAGATAGTTTGTTTCACTTCTCCGATGGATAAAATTAAAAATAATATAATTTATTTTTTTTAACTATTTTTTTTTTGTCAAAACTATCCGTATAAAAAAATTAATTAGACTCTGACTAATTTGACTATAGTTATTTTAAGTCCTATAACAAAGACAGAGTTTTCCTAAATAGATTTTCCATAAACAAGATTTTAACTAGAGACATAGATAGAAGACTGAAGAACTTGGATATTTTATTCTGACAATTCAGAGAGTTACTCGTAAATGACCCTAAAAGAGAATTTGAACACAATACAAAATCATTCTTGATGGTCCTTCTTATACATACCACTTCTAATCTAATCATCCATGTGCTTTAGTTTCAATATATGTCTCTGTTTACAACTAGTAAATAATGTAGATTCTGAGAATAGTTTACTCCTTTCTGAGGGTCCACAAGAGGACCCATAGGATTTTTTCCTTTTTAAAAAAAAAAAATCATGAAGAATGGTCTCAAGAATATCATCCACACTTTTATATATTCTGCAGTATCCCCAACCAGAAATTTTAGCAGATATGATAACAACTTGCTTGCACAAGTATTTGTCACACATCGCATGCATATATATATACATACATAACTATTAAATATATACTGATGAATCCTCTCTTTTTTGGGTAATCTTCCAAGGGAAGAATTCACGGAGGGTGAGGAAGTTCCCAAGGTGAACCTTTGAAGATTAATTCACTCTCCAATGCATCAAACTAAGCATAAGGTTGTAAAAATTCACTTAATCATACTTGAAGATCTTTGAGTATTTATAGGGTGATCACCTCTGGATTGTCCTAGGGTAAAGGCCACGATAGGAGTCAACTCATAGTTGAATTTTGTGGCGCTTGAGCTAGGTCGAGTTAAGTAAAAAGAGTTGTGCTCTGACTAACAAATGTAACTTTGATCTAGTTGTAACTGGTAAGCGCTCGATCAACAAGTGGTATCAAATCCATAAGATATAATAATCAATCTAAGCTTGCAATCGACAATCCTGATGCAGACGTTCTACACATAAGTTTAACGGTTTGTACGGAAGTTGTTAGTTGTGATCGTGGGGTAATGAATGAATGAGTGATAGGCCGACGGATCGACCGACCGAGGTAATGCACCTCATTCATTCGTCAGTAATACATATATATACATATATAATATATATATATATATATATATGCATAAATAAAAATGCCTATTCTATTTTATAGCAAGGAGGCAAATAGGATAAAGATTTCTGGTTTCCAAGCATTAGAGAAATCCATTCCATGATTCTTCCAACCACCTATTCCTTTCTTCTTTGTCTTTTTATTTGGTTGAACAGAAGAAGACATATAGCCACGCTCAAATGTGCATCTCATTGAAAATTAAAAGAAAATCTCCAGAAGTTTCATAGTTCATTGCATTTTGGGGAAAAATCAAACATAGCAGCTAATTAAATTAATAATTCACCAATCATTACTGACTCATGCCGGCTTGGAGAGTTCAATTATTGATGTTTCTTTAATCAAAAGAAACTGGTTTTGAGTTTTGACTTTTGACCCCAATTTTTATTCATCACTTTTGATTCTACACAAGACTTGTTCTTTTTCATGATCAAAATAGAACAAAATAACAGAGAAAATGGTACCATTGAAGCAAAAGTTTTCTTTTTTTGCAAGAGACAAAGTACAAATGAACACATAGTAATTTGAGTTTCTTTTATTTCTGTTTAATGCAGATTTTGCCTTTGCATTTGCAAACACCACCCTCAACTATCACTTTTTTAGGCATTAACCCCTAAAGAAGATGTTACTTAACTTTCTTATCATTTATTACATGGGTATTTTCTGATTTTTCAAAGTTGAAGAGACTATTTTTGCAATTTCCCCCCCTCTCATGAACCAGAGAGAGTAAAACCAGAATTGTGATGATGAATCTGAGTGGTTGATGGGGACCTCAAAGCTCTAGGAGAATCCAAAGTCCTCCTGAGAATCTGTCTCATGGCAGAAATCAAATGAACAGTGGGATTAGAAGGAGGACCTGAAGTTTTGAACTTTTTGCAGAAATTCATGTGCTTCATCATTGCCTCTTCTGTGCTCACAAGCCTTTTTTCAGACCTCACAATCTCATCTTTCACAGCTTCAGCACACAACCCACAAATCCATTTCCCATAATATCTCTCTCTGATTCTCTCTATGTAGGCTGGTGTGCATTCCTCTGTTAGCCCACAGCAATCACATATTGCAAATTCAACTTCGTTCTGTGATGCTACTTTTGGAGTTGCCTCTGGACCCGATATCACCATCGGATCGCTAATCATAGTTGCAGACATTGCCAACCACCCTGTGAACAAGCAAATTTGGCTAGAAAGTTAGCATCTTGATGGGGTTTTCTGTTTGGTTCCCGAGAAAAATTAAAACTTTCTTTGATATGCTACAATTGGAATAATAATATTACATAAGAAAGGAAACTAGAGCAAGATGAGTTTTTTTCTTTTTCTTTTTACTTTGTTTTATGAGAAAATAGGGCAGACAGACAGAAGAAAGACAACTTTTCATTGATAGGCTTCAATGAGCTTTTTCTATTCTGTTTGGTTGCTGAGAAAACAGGATGGGAAAAAAGGAAGGAAGGCTTTGATGATTGATATGCTTCACTTTTATGAATCTGTTTCTGTACTAAAGACAGTTTCAGGATGCAAGTAAAGAATAAAACTTTATTAAGAAAAGAATATGGGGTGTTGGTATAATTATATAAAGATCAGAAATCCCAGAAATCAATAATAATAAATTTGATGGAAAAAAGGAATTAAACTTACCAGCAGAAGCAGATCAAAATAAATCAAAATTGCTTTCTTTTATCTTTTTCTACTTCTGCTTTCTGGGTTTTTCTTCTTCTTCTTCTTCTTATTATCTCTCTTTCTCCCACTCTCCTTCTTCAAATTTTTTCTGCTCAGCAAACAAAGTCTCAGACATGAAAACCATTTCAGACAAAAGAAAAGAAACAACTTGAATCCCAAAAAACCCCTCTTGCTTTCTTTCTCCCTTCAATCTCCTTCTAACAAAACAAAAATAAATTTTATTTTGTTTTTCCAAAAGTTATAACTTTGAAGAAACCCAAAAATCTTTATGTAAGCAAACAAAGAGATTGCTTTTTGTTTCTCCTCCACAGAATTTTGCACTCTACAAAATGATGAACAGAGAGAGATCACAATTTGTAGAGAGAGAAAGTTTTGGTGAGAGAAAAATAAGGCCAATGATTGAGCCTTTAAAGGAGGTGGGTTTATGCTATGCTATTCCTATGGTATATTCCACGTCAGTAAAATTTTTTAGACAACATTTATATTAATTTTTTTTATATTTTTGATCCGATCAAAATAAGATATAATTATTAAATTAATTGGCAAGAGATTGTTTCAACTTAACTAATGATTTCGGTTTCAAGCCTAACAAATATAGGTGTGTTAAAGTTTTGGTTGGGAGATCTTATCATCTTTGTGGTTATTTTTAGTTTGAATTAGATTAATCTTTGTCTAGATCATTATATGAATGAGCGTGGATACTTCTCGTCCATACAGAAAAAAATATGTAATTCTCTAAAAGAACAATCATAAAAAATTAATTGTAAAAATATACACATATTATTTTTTTATTGGAAAAGCTTATAATAAAAATATAAAAATATAAAAGACTTAGATAAAAAATTTTTTTATATATTTGTTATGAAGTTTAATTTTATTTATACAATTTGTCTGATTAGTTATATAAAATACAACTTTTTATATTCTCTCTGTTAAACATACAAAAACTTTTTTAGTACATATATATCTTATTTGTATTGAATAACATCATAAAAAAACATATATGTAAGTTTAACCCTATAAAGATAGCACCATTTTTTTAAAATTTTGATGTGAGTGAAGTTTTGGACATTGATGATTGGATTGCCAGCTAAGCAGTATCATAATTTAATTATTTAAATAATTATTGTGATTTGTGAGCCTATTCTTAGCCAATATGTGCTGTTTGTTTTGGTTTTCTTTTACAGGTATTCTTTTATTGAAGGTACCTCTATTCAAGTTAGTTGAGGTCCATAACGAGGATAGAGTTCTTTCAGTAGATATTTTTTATACACAAATTTTGAATTTAGGACATTACTTAAAGAAAATAGAGTACCTACCACTCTAACTAATCATATCGGTGAAGATTTTCTTTTTTGAATCATTATTTTGACCACATAATTTTTCTTGTTAATTAAGCAATGGAGAGGTGCCACGTGTGAATATAATCATGTGAGGAAGGTGCAAGTTGTAGCAATATTTCCTCGTAAAGCAGCTTCCTAATTTGAATGACTACTTGTACTATTTACCAAATCCGGATAATTAATTAGTACTAATGATTAGGTCAAAATTAGTTAATATCAAATGGGTTTATTTTATGGTCATATATTAATTTTGTTAATTTTTTGGTATTTGAACTTTTCAAAGAAAATAATGTTTATGAGTTTTTAATTGCAACATATATAAATGATTTACTCTTTAAATTAAAAAAAAAAAAGACATTCATAAATTAACTTGTCTACTACCTAAAAGTGCTTGTTATTTTCAAAAAGAAAATAATTTTTTTAAATCTTTCAGTTCTTAATCTATGTAAAATAACTTTTTATTAACATGGTTCTTATTAATATTAAAAAATTACACTAAATAATTTGTGAGATGAATTGAAGCTCAAAACTTTTATCCTTTGGTAAGAAATATAGTGGCTTTTTTCCCTTGAACTAATATTTATTGTTTTACGGAATATTTGACCATTAATGTTTTAGAATAACCTATTATCTTTTTTTAAAAAAAAAGCAGACACTCCAAAGGGCTAAGCAACACGAACACAAGAGGGATCAATTCCCTTCACATCTTCAGCAAGGAGGCCCTGGCACTCGACAGGAATTTTGGTGAACACTTCCACCCCATGCTGCTGCGTGTGACCCATCCGAGCCAAGAAGTCTGCAACCTAGTTAGCTTCACGATACACATGCCGAAATCGCACGTCCCAAACACGGTTACACATCTCCCGAATTCGATGAACTCAATCGGCACAAGGGTGGGTGGATGGCACCCCTTGTTCGATCATGCTTATGGACGTCTTCGAGTCAGACTCAATGTCGACAACTATAGTTAATATAAAAATATAAAGAGTAAACAACACTCTTTTCTTTTGAAAAATTAAAAGAAATCTACAACACTGTCATTTTTTTAAATATCCTTAATAATATTATTGATTTTTTAAAATAATTATAAAATTTATCAAACAAGTATTTAATAATTATTTATTCTAAAATTTAAAATAATACATTTTTATATTAATAAATATATATATATATATATTTAATTATAAAAATAATAAATATGAAGATATTTTTGTTAACATAGATAAAATTATAATTTTTCTTATCTATCAAGGGATGTAGAATATACTACTTTGTGCCTCTAGAGGAAATTTTAAAGGACTAAATTAAACTAAGATAAAGTTATTTAGGTGCTACCAATCATGGTAGAGAGAAAAAATGAAAAGCAATAAATTACATAACCAATTAAATAGGAGAGAAAATATAAATAATGTTTATGATTAGTGAACTTTATAGCAAGCACCTAAGCAACTTTACCTTAGTTTTTTTCAATTTCAAAATAGACAAGAATTTATTAAAACATTAAAATTAACGCATTAATTATATATCACTTATTAAAGTATTAGTTCATTTTTCATTCTCTCTACGTATATGCTTAGCTCTTATTTTTGTTTTTCACGTGCATTAGTTTCATGTTGTCTTCATATATATTTTTAAATTCATATTTTATTTTTTAATATGAGTTTGGAGAGCATAGTGTTCTAGAATGTCTTTTCTACTTTAATATACAACATTAGTTAAAATTTCATCACATGTAATTAGGATTTCATTTGTTTTTTTAATATTTTATTTTGGAGGAGTTGAATTGTAGTTACTTGCTATGGTGAATCATCCTATTACTTCTACATGTTTAATTAGTTTCTTTTGCGAATCTATCAATATATATATATGTGTGTGTCTGTGCATGTGTATATGTATGTATATATTCCTATTTCATGTTTGAGAATTTGAAAACGCCCTCCTCCTCATGTAAAAATGTGGGATTGATTAATAAAGAATAAATTATTATTTTAGTTTCTTGAAAGATGTAATATATTTTAATTTAGTTCATAAAAGATATAATTTGTCTTAATTTATTGAAAGATGATAATATCAAATATAGTCATTAATATCCACAATTTATTTTAATTTAATTTTTTAAAAAAATTTCGTCTGTTATATTAATGTTTTACTCTTAATGGAGAAAATTAAGATAATTAAATTATATTGTTTAATTTATTGACTTAATTTGATATTTACTTATTAAAAAAATTGACATTTACATCGTTTAAAAATTAAATTGAGACAAATTATATTTTTTAAAAATTATATTTGATATTTTTATATCTTAATTAAGAAAAAGTTGCATCTTTCATGAGTTAATTAAACTGATAATTTATTCATTAATTAATTATAAACCCTAAATAATAATGAAGTGATTTTCATTTTCATGAAATTAAAAGACCTTATATTATATACACTGTTGATTTTGTTTTTATTGTATATGATGAATTAATGATATGACTGATGACATAAGAGCCAAAGGTGAATTTTTCAGTCCTTTAATTATTTGGTTGGTTTGTTGCTGAAGCAGTGTTTCCTACGCAACCAATTATAGCCCCCACACTTCCATTATTTACTATTAGGATTTAGGAATAGGATCAACCCCACAACATATCATCTTCTAAAATAATTCTTTATATTTTTTGTGAAGTTATGAGAGAGATAGAGAGAAGGAAAATATTATATTTTTTTTCTTGATTTTTTTCTCTCTCAAATTTTCTTATCTCTATCTCTTTCTTAACTCCATCAAGAAATGTAGAGAATTATTTTAGAGGATCCACTCTCACAATATATACATATATGTAGAAGGATACAGAGAAATCTAACAATAATAATAAGTCGTTTTAATCCGGATAAAAGTTCAGTGGTATTGTACCACTGAAATTCGGTACATTTTTTTAATCATGTAAAGTCATTTATTAATATTAATAGAAATTCACATTAATAATGACCCACCTTGAATAGTTGAACTGACTGATTGGAGGAATGTACTGAAATTCAGTACTATCGTACTACTGAACATCTACTCTTTTAATACATAATTAAATTCTTAATAAATAAATACATCTGCAAAAGCTAACATTTAATTTTCAAAATGTAGAGAAAAACTCTTTTTCATTTTATAAGAAAAACTCTATTTTAGTTCTAAACAAAAAGTAAACTCATAATAATTTTTTTACAAACATTTTCTAATTTAATATCTTAAATTTTAATCATTAAAATATTTATAAATTTGATATTTTTTTTTACTTGAAAATAATATTTATCACCTACACCTATTATTTTATTTGAGCTAACTTTATTATCCAAATTAAAATCGTCTAAAATCAGCATACAGATAAAAGCTTTGAATCAAAATATATAGGATCAAATGACAACATGACAAATACATATATTAACAATTGAGAGACTAAAATTAAAATAAAATAATGTGCTAATTAAGGAAATTCCATTTATCTGTCAATAACCAAAAATATTTTTTTCTTAAGAAATACACACAAAAATATACTTATGTAACATAGACAACTAATTTATTTATATCTTTCACATGCAACTAATATGATAGGTAAAACAATCTAATTTGATGTCTCATAAAGGAACACTCACCCACCAGTCATAGTCAAATTATATATAGGGTATGTGCTTAAAGGGTAAATAATGAATTGAAATGTACCAAACATTGGAATGGCAATGAGAGGGAGAATATGGTATACTTTGTACTCTCGCAATATTAATGCATTTCCACTCATCCAACGGTAGCTCAAGCCACTTCCACTTTCTTCATTCATGTCACCAAATGTATTTTTAAGGACCAACCAATGACTTGTTCATATCTTCCATTATATGTATTACTATATGTATGTACATACACTCTTGGACTTGAGGTGTTAAAATGAACTAATCCAATACTAGTTTTAGCATAGAAGAAAAAAAAAAATTAGGTAAAGTTCTTTATATTTTTGCTACAAGGTTCCTCTAATCATATATAATTCATTATTTACATTTTTTTTCTTCTATGATTGGTCATAAATATAAAATGTGATATTTTATATTCTCTCTACTATGATTGGTAATTTAAACACTTTTTGTCACGTGTCTTATTTATATTGAAAAATCTTATAGGAAAGATATAAAGAACTTTAGGGTATGTTTGGGAATTAAGAGGGGAGGGGAGGGGAAAGGAAGGGATTATTAAGCTTGCATATGTTATTTCCTTATTTGGGTATTAATATCTCTTCTAAAATACTCTAATTTGAGGTATCATGAATTTGTAGATAGAAAGGATGATAGAGAATGAAGAATTAATCTTCCCCTCCAATTTTTAACTTCCCAAATAATAAAAAGATATCTTGAATTTCTTTCCATTCTTTCCTTCTCCTTCTTAATCCTTAATCCAAACATACTCTTAAAGTTTACTCCTATAGTTAAGAAATAACTTTTTTGAATGGAAAAAAGAAGAAAAAAAACCTGAATTGATTTTAGGGCATGAGAACATGTTTGAGTTCACATGACTTATTATTATTATTTCTTGGCCTGATTCACATGACTTATCTGATTTCACACCAATAGGCAACTCTCTGACCATGCATGTTTGTTATGTAGGTCATAAAAAATGTTCCCTTTCCATTTATTTCTTGGTAGTTTGAAAATCCTTTTTTTTTTAGTTCGGACTCTATCATTATTAAAAAAAAAAAATTTGTTTTATAGATTATTAAGTATATTTTATTTTCCAAAAAAAATATTAAATTAATGATGATGGGTAGATATGTATAGAATGTGAACTTTTTTACTATATAATTTTTCACCATAAAAATTTTATTTGTAGAGCTTATACAATCTATTTCTTTCATGATTATTTAAAAAAAAAAATGTTTCACATATTTTTTTTATTAAAAAACCTAATAAAAAATAATGAAATCTTATACGCCCACATGTGTAATTTTCATATTTTTTTTAATAATTAGATGTAATTTTTATAAATTTATCATAAAGTTGTCTAATTAAAAAATCAATAAGTGATCAATTCATTCCTCCTATGATAGGTTCCTTTTAAAAAAAAAAAAGAAATATTTTACATATTTTATTCTTATTCAAAAAATTTATAACAAAATGCAAAAAAATGAATTCCATAAAAAAGTATTTTAATTTCATTTTATTAAGGACCGTTTAGTTATATAAGAAATTATGTAATCATTGACATAATTTCTCTATATTTTTTTAACCAAATATACTTTACTTTTTGTAATGTGATGAATTTATATTTTTGTCATTTATTTTTTTACCCACTTTATTCTTTTCTCACAATTGTCCAACGGCGCAATCTTCAGGGATCAAGTTAGGTAGTCCAAATCTTTCAGGGACGAAAATGTCAATTTCGAAATCTTTCAAGGACCAAATTGTGTATATACTCTAGTTTTTTGCCATGTTATAAGCAAATACATATCAGCACTTAACGGCCCACATGTGCATTTAATGTGCCACGTCAGCAATTCGGTTAAGTGCATTTAACTGGGCATGACTAAAGAACTAAATTGTCTAACGACGCAATCTTTCAAGGACTAAGTTGGGTAGTCCAAATCTTTCAGGGATAAAAATGTTAACTTCAAAATCTTTAAAGGACCGAATTGTATATATACTCAAGGAAAAATAATTATTGTACCCACTTTTATTTTATTCATATCATATTCTCATTTACTCCAATATTCTTTTTTTCATTACCATTACTATTCTCATTTTCTCGAACATTTATTAGTACTTAAACTAAAAGATGCATATTCCGTGTGTGAAGGAAGATGTATTCACAATCAAATATTTCGCACAAAAGTATATGGACACTTCATCAATGATTTCAAAAAAGGGGGCCACTACACTAGCTTACATTGACACTTCTATGTACTTTTTCTTTTCTATTATAATTTTTATTTCTTAAAAGAGAGAGAGGCAGAAGCCCTCTATTTCCTTTCAATAAAAAAATAAATAAAACTAATTTTGCGTCCGAATAATTTTTTATTATAATTTAGCTCAAAATAATTTTAAACGATCTAATATTTTAATTATTTTTAATATCAATTATGATTAAAAATATTTATATTATTTTTAATTTCAATTATGATTAACATAAAGTTTTTTAACATCAAACATGATTAGCGCTAAATTCTTTAATGTCATAAAATTTAAAAACGTAATATCATTAATAAATAATATTATTGACTATAACAACAATTATTAAATAACGTTATATAAATTTTTTTTAATAATAAATAATGCTAATGTTGAAATTGTACTTTTTTTGTAATTCTAAATGCTTAAACAGTTTAATAATTTTTAAAATAATTATTAGAATAAAATGAACATTAAAATTAAAAGTTAAAACTTAAAACCATTCATTTACAATCTCAACAAAGCTTAGAACACTGTAAAAATATTAAGAATATGAGTGAAACAATTATTTAATAATAAAGTTACTCATCATATATATATATATATATATATATATATCAATATGATTAATTATTTTTATTGAAATGTAAAATATAATAAATTAAAAAATAATTAAACAAATTATATATGGAGATCTCAAATTATCATATATACTAAACAATAAGAAAGTACATCGGTTTTGGTCCAAATATATATATATTGGATAATTATTTAATTTTCTCTCATATTATATAATATCTGTCATCATCAAGTTTTGAACTTATATGATCATGTGAAACTCCATGTATAATTAATGAGTTAAATTATTGCTTATTATTATAATAAATTGTGCTATGTTCATATATAAATGAACACTTTCAAAGCCAAAAATTCAATGATATGCTTGATTTAGATCAGAAGAAGGAGCACCCGTGTTCGGCGCGGCGTTGGTGCAACGGGTTAGGAGTTTGATAGATCGTCATTGGAATGCTGAGTTGGTCCATGTCTTTTGGGAAGCCAATCAAGCTGCGGACTTCATGGCAAAGCTGAGCCACTCCCTCGCAGAAGGCTTTCATGTCTTTGACTCTGATCTTAGATCTATTCTTAATACTGCTGATCTTAATGGTCCTTTGGTGCCACGTCTTTGTGTGAGTTAGGCGCTTGTAGCCTGTCCAGTTCACAAAAAAAAAAAAGATCAGGAGAGGATGCTATATATAATTATACTTTTTGTTTTTTCCCCTCTGAATTAAGTTGATATGCTTGATTTAGGTCAACTAATTAAAACCATGCTTTCCAACATGTTCTATAGACAGTAACGATGGGTGTGGGTGACATAGTGGCTGATGAAATTTTGATTAAAATAATTAAAATTAATCTGATAGCAATATATGATCATGATTTGTACGTGTCTCTCACTTATCACGTTAATTATTGACTAATTAACAAATTAATCGCATTCAAAAACGGCAAAAGAGAAAGCGATTCATCTATATACTCTTATAAAACAAAAACCACAGCTGCACACGTGTCGCATTGTCATCAATTTTCATCTCCAATTTTTTTCTTTTTCTGTCAATTCAGCAAATTTAAACCCTTCCTTAGTTTTTTTTTTTTAACCTGTCTAGCATTTAGAATAGGAAACAAAAATGTTTAACTCAATCTTTATTTATTTTTTTAAATAAGACGTAAAGGCTTAAGAATAGGAACTGAAAAGTTGATCTGAAGCTATATATATATATATATTTTAAGGGTTTATTTAATAAGTGCTAATGTTTATTTTGATTGGTGGAAAGGGGATTAATTTTTTTGAAGTTGATAAAAAATCAATCAATACATATTTTAAAAGCTTCTCATTAATTTATGAGAAACTTTAAAGAATACCCTAAAAACACTTATTAGCACAACCCATATATATTTTAATAACATATATATAGCCTCAAAACTCAATTGCACAACTTATATCATAATTTTTTCCGTAAAACGTGCTATCCAATCAAATCAATTTCTTTTCATACCTCATTAATTTTTTTTTAAATGATATGTAATTTACAATGTTGCCCTCCACTTTAGTGTTATGATTCACTTCAACTAATCTAAAATGACTAAATTATCCTCATTTTTTCAAATTCTCATCTACTAAAATTCATTTGTTGTCAGTGAATGAAAATTACTGGATTGAATCAAAGTTGCAGAAGCTTCTTCATCCGTTTTTCATCTGTTTCTCATCATCTCCATCAGTTCTCACTAAATATAAGTCCTATTTTTTCTTTTCCAGTTCATCTTCTTATTTTCTTTAGAATTTTTAACACTTATATTTAAGCTTCTTCATCCGTTTCTCATCATCTCCATATCAGTTCTCACTAAATATGTAAGTCCTGTTTTTTATTTTTCAGTTCATCTTCTTATTTTCTTTGGAATGTTTAACACTTATATTTCCAAATATTTGTTGCTTTGAGTTATATTGTTTGTTGATCTTTTTTAGTTCTTTTTTATTTTTTTCTTTGTTGTTCTCAACTTTATATATCTTGATTTTTTTTTTACTCTCAGTTAAAATGATAGAAACTTCTTAGTGTATATTTTTTGTATTTGGTCAAATTTTAGCTATATTTATTTAGGTAAATGAACAAAATCACATAATGTAGGTAGATGCAAACATCCAGTTATCTACTGTAGGTAGATGCAACAATTAATATTTTGGTTTACAAACTAACTAGATGCACAAACTCATGCTTTTGTTTGTAATATTACACTTACATATATTTATATGTGTCTATATACTCTTGCTTGCAATTAGTTATGTATGACTCTATAGTTGTCGGTTATTAATTTATAATCATATATATATTAGTACAATATAATATTTTCTTTGTAAAATATAAGTAAAAATTAAATTTAATCATTAATTAATTCTTTAAATTTTAAAATTAATTGGATTAAAAGCACCCCGTGCAACGCACGGGTCACAAACTAGTTATTTGTTATAAATTAATTAAATATACTTATAATGGTTTTGGTATATATGTGCTTGCCTTTTATGTTAATAATAGCTGTTTTAATTTATATGTTTTTTATTGGCCAAAAAAAGTTATATGGTTTTTTCTATTATAATTAAGAAAGAAATGTGAGTCCAAGAACAAGATTAATTGGAGCTAATAAATGATTTTAGAAAAGTTCCTCTCAATCTATATTCTTCTCTGGTTATTAAGCTAACACTACAAGAAATCAGATTTTTAACTACGATCAAATAACTACGGTTATATCAACCGTAGTTAGATGCCACAGTTTTTAAAATTTAACTACGGTTCCTTTGTAACCGACGTTGAAGTGAAATAGAAGTTATTGTACCACTTTTATTTCATTCACATCGCAAATCTTAACGACGGTTAATGTCGATGCTTGTGTGAAGCGTCGTTAGATCTACTCCCGACGCTAACTTTAACGACGGTCAACATAACCGTTGCTAAATCCCAAAAAAACTGTCGCTAAAAATTAATGTTTTTTGTAGTGTAAGGAAGATGTTGAGATATAAAAGGAAAAGAAAAAAAAGCATGCAACAAATAAATTGTATCTGAGTTTTGTTGACCGGCCCTTGTCTTAATATATTAATTAATGTTTTATTACATCTCATGAAATTTGTTTATATTTAAATTTTTTTTATTATTATGTTTTACAAAATTTAAATTATTCATTAAATAAATGCTCTATTAACAAATAAAATTTTAAAACATTTAGATAAAGTTTCTTATAGGTTTGTTAGGAGGTCCCTCTAATTATAAACTTCATTTTATATATTTTTTTTATAATTATATTGATTATATAAAATATCTTTTATATATTTTTTTCATTTATGATTGGTCATACAAAAACTTTTTGGCACGTTTATCTTATTTATATTAAAGAACTTATAACAAATATATAAAAATAACTTTGCGGTGTTTTTTTTTGAGGAAAACTTGGTTGTGATTGGTTGGAGTGGTAGGTACTAAGTAGATATTTCATTCCCCTTAAGCAAGATGTCGGGTTTAAGAAAAAACTTCTCCTGAAGAGCTCTACCATTATTATGTGACATCAACTAACTCGAATAAAATTACTAAGAGATTACCTCATGTGAAAAACCTAAAGAAAAAAGAAAACTTTGCCCAAGTTTATTTAATTATTTAATTAATTAATACTGTTGGAGAGCTAGATAATCTCCTACATTTTTTTTTTCGTAAAGATAATCTCCTACATATGGAGAGAGTTCTAGACAGACCTTCCACTTACTGCCAAAAGAGACAGAATGATCCTTTTTAATATATAAAATATTAATCGTTTTTCATAAAAACCCATTTAATTTAGAAATGAATTTTAAAATAATATAGAAAAAAGCTATAAGTATTAATTCTGAAATTTTCAATCCATATTAATATGTCCCTTAATTTTTAAAAAATAACAATATCATTAACGTTATTAAAAGCTATCACTATGTTTACTTTTAAAAATTATATTGTGTGGTTGAGTAGAAGGGACTCATCCATTCTTAATTAAGTGTCAGGGGTTTGATTCCTGCCTTGGGTATGGAGCAGCTTTAAATCCTTGTGCCAGCTCTCCCACCCTTCAAGGTGCCTACAATTCAACGAGGAGATTAGTCATTATGCTCAACGGTGGATATCCTGGTCTAAACAAAAAAAATCTTATCAATACTAGTTTATAAAAACAAAAGCTTATCAATACTAAAAAAAATCAATGTTAGCGTTAGTTAATTAACATTATAGTAAACAAATTATTTGTTTTTTTCTATAGAACAACAATTTGTTTGTTAATGACATTATTTTGGTCATTTCAAAGGGTTTTTGAACATAAATATACTAAATAAAAAATATATACACAAATTCAGCCACATTTAAAAATTATCTACAGATATATACCATTTTTACTGTGCACATTGAAAAGCGCCCTCAATGAAGGCGTTTTTCTTGTCAAAAATTACGATGAGGGTGTTTTTCAATGTGCACAATAAAAATAGTATATATCTGTAGATAGTTTTTAAATGTGACTGAATTTGTGTATATATTTTTTATTTGATATCTATTTATGTTCAATAACCCATTTCAAAGTCTAGACACCAAAAAAGAAAAATAAAGATTCCCCAAGAAATAATATGCTTCTGCACAGAGAATCAAGAAGTGAGCAATAACGGTTGTCCTTTGCAAGAAGTTGTTAATAACATTATACTTGATTTAAATAACTAGTTGTTAAAATAATTAATCTTGTATTATTAAATACGAGTGGGTAGCAAAATCAATACAATATAATTTACAAATCTTTTAAATATTCAAATATTTGAACTCGGACCGTGCTTAAAAATGAAATTCAAATGAATTATATCTTTCTTTTTTTAAAAAATATGACTCATTAGTCATTACATATAAATTTATTTAAAAAAAATACAAAACAAGATACATTAAATATAGTAAATTCAAATTATCAAATATATATTATATTTACCCCATCTTCTCTGGCTTTGATTCTAGAGGTTGATTGTGGGAGGGATAGCAGAGAGGGTACTATATTATGGTTAATTGTTATTTTTATTAATAAAACATTCTTTTTCTGCCCCCCAAAAAAATGTTATTTCTAAATTTTAGATCTTCATAAGATCAGGTATACATATTTATTAAATAATTATAAATAACACAATTACCTTATCATTATTTTAATTTAAAAATATTTCTTACATATTCTTAAAAAAATGTTTATTATATATATTAATTGATGAATTAAAGAAGAAGAGGTGGTTGAGAACAATAAGTACATGAACATGTGCTTTGAATTCAGTTTTGTGCATGTGGAGCACAGTGGCTCTTCCTATGTGATGGATGGAGATAGAAGAACCCATACAACAACACTCTTCATTCTTGAATCTTGATATTTTATTTGGGTGAGTTTACGATGCAACTTGTTGTCGATAAGATTGTGACATGTGAAAAATTGTATTGTATCTCAAGTCATCCTACGCACATGTCACAATCCTATCGACTGAAATTACATTACATGCATGCAACAAGCTGCATCATAGACTCGCCTATTTTATTTTCTTCTTCGCATTTATACTTTATGTTGACCACTACTAGTCCACGTACTATACATTAATTAATTTTTTTCTTTCATTTCTCTATTTTTATTTTTATCATTAATCAAATTCTGAAATGCTCAGAGCCGGTAGCCCTGTATGCATTTGAAATACTAACCAATTTTTTTTTAAAAAAAAAGAAAATTAAGTTTTGTTAATATTGTTATATAGCCCTTATTCAAACAACTAATTGTCAAACTCAATGAGTGTGATTTGGTAAAACACACTCATTCATTTTTAATCAAAGTTTAAAGGCAAAAACATTAAAAACTTTACAAATACTAAAATATAATTAGTATAAATTTTCTGAGACAAAATTATAAAAGCTTTATAAATTTATAAGATCCACATGACACAATTCCACTAGTTAACAAAATGTTACATCTCATGCAACTTGTCTACAAATTGATTCTAGACAAACCCACTTCTTGAGATTTTTCTTTCAAATTTCTTCACAGGTATTCTTCTTTCGAGGCAATTTTATTTTAGATATTGTCAGACACAAAATATGATTATCTTTCTATCAACAGAAGTTGGATCTAGTAGAAGGAACTAGTCCCTCACAATGTGATGAACTCATGTTCGAATCCTCGTTAAAAGAGATACCCACATTTAGGGTTCGATAATGCCTCGAACGGGATTGTCTCTAATAAAAAAATACTTGTGAAAAAAAAAAAGATAATCTCTCTTAATAAAAATTTGAACTCAAATTCATCATGTGATGAAAGATTTATTTTATTATTTTCATTAGACTAAATCCTATTGTTCAATTGTTAGGGTTGAATCGAAGAAGAAATGAATAGAAAGTGACGTGTGTTCATAGGTGCGCCTTTAATACAAGATGCATAATTGGAGGTGCGTACTGTTGAGTCACGACCTTGAAGTAGTTGAGAAATTGTTTTCTAAAGCAAAATCAGTGTTATTATTAATATCCAAATTAATTACAGTAAGGGATGCCCACAGATTGTACGTACGCATTAATTAATATTTATTAATCAATTATATGATTAGTGGACTCACAAGTTTCCATTAATTACTTTGGTTACTTGGCAATTCTACATGTTACATCATTATTATAATGTTGGGCCAAAAGAAGACCTTTTCACCCATTAATCAAATTAAATTAATAAATAAATGAGATTTGAATTTAGTAGAAAAGACTAATCTATCGTAATATAATGAATTTGAGTTTGAATTCTCACTAATAGAGATGTTCACATTTAATGTTTGACAATGTCTCAAATAAAATTATTGTTAATAGAAAAATATCGTAAAAAAAAAACTAAATTAACAAAGAATTGAAGCTTTATAAAATGTGATGTGATCTCATGAGATGGTTAATGCCACAATCTTGGTTTTCATTTCAGTCACACATCCATGACAGTTTGA
This sequence comes from Senna tora, assembly GCA_014851425.1. Classification (NCBI taxonomy): domain Eukaryota; kingdom Viridiplantae; phylum Streptophyta; class Magnoliopsida; order Fabales; family Fabaceae; genus Senna; species Senna tora. Next base: position 691,220 of record CM026268.1, on the reverse strand, counting down.
CACAACCTAGCTAGAAATACCTCTAATATGTTTCCATTGAATTTGTGAAAATAATTCATCATCAATTTTGAGTTGGCTCCCATTTATGTCTTTATTTATTTCATTTGAATTTGATCGATGTTTAGTCTCTAATTAAGGATGTATTTGGGAAAAGTCAAATGAAAAATGTTACTTCTTTTAAACAAACCTAATTATCTAAATTGTAACAAAAAGAAAATTATTGCCCTGCGAATGGTGGTTTAAACATTTTTTTCACTTCCTCATCTCTTTTCAGCCATCCAAAACTACTAATTATTTCAACCAATTAAAATATCCGATTTCTGATTTTTGAAAATAGTGTGTTTAATACTTAAAAATCTTGGACTTACTTTTTATTAGTTTTTAAACAATTAATGCACATTTACATTTTTTTCGTCTTTCTTTTATTTTATTTTATCTAATTTAATCATAAAATATACAGGCAAAAATAGTTTTTTTTTTTAAACTTTATACTAATTTTCAAGTTCATTCTTAAAATTTCTTCTTGTCAATTTTATCCTAGAAGTTTCAAATGGTAGTTGATTTTGTTTTCAAAATTTTGAATTTTATCCTAATATCTAAAGTCATCCAAATTGTTAATGTCAAATGATAACATTAAAAATAGAAATATAATATTAATACTAGCCCATCAGTCAAGATAATTCATATTCTTAATATCAAGAAGCAACGTTTTTTAAATGATGAACTAACATTAATATAAACAAATAATGTCATATTGAGTGATGAATTAACGATAATATTACATGCGTAATGTCATGTTATCATTTGTAGTTAATAATTTAAATGATCTTAAGTGTTATGATGAAATTTAAAACTTTAAGAACAAATTTCAAATTTTTGACAACAAAATTGACTGTAGAAAAAAATTAAAGATAAAATTAAAATTTAGTATAGAGACAGTTCAGCATCACTAATTTTCCCCAAATATATTTATAGGGAGGGATTTACTATTTAGCTTGAGAAAAAGAGATTTTGTCCAAAAGCAATAATGCAGATTGCAGACACAATTAGAGAGAAAACAACATCCTATCTTGAATCAGATAAACTGTAACCCACATACATAGCTCTCATGTCAAACTATCAAACTCAAATTGCTTAAATCTTATCTTAAATTGGTAAATTATCTCAAGTTTCTTCTCTCAACTATTTTTCTTAATCTACCGTAAAATAGATGTCAAATGTCATGAAGTCCACAAACAAAATTGTTCATTTGGGTCCAATTCCAATGTTTAGAATTATTATGAATCTGTAACTAGAACTCAATCAAACATGAGAATGACCTACATCCACCAAACTCATAATGATGATAGAAACCAGTACAATTCACAGCTCAATAAACACTGCCTGATTCAAACGAAATGATTCATGAGGAACATGAAGGCAATCAAACATTCAATTATAACATCATTTGATTCAGCAGAGATCATTCTTCTATTCAGATAAGAATGAACCAATTTACTCATTTTCCTTTTCTAGGCGCTTTATTTACAGACAACTTGGAGTTGGGGAGTCATTTACAATTATTCTTCCCCTACCAACATCATATTCATTTCAGTGGTGTTGTCACAAGAATGGTGCTTTTTCTATAATGGAATGAAAAATCAACCAACGCCTGCTAACAAATTAATCTAATTTTGATGGTGTGTATTTGCCTATAACACTACCTCTCGAATTCTATGATCCTCTTCCAACTCGAGTTCTTTAATTAGCCTTTCGATCTGCTTTCTATAAACCGGCATGAAGTGATCGCTTATCATGGTCTGAGAAAGTCTGAGCTTACTATACAAAGATCTTGAAGTTAGAAAAATCCCAATCTTGGTCTCATTAGTCTGGCTGTTGTCTGAACTGGTAGAGGTTGGGCTAACTTCATGCTCAGACTCTGCTGGGTTAGAGTTGAGGGTAACAATGTGCAGTATCCTTCCTGGAGGGAAGAATCTGTGAGCTTCCTTCACTTTTGGAGCCAAACTTGGGGTCTGGCTTTTAGTTACATTCTCCATGGCTGCTTCTTCTTCTTCTCTTATCTCTTTCACCACATCAGCCTCCTCTCCTTCGGTTCTGTCATACAATTCATGTTCCAGTTGTTGCCACAACTCCACTTCATTCATCCAATCCTCAGGTCCTGCTTGGCTCCTCATATCATCACTGTCGTCAAGATCATCCTCCACATCAGCATCTCGATTCATTTCACCGGCACATGGGCGTTCATTCTCAGAAGACCACTCTCCTACAGATGAAGATACAGGCAAGTCCATGTTCTGAACAGCAGTCCCATGCTTGAACTTCTTGGAAGACAAAAGTGGTTCAGAACTATTTTCAATGGTAGAGGATGAACATTTAGAAAAATTTGCCTCTTCTATAGGCTTTGATTGTGCATCCATGACTCGGCGACGGGGGCCTATGCATGACCAAGAGGATAGGTCAAGGGCAGGACGTCTCCATGCTGCCTGAGCCATACTTTGGGCCCTCCTCATAACAACCTGTAGTAGTTCAAATTTCAGATCAAGTAGAAGCATGTAATGATATGATATAGTGACAATTCTAACATAACCAGACTGAACAGTTCAACTATCACCTTTAGAACAGAACTAACAAAATTTAAAAATAATTCTTCCAAACAAAAATTATTAAAGAAGTATAGTTGGTACTTGGTACTACCTTTTCTCGAGAGCAGATACCAAAAATAATATTGCCAATTACATTAGAGAGAAAACACATTGTTGGTGTCCATATAACAATAAGAAAATTACCTGGGTACCATTTGAAACTGGTCGCAAAATTGCCCCAGCCCCAGCAACCGTCGCTCTGGCAGTGGCAATGGATGGGAGGCGAGACCCCAATGCTGAAGCAGAACGGTAGACTGTACTGAGGATTCTTGTCTGCTCAATTTGATTCCTCAAGTCATTTATCCATGCTGATGCTGTCACCTGCAAATTGAACAAATGAATTTCAAAAACTAAGGAAGCAGAACTGAAAAAAATTATGAACCACAAACACAATCTTCCTGCAAATGATATAAAACCAAGACTTAAACTTTGAGTCCCAAGAAGGCAACTTAATCAGTTCCAATATGACTTTATGCTAAAGACTTTGACTTCACGAGAGGGTTAAAACATTAAGAACTCTCCTTAAAATATCCCAGTTTTTTTTTCAATGCACTGCCAACACAATCCCTTTGGGCTGTAGAAATAGCTATCCTTAAAGTAACCCTCACTTGAATTATAACTTCATGCTATCATCAGTCATCAAAATACCTTAGTCTCTGAGGTTATGTTAATTAGTAACTACTATAACTTAAATCTAACCAAAAGCAGTGCCCAAAGATCATGTCTTCCGAGTTCCGACTGATAGACACTGGCAAACAAGCATTGCTAGGTATGACTTACTCGTCTATAATACAAGACTATAACAAGATTTTCTAATCTCATAAAACTCCACAAAATAAAACATAGATGTTAAGGTTCACAACCTCAGCACGCAGGTCATCCACAGAAGCAGCAGAGAATGTAGGCACCAAATCAGCTCCATTTACAATAGAAGTAATAAACTCATTGCCTGACTCTGCCAACTCCCAAGTCATACAAGCGCCTGCAAGAGTTAAGCAATCAGCAACAAGTAGCAATAGTAAATGTGAACAGATACTTTAACAGTAATACTAATATCTATCCTTAAGATTAAGGTAGAAGCAGAATCATATATGAATCATGAAGTATAAGGCAATACATGTATGTAAACTTTTAAAACAAACCTGGAGCAAATGTAACACATGTAGTCACTGACAGTTCCTTTTGCTCTCTTAATATATATGTTAGAAGTGCTGCTGTGCCTCCACCCAACGAATGACCTACAATCTACAGCTGATCATTAGATCAGGAAAGACAACAGGAAGACCAACTGCAACATCTGTTAAAACCTAACTCTTGAAAAAGAAAAAAAAAGCCTCTAGATAATCAAATAACAGAATTAAAAAGGCTACAGGGAAGAAGATGTAATCTTTACCTTAACTTTATAGTCAGGATTTTGGCTAAGTGCTTCAATAAGACAAGGAGTTGCAAGCTTTGCAATCCACCGAGCAGCTGCAGCCATTCCACAATGTGCATAACCTAATACCAAATCACTAACACCTCCCTCATGCACTACAGTGTGATGAAACGGTACCACAGCTCCTGTAGCAGCTGTTAGAGTATCCTTGATACTGTGTGTACCACGAATCAACAAGAGAAAACATCTTGTCTTATGATCAGCAATTACCGTAAATGCTGGCTTCAAAATCTGCACCAAAAATAACCAGAAAATTTAGACAAACATAATCATCTGGATCCAAAAAATCGTAGACAAAATGAACCCCTCAGAATCCAAAATACAAGTGTTCAACTCTTTGAAAGCATTTTCATCTCTTTAAAACAAGAGCATCTGTTACTTCAGCCATCCATCCATCCGTTAAAGGAAGTGAACGTAACATAATTGGAACAGAGTAACCTGAAAATTGAACAAAGACTTACTCCTGCTTTTGGCTCTTGAAGGAGAACATTCTCTTCGGTGTAGCCAGTTTCTTTCAGAAACAAAGGAAATGGCTTCTTTGAAAAATGCCAGCAGAGTGTCAATAAATTTAAGAGATATTTAAGTTCAGCAGTAATCTCAGATCCTTTCAGCTGTAAACTATCTCTACCACCAAATACACTGTCAACAAGGAAGTTGCCCTGCAAAGTTTGACCGTGAATTTGTGATATTTAAAATTGTACGAGTACAAAGTCAAATTATATATATATATATAAAGTTCTATGAGTACAAAGCATCACACCCACATAGTCCAAAGCATTCTGCAGGTCATAAAGGAAAGGTAAAGCTCTGTGAAGTGTGAACATATAAAGTTCCATAACTTAGTTTCCAAGCTGAAGTTCATACTTGCACAGAAACAAGGACCACAAATTAAAACCAGATACAAGATTACAATAATCGAATTGTGGTTTAAAGCAAAAAACGTATGCAGACAGAATTGGGGGGAAAAAAAGAACGCAGAGGAGCTTTCTGGCTGTGTAAGCTGACACAAAGACTGGGTCACAACTCGCACCATAATTACACAGGACCAGTCACAGCTATACAACAGTATCATAATTCCAAGAAGTTTATGAACACAAAATAAGGGTCACTTGAAAATTACAGAATTCAGGATTCTATCTAAACAGTTCATTCTCCAATCTACCTAACCTATATTCCCCCAAACAGTAGAAACTATAGAAACAGCAAGTTGATCATGTAAATCATATGATTAATTTGTTAATCTAAAACTGCTCCCCAAACTTACTTTGGTGCTTCCACAAAACACAAATTTCTAATGCTTTACAGTTGAACAACACAGGACATTTACAAAGAAGAAAATTCTCTTCACCTGTCTCTTCAAGAGAAAGCTTATACCAAATGCCAAATCCCCAATGGGCCACTTCCCAAGAGTCTCTGAATACGTAAATCGGAGAGTCTCTGACAGTGTTGATATTGTCTCCAACCATGTAGCTGGGGCTTGGATTAACCTATGAGAAACACGCTCAATTCCTAATGGCAGATTTGTGGATGCATCACTACAACAATCTTCTTCTTCATCATCGTCTCTATCGCTTGTGTCAGACTCTAATTTCCGATTCAATGTGTAGTATAAGAGAGCAGCTGCACCGGCTGCAGTAGCCATGGTTGCAGTTGCCATGATTGTACGATCCCTATAATAATAGATAACATAACTCCAATAAATAAATAAAGATTTCTGTAAGCACTTGTTTAAAAATTATTTTTTTAAAAAAAACTTGAACATCATATCCCAACTTCATATCCTTCGTCTTCCATTATTCCATGTATGTTTAAATAAACTAGAATTAATGAAAATTGTTTTAACATCAATCATGAATACAGAAACACGCTTCATTTCCTGAAATTATGAACTAGTATAATATACTCAGAAAGGAAATGTTGTAGATAGGTTAAGTGCAACATTTTCCGTTCTCAAAGGCGTTCGAACGACAGAAACTTGACGAAGCGCGCGAGAGAGGATAATTTGAATCAATCCATCAATAAAATTGACCGAAAAACCATCATCAGGCTTTCCGAAGGAAAACAAAAAAACTCTTAGAAACAAACCAATTAACTAACGAAGGAACCTGAAGAACATGAAGAGAAGCTGAAATCCAAAACCCTAAAAATGAAAAAGCAGAGGATGAGAATAGGGGCGAACCTGAAATGTTCCGATTTTGGCAAAAATAGGCTGGTCTTAGACTCAGAGGCATCAGAGATTATACTGAAGCATCTAATTTTAACAAATGAGATTTTCAATTTCTGTTAGTCAGTAAAATTATTATTATTTTCTCTCTGATCAAATATGAAAGATTTGCGCACGCAGACTTTGTTGATTCTGGAAGAAGCTTAGCCAGGAAGAAAGTTATGTATTGTTATTGTATTGTTATTACTTTAATTATAATCAGAAAATTATTTAGTGGAAATTAAGGGATACGTGGCGATTGAATTGAATGATGAAGAAGCGAGGTTGAAGGCTGAAAGAAGTAAACTGAAGTAACAAGTCTGAGAATATAGGCGAGGCGGTGGGGATCAGGCGGTTATTTGTTCTACCATGCATGCAAGTGCAACTATGCAACCATAGTCCTAGTGCTTTTTAATTATTATTATTTTTTCCTTTATAAGATGTTCTAGTGGCAGTTGGTGGATTTTAAATATTTGTAGTGAAAAAAAACTTAAAAATTAATTAATTTCACAAATAAATATATTTTAATAAATAGTTCATGAATTTTAAAATTTTAAGAGCCTGTAATTTTTTTTTGGCACACGATTTTTAAAGTTTTATTTTGATTAATCTGAATTTGATCGAGATCGCATATTTAGATGCAGTAGATATATTTTTTAACGGGTTAACTGCATTCACAAGATTTTAAATTTGACACTGAATTAATTATTTATTACTTAGACCAATTTTTCGTTAGTACAACTTTATGTCAAATAAGATAAGAATAAAATGAAATGAAAAGTCAACACTAAATAAAAGCTTCTTAAAATAATATTAATTTGATAGATTACTTTTCTCAAAGTCTCTATCATAATTTTATTCCATTATCATATGTCTTTTTTACATGAATTCTAAAAGTAAAATTAAGAATCAAAATAAACACAACCTATACACAAAAATATATAATTAAAAGAAAGCTAGAGAGAGAAGAAGAATAATTTCTTTTAAAAAAATTTAAATCTACTTTGATTTTTAGGTCAAACTTTTTTTGGGCTGGATGAGAGTTCCCATATAATCCTTCCTTTTTGACTAGTTTGCTTGATATTTGCCCAAAAACCGCCTTGGGAAAGAAAGAAGTGGAAAGTGCTGATATTGACCTCATGTCACTGTTTTTCATTTTTTGTGTACAAACACTTCTTTTCAGTCATTCTTCACTGAACAACGTTAGAGAAATTAAACAAATTTACAATACCAATTACCTAAAGCTTTTGAAGAAAATTAAGCATTAAACAAGTAAGCTTTCTGAAGCAAAAAATTGATGCATGGAAGGAAAGGGATCAATGGATGAGTTAGTGAACAAAACTAAACTCGCTTCTTTCTTCAAGGTCTTAGTCATGCAAGATTTCTCCACCCAATTGGTTAGTCTCATCATTTCTTTTCTTTTTTTATTCATGATTCAAGGACTAAATTGAAAAGATTGTATTTCTTCTTTTGCCATTTTAGTATTATTCTTGTGCTATTTCTGTGTGTTACAGCAAATACCAAGGGCATTTGTGAAGAGATTTGGTGAACTCATTATCATGTCAAAGCAATTTCAACTTAAGACAGCTGATTCTGGAAACTTCTGGAAAGTTGAGGTGGCAAATGCTAATGAACGCATGTACTTCCAGAAGGGTTGGGAGGTATTTGTGAAAGACAATAAATTGGAATATGGGGATTTCATAACTTTCAAGTATGTTGGGAATTCAGCTTTCAAAGTGAAGATGTATGGGTCACATGGGTGTGAGAAGAAATTAGTTCATGTTCATCATCATCATGTTGAAACCAGTAGTAATGAAGAAAAAAGGAAGAAAGTAGTAGAAGATGAAGTGGAAGATGTGATTGAGATGATGAAACAAAATAAGGCAAGATCATTGAGAAATCAAATTCCTCCTAGCAAAAGAAGGAAGGGCTCAGCAGATAAAGAAATTCACAGCAAAAATAAGGAAGTCATTCACATTGACTTGGATACTTCTGTTCACAATGAAATTGGTAAGCCTTCTTGGCCCCTACAAAAGCAATTTATTTTACTTTTTATCTTTTTAAAAAAATATATTTGTAGATTTTGTCTTTGGGAAAGGTACATCATAGATGATAGACTAAAGCCATTAAAAAATAAAACATTATTTAATTTGCACACTGAATTAATATTTGTTTATTTTATTTATTATGTGAACTTTCAGGTTAGAAAAGTGAAAAATTGAATTATATAGAGTAAATCATTAAGTTGGTTTTTGAAAAATTAAAATTGTCCTAATTTAGTTTTTGAAAGATGCAAAGGTCTAATTTAGTCTCTAAAAGATATTTTTTGTTCCAATTTGGCCATTTTTAATTTTTTCGTCAGTTTAATAAACTGTCAATGACACGTGGACAGGTGATATATCCCTTCTCTGTATATTTTACCTCGCCATGTCACTTGTACACATATCACTGGCCGTTTATTAAACTGACAATAAAACTAAAAATGACTAAATTTGGACAAAATATCATCTTTTAAAGACTAAATTAGGCATTTACATTTTTCAAGGACTAAATTGGAACAATCATAATTTTTCAGAGACAAACTTGATGATTTACTCTAAATGTTATTAGTCATTGTGGAGTAATATACCAAATGACTTAGATTTCCTAAAGTGCATGAAGCACACAATCTGATGAGAATTGATATTTGTGTGTGTATTGTTACACTCTCATCCGACGGCTCAGATTGTACACTTTATACACTTGCACTTTAGCGGATCCAAATCCCGATTTATGCACCTAATTAAGAACTTCTCATTAACAAATGAGTACATCATAATTTTAGTCCATGAAAGATGTAAGATGTCTCAATTAAGTCCCTAAAAGATGAAAAAAGTCAAGTTTAGTATTAAAAGATGTAATTTGTCTTAATTTAGTTTTTGAAATATAGAAATGTCAAATTTTATACTTGAAAGATACAATTTGTTTAATTTAGTCTTTGAAATTTTTTTTATTATAATAGGCAAAAGCCATTAACAAAATGATTTGAAGGAATTGTGAAAAAATATTGGGATGATGAATTTGCAGAAGATTGCAAAGGATTTGTGAAGAAACAAAGCATGAGTGGAGAAGTAGAAAAAGGGGAGAGTCATAGTGCTTTCGCTCTTGAAGAGGCCAACAGATTCAAATCCAAGTATCCTTCCTTTCATGCTGTTATCACTCATTATAACGCCAAATTCTGTTTGGTATGGACTTACAATATCCATTTAAAAACTTAGATTGAAATATTGGATTCACATATAAAAGTTTAAACTAAATTCAAAACATTGACTAAAACGTCATTTTGGTCCCTCACTTATGTCACTTTTCTCAATTTGGTCCCTCGCAGCTTGAAATGTTATCAGTTTGGTCCCTTACTGATTCACACTGTTAATTTGGTCCCTCACAAATCAAAACGTTACCAATATGGTCCCTCAACCAACCGTTTAAATACTTAATAGAGTTGATGATGAGCATAATTAACTCCTCTACAAGAAAAGTAATCCAAGTTTTATATTATACTAAAGTTGATGACGTGTGTAATTAACTTTTAAGTAATTAAAGTACGGTTGGCTAATTGCGAGACCAAATTGACAACGTGAATATGTGAGGGACCAAATTGATAACATTTTGATTTGTTAGAGACTAAATCTACTGAGTGAATATGTGAAGGACCAGATCGACAAGATAGACATCTGTGAGGGACCAAAATGATGTTTTAGTCTATAAATTTTTTAAATTTATAATTAAAGAGTAGTAGGTTGGATGATCATAATGTTGCTTGGGTGCCATGTGAATGCAGTACTTGCCATCAACGTTTTACAGAAAACATGTGAAGAAGGAGAAGATTGAAAAACAGAACATAAAACTAGAATGTTCTGGAAGAGTGTGGAATGTGGCATTGATAAAGAATGGAAATGGGCAGCCCAACTATGCAAAACTGAGTGGAGGTTGGGGAGCCTTCTGCAAAGACAACAAGCTCAAGGTTGGTGATGTTTGTGTGTTTGAATTGAGGGAAAATGCTCATTTGAAAGTGCATATTTTCAGAGGGAAAGTGAGTTCTAGATTATGTGAGACTTAATTATTACAATATTTAGTTAGGAGTGTACAAGAGATGTTGTTGAAGTTGCTATGGTAATTATTTATGTTGGAAAAATGTGTTTGTGATTAAGATATTTACAAAAAGGTTGGCATCTGGACAAGGACAATGTATGTGTTATTTGGATATTATGATACTATGTTGTTTTGTTATCTGTATATATATGGCTTTAGATTTTTTGGTATCATAAAAATAAAGTATAACATTAAAAAAATAATGAGTAAAACATCATTTTAGTCCTTTTTAGATAGCACATTTCTCAATTTGGTCCTTCTTAGATGATCTTTTTCAATTTAGTCCTTTTTAGATTAATCCATTATCAATTTGGTCCTTGTCGTTAAAATTACTAACGGAGTTAGCTGAAGTGGATAATTTGGGGTAAATTTATAATTTTTAAATAATAGTAGGGCTTTTTAATGTAATTATTTTGGGGCAATTTTGTAATTTTCACAAATTTAAAAAAAAACATGGTACCATTTTCAATTTGGGAAAATTATAAAATTTCCCAAAATAATTACATTAAAAAATCCTCTTAATATTTAAAAATTATAAAGTTACCCCAAATTATCCAACTCAACTAACTCCGTTAGTAATTTTAACGGTAAGGACCAAATTGATAACTGATTAATCTAAAAAGGATTAAATTGAGAAAGACCATCTAAGAAGGACCAAATTGAAAAAAATGTTATCTATAAAGGACCAAAATAATATTTTACTCAAAAAATAATTATCTAACCTCACTTTCTTCCACTAAAATAAAAAATATTATTCGAAGATGTCTAGTAACGTTTATGGATATCAAAATGGGCTGATCCATGGCTAAGGGTTTTGTCTTTAGTGGATTGGACCGAGCTTGGCCCATTTTTGGAGGATGAGCAAAAAGCACTAGTTTAATCCAACCATTCAAGGGCTAAAGACTAACCAATCCATAGACTTTTTCTTTTTTGTTTTATATTTTTAAGATATAATTTATTTTGTTTGATCCAATATCAATATATTATGAATACATATCCCTTATAATTTTTCTTGGATAATTCTACAAAGATTTTTTTGAAAACTAAGTATTTTTATAATTTTATAACTTAAGGAAATTTTTGTATATTTTAAAAAAAAAATATAATTTATTTAATTTTTTAGAATGAGATATCGTGGAATCAATCACTATTTGAAATATTATAGTGTTTTAATTGCTGTATATATATAATTGTGAGATTTTTAAAGATGGTAAATCCTAACTTTTTCAAATAAAAATTTATAAAAAAATAGAAAAAACAAATAAAAGCCTCAAAGACCTTCTGTTTTCATCGTTGACCTTTTTTTCCCATAATACCCTTGGGAGTTATTTTTGAGACCAATAAAAAAGAGGAGAAAAGTAACATGTTTGTTAACATTGGATTTACTGACAATTTTTAATAATCTCAAAGACTAGTTCACAACTCTTATTTCTTTTAGTTAATTTAATATAATCATAAAAATAAGAATTTATCTAATAAGTGTTCTAGGACATTTATTAAGATTTTTTCTCATCGGTTAAGAGAAAACATATTGTTTTGAACATAATAAAAAATCAATAACAATAATTTTTAAGCTCTCTCATTGATTGAAATAAATCCTTAAACAATGTCTAAAGGCACTTCTTAGCAAAATCCTAAAAATGAAATTATGATGTTTTAAAATTTCTTATGAAAATTGAAAACACATTAATATTTTGAAATGTGGAAATTAAACCCATGTCTTCTTTTTTTTTCTTTCTATTTTTGATATTACCCATGCCTTGGAGAATTGCATTTTGGACAAGTCAAATTTCTTTCATTTTTGTAAACAAATTTAATAGAGGGTATTTTGGTAAATTAAGAAGGTGGTTTCCCAGCAGAAAGAAAGAAACGGGTGGGCTTGCTTGTCCAAGTCAATGAAACTGCTTGCATTTGTTGTAACGAACGACGATGGGAAAAACATACATACATACATACAGCCTGTGTTCTTGTACGTTCTCATGCATATGGCTAGGGAGTAGGGAGGCATGCGTCCCTAACCATATGAGATTAAAGGATAAAGGATAAAAGGACAAAGAATATAATTTTGGTCTCTAAAAATATAATTTGTTACAATTTTGTATTTAAAAGATTAAAATATCAAATTTAATCTTTAAAATATGCAAGTTTTTTTTTATATTTCTTTATCTGAGTTCTACTTTCTATCTCCTTCAAAACTTTTTTTTTCAAGCTTTCATCTTTTTGCAGAAAAAAAGTAGTAAATTTTTCAGGTCCAAGGCTGGGCCTGAGGATCTAAATATTTGATGGGTCTGGGAATGGGTATCAAATTTTATGCTTGGCTGGGGATGGAAAATGCAGTATGCTAGTATCTTTTCCGGACCCTACTCATTGCCATCCCTATTCACATAAAGTCACTTATATGTTAAAGTGCATGAAGTGCGCAATATGAGTTGTTGGATGAGATTGTTATAGTACGAACACGAATCTCAAAATTTTCACACCGGACAATAATTATATATTTACTAAAAGAATTAACTCAAGAAAAATGAAGAAGGGGGACACATGAGACAATTATTTATTTACTCACACATACATACACTCTAAATCACCTCCCAAGTCCCAACACTGAAGCAAAATTCTCAGATTCTTTCTTTTGGAAAAGGAAATGGCACATAACAATACTATACTCCCTTCCTTCTTCAAGCCCTTAGTAGCTGAACACTTCAAAACCCAATTGGTAACTTCTTCTTGGTTTTATTTTGTGTTTTCTTTTGCCATGTTTCAGTTTCGTTCATTCATTCATTCAATTAATCATTCTTGACTATTGAATATTAATGTTGCATTATTATTGTGGTGCATGTTTGTTTTTGTGTAATAGCAAATTCCACAGTACTTTGTGAAGACATTCACTGAACTTTTTATGTCAAACAAATTTTGCCTTCACACTCATTCTGCCTATCACTCTTGGGAAGTTGAGGTGGAAAATTTTAATGAACGCACTTATTTTACAAAAGGGTGGGAGGAATTTGTGAAGGACAATCTTTTGGAATTTAAGGACTTGATAGTTTTTGAATATGTTGCTCCTTCAAGTTTCAAAGTGAAGATGCATGGGCCACATGGATGTGGGAAGAGAGTTGAAGCTGAAAAAGAAAAAGAGAGTCCAAAAATTCTTAAGAAAAACAAAAGGAAGACAGTAGAAGAGGAAGAAGAAGAAGAAGAAGTGATGAAGAAGAGGATGAAACATCAGAAGGCAAGAACATCTATACATCAAAATGAAAATGGTAAGCCATCATCTTCATTGTCTTCAAACCAAGTTGAAAATGATATTTCTTTGAAACTGAAATGGAACATCTGTTTGTTTCCTTCTTTTCTAGCTAAATCAAAATGCCATAATAAATAAAATCCATGCTCAGATTATTCTACATCAACTTTGACAAATTGTCTAGTTTATTGTGGTAGGCTTTCTTTTTCATGCTATAGTATATCATTTTGTTACTTTTTGAAAGAAGAAACAGAGTCAAATATCAATTAATGTGAAAATGTGCTAAAAATATTGGGACTGATGAATTGCCAGATGATTCCAAAGATCATGTGAAGAGGAGTATTAGTCTTGCTCAGGAAGAAGCAAGGAGGTTCAAATCTAACCATCCTTTCTTTAAAGTTGATCTCCATCCTTCTTCTTATGTCAATTCTTTCATGGTATATATATTCTTGGATCCATTCAAATATTACCATAATGTTTTTTAGTTATATATGGAATTGAAATAATAATTAAATAATTGTGGGATGAGCAGTACTTGCCAACCAAGTTCTACAAGACCTATTTGAAGGGAAAAGTAGGGAAAGTGAACCTTGAAGTTTCAGGAAGAGTTTGGAGTGTAGGAATTATTAGTGTCAATAGAAATCGAAATTCCAAGTGCAACTCTGCCAGATTAAGTAGAGGTTGGAGAGCATTTTTTGAAGAAAACAAGCTCAAGGCAGGTGATGTTTGTATCTTTGAAATCAAGAAGAAGAAGAAGAGGAGCAATTTTCAAGTTCATATTTTCAGATGTTGATTTTGAGTTTTTGTTTGTAAGGTACTCACTACTCACTAGTTTATTAGTAATTTAGAGATTATGATACTAATATTTATGCCTCTCATGATATCATGAGTTATATATATATATATTTTGATACAAACATGAAAAATTACAAAATGGTCCAACTTTCACTAAATACAGCTTGAAGCCTCTTATCCTTCTTGTATATACCCAGAGGGCAGATCTCATTAATTGTGCTTGATAAACTACCAAATAGCACCAATAATTACTAGTTTAACATATTTTATGTGTTATTAACGATTTTCATTTTAATTTCATATATAAAAGTAATAACAATTAAATTCTTCTTCTTTTACTTCATATATAGTAGGAAGAGAGTGTGCATGATTGTTCCGTAGGACAATGAGCAGCGTCCTTTTTGTACGGAGAGGTACACAAAGCCAATACTACTTTTTTTAGAGCGTCATTTCAAAATATTAAGAATTAATATTAAACTTTATATAAACGTTGAGGATTAAAAGAGTAATTTGTCTTTTTTTTTTTAATCAAAGAGGTTATTCAGTTTTTAGTTTCATTAAATTCAATATTTCTCTCCAATGATATTCTCAAAAAGAAAAAAATTCTCTCTATGATTGTCCTTTCTTTATCTCTTGCTTTCTTTATGCGTTCTTAAAGAATCTTTTCTTAACTAACTTTTTTTTTCTTAATTCCATACGGGTATTAATATGAATTTTACTTGTAAGTTGTAACTTTAATATCGCTTACTTTTTGTGCAATCAATGATTTGTTTTTCAAATTTCACATATTTATTAATAACAAAATTTCTTCCCTTATTTATGTGTAATGAACGATTTTGTTAATTTTACAAAAGTATTAAGATAATATTTCTTGTTTAACTTTATCTTCCCTTATTATTCTAACTTCATATGATATTGATTAGGGGTGTTTAAAACCGAACAAAACTGATACTCCGAAACCAAACCGAACTAATCTAAAACCGACAAATTTGCGGTTTTGTTCGGTCTGAAAATTTTGATTTTTTGCGGTTCGGTTCGGTTTTCGGTTTTAACATCTGTGTAACTGAACCGAACCGCATTAACTTTTTTTTTTGAGCTTTTCGGTTTTTGATTCTATGTTTCTATTTGAAGTTTAACTTTAGAACTAGTTTGATTATCTTTGGACTAAGCTTGAAATTGCGATGTTGTTTGATTACCACTTAATTATGGTTATCTATGATTTTATCTTATTAATGAATGGAATGTTTTGTCATTTTCTTGTTATTTGATCATAATGTTATCTATAATTGGATGTTAAAAGTCTTTGGTTTGGTTTGTAATATTAAATTATATTTGTTAAAGTGTTTGGTTTGGTTTGTAACATAAAATTGTAATGTTAAAGTGTTTGGTTTGATTATAAGTTATAGGATTTTTTGTCATCTTGTTCTATGTTTATAATTCATTTGTTATTTGTCAAATTAAACCTTTAAAAACGTTTAAACCGCCAAAACAAACCGCTCGAAACCGATTATTTATGGTTTGGTTTGGTTTAGTTTGGCACTATAAAATGAAACCGATCGAACCAAACCGCTCAAATAAAAAGTGTTTGATTTAATTTAAAAATCTTCTCAAACCGCATAAACCGAAGCGATGAACACCCCTAATATTGATACAAATGCAGAGAGCGGCAGTATGCGTCCATTCTGTATTGAGGTACACAAAGAGACATCAAAAAGCAGAAAGGATCAAAGGACACAGATTCAAAAATCAAGTCTAGTCAAGGGGAAAACAAGGCAGACGAGAGAGAGAAAAATTAGATACATCATTTTGGTCCTTAAAATTACAATATGTACATGCTATTTTTAGAAAAGAGAGCATTTATTTTTTAATAATAGCTTATTTAAAAAAACATGTGTTGTTTGTATATGTTTATTTTATAAAATAAGTAATTCTTAGTTGTAGGAGAATGTATTTTTTTTTTAGTTTTAAGCATATATAAGTTAGAAATTGGAGCTTTTTTTTATAGTTAATAATAGAAGCTAAAATTTAAATAATTTAAGACAAAAATACCCTTAATAAAATTTTATATTTCTTATTATACCCTTTATTATGTTAAACCTAATTTTGACTTGTACAACACTTTACAATTCAACGTTGCTTCTTCTCTTCTTTCGCCGTCTCACTTCATCTTCTTCTTTCACCCTCCCACCAATAATAGATATTAATTAATAAAAAATTAATAGATATTAATTAACATTTTATTTTTATTTATTTAAAAATAATTAATAAATTAATATTGATATCTATTTATTTATTTAATAGCATTAATAAATCATAATCTATACATGCCCTTTTTGATAATTTTACAATCAAAAGTACTTATTTATACTAGAGGCTTCACATACACACGTGCATGTCAAAATTTTTTAATTTAAAAAATATATAATAAATTATTATTGATTATAAAATAATAAATTAAAGATTTAAAAATTATTTTATTTAATAACTTCCACAACCATTATTTTTTAAAAATAAAATTACCACTACCACTATTCTCTTATTTTTCTCTCTCTCATAAGTCATAATCTTCTCACATCATTTTTTATTTTCTTTTTAATTAATTAAATGACTATTTTGGGAGACTATTGACGGGAAGAGTCCACAGCCATATAAATATAGATAATTTTACTAAACATAAATTGTTTTTCAGCTACTAATAAAAGTATTTTTCTACTCAATTTGTCAAACACAAACTGTTACTATTTCACAACACTTTTAAATAAACTCAATTTAAAAAAGAAGTAATTTAAAAATCAACAATTTTCATAAACATATATAAATAAATAAGAGCTTATTAAAAGATAAAATATTAAATTTAATTAAAAAATATAATTTATTTTAATTTAGTATTCTAAAAGGTTGGAATTAAATGAAGAGAGTAAAGTTAAATACAAGGAATCTGATTTGCATGATTTTGTTGGTGGGACGGTGAGCATTTACAGCAGTAGCACTGAAAAGCAGCCGCATACACACCTACGTACGATATTTCAGTATTAACATGAAATTTGTTCGTAATTAATTTCTTTTATTTATTTTTGTTGAAACAAGGATTAAGATAAAAGTATAAGAGGGTAGAGCCATCAGTATGAGATTACATACATAACAGCAAGCCAACATAGTCATACAAATGAGACAAAATTGAGACAAACTGCATTTTTCAATGATTAAATGTGACATTTTCATTTTTTAAGGACTAAATTGAGACAAAATACATATTTTAAGGACTACATTTAATATTTCCATAACTTTTTAGAGACTAAATTGATGCTGATTACATGTTTTAGGATCCAAATGATAATTTACTTACTAAAAGTAAATTTAATCAAGAAAAATGAAGAAGTGGGACAGAATTACAATTATATACACACATCACATACACATAGAAATACACACCAAAGCAGCTCTCAACTCTTAGCTTAAGCAAAAATCTCACATTGTTTCTTTTGAGAATGGAAATGGCACAAAACATTACTAAACTCCCTTCTTTCTTCAAGGTCTTAGCCGCCAAAGACTTCTTCACCCAATTGGTAACTCTTCTTCTTCTTCTTCTTCTTCTTCTAATTTGTGTTTTCATTTTCCTCATTTCTGTTTTTTTCATACATACATACATTGTGGTGTTTGTTTCTTTGTCGCAGCAAATACCACAGATGTTTGTGAAGACATTCAGCCAACTGTTTACTTCAAACCAATTTCTCCTTTACACTCATTCTCCCCATCGCTTTTGGAAAGTGGAAGTGGAAGATGCTAATGAACGCACTTATTTCAGAAAGGGGTGGGAGGCATTTGTGGAACAAAATCTTTTGGAGTTTTTGGACTTCATAGTTTTCAAATATGTTGGCCCTTCAACTTTCAAAGTGGAGATGTATGGCTCATGTGGCTGTGAGAAGGAAGTTGAACACTTAGTTGAAGCTGAAAAAGAAGAAGAAGAAGAAGAAGAGAGTTTGAAAACTCATAAGAAAGACAAAAGGAAGAGAGTAAGAGAAGAAGATGAAGAAGAAGAAGAAGACGTGAATAAGAGGATGAAACATCATAAGGGAGGACCATCTAAAGATAAAATCCCAAATGAAGTCATTAAAAAGGAAAGAAGGCAAGTCACTTATATTGATGTAGATCCTCCTTCTGAGAATGAATATGGTAAGCCAGCCATTACTAGTCTATTAAAAAAGTCTTACCTCTCTTTTTGAAAGAAGAAACCAAGTCTATTATATTGTGACTGATCAATTGCAGATGATTCCAAAGAGCATGTGAAGAGGAGTATTGCTCTTTCTCATGAAGAAGCAAGGAGGTTCAAATCAAACCATCCATTCTTTCAAGTTGATCTCCATCCTTCTTATGTCAATTCTTTCATGGTATATATATATATATATATTCTTGGATCCATTTAAATATTACTATAATGTTTTTTAGTTATATATGGAATTGAATTCAATGATAGAGATTGAAATAATTAAATAATTGTGGGATGTGCAGTACTTGCCAACCAAGTTCTACAAGACCTATTTGAAGGGGAAAGTAAAGGAAGTAGAACTTGAAGTTTCAGGAAGAGTTTGGAGTGTAGGACTGATTAGTGTTAATGGAAATCAAAACTATGCCAAATTCAGTAGAGGTTGGATAGCATTTTTTGAAGAAAACAAGCTCAAGGAAGGTGATGTTTGTATCTTTGAAATGAAAAAGAGGAGCAAATTTCAAGTGCATATTTTCAGATGTTGATTCTTGAATACAACATTGAAGCCTTTGCTTTTGAGTTTTTGTTTCCACACTGTTATGGTACTATGTTGGAAACTCTTGTCTGATATTATAAGACATTGACAAGTTTATTATTAGTAATTTGGAGATTATGATACTAATATTTATACATTAATAATTCTATACTTGTTTTACAACTTTTAATTGTCATGAGTTATTTTATTTTGTTTTTTTTTCATGGAACTACTAAACCATATAGTGATTTGAGAATCTTTAAAATCATAGTATTTTTAAGAGTAATTCTATTGTACAAGACTGAGTTGTACCAAATGCATATAATGGAGCTTGTTTGATAATCATAATTAATAATTTTCATTGACAGAAAAAAGAAAAAAAGAAAAGAAAAAGAACGTGTGTCATATTGCCATTGCCTGCACTGTCCTTCCTATCCATATAAGAACCACAAAAGCACAGAGCATAATTCATTAATATCATCACATAAGATAAGAGAAGATAAAGTTAAAAGAAGAAAAATTATAAGATAATATTCCTTCTTTAATGTTTTTTTTTCTAATTTCATATGATATTGATACAAAATCCCAAAAAGGAAAAAATTAAAGGACATAAATACAGCCTATGTTTTTGTGATTCTCATACGGCTAGGAAGATCTGCTTGCATCTTTATTTTGGATCCTATGGGCAATTTGGAGTGGTAGAAATGCTAAGTTAAGGAAGCTTTATGCCTTGCGAGAGAGCTCTTGGAGTGAACAAGGTAATTGTTGAATCTGACAACAACAAGCAGGTTATAAATGACTAATATTTTTTAAAGAATGCATTTCTATGGTTAATGGCTTCACTTGCCTAACCTTTAAATGGGTGAATACAAATGCTAATAAGTAATAATGCATGCCTATTGAATAGCTGATATATTACTATTATGTTCTTTCTGTATAGAGGTACACGAAGAGGACATCAAAAAGCAGAAAGCATCAAAGGACACAGATTCATAAATCAAAAGTCTAGTCAAAGAATAAAAATCAGATGAAATGGAGCCTTGTGATTAAGACAGTATAGTGAAATACAAGGAATCCGATTTCCATGATTAGGACTGTCAGCATTTATAGCAGTAGCACTTTTTTTTATTGATATAGTATTCATTAAAGCAGACCTGACGACTAATCCCTCGAGTAGTATTCTCATCTCAGATTAAAAGGACAGTCAAATGATACTATTAGTACGGATTTGAATTTTGATGATCGTACCAGAAGAGATTAATAGATGAGCAAAAAATCAAATTTACAGAAAAGCTGGCATCCATTGGTGAAAATGAAAACTAGAAACACTCACTATATACACTTGAGCAGGAGAAAAATGTTTGGACATAAACAGCAAAGTGAAGTTCAGTGATACATACCATTAATTTCTTCTACTTTTGATTTATGTCCCACCACTCTTCCTACCTCTTCCTCAACTTTTTTCATCTTGGTCGGATTTCTCATCACTTCTGCCATTGCCCACTCTATAGAGGCTACCATACTAACACAACACTACCCAAAACCAAAAATCTCACATTCTTTGTTTTGTCCAAGCAAATGGCACAAATCATTACTCAACTCCCTTCTTTCTTCAAGGTCTTGGTAGCCAAAGACTTCTCCACCCAATTGGTAACTTCTTCTTCTTCTTGTTGGGTTTAGTTTGTGTTTTCTTTTGCCATTTCAGTTTCAGTTTCGTTCATTCATTCTTGACTATGCTATTAATGTTGCATTGTGGTGTTTTTTATTTGTTATAGCAAATACCACAGGTGTTTGTGAACACATTCAGTGACATCTTTATGTCAAACCAATTTCACATTCACACTCATTCTGCTGATCACTTTTGGAAAGTTGAGGTGGAAAGCTTTAATGAACGAACTTATTTCACAAAGGGATGGGAAGAATTTGTGAAGGAAAATCTTTTGGAATTTCTGGACTTCATAGTTTTTAAATATGTTGATCCTTCAAGTTTCAAAGTGGAGATGTATGGAGCACATGGATGTGAGAAGAGAGTTGAAGGTGGTGAGAAAGAAGAAGAGAGACTAAGATCTCATAAGAAAAACAAAGGGAAGAGAGTAGAAGAAGAAGAAGAAGATGTGGAAGATGTGATGAAGACGATGAAACATCACAAGACAGGATCGTCTTATGAAAATCAAATCCGAAATAAGGGTCAAGAAAAAGAAAGAAAGGAGGTCACTTATATTGATATAGATCCTCCTACTGATGAGAAAGAAAATGGTAAGCCATCTTCTTTAGTATCTTCAAACCAAGTTGAAAATGATATTTCCTTGAAACGAATGTTTATTTAATGCTATTATTAAGTTTTAATTAATGAAATGGAACATTTGTTGGTTTCCTTCTTTTCTAGCTAAATCAAAATGCCATAATAAATAAAATCCAAGCTCAGATTTTTCTACATCAACTTCAACAAATTGTCTAGTTTATTGTGGTAGGCTTTGTTTTTCATGCTAGTATATAGTATATCTGAAGAATAATACTTACTTGGTGACTAATTCAGATTTTAGAGGGCAGTTATAGTCTTATAGAGGAGTTTCTCATATTTATTTGATTATTTTCTTTCTTTTTGAAAAAAGAAACACAATCTATAATGTGCTAAAAATATTGGGACTGATCAATTGCAGATGATTCCAAAGAGCATGTGAAGAGGAGTATTGCTCTTGCTCATGAAGAAGCAAGAAGGTTCAAATCAAACCATCCTTTCTTTCAAGTTGATCTCCATCCTTCTTATGTCAATTCTTTCATGGTAATATATTCTTGGATCCATTTAAATATTTCTATAATGTTTTTTTAGTTATATATGGATGAATTCAATGATAGAGATTGAAATAATTAAATAATTGTGGGATGTGCAGTACTTGCCAACCAAGTTTTACAAGACCTATTTGAAGGGGAAAGTAGAGGAAGTGAAACTTGAAGTTTCAGGAAGAATTTGGAGTGTAGGATTGATTAGAGTGAATGGAAATCAAAAGTCCAAGTGCAACTCTGCCAGATTAAGTAGAGGTTGGAGAGCATTTTTTGAAGAAAACAAGCTCAAGCCAGGTGAAGTTTGTATCTTTGAAATGAAGAAGTGGAGCAATTTTCAAGTACATATTTTCAGATGTTGATTCCTCATTACTACATTTAAAGCCTTGCTTTTGAATTTTTGTTTGTATAATGTTATGGCGATGTGTTGGAAAGTGTAAACTAATGTATGATAATAATTGTCTGTCATGCTCTTAACTTTATACTTCTTTTACAAGTTCTAATTATCACGAGGTTTTTTTTTTCTATGAAACTATTAAACCATACAGTGATTTGAGAATCTTTAAAGTCGTAATATTGTTCAAAAGGTTGATTTTGGTCCTTTATCTTTTACTCAAGTTTTAAATTAGTCCTTTATGTTTTAAAAATTTTAAATTAGTCCTTTATCTTTTCCAAAAATTTTAAATTGGTCATTTCTTCCAAATTCATCAATTTCTTAAATTAACTGCTGATGTGGCCTGCCGAGGTAGACACATAATCTCTCTTACATGTATGAGATAGCTAACATGGCCTTAGACACACCGAAAATCCAAACGACGTCATTTAAACCAAAAATAAAACCATGCTGAGAGGATTAACATGAAACTCTAATGAAACATAAAGGACTAATATAAAACTTCAATGAAACATAAAGGACCAATATAGAACTCTAATAAAACATAAAGGACCAATATATAACTTTAATAAAACCTAAAGGACAAATATAAAACTTTTGGAAAACATAAAGGACCAATATATAACTTTTGAAAGATAAAGGACCAATTTAAAACTTGGATAAAATATAAAGAC
Organism: Senna tora; assembly: GCA_014851425.1. Taxonomy (NCBI): domain Eukaryota; kingdom Viridiplantae; phylum Streptophyta; class Magnoliopsida; order Fabales; family Fabaceae; genus Senna; species Senna tora. The sequence continues at coordinate 668,185 of CM026268.1, read as the reverse complement.
CCAAAATGAACATTTGACCCATAAGGAATTCTATTGTAGAGGAAATCAGAGACTGACAATTCATGTATGATAATTTAAACCAACATAAGAAAAACAATTGTACCAATATCCTCATTACAGTGAATCCAATATTTTTCTTTTCCAAGAAATTACAAAAGATTAGAACTCAATCACGTTCACTTATGGCAGTCAAGTGTTCATCAATCTCCTCGGTGGATAGAACTCTGAACTCTGGATTTTCTTTTCGCACCACCCCAACCTACAAAATGCATAATACAGTTAGTTTATTCACATGGCATTGACACAAGTGAAGAAAATAGAAAGGCATGCCTTGAAGATAAAATCAATCGTCCAAGGCAAAAAACAAGTCTATTTTACCCAAGGAGCCATACAATAAAGAACAAAATAATTGGTACCTCAATCTCAGTGGCCTTAAAATCCTCCTGAAGAACCGATTGCAGTGCGGATATCGCAGTCTGTGAAAAGTAACAGATTTAAGTTTAAAACAAACCATAACAGAAACAATAAGGATTAAACTTGTATGCATTACCTTATATATCTCCATTAGTTTGAAAATAAAACATGTGGAAATTTTTCTTAAAATGAACTAATCATGAGGGAGATGAGTTACATAACCATACAGGTGTTAGTTTCTGATTGGAGAACTTAATGGCAAAGACATAAAAACTATACCCAAGTTCTTTTCAAACAATAACATCACTGTTTCTAATATCTTTGGGCAAAGAAAAAGGTTCTCCTTTCAAATCTGAAGGGGGCCTAAACATTGTTAGATAGTTGATTTTTCGGTCAAAGATTGAAACTCCATTCCAAGACTCGAAAGGTTAATCATCAGGAAAATAAATTACCTGCACTGTCTCTTCATAGGTAAATGAAGGGTCATTCTTCATCTTCTTTTCCAAGAAATTAATTGCCTCTTGATCTTTCAATCCAGCACTTGTGGCCTGCATACATCATAATTCCAAAGAAAAACTTAAATTATTCCAGGCACTGCACAAGCTTTATACAACAAAGAACAAACAATGAACAAATCCAACCTACTTCATCAATTAATGCATTAATGCATAATGTCAAAAGGAAAGAAACAAGAACGTCATTCATTGAATAGAGACTAAAAGGTCATAAACCCCTGGGTGAATTTGCACATCATGTGTGACGAAAAGTATGCGTCAGAGAACATAGCACTAAGAAATCAAATTCATGATTAAAAGATAACTTGCAGTATCCGTGCACTAAAAGTAATAACTCTTTTGTTTTCAAGTTTTAACTTTGTTGGTGGACGGCTACAATCGGAATTGAACCAAAGACCCTTTGGTTGACTCAACTCAATCCGACCAACTTGACATTTGATTGTTTGAGTTTGCAAGGACAGATAAGTGGTAGGGAAAGCCAAGAGAGGAAGAGCATCAGATACTTCAACTGATCATTTTCCCTTCACAATAGATTAGAACACAAATTGATGTTTACAAATAATATCAATTCCATGACTAAACTATCATAATTCATAAGTTAAGGCTGTAGAAAACTAAGCATAATTTCAGACTTCATAAAACATTAACGTTTGTGTCACAACCTCAATGAGCTCCTCCATTGTATAGTCAACTTCTAGCAATTCTGCTTTTCCTATCTAGTTTTATCTCTTCAATTACTTACTCCCTAATCACCACCGCCAACATTATTGTAATTCTCATCTATTCCTTTCACCAGGGGCGAGGTGTGATAAAGCATTCTCAAAGTGAGCAGCTTGGCAGTTGCGTTCATTAAATACATAAGGGTTTATCATCACAGTGCATGTTATTCAGTTCACTAATTCATAAACACCAACTGTCATGAGTCTTTAACAGGTAACATTGCCATCAAATCTTTGGTTTGTATAACTTCATTAAGTTTATACAAAAAGAACAAATTTTTGAGAAAGTAAAAAATCTTACTGAATTAATTTAGTCTCTCTCGTCTAACTATATCCGTCTTATAATCCATTAATTTGATTGAATCTTGAAATGCACTAATATCATAAAAGATGGATAAGAAATCACACAATAGAACTTTTATAGGTTACATTTACCCTGAGCATATTTCTTAGCTTCTTATACAACTAATGATAAAACAACATTTAACATCAATATAGAATTTCAAATGTACCTTGTGACCAAAGTAATGACCAGCTGGGTCACATTTATAAAGTCGAGGTCCATATTCTTCATCAATTCCCAAGACCATAGCAACTTCCAGAGGCAACAGGTTGAAAAACAAGGAAAGTGAAAATAACATCAATAATGGAAACTATCGTTCTTAAAAAAAGACTGTGATGTGACTTGAGAGTGAGAAGAGTCAGCAACAAACCTACGCCAAGTGGTCTCATGTAAGCATGTTGAGTATAGACTTGCGACTTGTCTGCAATCCTGAGCAAAAAAAGTTTCAAACAACCGTTAGATACATATAACTATAAGATGAAACTGACAAGTGACAATGTATATAACAGTTAAAAAGGGTAGCTCTTGGAAAATGTTAATTTATAATTAGATTCATCTGACTGTGACTTCTCTTTTCTAAAAGGTCCTCAAAGGATTTTTTTTTTTTTTTAAAAAAAAAAGAAGGAATAAAGAGAATTTTTCCAACCGTTTGATACCCTGATCCAAGATTTGATGGAATGAACCCTATCTGGTTTTTTGGTTTAAAGAAGAAAAATTCATAAGAGATAAGAGAGAAGAAGTAAAATATGTTGCAGATAAGGTTCCCTCCAAAAGGATGAAAGAATCCTAATTTAAACATAGTCCATACGTAACAAGATAAATTCGCTTCCAGGGTCCAAAGCAAACGATAACAAGCTTCTAGTAGTTTTTAACTTGATACAGCAACCAAAAATGCTCTCTTGTCATCAAACAATGCACAGCCAGAGAAGCTTCTGACATACTTTTCTTAAAGGTTCCCAAACAAACCAAAGTAGTCCAGAAAGCTGAAATTATACTGGTATCAAATAAAAGATAATATAATGCCCTTTGGCTTCCAAATGCTTTAAACACAACAAAAATCACATTCCTGGTGACTGGATGAAATTTTGAATGTAGTAACCATATAGTATAACTATAATACATAGAGCAAGTGAAAATCAAACCATATAGGAAAATGTAAGAAGTTTTTCAAGATGTTCCTAATTTTCATTGGTATAACTTATAAGGCCCCAAATGAGGGGTTTGTCTTACTATCTGTTTAGTGGGGGAAGCAACAAAATTTTCTGCAATTTTCTAGCACATAAGATGTCAATGGTAGAAGCAGATAGGATAGTGGCTTTTAAGACAAAACACATTTGAAAAGTACGAGAAAAGGTTGACATTATGGTTCATTCTATGACAGGTGAAGACTGCAGTATGATGGCACAGCAAATATTTTTAATTACGAATATAAACCAACATGAGTTATATAAATGAAACGAAATGATGAGACCCAAACCCAACCATATTTGCTGAATATCTTGTTCAACAATTAATAACTTACCATTTAGCTAATACATCCACAGGCATCTCATATCCGTATGAAAATCGAAACTCAGCAGCCTCATTCCTTGCTTGCTGAACCAATGTCCTAGCATCAGCTGGAAAGAAGCATTATAAAGCAAAAATAAGCTTTCAAAGTTAACATTTGCATTTGTTCATCTTACATTTCACTGAAATTTGAAAGTTATCTCACATATTAAAGTTCATTATAATGATAAAAATTCTTATCAATGTCTCAAATGAGACCACATGTCAAGTCTGCTCAAAATGCATTGCTGCCGGTGAATTTGGCCATGGAAGGACATTTTTCCCAATAACTTATGGTGAAGCCAACTTATATGCCTAGTCCCATAAAATTCCAAATTATTAATAAAAGAGAAAATGCGCATACGTGTTCTTGGAAGCTTTCACTTTCAAAAATAACATTTTTTTCTCTCTCAACAAGTAGAAATCTACAAGAATGAAAAACATTCTGGTCTATTTCATCATAGCCTGTCTTCTGCTGACGAAGACATTGTATTCTATTAGAACTTTAGAATCATAATTTCAGCCAAGATGGAATAGAAATTATAAAAGGCCTCGAATAAGCAACTCAAAATAACTGAGCAACAGCCAAGTTTAATCATTTAACTAATAAGTCAAAAGTCATTAGATTGTTTACAACAAAGTGACAAACTATCCTCATTGAGATTTGACACTATACACTACGAAAAATTATGAGAAAATCCTGACCTGTCAACCCAGTTGCTAACAAACCAAGGTACTTTGTGATGGGAAAGAGATGTGTCACACTAGTCTGATCCAAGAGCTTGTCCTGCAGTTAACTTCCAAATTTAAGCAACTAGAAACTAAGAACAAGCACAAATACTTATGGCATGCACAAGCACAACTAACTTAATGCACTCACCGGAACCTTTTTCTGAGTAACAACACAGATCGAATCCTTCCCTCGGACACCAATAGAGGTAATCCCAGCAGACTTAACAGCCTTGAAAGCATATTCTACATTTAACCCATAAATGTACAAGCAAACACACTTTAGACCATAACCAGTAATCTCATTGACAGAAATTCAAGATACTATTGTAGAGCTAATAAAAAGAGGTTCCAAATCGTAATTGCCCTTTTCTTTCATGGCCACAAAGAACAGTTTCGATAAGATCACGAAAACAACTTGCGAAAAAGTGACACTTTACGTTAGCCCCAAATCAAAATACAGTTAAAATACCGATTGGAGGTAGCTTCACACATACCCACTTGAAAGAGACGACCTTCGGGCGAAAAAATAGTGATGTGACGATCGTATCCGCCTCCACTTCCCCGACTCATGTTTTGGGACTTGGAGTTGTCGAGGGCTTTTCGGAGATTTTGGGATACAAATGAAAGACGACGAGCTCGAATTCGATGGAGAACGCAGTGAACGGGGACACGGACAGCCTTCCTCTTTCTACCTAGATCGCAGTTCAAGAATAAAAAACCAGCACAAAACTTTCTTCCAAAGAAATCCAGAGGAAACGCTGCCGTTTTACCTGTACATGGACCATGGTATGAAAACCTTGCATTATTTAAGAAATTTATATTTTATTTTCAAAACCTAGAGCTTAATTATAACTTATAAGATTAAGTGATTAACATTAATATTCTTGAATCAAAAGAATAAAATATTGCTTATAAGGATTTTTTTAAAAAAAATTAAGAAACTAATTTTATTATCTTTTAATTGTTTTCTAATTTTGTAATTAAAATTTCTTTTTAATAGAGTAGGCCAACTTTAGTTTGGAGTAGGGCTTTCGTTGGGCCATTCTAGTCCATATGGGCTTTTCAAAATATGAAACCTAGGCCATGGCCCATGGGTTATCCCCTTCGCCTCTTTTTTTTCTTTAAAAAAATTGTATGATATATATAATTATAAACCTTACCAAAAAAAGAAATCAAACTTTGCAAAGAGAAATAACACAGCTTACATCTATAATCTATTCAATATATCACTCAATAAATCCTAAAATAGTGTGATATTATCAAATTGAACAAAATTCAAATAACATGTTTTGTTAACAGATAAAAATTTACTTGTATAATATAATAAAATCATCCAATAATGATACTACCAAAATTGATTAGCTCTTTTTAAAATAAAGTGTCATACCTTGTAAATATTTACTTCACCACTTAATGGGCCTTCAGCACTTGAGCCCACCTAAATATTATAAGTAGTACCTCCACATGTAACTTTAAGTACTTTATTTAACCTAACTTCTACACAGTCAACTCTCTTACTCTCCCTCCTCTGCGGCACTCACGTTGCCCTTGAACCTCCCATGGTTCGACTTTTGGCACACAGTCTACCCCTACAGGTAATCTTCTCAGCCTAACGAACACCATAGACGTCACATGATTTCAAATTACATAGACTCTAATCCCTCTTTAATATGGTTGTCAAATCGCTATTTTAATCGTAAAAATATACGTTTTCGTGTTTCTATTCATATCATTTTGGTCGAGTCTTATACATAATTAAAAAATGCTCAAACTCGAGTTGAAGGGCATAGGAACGATAAACTCGCTAAAAAAAAAGGCGATTTTAGGACGATTCAAACGAGTTTGATTTTTTAAATGTAAGAGTAGAAAGAGTATAGATGTTATTAATTCACATATTTATGCTCTGGTGTTAGCTGGCAGGTGCGAACTCATAAACCAACAAATTAATATTTAGTTGATAGGATTTTAGGTTACAAGGGTGAATGAGAATTTTGATTTCAATCAAAAGCATTGATGTTGAGTAATTAATTATATATTTTTTTATGTTAAGATAATGAATTATGTATTTAGTATTATGTTAATATTACTATCTCTTTTAAATTGATTATTTTATTTGAATTTTAAAGTTTTGATACATAATTTTTTATATATTATTTTTTTAGGTCTTAAACTCTTGCGATTTTATGTTACGAGTTTATCCTCCTCCCTCCCTGAGTTTATGTAAAAAAACGAATTTGAGTCTTCAGACTACATAGTCACTTAGATCTGACAAGTCCCCATTCAAGTTAAATCTATTTAACCAAAAATAAATTTATTATGTTAATATAAACCGTATTATTTTCATAACTTACAAATATTTGTGTATTATATTATTAACCTTACTACATAATTTATAATACATTGAAATATACGGTTAACAATTACTACATAAGTTTTATATTTTAAAAGATGAAAATTATACGGTTAGCGTTGAGCCTAACTCATCCCAATCATAAAAGTTATAACTTATGAGTCGGGTTTGATTTTTTTTTTTTTTGCTTTCCAATTTTTAAAGAACTTGATCAAAGATCATGTCACTTTATGAGAGAGAAAAATTGAAATAATCAAGAGCCCTAATTTATACAAAATGTGTTAGTTACGTATTTTTCATCTATTTTTTTTATCTCTATCTTTTTTCTTTCTTTCTTTTTAACAATACTCTCTAATTGAAAGCAATTTAGTTTAAAATATTACCAAACACTAAATATAAAACATCTCTTCTAACAAAAATTTAAACTTTGGTTCATTATATTACAAAGAACTAGTCTTTTTCTTTTCCACTAAGGTCAATTTTGTAGGCTATATGCAACACTACAAATTAAGGATCTAAAAGTTCGCTTTTCAAAGAAAAAGGGGGAAAACATTTATTACTCCAATTCATCCCTTCCCAAAGTCTTATTTCGGAGAGAGTATAGTTGAAAATAAGCAATAACGGAAAATAAAATCCAAAATTATCTTTTTTAGAAAAAACGATGATGTTATGGAGCTATACTCTCATCTATTTTTTTTTTTTTTTTGCTTCAGAGAGTACTCTCATCTATTGAATCTATGCAAAATTTGTTTTTTAATTTAAAATAATACAGAGATAGAACTAATAACTAATAAGTGGTGAGTTGTGACTCACTATATCTCTAAAGAATTATCTTTAAAAAAGGGTTAAAATGCATATACACCTCATGAGTTTTGAGTCAGAGGCATATACACTCTCTGAGTTTTCAAACGTTGCACATAGAACCCCTGAGTTTTCACTTTGGGGGTAGAGACACCCCTTCTATTCGGGTTTCGTGAAAATTAGACGTTAATGCCACATCAGCAAACATGTGTGAGGGCAATTTAGTATTTTTCAAACCCCCTAAATTTTCACTTTACGGGCACATATACCCTTTGAGTTTTCACTTTGGGGCAGACACCCCTCACACATGCTTGCTGATGTGGCACTTAACGCCTAGTTTTCACGAAACCCGAACTGAAGGGGTGTCTCTGCCCCAAAGTAAAAACTCAAAGGATTTATGTGCAACGTTTTAAAACTCATGGGGTGTACGTGCCCCTGACCCAAAACTGAAGGGGTATACGTGGATTTTAGAAGGAAAAAAAAAAAAGCTGAAGGCCTTGTTTTTGGATGGTTGGGCTGTCTTTTCATTTTTTTGCTGCCGTTGGTTAGAAGAGCAAGACAGGAATGGCCCATTTGTGGATGATTGAAGCTCCAACATTGGACAACAAATTTCATTTCCGCTGCTTCCAAATTGAACACGCACACGTTCTTCCTCATTTTCCTCAACTCAATCTTCTCCTACATTCATCAACATATATATGTTTACGTATATCTTCAATTCAATGCATGAAATTTGACACTTTTCTTATACTCTATATTATTTATCAATAACTCTTAAACTTCTTCACTTTTTATACTTCAATATATATATATATATATATATATATATATATATATATATCTTATCTTTAACATTATTATACCTCATATGTCCAGACCAAACTCCCCTATAATGCCCTATATCATGGGGAGTCTGATCTCACATTGAAGACAAATAAGAACTTGTTGCATCAATTATTTGAGAGTTCAGTATGTGATATGAAATAATGGATTTAAGGATGAAACAGACTTGGAACACCATTTTCAATTCTAGAGTATGAAATGAAAGCTGAGGGATATATATCTATTATAACTTCAACGCATATATTTTAAAAATCTTTTACAGGATTTTGCATTATTTAAGTTTTCATTCATTCAACTACTACACTTCGAATTCATTGCGATTGTAATAACTAATAAATAATGGTATTGAAATTGAAGACAATGAAAGGATATTGTGGGGGACTAATTAATTAATATTGGCAATTTATTTGACAGGTTGTGATTTCAGAAATTGAATTAAGTACAATTCGTTTTCTTGTAATTCTTATGCAACTCCTTTAAAATATAGAATAGGGACTTACACTAATAAGGATTTACCATGAATGAATTAGGGACTAAAATATTGTCAATAATGACGAATAGTATCACCTTAAATTGATTAGGGCCAAATTATTATTAATATTGACAAATAGCCTACAAAGCTATTTGGTGATGTTATATCATATATGTCAATTTTAATAATAATTTGATTTCTAATTAATTCATAGTGAACTTTTATTAGTATGAGTCCTTATTATAAAAAAATAAAGGAGTTGCATAGAAATAAAAATGGTAAAAAAGGTTTCATGTAAAGAAAAGTGGATGCAATTTTGTTGCTTAATTTTTAAAATTTATTATAAAATTGTTGTTGTTATTATTATTATCATATTTTAAAATTATAAATTTAATAATTACTTATTATCTCTAAGTTCTCTCGTACTATTATTTTTAACTACTCTAGTCATTATCTCTTTTTTTCTTACTTTGGTCAAATCATTTATTTTATTTTATATTTTTTAATTGTAAAATTTATTTATATTGGGAGACCATTAACTAGAGAGTGGCGAGAGTCAGAGATATTATAATACAGATATGTACTAGACTTTAATTTCTAGTTTTCTTAGGATAATTGACCAGCAATATTATTTACAATTAAATTGATGATACATCATAAATTAAGATGCCAAAATAAAGATACATTAAAACTTTAAAATATTTGGGCTTTAGTTAATTTTTTTTTAACTATAAGAAAGGAAGAAAGCCAATATATACGAATAACACATTTTAAAATTTCCTATAAAAAATAAATAATTTTCAAAAAAAAAAAAAGACGTGCGTTGTGAGTAGGTGAATAAAAAGTGGAAGTTAGCAATAGTTATGCTAACATGTAGGTCACCTCATTAATTTGTAGGTATCCATAGCCTCAGTGGTGAAATATGATTGATATTTAATTTGGTGTGGTCCTTGAGGCTCATAAATAAGACAATATATAAAGGAAAAAAAAGTGTATGCGCAAAATATATCCTATTCAAGGGAATAGATAGGTCACCTTATTGAGAAATTTTTATATTCAACAATAATATTTATTTAATTATTTATTATTCAAATTAGAGAGTTTATATAATAAATAAAATATTAATATTAATATTATAGGTTTCATTATTTTTTTTAATTAATGAAACAGTTTATAAAATAATTTTTATTAATTTTTTATAAAATTTTAAGATAATGCATTCTTTTTCAATCAATTTTAATATTAATGATTAATATAGTATATATCTAAAAGTTTTTCCATGTCATTAATCAATCACGTTTGGTCAAGCCAATCCAAAAGTGTCAACATTTGTGGGTGAAAAAGGCAATTCCATGCTCATGTTTTTCAAACCCACCATCCTCATACACACCAACAACAAAAATGACTCATCTCTCCCTCAAAAAAAAAGAAAAAAAGAAAATACTCATCCCTTTACTTTATAGAGATTTTATTTATTTCAATTTAATTTTTAAATTATAAAAAATTATATTTAGTTCCTTAAAAATTTTATTTATATCAATTTAGTCTATAAATTATAAAAGTACTAAATTTAGTTTATGAAAATTCCTGAAAGATATTTTGTGTTACAATTTCATCCTTATGATAGTTTTGCCTTTTTTTTAAGGACATAATTGTGATACAATATATTTTTTAAGGATTAAATTTGATATTTTGTCAATGTGGGTAGGCACAAATGATTAAGGATCCGAATAAAAGTTCTCACCCCACCCATGATTGATGGTTCGAATTCCCCTAAAATCATCTAAAATCTCACTTGGTGGACATCCCTTCCAGGGAGATTCCTTGACATCCAAAAACTAGTTGAGTAGCTGCAATTGAGTAAAACTGTTTGCGATTTAAGATTGTGCAGTAATCTTTTGAGTTTGGCTTCTGTTGGTCTCTTCAATATATTACTGGCGTTGTGCCCGATACTACTTACAAATACTCACTCTTACGATTATTTTTTTATAAAAGATTGATATTTTAATAATTTAAAAACTGAATTAAAACAAATAAAACTTTTTTTTTTAGTACTATAACAAATAACTTTCTCTTGTGTGTGTAATATATGTGACTCTTAATTATCATATTCCACATTTGCAAGACAGGTCACGACTCTTTATGAAGTTTATGGTCCTTGATTAGCTAGCTCGGGTATATATCTATATTTATACAGGCCGCCCACAAACCTGGTACTCCTTGAAAATTACAGTTACTTTATATATTTTTCCATTGTTCTCAGATTATAAAAACACTGTAACTGTCCTTAGGGATGGCAATTTTGTCCGCTCTACGGAATTTTTTGTGCAGGGCTCTATATACAGGAATTTTTTTCTGCGGGGATGGGAATGAAAAAAATGTATTCTCGATGGTAATCCGGGGACAGGAACGGAAAATATGTCTCTCGCCCCGCGGGGTCCCCTTACCCCGCACGTAGCAGATGTTATCCCTAATTGCTCTTGGTTAGTAAAGTGGAAGATGTAATATTGGATTCTAAGATTACATTCAACATTCTTTCTACTAAACATACTTTACCTACTTTTATTCCATTGGATAAAATGATCATTTTACCTACTTTATTTCATTCACATCACATCACATAGACATGACATTTCAATTTCCTCCAATGCTCTAACATTTTCATTTCCATTCTCATTCTTATTGTCATTACTATTCTCATTCTTTCACTCATTTTACCTACCAAACACGCTCTATATAATTCGGAAATGATTAATTATTATTCCTGTGGAAAACAGCATCCAAGACTCCAAGTTAAGACTAAATGTCCAATTTTATTTTTTTAATACGGATGTTATTGCTAGGTGTATGGTCTAAATTAACTTGGTGATCTCTCAACTCATGATTTATTTCAGTTTCTTTTTTATTTAATTAACTACTATTTAATTATTTATAATGATTTTTCTCGTGCCACAAATATTTAACCAACAAAAGTCAACTTCATTTCATTATTCAAGATTTCAAGTCAACTTAATTATTTTTTAAAGTGTGATCTGGAAGTGATGATAAAATATTTTGTGAAACCATTTAATTAATTGTTGTTCTTGAAATGAACATTAACACAATTCTTAAAAATTCTAATTGTGACACGAATCTAACTTTAGAAAAAATGAAAAAGTGAGGTGTAATAATAACAAGAAGGAAAAAAGAAAAAAGAAAAAAGAAAAAAGAAAAAAGAAGGTGATATCACAATTCAGAATGATAGAAGAGAGCAGACTTGGATTCTGATTATAGAATAGACATGTTGTAGAAAATAGTAATACTGTTAAGTTATCGCCACACAATAAGAGACACCGTAGCCAATGGTAGGGACGAAACGATAACGAAAGAAGGGACCACGGTGGTCCCGACCGTACATGATTAGTTCCCAGTCATTTCAATTCCGTCATACTTTGATTCTTTGGTATAAATGATGATGAGTAGACTTTTGAGTGGATATTAAAATTAATTTTTATCTTTAAATATTATGAATAGTCAAATTCTTATATCCGGATTTAGATTTATAAAAATTTTAAATAAATTATTACTTAATTAATATAAAATTTATTTTTATTAATTTTTTTATTTACAATCACAAAAAATAAAAAAATTAAATCATAAATATAAATGTACAATTAAATTATTTTAATTTTTATAAAATATTAATATTTTTTTTAAATTATATATTTTCTTAACACAAAAAAGGTTAAAAATATTATTTTTTATATATAAAAATAAATAATTATTATTGCGTGTAAGGTATGGATATGGTACCTCCTTATTCGGATTCGGACCCGTTGACTTTATATTCGGATCCATATTCAGACTCATAAAATAAAATTTTAAGATATTCATTGGGTATGAATATTTTGATCATTCTTATTCTTATTCTTATTCTTTGGAAAGTTTGAACTTTGAAGCCCTAAAAAGAATAATTAAAAAAAAAAGACATAAAAGACAAAGTAAAATAATTCCAGAAATAACACAAAGCATCATTATTCGTTTGTGGATATACACTTCATTAATGCTAAAGAGCTAATCAATCCCCTTAATTACGGCTTTTACTTCAATGTTTATTTTTTATTTTTACAAGTATCTTTTTATTAAAAACAATCTCTTGTTAAATGTTAAATGGCCAAATTACTCTTTTGGTCCTCAACGTTTGCACGAAGTTTAATATTGGTCCTCAACGTTTATTTTTTGGTCGAAATTGGTCCTCCAACGTAACTCCATTAGTTTGTGCCGTTAAATACTGACGTTGATAGCTTATGTGGCACACCCTCTCTCCTACGTGTCTTATTTTAATGACGTGGCATGCCACGTCAACACCACATCACTCCACATTGCCACATCATCATTCTCTCCCTCCTCATCATCTTCATCTTCATCAACCCTCTCTCTCTTTAAATCATCTTCATCTTCACCACCACCACTGCCGGCGCCAGCACCGTCGCCGGCACCATCGCCGGCACCATCGCCATCGTCGGTGCCGCCACTCCCATTTCCATCCTCTCCCTCATCCACACACCATCCTCTTCCTCTCTTCCTTTTCACCATTCACATATTTGAATACACACAAACACAACACATCTTTCTTCTTCTCAGATTTCTATCACTATAAGAAGGAAAAAGAAATTGAAAGCAAAAGCATCGATGAGGAGGAGGAGGAGGAAGAAGCAAATATGAGTTTCGAGGAGAGAGAGAGAAACGCATTTCTCTTCTTCTTTTTTTCTGAGATTTCTTCTTCTTCTCAGATTTCTGTCACTGTAAGAAGGAAAAAGAAATTGAAAGCAAAAGCATCGAGGAGGAGGAGGAGAAAGAAGCGAATCTGAGAATTTACAGAGTTTTGAGGAGAGAGAGAAACGCATTTCTCTTCTTCTTTTTTTCGATCTGAAACAGAGAAAGATGTGTTTGTGTGTATGGTGAAGAGGAAGAGAGGAAGAGGAGGAAGAAGACGGTGTGTGAATGAGGAAGAGGATGGAAATGGGAGTGCCGGCAATGGTGCTGGCGACGGCGACGGTGCCGGTGCCGACAGTGGTGGTGGTGGTGAAGATGAAGATGATGTAAAGAGAGAGAGGGGGATGAAGATGAAGATGAAGATGATGAGGAGGGAGAGAATGATGATGATTATGATGACGTGGCAATGTGGAGTGATGTGGTGTTGACGTGGCATCACGTCATTAAAATAAGACACGTAAGAGAGAGGGTGTGCCACATAAGCCATCCACGTCAGCATTTAACGGCACAAACTAACGGAGTTACGTACGTTGGAAGACCAATTTCGACCAAAAAATAAACGTTGAGGACCAATTATAACTTTTTAAAACGTTGAGGACCAATATTAAACTTCGTACAAACGTTGAGGACCAAAAAAATAATTTGGCCTTTTATATATAAACACTTCTGTTAATAAAAATTTAAACTGGAGCATCTATATTTACTAATGTCTCAATATGATTGCCTATTTGCCTCTTATAATGAATACTTGTAAAAAAAATTGTATTACTTTTTTAGTTGGTTTTATAATTTATATTGTTTTAAATTTTATTTTAATATTTTTAATTAAATTTAGTCCTCACCCCGGCCTAAACTTCTGTTAAAATATTTTATTTTTTGGAAAAAAAAAATGCACCTTTTGTATGGTTTCTTATAAGCACACACATGCTGTTATTATCATAAGAGTGTAAATTATTACATACTATTTAATTTATTGTTCTGATTTTAAGATTCGAGAAATGTTGTTATAGTATTTGACAATTTTCCAAGCATCATCGTGAATAAAAATAATGTTAAAATGTACAGAACACTTATGAATTTTAGGTTATGAATACATAATTTATGAGTTTTTAAATATTGCATTCAACCTCTTGAACTTTTAATTTTGGATATATGATCCCTCTGTAAGGAGTTTCGTTCATTTTTTTTAATAGAACTCCGCATATTTTTAACGAAATTCTATCACGTTAGCAATTTTTTAGTTAATTGAAAGACATTTCGATCATTTCACAAAAGAACTCCAATCAAAATCATTTTCAAGTTCATTCAATTACCTTTGAAATGACCAAAATGCTATTTAATTAGCTAAAAAGTACTAATGCAACAAGTGTTTGCCGGCAAAAATCTATTAAAAAATAAACAAAATTCTTAACAAGGATTATTGTTTTATGACCAGAGTTAAAAGCTGGGGGAAATTAAATGCAAGGTTTGAAAATTCATAGGATTCTATGTTTATAACTTAACATTCAAAAATATTATGGGTGTGTTTGGTTAGTGGGTGAAGGATGTAATTGAACATTACATTACATCAAACATTTTTCCTACCAAACATACCTCGCTTTTTATAATGTGATAAAATTATGTTTTTGTCCTTACTTTTTTACTCACTTTTATTCATTTCTCACTTTTAATGTAAGGGTAAAATAATAATTTTATCCACTTCCATTCACATCACATTGACATGACATTTTCATTCCCTCCAATATTTACATTCCCATTCCCATTCCCTCACTCATTCTACCTACCAAACACATTTTATGTGTATTTTACCCTAAAAATAATTATTCCAAGTTTTTATGAACTATATTATTGCATTGTGAGAGCTCAAATATTTTACTAGACTCGTTTTCATAATATTTTTTTTTTATATATATATATATAGGTGTCTACTGTCTAGTAATAAAGTTAAGAACGATGTTTATATTTAAATCCTTATCACATAAAGGGGGGAAAACACATTCAATAAACAAACATTTTTGGTGCCAAAAATGTGAAGAACTAATTAAAACAAAAGCCTTCAAGTGATCCTTAGCTTAACTTTGAATAAAAGCTTAGTACATAATTATTCTTAGCCCTCTTTAATGTCTAGTATGCAATTGAATAATTTTTTTAAACAAAAAGTTAAGGGTTAATGGGACCATCACTTTCTAATAGTTCATTTCATTGTATATGAAGTTCTAGTAATAATCTGTATACAAATAAGGTAATAATAAGTAATCCCACATAAACCACGACACAAGTAAGAACTTAAAAGAGCAAGACATATATATATATTATAGATTCTCCTTGTTCATTAATTATACTCATCACAAGGATTTCCTGGTTTAGAAAAAATTCCTTTCCACATGGTTCTCATGGCATGTTAGACATTTCTTTTTTGTCATATTATTGATGGTTAATTTTTTAATTATTTACTATCGGGGAGAAAATGTTCAATAATATTATAGTATTGAATTTTAATACATATTTTTATTATTTTTTTGTTAATATATATTTCCAATCAGTTGGTTTCCCTAATTTATTTAATGTGAGTTTTTATTAATATTAACAAATGACACAACATGATTGAAAAGATGTATTGGAGTTTAGTAATACTGTAGTACTAAACTTTTATCTCTGATATAATTCATGATAAAAAACATGTATTTTTTTAATTATTATCTTTCAGATTGATTTTCAAAGGAATGCAAATAAAATTTTATCCGATGGAAAGGTCATATAGTACTTTAAAAATTAATCATCATGAATAATTTGTTCCAAGAAAAATAACACCTTGGTCCTTGATTATCAATAAATCTCACTTTTTTCATGCCACAAAAGCTTTATGATCTTTTTGACTTAGCTTGTATCATTATTATAAAATTAGAATACATTATTATTAAAAATAAATGAGTGGATTAAATATTTTTTATACATTATTATTAAAAATAAATGAGTGGATTAAAATATTTTTTATTTATAAAAATAAGTAGATCGAAGTAAAACATATCAATCAATTTCTTATTAAAATTTGATGCATTGTTCACCTAACCACCCTAAAATACAACTCAGCCACTGAAAAAAAATATTTGTCTTCTTCCTTCTTTTTAAAAGTAACCAGTTCCCCATTGATCCAGATACGCATAAATTAAAGGAAAAAACTTATGTCCATTTCCTTATGTCCATTTCATCCAATTCCATCAATCATATATTGTATTTACACTCTCTTTCTTTAATGATTGGTCAAATAAAAGGTGGTCTTCTATATTCTCTCTCTACTGTGATTGGTCATTTAAACACTTTTTGCCACATGTCATAATTATATTGGGTGATTGGATGAAATGGACATAAGGAAATGGACCTAAGTTTTTTCCTAAATTAAATACTACGTGTTCTATTTTCATTGGCTCCGTATTATTGACCATTAATGAAATAATTAATTACTATTTACTTACTTTCTGCAAAATTAACAAAAAATACAAATTAAATCGAATTCTTCTTCTTCTTCACTCTTCTTTTCTTACTTAACGGTTTTTCTTTCACTCATTCCTATCAATGGCGCTTTATAAGCTCACACCTTCTTATTCATAGAACTTTATCCGAAAATCTCACATACTTTCTCTCTCTACTTCTTTCAGTTACTTCGATTCCACTCTAACCTTCGCCGACATTAGCCTTGCCGGAAAGATCTTCGCCGGCGGTAGTTCTTGCGGCGATGGCCGAGCAGTTTTCCAGCTCCGTTGAGTTTGGACTTCGGATCTCGAAGCGAATTTTCTACGGCAAAGGATTGTTCTCAGCTCCGGTGCCGGAGCCGGCGATATCCAGGGCAACGGATGTGTATCTTCCGACGGCGCCCATGTGTTACGCGGTGGTACCGGAGCCGGAGATAGTTGATAATCCGGACATTCGAAGTTACCAGCCGTACGTGCACGGCCGGTGTGATCCGCCGGCGTTTATCCCGTTACACTTGCACGGAGTTGCCATGGAGATTGAGTGTTGTATGGACACGGCGTTTATTACAGTTAGCGGAAAGTGGCGCGTGCATTGTGTCAGGTCGAGTAAAACGTGTGATTGCCGGATTGCTATACCCATGGGAGAACAGGTAATAATACACTTCGTTATCTATTTTGAATTCTTTTTTGGTAATACATAATTTTGTTGTCATTATTTTTTTTACTAATTTTGATGATTGCTTAATTCATATTTCATAGTTGAAAATGATTTTTAATTATTCCAATATAAATATAGCTCATAGTTCAACTCATTCGGTAACAAGATATGGTTCTTAATCAATTATAAGCTTAGTTGCTTATTTAAGTTATTATTATGATTTTTAAGTAACAGTATTAATTCCAAAACAGATGCTTCAATAGAAGCGTCTAGGATGGGCTTACCGCTGGTAAATGAAACGATTCATTTACGGTACCTTGATAAATACATTACAGAGTTCAGACCATGATTCTTTATAAGAAAGCACGAAATTCAGATTAAAAATTAGTTTATTTGATTGTCTTATCACTCCTCATCGTTGAGGCATTTTTTTACCCTTTCAAGGGTAGAGTTTACTGAAGAATTAAAAAGTGGACAAAAGGAGAAATTTCAAATATTAACCTTGTGGATTTGCTTCACGTAAAGGATTTAATGCGTGAAATACAATTTTCTGGTATAACGTCGGTGGGGTAAGAATAGGTTCAATTTAAATGTGAGAATTGAAACTTTTTACCTAGTTGGTATTGATTCTGGTTTGTTAATTTTTAAATGAGTGGTAAGATGAAGGACTGTAGGAACTAGGAAGGACTGCAAGAACCAAAGCATTTATAGTGTCATTTCACTGCAAGGAAGTAGGAGCTTTAAAAAACTGAAAACGGCATTTGGAGCATGCCTTTTTGTGTATGATAATGAAATCAGTTCTGCTTGTTGGTTGTGGGGTGGAGGATACTCGTCAGTCGTCTGGGAGGCTACTCATGTTCAAGATTTCTAAAACTCTTATGTTGGACCACTAATTACGATCATGCACCATATAAAATGTTCTCCTGTTTCTTCTAAAAATCCTTTGTTAATGGCACCCTCTTCGTTATTAATTTCATGTTTAGATGCTTGATGAATTTCCGCTCCGTCTTTTTCTCTGAGGGTTAAAGTTTGTTTTGTGAATTCTCAAGTTATATATGATGTGGCTAACAGGGTTCACTTCTAGGTCTTGAGGTTGATGGCAGTGAAACATCTTATCATACTGAAGTTGTTACTCCGAAAGATGAAAAAGATATAGAGAAAGTGGCCAAATCCAAAGATGGTTACTTCTTGAAAAGCCAAATATACACCATCAAGATTCCACAGGTTATAACTACATTGCACAGCTGAGATTCATCTTGTTTCTTTACTTTATAATTAATTAATTGGCATCCACTCACATAAATAGCATCCTTCAGGTTAACGGAGGCTCTCATCTTTCAGTAAAAATCAGATGGTCTCAGAAATTACTATATAATGATGGCCAGCTCTCTCTTAGCGTGCCTTTTAGCTTTCCTTCGTACATAGCCCCCGTGGAAAAGAAAATTTCCAAAAAAGAGAAGATTTTTCTGAAATTATTCCCTGGTCTTGCAAATGAAGTGTTGTGCAAAAGCAGCAGTCACCCTCTTAAGGTAAATCCTTCTAGGTGGGCATTTCATAATTAGACTTTCTAATTTAGCACATAATTTACCAGTCTGTCGATTTTTGTTATTTAGCACATAACCAACAAAAAGGTTGAGTTTTTCATTATTTTATCAAATGCGTATTTGAAAAATAAAAATGGTCGCGTACTAAACAGCTTCTTCAAGTGCTTTGACCGCTGTAAGACATGAACTAAGATAACTTTATGACTTTCCAGGAACTAACACGCCAAGCTGGTAAGTTAAATTTCTCATATGAAGCAGAAGTGCTAGCATGGTCAAGTACAGACTTCAATTTCTCATACACGGTAAGACCTAGAAGCAGACTGTGGTTTGAAAATCTTAATGCAATTCTCATTTAATAATCAACTGTCGTACAGGTTTCTTCAGCTGACGTATCTGGTGGCGTGCTGTTGCAATCTCCATTCCTGCGTGATTTTGACCAAAGAGAGATATTTTGCTTGCATCTTTACCCCGGAAATGGCCAAAATACGAAGGTTTGTCTACATTACTGCATATTTTTTTTTCTTTTTTAAAAGTAGAGTTATTTTTGCTTTCTCTAGGACTGATAGAAAGATCGAATATTAAAGTGAACTAGGTTGTTCTTTGTTGAGTCTTCTTAAAAATGAATGCATCAAGAAGAACAATTGTACTGCATCGCAATAAAATAGCTGCATTTACATGTGTAAAGTTCATTGTAATAAGAAATATGGACCTTGGAAACAGGGCCTGGGATCAAATTACTATTTAGGACTAAGGATTATAGAAATATAGTCAGCATTGCACTTTGTACCAGCCATTTGAGGAAACAAACAACCTTATGGTATGTTCTGGCTGCAAAATTTTCAGTCAAGTTGCCTTATATTTGCAAGCAAAGTTTCTATAGCCATTTTCTAAATTTGAATTGAAAATTTCTAATTTATTTACTCTGATAGGTTTTCAGAAGGGATGTGGTATTTGTCATAGATATAAGTGCAAGCATGAGAGGAAGTCCTCTTGAAGATGCAAAGAATGCACTGCTGGCATCACTCTCTCAACTAAATGCACAGGATACATTTAATATTATGGCATTCAACGAGGAGGTCTACTTATTCTCGCCATCAATGGAACCAGTCACAGAACAAACAATTTTAAATGCTACCCAATGGGTTGGTACTATGTTTACTGCCAAAGGTGGTACAAACATATTGCTTCCCCTAACTCAGGTATTTTTTCTATATTGAGTTTCAAAATGCTGAGTAGATCATTCTGCCATGGCTTGTTAATTTTAATATTTTCATATCATTTTGGTTGCATAACCCGACTGCACTAATGAATGTATTTTACTTCTAGAAGGTAACTAATAACCAAATGTTACCGTTTTGTTATCTTAGTTCTGGACTTTCATAATTTATTCGTGTCACGTAATCATGCATTAAAAACCATAATGAATTAATGATGACTTCTCAGTTATTTTTCCTTATTGCATTTGTCTTAGAACTTGTGGGATTTGTTACAACAATATGTACGTAAAATCTTTTGCAGCTTTCTAGCAGTCATAAAATCACCTACCTTGTTAGTCTTTCACGTGTGGTATCTCTATAGCATGTGATGTTCATATTAAGCGCAGGAATAAAAGTTATATGGATTACTGGTGTTTTCTTTTGATAAATAGTGTACATTCTGTGAAGTTTATTTTTTAAGTTCTGCTTTGGATCTTTTGCATAGCTATTGTTTGTTAAATTCTTAATTTCTTAATGTTCACTTGTTCTTATAGATTCTTGACCGAATAATGTAATCTATCTTAGGCAATGAAGATATTCCGGAAATCTACTGATTCAATCCCTCTCATTTTTCTCATTACTGATGGGGCTGTTGACAATGAAAGAGAAATTTGCAACTTTGTGAAAAGCTACATCACAAATGGACAATCAATCTGCTCTCCTCGCATATGTACTTTTGGCATAGGCAAGGGCACTCTACCCTTCTCCTTCTCTCTTAGTAGTCTTAAGAACTGCATCTGTGATATGTTGAACTCGACAGTACTACTTGAGGCATCTTAACTGTTCTCTGTACATATTACACTTTATCCTGTTCAAGTTACAGTAGCTGATCTTTTTTTTTTTTGGTGAAAACAGTAACCAATCGTGTAATTAACTAAATTTGATCAAAACATCTAATCTTGTCTTAAATTGAGAAAATTAAAAAGCTTGTTAATTTGTCAATGTGAAGGTGCTCAACTGCTCATAAGTGGCTTTTACTTAATTTATTGAAGAGTAAAAGGAAGTAAGAATTTGCATTTTTCAATTGTCATACTACCATGGGAACGGGCTTATTTGATGAAATCAATTTTCACAAAATAACTGGTTTGATCAATGCATATTTCCTATATAGCTTATGCTTGTCAATATACTTCAATGTCTTTGTTGAAAAACTTCTCATCAATGCACATTATGTTCCTATTAACTTCTATAATTGTGTGTGTGTATATATTTTATAAATTTCCGTAATTCTATATGTCACCAAATTGATTCGTTTGAGTTGCAAGTAACTGATCACTTTATATCTATTTGTTGCAATTTGCTTTGTCCAGCTGCTTTTTTAATAATATTTCTCTGAATTCTAATATGAAATTTTTTCAGGTTTATATTGTAATCACCACTTTCTGCAAATGCTAGCACAAATTGGGAGGGGTCATTATGATGCGGCTCATGATTTAGGTTAGTAGCATCTTTCCTCACTTGGCCAAGGCTTAATTAATAGATCTGTTTAAAGCTTTTAATTTGGCTCGTAATTACTATTGTCTCCGTATCTCAGCAATTTAAAGTATTCATCTTTTCATAAAATTGCGTGTAATAATATCTTGTTCTTGGGGAAGCAAAAGTATTTGCTAAATCTAGTATATGTAATGTTATGACTTACATTGATATCCTGTTTCGTTTTTCTCTTGTCTAGATTCAATTGAATCTCGAATACAAAGTTTATTCAGTACTGCGTCGTCAATCATTGCTGCCAATATAACAGTGGAAAGTTTAGAAGGTCTTGATTCACTCGAGGTACATTACCAGAAATACACCACAACTAGTTATTACTTTAATATCTTTTAATGTCTTCTTGTGCTTATAACTGATAAAATGTACTCTCGTTACCTTGTGACTAACTGTGTTATTTTTTTCTTTGGCTGATTATTGCAGTTATTTCCAATATATATTCCAGACCTTTCACTTGGAAGTCCGCTTATTATATCAGGCAGATATGATGGAACCTTTCCTGACTCAATTAAAGTCAATGGTACCTTGGCAGATATGAGCAACTTTGAAGTGAACTTGAAAGTGCAAAGGGCAAAGGATATGCAGCTTTGTAACGTAACCTTTCAATCCTTGGGCTTAACTACCAACCTTTTCACCTTTTCTTGTTTTGGTTTTATAATTTTGCCATTAGTAAATGGTAACTGGGTATTGTTACCTTGCACCACACAAACATGATCATGCATACACAAATATCACCACCATTGATTTACAGATCCAGGCTGCTGACTAAGCTGATATGTCTGAAAGATTCACTCTTTGCTTCCAACGTTCTTTTCACTTTCTTCTTGTTAGTGGGGGATAGGGTGATTTTTTTTCTCGTTCAACAAATTTATTTACGTTACATCTGTACACGTGTCTCACGTCTCCAATCCTTTTGCACATCAATCTACTCTATATTGGCTCAAGTGTTCAACAATGCACTTTAAAGGAAAAAGAAAAAAAATCTGTGGTTGATGTTTGAGTAATTTGAAGTTTGAACAGTACATATCCTCTTTTAATTAATCTGTTGCTGAAAGCATGCACTATGCTAAATGAAGACTGATTTTCAGTTTGACGTTTTCATCAGGTCCTTGCCAAAAGACATATAGACTTTCTCACTGCTCAAGCATGGTTTTTAGGAAGTAAAGAGCTGGAGGAAAAGGTTTGTCCATTACATACTTTGCTGCCCTTATTTTTTTAATAAAGAGAAAAATTAAACTGAAAAAAGGGGAAGAGGAGAAGGGGAGGAGATAAGTTCATATTGATGTAAGTTCTAACATTTGTTTCAAACTAAGGCATATAATTTTCAGACTTTTTGACTGTGTCTGACGAAGAACCTTTTCTCTGTGTATTCATCCTGCTCTTTTAAACCTTTCAAAAGGTTAAGATATGTGGATTTTGATTGTTCATAAATCATATATCTCAAAGAACAGTACAAAATTATTTTATTCTCTGTTGCTGCACCACTTATTCCGGACTAACAGCAAATGTCAAACTTCTTCATGAAAGGTTTCCAAAATGAGCATTCAAAATAAAGTCCCATCAGAGTACACCTGCACGGTTCTTGTGGCTACGGATAAGGGAAAGAATGCACCAGAATCATTTCTGATAAAGAAGGTAAAGCTTTGCTGTAGATATTAAACAAATAAGGCCAACTACGCCCTATTTTGAAAGGCAAAAATACTTACATGTGACGCCCTTTTTAAGTTTTTCCTATCAGAACTTTCAGTAAAATTCTAATTATCGAAGAACTTATTCTAAGCAACCAACCATATGATGCTGAGCCAATGAGGGTTGGCTCATCTGATTACCTTCCGCCCATGATAATTATGTAACTTGAGCCTCATTTGGTGGTCGGTCATCTGTAAAAGTACCTACGCTGAGTTATGAAAAATGTTAAAATGTTATGTTACTTAAGGAGTACTATATAAGATGAGTGAAGGAAGTTCCACTTTCCCTGTTTGTTATCCCACTTATTCCCTAAATTGTTTGAAAACAGGCATACAACAGATTTTATCTGCAGAAGATGGAGCTTGATGGGAAGAGACTTTTCCTTGGAGGGCTGAGTCTTGGATTTGGTGACACCAAAGCCACATGTGAAAATATCCCACCTGCAGTAAAAGAAGCAAAACATTCTGAAGGACTATTGGAGAAGGCTGCTTCCAACTGTTGCAGTAGACTGTGTGATAACTACCTTTGCATGTGCATGCTTCAGTCTTGCTCTTATGTGAATGACCGATGCACTATTGTTTGCACCCAGCTTTGTACTGCCCTTGCTTGTTTTGAGTTAGTCAAATGTTGTTTCGAGATCTGCGAATGTGAATGCCTCGGCTAACACTATTTACTTGTCTGAACTTACAAAAAATGTGTGTATTGTAGTACTAGTATTATAAATTATTAACAATGTATATAAGCCCTTGTGCATTAATGGTGTTTACAGCTGCAGATTTGTGTCAAACCACTTGTTAATTGTGTGGAAAAACAAAACTTACCAAGGTGACGTGGCACAGATGGTAAGAGTAACGATTACCTCTTGGGTTCTATTCTTTGTTGGAAGTGTCGCTCCCAACAATGAGTTCGACGCTAGTTCTGATGGATACTCTTATCAAGAACAAAATAAAAAGCAAAGCTCAAAATGAAAATGAGACTAAAATTCTATTTGGACTCTTGAGAGATATATCAACTCTCACTTTGGGCCTTGATAATTTTTTGTTTTTCTGCCGTGAATTGTTAGCTTCCTTAGCAGAAAACCAGTTTAGTCTCTGTTCACCCCTTTCCAATCTTCAATTGTTAGGCTTCTTGCCCATCAAAGATTTTAGTTTTTTTGTGGAAAAAGATTTTATTTGTTGTTGTAATTTTTTATCAAAGAATTTGATAATAAGAATATAAATAACTGTATTTAAATATAATTTTTTCTAAAAAAATAGTAAATATTATATATAAAAGATAACATTTATCCTATGAGAACTACATAGTAAAATAAAAATTCCACAAAATATACATATATAGTTTTTTTTTTTTTTGAAATCTACATTATAGTTTTAAATTTTTAATAATCAAACAAATTGACTAAAATATCATGTCTGACTAGGAAACCCCACAAAGTCGTCTTTGAGTTTGACTATAGTCATCCAAGGCATCGCGACATGTCTGAGAGCTCCCATCAGCTTTGCTTTATAAACTATTGCGACTGTTCATTACATCTTCACTATTTCTTCGTATTGGCTATACTGAATGTTCATATAAACTCGTAGATTTTCACAATCCCTACATATCAACGCTGCTTGCATAATTTTTCCGTCTTCTCATTCTCTTCTTTTGGTTTTCCTCTCCACAATTACAGGTATATCTCTCTCTTTGGATTCTCATAAATGCACTAGGAAAAGTAAAGCAGCTCGTATTGTTTTTTTATTATTTCCCTTTCTTTTTCCATTTTTCACTGATTAATGCTACGAATGGCGAACGAGACATAAATAGGAAGAATATCTGCTTAGTTCATTGAGCTAGACACAAACAGGCATCTGAAAATTCGAAGCGAATAAGATAACTTGGATATTTTCTTTTTGCTTTGGATCTTTGGTTTGTGAGTTTTTTAAACTTTATATTGATTGTTATTGTTGTAATTATTGTTGGTCCTTGCAGTTTGGTTCTTCAAATGAGGCTCCCTATCGTTGGATTTATCAGAATACTTGTTCTTTTTGTTTTGGTTTCTGATTTCTGGTAAGCAGTTACTAGGGAATCCAATTTCCTTCAATTGAGTAATCATATATTCACCACAGTACAGTATGATTATGAACTAAGATGTAATATCTACCAGCTTAGTATTGAGTATTTAAGATCCTTATGTTGAATATATTTGGTTTCCATATCTGTAGTCTTGTGATCTTTTGGCAACTGGATGGGGCATTAGGACAAGCAATATTGGAAGCATCTTATGTTTTCTTGGTGTTCATGAGTTCACAGTTTTGATGGGATGTTGCGTATATTCATAGCTTTAAGACACTGAACTAGTGAAGAAGAGATTCTGCATTTCCAAATTCTTATCAGTGGATAGAAGTTATTACATCAATGTTAGTTGGTTTTGATTACAGAAATTAAGTAGGCTTATGTATATATTGCTATTTCATGACATAAAGTAATATTTATATGTATATTTTGAGGATGATGTACTAGAAGTTGAGATGGCACGAAAAATATATTGACTAGGTGATCCTCTTAAAACAGGTCTTGGACCAATGGAAATACGAATAAGGAGAAAACTCTAGCTATAATTAAACCAGATGGACTGCTTGGTAATCACACAGATGATATCAAGAAAGCAATCCTAGAATATGGTTTCAGCATCCTTAAGGAAAAGACCATTCAACTTGATGAGGATGCCGTGACGAGATTCTATGCAGAGCACTCTTCTAAAAACTTCTTTTCTAGCCTTATGAAATACATGACAAGGTATTCCCTTGATGATTGATTGTCTTGGTGGCAGCATATAATGTTTCCACAACTTTTTGCAGTCAAACTCTTTATGATAACTCTCTGATGGATTGAGTCTTATTTGCTCCATCTCATAAACATGCTTCAAATTTTGGGTTAAATTATATCTAACTTCATTACTTTCCCTTGTTCAACCATCACGTGTAACTGGCCAAGATTGGTTTTGTTTTGTGTTTGTGTGTGTGTGTGTGGCTCTTTTTTAATTATGCATTACATGATATATTCCCTACAATTCTTCTGGAAGCCTTTTTATTGTCCATATAGATTCAATACACTAACTTTAATCTCCGAGTCAAATTCTACCTTTATTATATGGGTGATCATCTAAGGATTTATGTCCTTCACTATGTGGATGAGGAAATTTTAGCTTAACTTTTGTGGGAATTAATGGCTCATCAATGTGATTCCTATTTACTTCCTTTTCAAATCTTGTTTGGTGTTCCTTTCTAAATGTTTTCTTATTCTCAATATCATCTTCTCATTCTTTACAACACACCTTTATTAGTGGACCAGTAGTAGTCATGATTTTGGAGAAGGAAAATGCTATAGCTGATTGGCGTGCTTTAATGGGGCCAACTGATGCAAGCAAGGCTAAGAGTACACACCCTCACAGGTCACGTATTGTATGAACTCAGATTTACAATGTTTGCTCTACTTCTGTACATTTGTGACTCTAGAATCTTTCTTATCAAATGTAGGGTCAATTTTGTTAAGTGTAAAGTTATAATCTCTGTTTTTTTTCTCTATGTTGAAGTAGTTTTTTTTTTTTTTTTGCCCAGCATCAGAGCAATGTGTGGTCTGGACATTCAAAGGAATTGTGTTCATGGCTCAGATTCTCTTACATCTGCACAAAGAGAAATGTCATTTTTCTTCAGAGAGCTGTCTGCAGGTTTATTCCAATTCTATATTTCAAAAGAATAATGGAAAACATATTTTCTCTTTCCGGTTAATACCTGCACTTTATTAAGGCACTAGGATTTGCTATATATTTAGGCTTAAGTTATTAGGTACGTCTAACAGGATATGTACCTTTGTACTTAGGCCTCTTTATGGTAGTTGTAAAAAGTGGCATATTTGTGTCAATGAGCTAATGGCTCACATAACTCCAACCTTAGTTTTTCAACGGTCTTGGAGCCTCCTCCATAACAAAAAAGAAAAATGTGGCATTTTTTAAGACAAGACTTCGGGTATTTAGACTCCTGTGATGTTAGATGCATTATGAAGGAATAAGGTTTTCTTCTTAGGAGGTTAGGAGCAACTTCTTGATTGAGCTGATGGTGGGCTGAAGAGCTGACATTACAGCAATTGCACTCTGCGACACTTCACTCAGTGTTGTTTCACTCTACCGTGATTTGCCCCTTTGCCAGTAGCTCTCTTTGTGCTGTCGGCTAATTAGCTCTAATACCAAATGCTTGGGGAACTCTCTCTCATAAGCTAGTTGTTTAAGGGAGAAGAATCAAGCCATTTATATACCTCATTGAACATTCCATACTACTCCATGTGGAACTTCGTTAGCCCATACAACTCTAGGGACATCACATATTATTCCTATCCTCATCAATTCAATGCATATCAAATATATATATATATATATATATATATTTCCTTTATTTTATACTAGCAGAGCATATCTCATTTTAAACCTTTTAGGATTTTGTGTATGTTGTTTGCAGATTTGCCTTTAAAAAAAGATTAGCCTTACAAACTAATATTAGTAAAAATCAACTCCCTTTGAGACTTCTGGTTCCTGATTAATTTTGATTAAAACCACTAACAGTAAAGTTGGAAGATACTTGGGGTATGTTTGGCAATTCAGAGGGAGAGGGGAGGGGAGGGGAAGGGAAGGGGATGAGAGGTTAAATGATAGGTTATCCTCCCCTGTTTAGATTCTCCAAAATCCCTAATTTGGAGTAATTCAAACTAATAAAGGGAGAAGGTTAAAGAGTGTTAACATAAAATCTTCCAATCTCTTCCCTTCAAAATTTTGAAAACCAAATAAGGTGAAGACGTGAAGTTCACTAAATCCTCTTCCCTTCCCGTCCTCTCTTCAATACCCAATCCAAACATACCCTTAGATTTTAAAAACGACAAAAAGGGTATTTACATTTTGATCAATAGTTATATGTCTTGCTATTGATTTGCTGCTGTTGTTTGCTGCGAAAATAGCACTCTGATTACTTTGTCATTACTTAATTTTTCAGGAGAGGTTACTGAACATGATGAATTGTAACTGGTAAGGTTTTGAAGCAGAAGCAAATTTCTCTTGTTATGCTCACTGTTGTCTATAATATTCTTATACAGAAACAAACTTTGATTTCGATTTTTATAACTAATGAGAATTCATAGTAATATTATTTCCATGTATTTATTATATATCTGTTATTAACAAAAATACTTGTTTTCTAAATTTTCTGTTTTAAAAATCAGAAATTTAGTACCATCTTTTAGTTTTGTTTTCTTATTTTTAAAATACATTATATATATATTTAAACTTATACAGCTTCATGGAAAACTCTGTCTCGCAAGTCGCAAGCAGCTAGAATGCTGGCGATTCCATGGTCTTTTAGCAATGGCCCATAGAATCATTTTTAGTTTTTTTTTTTTTCATTTCTTTCTTTTTGGTCGATAATTCCATTATCACAAAGGGCACCAAGGCCCATTATACCATGAACAAGTAAACATTTGCGAGAGAAACATGGTATTGGGTGACATAATTGAACAAACTATAAAAATGAATGAATTTGATTTTGGACAAAAATATTAGGGGCAAAATTGAAAGTAGTCGAAAAAATTCGGAGCAAAAATGATAATGTTATTATATTTGCACAGTCAGTATTAATTGTTACCTGGACAATATATTTGCACCTATTATTAATTATTTAGATAGAGTTGAAGTAAATAACATTGTTTGCAAATTGGTTCAGAAACAACTGGTAACAAAAAAAAAATTAGAGACGAAATTGACATAAACCTTGTATTTTGGAGATAAAAATGTACTTTCGATCTGCCAGCAAAGCCACATATCATAAGAATAAAACTATAGTATTAATAAGTTGTTGGCTGAAGTGGTAAATGGATTCATCTCTCTACATAAATTCCAATCTTAACTAACAAAGTTACGGGGCTTTCATAAAGAGACAAATATTTTTCTTTTTAAAATTAAAACCACCCATATCTACAGTCTTTATTTATATATGTATATATATAAAGAGTAATTTTTCTTTCAGCTTACTTTAAATCATAAAATTATTAAATTTAGTCTTTAACAAATTTTATTTGTTTCATTTTGGTCAATAAATTATATATGAAAATATTAAATTTAGTTCTTGAAAAATAAATTGTATCACAATTTAATTTCATTTCTGTTGAAAAAGGCAAAAATATGAAAATCATAGATGAAATTTTAATACAAATTTTTTTTTGTGGACTATACATTTGGTATTTTCATGATACAATGACTAAATTTAATATTTTTGTTATTTAGGGATTAAATTGTGACAATAAAAATTGTTCAGTGAATAAATCAATAATTTACTAGAAGAATTAAATATTTATCATTTTATCCAACCAAAAAATCTTTATTTGGATACTGTTTTATGCCTGCTAGTAAAATTTCAAACATGGAGTTGAACTTAACGCAAATACTAACTATTTTAAGCGTTACAAGATTGACATTTTAGGGTGCATTTGTACGGGGAGTAATTTTTTATTTTTGGGAATTTATATTAGTTCTTTGTTTTAATTTTTATATTCTCGAAACTATTTTATAAAATTTTTATTATATAGTTGAAAATAATCTCATCATATAGGTTTAGAATAATACTACTCTCTTAAGTGAGATTAAACAAGTGAAGAAACATCCTATCAAAAAAAAAAGTGAAGAAACATGATATTACAAAATTTTTGAAATTGTAAGATTCTTGAGCTTATTTTTTTAATCCGCATACCAAATGGGAATTATAAAATACTCCACCCGATTCACAATATTTACTTTATTGAGAGATTATTTTGAAACAAGTTACAAAAATATATAAATAACTTTTGAAAAATAAAATACCAAAGAAAAGGAATTATCAAAATGAGAGTTTAGCCTAATAAGTATATTATAAGATAATTTCTGGCCAACAATAGTATATTATTATAAGATAAGATTTTCACCGTACAAAATTAAATTTATAATTTTGAACCAATGAATGCATTACTGTTTTTAATTTGTGGGATATGTAATACAAATAATATTATAATCCCAACATGCATGGTTGTTCATGGTTATAAAAGCTAAGGCCATGAATTGTACATTGGCTTAGCAAACACAATCCTTATATAAGGCCAAAGATAAAGGATTTGATGTGAGTTGGAGAGAGACAGCGTCACTATAATGTTTGACAATTATGAGTCAGCAACCAAACTAAGTCAAACCGCAATGATTACTACATGCCTGGACGATTGGATTCCACGTTTAGCAAATAAAGTGCTTTGAATGTATAACATTCCACAATTAGTAAGTCTTCTTCTTTCTTACTCTTTTTGGAATGTCTCCCAAAATCCTATGCATCTAGTGCTTTCACTAACCCACATGGCCACCCAAAAGCTCTTTCTTGGTCAAAGTGATTCTTTTAAGCACTTCATCCCTTGCATCCTTCATATGCATGCATCTCGAGGAATTTTAATTTCTTTTATTCTCTTAAAGTACGTACTTATTGGTTGTGCTACCAACAATAGAATCCATCTTTAATTCATCCATATTTTTGTAATGTCTTAATTATTATATCAATATTATGTCTATTTATATTAATATAGTTATTAGATTTTTTTTATTATTATATAGATCGATCATAAAATATTTATTTAATATTAAAAAATAAAAAAAATTAAATAGAAAATGAGAGAAGATAGGAGAGTAAAAATATAGTTTATTTAATTTTGCGCAAGGCATCAATTTTGGGGAAGTGATTTTTGATACTCAGCCTTCTATTTGTAATTTGTCTATGCAGGATGATCTTAGAGGAGTTTGTTTCTCTAAGAGAGTTGTGGTTTAGCTTGCACCTCCTTTGTAATAAAAAAAATGGATAATGAATAAGATAGTTTTTTTTAATGAAAAATAAGATAGTTATTAAAAATATATTAATAGTGGAGAAGTAAATAGTTATTATTGTTGATGTGATTAAAACTATGAAGGCATACATTGGTAATTTTGATATTGGTTTTGGTTGGGAATGGCACAAATTAATTAAATGTGTTGCAGGAAATGGTACTTAATTACAAAGTAAGTGTTCACCAATGAGATGGTTTAGATTAACTAAACCTGCTTTGTATGATTAGGGTTCCTATTTTCATATGAAATCCGGCAATGTGAGACTGACAGCAAACAACTTTTAACCAAGAAAATTTGTGCTTTATATATATCCTTTTTATTTTTTACTTCCATGCTTTGGCTCAGATAAATACTTGTTCTCTCATATTATTAATTTATCTTTCTCATGAGTCTTGAAATTCCCAGCTCATGCTTAACGATAACTTTGAAAATGCTGGCCGGTAGAGCCGAAAAGAAATTAAACTAGTTTTCAATCTTTAGTTTTTTTTAAAAAAAAAATAAAGAATAATAAATATAGGTTTACTGAAATCTTTTTTGGTAATATAAACAGATATTTTATGAGATTACTAAACTACATACTGTTTGATATATACTTTAGCAAAAATTTATTAAAAAAATCTTAACGAATTAAAAATGTTCTGTGTCTCCGCCAAAAAAAAAAGGTTTCACTCTTAAATGATTTAATTATTGAGTCACCTTAGACTATAGTTGAAGTAATAATTATAACGGATAAAAATTTAGTACTACCATACTATTGAAATTTGGTACATCTCTCTAATAATGTAAAATTATTTGTTAATACTAATTGAAATTTACATTAATATAAGGATTCACCTTAAATGATTTAGGAACGAATTAATTAGAGGAATGTACTGAGTACTAACGTACTAATTTTCTGAAACTTTGAGTATAAAGAATTGCAAATTCAGTTATATTCTTGCTGAAAAACTTAGAGGAAGATAGAGGATGAAGAAGAAACTATGGCGGAAAGGGAAATATATGTAAATTCTTATTATGAATTTGATTATGCATTTATAGATGTCTTTTTTGTTAATTTGATCAATAATTCAAGCGCATTATCAATTTATCTAACTCCTTATAACATATCAAAACGTTATTAGTTGGTCCCTTACATATTCACATTTTGGTCTCTTTATTATAAATTAAAACGTTATCAATATAGTCAATTACAAATTCACCTTATCAATTTGATCCCTCACAAATCAAAACATTCCAATACTTAACAAACTTGATTATATATGTATAGTTAACTGCTAACTAATTAATGAAATTATTTCATGCATTTTATATTATTTTTCATAAATTTGTTTAGTCAACATTTAACTACACACACCATCAACTATATTAAGTATCAAACATTTGACTAATTGATAGTATTTTAATTTATGAGAGACTACATTAACAATATAAATAATTAAATATGTGTGGGATAAATTGATAGTGTGTTAATATGTAAGGACCAAATTGATCGACAAGGCAAACTTGTGAAGTGCCAAATTGATAACATTTTAAGATTTAATATAAGAAACTAAATCCACAACATGCATATACAAAGGATCAAATTGATAGAAGAGAAAATTGTGTGGGATTTAAATAATGTTTTATTCCTAGTAAAAAGCACGAAGGACAAAACACTAAATTTTTGGAACATGAAGAAGTTAGTTTAGAAGGAAAAGAGAATAGATAGACATCCATATAGAAGTCACCATTGAGGAGAAGTATTAAAATGAGTTTAATTTATGTTAAATTAAAAAAATTTAACTTATTTATAAAGTAAAAATTCAATCTATTTAACTCTGCGAGTTGGATGGGTCAATCCTAAAGTTATGTAGATTGGCCCATTTATATATAATTTTAACTAATCTATTATGGATCTGCTCTGCGCCTCTGTCTCTCTTCTATTTGACTCTTCCTTCCCTAATATATTAATAATAAAACAGTGAAAGCAGATATTGTTTGGCACAAAGAGTAGGTTAGGGCGGCTACAAATCAAGGGCATATTATGTATTTTAATTTACTGAATATATAAAAAAATACAAATTTTTTAAAAAAATTTTAGAATTTTAAAAAATAAAAATAAAAATATGTTTGTTAGGTGGGTTGGCCGCGCCACCACCTTAGTGAGATAGGTTGCCAATTTCAAACTCATTTAAAAATTCAACCCATGTGGGTTAGGTTTATCTATTTTGATAGTTCTACTATTGAGTAGGACTGAACATCGATTTGGGCTAGCCCACGAACCCACCAATTTGGTTTGGTTTGGTTGGGGTTGAAAATTTTCAGTCAAAACCATGGTGATTCGATTAGTAATTCGCAAAAAAAAAAAGAGTTCGTTGAGACCGAACTGCCAACCCGCCCAAATTTTTTTAAAAAAATTTATATGCATTTATGAATAAAAACATGACCTGGCCTACAAACACAAACTAATTTGAATCAACCATGATTACTCAATGAACTAAAGGACAAAGAAAAAAAAGAGCTAGCTCGGCCCAACAACCCGAACTGTCAAATAGTTTAGGTTAGTTGATGCATTTATATTAAACCTGAACCAACATAACCTGATGACATTTTCCCCCATTTTTGAATTATTTAATAGGTGAAAGTTTGATCTTTTAATTAAGGTATTGTTAAGTGTTTAAGTAAAAGTAATCCCTCCTAATAATATTTGGTCCATACATATTTGTTTTAGGAATTAAATCCAGAGTAATACTAACCCAGTGCATTCACATTTTAAGATCATTAATGTATATATCCTATATATATAATTGATTATTGATTATTGGATCCAAAATATCCACAGTAAAAGCTTATCATTAATTATTACGCTAATTTGGGGGGACCATATAATAATTATTGCATTTAGGGAAGAGCATGTGTTAACTGTTAAATTAGAGCTTGAAAGTCAACCCGACCCCTTAGTTACACGTGTTGGTCCGACAAGCCATGATGGGAGTTTCCTTGTCGTGACACGTGGCTAACTGTCAAAACATCAACCCATCTAAATCTCTCAATTAAGTCCCAAAATTTTGTATGCCATATAATTTACACCTCCAACTTTTCATTTTTGTAATAATATTACTAACATCATAAAAAGAGTTAATGATACTGTACATGCAATTGTCCAGTTATTTTACAAGTTATATATTTAACTATTCTTTATAATAATGACTAACCATTATTTTGGGTTGAAATAATTATGGCAGTAGCTAAATGCAATTTATCATTATATTAAAACCATTTAGTTTTTACTCTTTAAGAAGTTATTTTATTGCAAACGTATAATATAACTTTTTTTTTAATGGAAACATATAATATAACTAATGTTTAGCCATGACTATATTTTATTCTTCATTCGAATTCCTTTTAAAAAAAAAAAACAAAGTCATATCATTGCATACACATAATATAACTAATGTGCCAAAATGAGTTGGCACATATAATTAAGGATTTGGAAAAAAGTTCTTGCCTCATCCATGGGTGAGGGTTTGAATCACACTGAAGCCGTTCAAAATCCTGCTTTGGTGGGCATCCCTCCTCAGAGAGATCCTCTGACACTCAAGGATTAGTTGAGACTTGAGTAGCTGCGAATGGGTAAAACTGCTTAGAGTTTAGGCCTCTGCAGTAATCCTTTGATTCGGGCCTTTGTCGATCTCTCCAACATGCCATTGACGCTCTGCTCGGTAATACTTAAGAGTGCATTCCCTTACTGCCATTTTTTTAAAAAATACACACACACACACACATATATATATATATATATATATACTAATGTTTATTTCAGCATAAAATAAAGTGTGATTAGTTACAGTTTTTTATAAAAAAAAGCATTGTAAAAGAAACCAAACGGCACTTACAATAATTTAGAAAATTCCAATCTAATAATACTGAAGAATAAACCCTAACAATTATTGAACTAAGTAAACAAAGTGTAAGCTCAACTGATCCTATTTCTTCAGGATGAAAAATCTCACCGTCCTTGGTGTTGCCAACAGAGTTGTTACTTTTATACCTCCTAAAATTAGATCTGAAGTAATCTTCAAAGTTGAAATTGTCGTAGGCTCTTCCAACAACATGATGAACGAGTAAAATTTTTTTAACATAAATGATTCGTAGATTTAGATATGATTATAACAAATCTTGAATCCAGAATTACCTGATTGTCAAAAAAATTCACAAAAGAAAACAAATACACACAAAAATAAAATAAACTCCACTTACTAGACCTGAATCGATCTAACAATGGGAGACTACACTCTCACGAGAGAGGACTAAAAAACTCAGAAGTAAAGCTGGAAGAAAATCACCACCAAAATTGGGGGAATGAATATCTACTTTATTTATGAAACGTAACGACGATAACAAAAGAAGAAGAAAAATAGGGAGGGGTTTGGCAACCCCTCCGATTAGATCTGCAGAAAGAAAGTGATTGAAGAACGAGAGAAGAGAGAAAGCGACTATTAAAATTTTATCACTAAATCCTAATTATAAGGTAATTAAATAATCATAATTAAATATATAACTTGATATTCAACTATCTATTCTGCATCTGGATCTGGTAGTGGACCTCATTCGGCCTTTCCCCGTCGCTACCTCAGATTCTCACCTAACCTTTTGCCTTATGCTTTTATAGAAAAGTATGATCCATATTCACATTTATGGAAAATTATGGTTGTATCTATTTGTATGATCCGAGATTCATAAGATTCTCTTCTATATTTTAGGCTCTGATTTTTGGACGTTTCTTTTCTTTTGGGTGATGATAAATTTATTTATGTATGTATATATATTAAATTTAATAATTCTTGATATATATGCATATGCATGCGTTAAAAATGTACCCATATAGCAAAAATACTTTACATTCTCAAAAGTTTAGATCTCTATCAATTATGTTCATAATTTTTTTTTGTACTCTTAGATTTTTAATTTATAACAATTTTATCATTTACTCAAATTTTATGTAAATAATTAATGGCATATTAAGCTTTTCTCTTGATATTTTAGAGGCCCAAACTCTAGCTAGTTATTTGTTTTCAATAGAAATTTCATTCAAGTTTTTCTCTCTAGAAGTAAATTTCTCTATCCACTATATATATATCTATATTAATATGGCTGTGGGGTCTTCCCGTCAACGGTCTTCTAAAATAGCCATTTAATTAATTAAAAAAGAAAATACAAATATGATGTGAGAAGATCATGGGTGAGAGAAAATAGGAGAATAGGGGTAATAGTAATTTTGTTTTTAAAAAATAATGATTATGATAATTATCAAAAAATAATTTTTAATTTATTATTTTACAATTAATAATAATTTATTTTATATTTTATAAATTAAAAAAACAATTTACATGCATGTGAAACCTCTAGTATTATATATAAAAGTTGTTTTTATGAAAGAATTGGGAGACATCATATCTGATCTATTGGGGCTAATAGAATTTAAAAGTAGTTGGAAGAAAAAATGGATAGTTGAGAATTCAAGCTAAAATAGAAAATAAACAATGAGTAAATATACTTTTTTATTCCCAAAGCTTAGAATCATTGTCAATATTGTCCCTTCAATTTACAGTTACTGTCAAATTCATTAATTAATTAGTATAATAATGGACGACATTAATTATTAGGGTTTGAAGCAAAATGAAAAAAAAAAATCACGGACAAAATAAAAAATTTACGTAAAATTTAAAATATAAAAAGTGTTTTTGTTCGAGAAAAATACTTACAATTATGTGATAGATTGAAAGAAAAATATGTATTACACACATTTATGATCACCCTCTTGCATTATTAAAATCTAAGTAATTATTTCATATCCTCCTATATATCTTTCACATAAAATTAATCATATCGTCACACTTTATTTATATATATTGATATATTATAAATCATCACTTTACAGCAATTCGTATCTAACTTTTTGATAGTTATGGACTTATGGTGCCCATGTTCTAAAAAAAATCACTAGTTTAATTTTCATATATAAATTAGGGTTTCTACTTTCTAGTTAGCATGGCAAGTTGAGGCAGCAGGTGAAATAACCATACAAATGGTCTTGTCAGAAACCGACATTCCCATGCGACTATGGTTGCTCCTTCTTGCATCAATCAATACCTCGCACATTGTCCTACTTTTTTTTTTCGTAAAAATGGTAGTAAGGGAAGATACTCTAAAGTACTATCGGATATGGCGTCAGTGGCATGTTAGGGAGACCAAAAGAGGCCCAACCCAAAAAATTACTGCACAGGCCTAAACCGCAAGAAGTTTTACTCAGTCGCAACTACTCAACTAGCTTTTGGGTGCCAGGGAATCTCCCTGGAGAGTGATGCCCACCGAAGCAGGATTTTGAAAGGTTTCAGGAGGATTTGAACCCTCGCACATGGGTTAGGCAAAAGCTTTCTTCCAAATCCTTAATCATATCCACTTTGGTTTGTCCTAATATACTTATACATAGGAAATATCCGTATTATCTTTATTATTTTCCACCAAATTTAAGAGAAAAATTCTTCCTCAAATAATAAAAGAAAATTAAAAAAATGTCCTAGGACATTTTAGCTGCGTTAGTTTGTACTATTTTCTATTTTTATTTTCATTGAAAACAAAAAATAAAAATAAAAATGTGTTTGGTACAATTTAACAAAAAAAAAAATTAAAAAATAGGCTGAAAACAGAAAATGTCAGAAAGACGTTTTTAGTATATTTTCAAATGATAATCAACGTCATTTCTATAAAATTTTCAAAGAGTAAATTATTTTACCATATAAATATAGTTAAACTAAAAAATCAATAAATTTATAATTATTAAATTTATTTCATTAATAACAACTTTGAACAAATATTTTTAAAATTTTAAAAACTTGAAAATAAAAATTGAAAATCTTTTCGCAAATCAAATCGAACATATATATACTTGTTAAAACCCATTTAATTAATTGAATATCTAACTCGTTTTAGTTGGTTATAGCTAGCTGTGCTGCCCATACCTGTTTTCCATAACGTACAGATAATATAGATGGATCAATCTGTTTGCTAGCTTCAGTTTTTCAATTTTTCACATTCAATATTTTACAATATAATAGCCAATTACACTCCACATTTTCTTCAACAAAAAGTAGGTACTCAAATTAACCTCCAAGTTCCAAGACACATGCCCACGTTATTTTGTTTCTAATATATAATTAAGGGCGTGGAAAACTTTTCTATCAAATAAAATAGAATCCGAATAATATAATCAGATAAATTAATATATATATATATATATATATTAATATATATGTGTTATTCAGACTAGTTCTAGCTTGTTCAGAAATTCCAAGGATTTTGTTGTATGAAGAATTATGTTATGTCTCTTGATTCTTCTAAATCTTTTTAAAGGAAGTGATTTATGATGCCTCAAAATCCAAAAGGTTTGTTCTAAAAGGGACTAGCTAGCTAGCTAGTTCCATTACTGTACTAAAAGGACTAATTCCTCACAAATTTATAAAACAATTAAAGTTTGAATTCCTAATAAGAGAAGCTTTACAACATGACAATTAGGTGGTTTTAGAGAATATGTTTAACGTTTTGGTGGATAAGGAAAGTAAAAGTGGGAGTGAAGAGGGAATGGAAAATAATTAAAATTATGAAATGTCACATTTACCCCTCACCTACTCAATATAAGGGCAAAATAGTTATTTAATAATATCTCCATATCAACATTCCTTATCTCTTCATGCTAGGAACTCTTCTTCCCTATATATCTAGATATATAGAACATACGATCAATTTTCCTCCCACACTTAATTACATATCAAACAAGATGAAGTTGATATCCATTTTCCTTTTCCTCTCTTTTACACATTCTTAATAAGAGAAGCTAAGTTCTCATATCTAATGTTAGATAGTACCTCGAACAAAGAAGAATACTAATTATATTGGTAAAAACCAAATAAACATATATATTCTTGTACAAAATTATTTTGGTTTAAATTAAACTAGGTCATATATCTAACGGCAATCGGAGTGATTAATCTTCTCACTGCATGTCATCTACTTAAGTAAAGGGTTGGCCAAAGAATGCTTTCTCTATTCAAGAATGAGATTCGAACCCCGCCACTATTTGATTAAGAGATACCAAGTGAAGGACCACCAGACCACACTCATCTAGTTATTTTAATTTGGTACAAAATTTAATTTAAACGACGCTAGTTAATTAAGGGAAATGCATGGGAATAAAAATGAGGAAATGTAAGTTATGTAACGATATTAGTGTGTATGCGTAGTTCTAGTACGTTTTGTGATGCGTAACTATGCCAACCGAAGCTAAGACTATGTGCGCATTTGTAGTTTCGCGGTCCGAAATTTGAGTAAAAATATTATTCTATACTCTTATAAATAGAACTAAGAAGAAGCTTTTATATATATATATAATATACTAGAAGCCATGCACATGTGGTGCTTTATATATACGTATACATGAATGGTTTTTATAAAAAATTCAATCTATTAAAATCTAGTATTTTTTTAATTCAAAGTTATTAAATATGCTTTTTTAACTAATAATTAATTAAATGCTGTTTAGAGTTAGTTTCTGGTGTATTACCTATATATATTCATAATGAAGTTAAATAATAATCTTGATCAGTACCTCTAAAACCTTTATTAATGTAGGCAGAAGTTGCTCCTAAAAGTTTTATGGGTTCTTCACGCTGTGGTCAGCTGCACCAAATCAATTCAATCGCACCAAAGACACTGTTTTCCCTCTGTCGCCGCAATGTGTCATTCGCGATAAGAAGAATAAACAACAACGACAGAGTTTTGAAATAGAGTATTAAAATTATGGAATTATGGAACCTTTAGGAGGTTTTAGAGTTATTTAAATGTGTGTTTAAAATCGTAGAAAAAAGTTGTTAATATATGTAAACGCTTGAATAAAACTAATATGAAATTTAAGTGAAGAAAGTGGGGCTGAAATGTAAGAAAAATAATACGCAGTAATAAAAAAATCACATGGACTAAATTGAATTTTTAAAGTTGAAGAAGGTGTCAAATTATAATTTTTTTTACTACGTGTAATGTCACATTAGCACCCGCCATTATCTATTTAGATATTATCAGTGAAAAGAGTAACATTGTTCGAAAAAATAAAAGATTAGAGATACAATAATTGACTATAATTAAAGTTTAGTAACATATAATTAATAAAAACCTCAAAATTTAGAGGTATGAAAGTACTTTTACCTTTAACATATATCACCAAATACCCAAAATATCCCTCACTATTGAAATCCCTAATTACGAAATATATTGCATGGAGATTGATTCCTAGCTGCAGTGGCAATGCAAAATTTATTTTATATTTTATCAAGATTAGCATTTTATGATCTAATGGTTGGAAGAGTGACACAATATAGACGAAGTAAAGAATATAAGAGAATGTCCTTTACTCCTTTTGCTATATGTGGAGAAACGAGAATATATATATAATATTCAACAATAGACATTTCATACAATGAGATGGTTCGAGTTTAAATTTTCGTTCAAAAAAATATTTACATTATTTAGTATTGTTTAACAATAATAAAATTATCTCTAATATAAAAATATGAGTATAAAAAAAAATCAACAAAGGATAGTACTAATATATATTAATAACAATAATTGTAATGATAATAAGAAAAAGGAAGATATAAAGGGAGGAATTAGGAATATATATATATAGTCAGATACAGAGACACATATACAGAGGAAGCAGGGGTTAAAATTAAAGGCCGTCATTGGGAACTTGAACCCAAAGAAGCTTCAAATTGAGCATGAAATTCATCAAACTTTATATATATATTTCACAATCCCAAAGCTGATCTGATCATTCTTCCTTATATTGCCTTTTAAAATCTCCTCCCAAACAACAATTCAATTCACTTGGCCAAAAATATTACTACCTCTTTCTTTAATTTCCACTCTCTTTCTTCTTCCCATTATAACCATCTTCTTCTTCTTCTTTCCTCCACTGCTTCTTCTTCTAGCCCTAGCTCACAATGAAGGTGAGACACACACACATGATTAACGTTGTATTCATTAATTTCGTTGAGTTCATATTATTGTAATGTTGTTTGACATTTAATTTATTTGCAGTTTTTTGGGTGGATGCAAAACAGATTTGCTGGAAAACAAGATGACAGATCAAAACCAAACTCCTACTCAAATACTTGTAACTCATCTTCTTCATTCACATAACTTTCTCATCTCTTAATTATTCTCTCTTTCTTTTTTTGTCCTTATGTTTAATTTGGTTTTGATTACATTATTGATCGATCTCTCAATTCTCCAGATCTGATAAAAAAGAGATTCCCATTTAGGATCTTGTTTGTGCATATCTCACCTCCAAGTAATACTAAGTTTTTAGGAGTTTGATCATGTGCTATTACATTATATTAATGATTTTCTTAAAGTTTGAACATTTTTTTTTCTCCTTAAAAGATTAACTCCTTATGTTCACTATGATTAACCTCTATGTATGTAATAGTTGGAAAACTTTAATAAGTTAATCCCTATTTGCAATCTGACATTCCATATATAGTTATGTATTCACATCCCAAGGGTTTTCTTTTCTAGATTAGTGAACTAAACTTTCCCAAAATATGGGAGGTAAATAGAATATTCATAGATAATAGTACCATTATATAATTAATTTTTGTTTGTTTCTCCTCCACTGGACAAAAGGGCTTACATTGTATCTGAACATAAGGAAATCTGTTGTCTACTGTCCAGAATACATGTGTTCACGCTTGCCAAGAGGATATATTTTTTTCCCTTTATTGAATTGATTATTTGCTATTTTGTTCTGTGTGGCCAATTTTTATTTTGTAAGTAAATGTTTATATTTATAAAATTTATTAATTAAATAAAAGTTTATTTGTAATTCTATAATTAGTTTTTAATAATTAATAATTTTTTTATTATATATTTCAAAAATTAAAACAAAACTTGACATTCTTTTCATACTTCAGCACATGGATTGATATAAAGTTTGTACTTTTTGCATGTGTAAATTATA
The DNA here is from genome assembly GCA_014851425.1 of Senna tora. Lineage (NCBI taxonomy): Eukaryota > Viridiplantae > Streptophyta > Magnoliopsida > Fabales > Fabaceae > Senna > Senna tora. The sequence goes on along the minus strand of CM026268.1, from coordinate 625,620 downwards.
AATGTGATATATTTTATTTTTTAAATTTATATATTGTCATAACACACTGTTTAAACATTTAATAAGTCTTAATACTACAGTCAGATAATTTTGTATCTATTTTATTAATTAAATGACTAAATTGAGGGAGAATTACTTTTTTAGGGACCAAAATGGAATATTTTATATTTCAAAGAATAAATTAAATATGATATTTTTTCTGTATTGGGTGTGCATACAGATCATGCAAAACCAGAGGCTCGAGAAGAATTCAGCGATTGGCCTCATGGATTACTAGCCATTGGAACTTTCGGGAACAACAGTGAAATCAAAGAAACCCCAATCGATCAGACCCAAAATTCTCCTCACGACGATCCTTCCTCGTCCGAGGAAATCGCCGATTTCACTCCCGAAGAGATTGGGAAACTACAGAAGGAGTTAACGAAGCTGTTGCGACGGAAACCCAATAAGAATGTGGAAAAGGAAATCGCCGAGCTTCCTCTGGACAGATTCCTCAATTGCCCATCGAGTTTGGAGGTTGATCGGAGAATCAGCAACGCGCTTTGCAGCGATTCCGATGAAAACAAAGAAGAAGATATTGAGAAGACACTCAGTGTCATACTTGGCAAATGCAAAACAATTTGTGCAGATAATAATAGCAAGAAATCCATCGGGAAGAAATCGATTTCTTTCCTCATAAAGAAGATGTTCGTTTGTGGAAGTGGGTTTGCTGCAGCACCACAACCCAGTCTCAGAGACACCCTCCAAGAGTCAAGAATGGAGAAGGTACACCATCTGTTTGAATAAATGTCTGTGTGAGTGTTTGTTCTTACTTTGCATTTTTGTATTTACATGCCATGATGCCAACAAATCCTAGATGTGTACAATTCCTGGTAGTGTATGCTAATGATCACAGATGGTAAAGAGACTACATTCTCTTAACTATAGCCTTCTGGTTCGATCCCTCGAGTATGAGAATTGAGCGTGATCTGTTGTCCAAGACAAAAAAAAAAAAAAAGATTCACAGTGCAAGTCCAACTCAGACCATAACTTCTTAGATACATCCTAAGCATTAACCTATAATAGAAAACATGGGTGTTTCAGTTGAGCTAATAATGAAAAGTGAAATTCACCATCATGATTATTATCTTAAATGATGAGATATATTGATATTGGGAGCTTGTCTTGACTTTTGAAATTTTGCTAGTGAAGTAAGAGCATATTGGGTTGAAACAGAACGCACTTCAGTGATGATTTGCCTTTCCATTATCCTCTGTAATTCTTTTGTGTATCATGCTTAATCTTTCCTCGTTATGATTGGAAATACAGCTTCTGAGGACACTTCTTCACAAGAAAATATACTCCCAAAGTTCGTCTTCTCGGCCATCGTCCACAAAGAAGTGCCTAGAGGACAAAAAGATGCCAAGGAAGAGAAATGAGGATGAACCTACGGAAGACAAAACTGGTGATGGCTGTAAATGGGTCAAGACTGATTCTGAATGTAAGTTTAAAAGGCCAACATTGATATGCTGTATCAATGACTCAGATATCTAAAGTCTAATGAAATCCTTTTTTTTATTGCAGATATTGTTCTAGAGATATGAGTCTGTTTCCATTAATACCTTCTCTTTCATTACATGTTCTGGTAAGCTATTCTATTATTACTAACTCTTTTGATCTCTCTAATTAGCTCTCATGGGTAAAAATTCATATCTTGAGGGATAAAAAGCCTGTACCACCACCAGTGCTTCTTAATCTAATTTGTATTAGAATTGTAAGTTATGGTTATCTGAGATAAATTTGTAATAAGAACACTGTGGATCTAGTAAACAATCCCAGAAGCTTTTATCTAAGCATTTATTTATATATTATACAAGATTCTGATTGAATATTCACTATAACTATGTATGCAGATGTACAAAGACTCAAGAAAGAAGTTAAAGACATAAACACATGGCGATAGATTATTAAGTGGAGCTCACTTTTTAAAAACAGAGTTCATCTTTGATGCTTCACCAAGTGTGATGCAGAGAAGTCTCTCTGTTTTGTCTTTTTTTTTTCATGATTGTATCTGCTGATGCAGAGCAACTCATGTTACGGAAAATTGTAGAGATGTAGTAATCTGTTCTGTACTTGTCATACCAATTTGACTCCACTTTTTTCTCTGCTAAGTTGTCAGATTCTCTCTTTGTAAGATGATTTGAAGATGAATAATAGTCTTATTATAGATTCACACGATGTTCTTCCACTGTTATCTTCTATTTCTTGTTTAAGATTTCTTTGTTTTATACAACAATTCAAGTGATTTTTTACTAAATGGGATCGACTATGTTAATATGTACTATCTTTATACATTTCTATGGTTTAGGTTATTAACACTTAAATTCATCTTGATAGTTTTTCCTTATTGTTTTTTTTTTCATTTTCTCTACCTCTAGTTATTGAGCTATCTTCTATCTAGTTAACTCTACGTACAATAACAGTCTTCTTGTACATGATAAAATCACCTAATTTGTGTTTCAACTAATTTTTCTACAATAGATGTTACCTAACTTTTTTTAATGCAGTCTTTTCTAATTTTATCAATTTTAATGTGATCGCTCATCTAAAACAACATTAAATTTAATTTATGTTCATGTTTAAATTATAATTTGGTCAAGCTTCTACAATAGTCTAAAAAATTTAGGTAGACTCCATTAAAATAAAAAAGCTACTAGTAATAATATTGGTACTCAGAGCTGTGTTAAAAACAACTTCTTTTGTTATTTGCATGTATTTTATTTTATTTTTTTATAAGTTGGCCATTTTCTATATTATTAAGTTTAAAAATTATAACTTTAATTGAGCACTAACGTATAAATGTCAATATTTAATTATGTATAATTGTTTACCATATTATTGATAGACTTTCTATTGGTGAGAATCAAAATATAGTTTAGTATTTCTTTCTTCACCCCACTATATACAGTTTTTAGGGTGCAACAGGTTGAGAAAGGAAATGAGAATAGGTTTAATGTGTTTAATAGTAAAATTTGAGAATAAAAATAAAAATTGACTAAAATTATCATTTTATTTTTTATATTAAAATATTAAAAAAAATTATAATTGTATCAAATCAAATGACATAATAAATATTTTATACTTAATTTTTTTAAGATTAAACACATATCCCAAAAAGAAAATAGGACAAACTTTATAAAATTAGAGTCTATCATTTCAGAGGTAGGCTCCACTCATTTATTTTTTTTTTTTTCTCTCACACAAGAATTTCGTATTTGTTAAGTTCTATTTGATTGATTAACAAAATTTTTAAATATTTAAAAATAATTTTGTTGTTCACTTTTAATAAATTTTAAATTATTAAATAAAAAAAGCTTTTTGCGCCGCGAATAAATGAATAATTATTTGTTTATTACAGTGGGTCATCGAACTCACTAATCCAGACATTGGCCATAGGAGATTAGGAGGGAGGGAGGAAGGAAGGACTGTAGGAGCTGGACACATCTATTTCCAGCTATCACCACTTCCACGAAGTCCAAACCCTAGAAATTAAAACCAGCAATTCCTTTCTCTCTCTAAACTTTCCCGCATTTTCTCGCTCTTCCTATCAAATTCTCTACTTTCCTGCGAGAATTCACTCCTCCAACTCTTCCGGTGCGATTGGATCTGAGGGCTTTTTTCAGACCGCCTAGTCCGTCTATCCGGAAGAGACTTTATATTTGGTTGACTTCTCTTTGATTTGGATCTGAGACTCGGGTCTTTTTAGTTCGGATAGTCTCCCGAAAGCTAGGGTTTTGGTTTTGGGGTTTTCACTTTCTTCTTGTTGTCAAGGATTCTTCAAGTGTTTGGGGAGGCGCCAGAGTTCAATCTGTGCTGCCAATGCCATTTGTGTGGTTTCTGGGGAATTTTTCGGTGGTTTTTGAGATACCGAAAATATTTGAGCTTCATCATGTCTTGGGCAGGCCCGGAGGATATCTACCTTTCCACTTCGCTCGCCAGTTATCTTGACAGTGAGAATTCTCCCTTTATATATATTCTCTCGTATTGATATAAATAGTGAGGAAGAATGGAATTTCCTAATTGTAATGCAAGGCCTTTCTTCACTTGAATGCTTTAAAATTATCTGGGTACTTGTTACTGCTAAAAAACGTGAATTTAGGCATTGGTGATACATAAGGAGGGAAAAGTTTCTCTTTATTTTCATCGTCAATCTTGTTTCTTTTGCAATTTTTTTTAATCGACAGAGCCAGGTCATCGTATTATGTGTTAAAATGCTTGGGTGTTGACTAATGTGTGTTAATCATTTCATGGGGAAAGCCGGAAAGGGGCACACTTTTAATTAATAGTACATGATTATGGTTAATGTTATGCTGTGCCAGTTTCTTTTGGCCATGCATGTAAGTGGATAAAGTTGATGCTTCAGATTTGGCGGTGACTAATACCTTAAACGTGAATAAATTGCGATTACACTGATCTGTTGAATGCATGAATAATGAACATAGGAAAGGTTAAAGACAGAACTTAGCTTGAATTTTGACGGTCTCTAGTTTATATAAAACTATAATATATGAGAAACCGGGAACACAGAACTGATAAACATAATTGTTATGATATAATTTTACAATATATAAAACAAACAAAGCCCTTTTCTACTATGTGTGTCTACTATATAGATCAAGTGATGCTAATGTGTTTTATCTTGACTCATTTCTATGGTTAGATTATTTATAGTTAAATCCATTTTAATGTTTTCTGTTATTGTTTTCTTTGGTCTCTCCCTATAAAAATATAAATTTTATCAAAAACCATATTCTGGTCTCCATTCAGGGATTTCTGGACTTAAATTCAATTCAGTGGTATTCTTCTTTAGTTCCTCCTTAGTCCTTTCCCATAAAGTTGTTTCATCTCATATATTAAGGGGGCACAATTCCAATAACTACAGCAAAAGTGAATGTTTGAGAATGGACTCTTATCTTATGTTTGTGGTGAGGAAAAAATGCTGTTAATTTTAAGTATTATTGTTTCATTGAGTATTTTTACATTGCTTGTGCCATACAAAATAACTAATGAATTATCTATATATTGATCTGAAAGACTGAAAGCAATGAAAGCCTATTAAAGTTTTAAATTTACTATGGGTTATACTTTGCAAGTCAATCTTTGTTTATGTATTCTGCAATTCTTGATGATCTTGCACTATTTATCATTGTAGAGAAACTTCTCGTATTGCTGCGAGATGGCCGTAAGCTTATGGGGACACTTCGCTCCTTTGATCAATTTGGTACAAACTTTCACTAATTCTTTTTCAAGATTTGACATGCTACAAGATCATTATCTAAAATCTCATATTTATGACATGCAGCTAATGCTGTTCTTGAGGGTGCCTGTGAAAGGGTTATTGTTGGAGATCTTTATTGCGATATCCCCCTAGGTCTCTATGTAATCCGTGGGGAGAATGTTGTTTTGATTGGTGAGCTGGTATGAATACAATCGCTGATTATTTTCCTTTACATCTGAATATCTGATAACATTTTTGTGACTTTTAACCCAAACTTACAATTTTCGTTCAACTTTTAGGACTTGGAAAGGGAGGAACTTCCTCAGCATATGACTCGTGTTTCAGTGCCAGAAATTAGACGGGTAAATGTTTCACAATTGACACTCTTTTTATTTTATAGACATTCCGAGTGTCTACTTTGTTGTTGCAATGCTATGTTGTAACATGTTTTATTTATTGGCATGACACTGATCTCCCCAACAGGTTGTCCAATTTTATAGAGTTCCCTATGCAAAGCTTGATAAGTTTGTGATATTTTCTTGCCACTACTACCTACAAATAAGCAATTTTGAATAGAACAGATTGTGTGAACTTGGTTCTTTTTTTTTTTTTTTGATAGAAAAGAACTTGGTTCTAATATTTATCATGTTTGTTTCCTTAAGCTCTGTTGGCAGTGGAAAAAATGACAAATAGTAAAATATTGAACGAGAAGAAAGATGGAGAAACGAGATTTATTATGCCCCCTTAAAGAAGTATTAATATGCCTTCGTTATATGGTTCATATGTCAGTATCTAGTACCACTCTTATATCATAATGGTTGGTGATAGATATCTATAGTCTGGATTTGTTTACCTTAAATTATAGAGCAAATGGTGGCAGCTCAATGAATAGTTAATCAATGGAATTACCTTGTATGAGCTAGTTGCTTTTATCACTCGACTTAGAAGCTTCTTTTCCAAGTGCGTATTGCGTACAGATTAAACACTAATGAAAACTAACAAATGGAGAATGATGAAATTTATTTTTGGAACTCTCCTTTTGTAGGCATGTTGGATACTTGTCACATGAGTCTGTATGTGTCAGAATGATGAAATTTATTTTTGCCACTCTGACTTTGCCAAACACATCAAATAGAGAAAAGAAAACTAACAAAAAAGGTATACAGATATCCCTGAAACAGGAGTTCCATTCTTCTCACCTTGTCTTTCCTCTTTTCCCTTGGCCCTGGATTACCCTAGCCACAACCTCACCACCCACCTTGTCATGATGATGCGGAGGGCTCATCATTCCTGTGACCCTGTCTCAACTAGACACGATATTTGCAACCTAGTTACCTAAATCCCAGCTATATTAAAAAAAATAAAATTATATATGTTCCGTTTCCCATGTTCTAACTCATCGAGTTAATAGTTTGGTTATTGAACTTGTCTTCTATTTAGAGAAGGTTGTGGCATACAGATAATTGAGAATTGAGGTAGCCTTCCATCCAGCTTCTCCTACCAAAGGATTGATTTTGAATCTGACCTTGACTTTGAGTGTTAGTTGACATCTTGATAGGTGTCATGGTTGTCAATATGTTATTATAAAGCAGGAGAACTTACACTTTTAACGCTTCAACTTATGCCAAATGCTTTAATTGTTGCTTAGAATTGCTTTTAAGTAGAAGTAGTTGAATTCACACCTCAACTCGTCTTAGAGCTTAAAAATGGTTATCCAGATTTGTGATCTTGGTAATAGGTTGTATGCTTTAAAATTCAGTTCATTTAAGTCGAGTTAATAACCTAATTATTGAAATGAGCAGAGAGAGAATACATTGGCATCACTTGATCCATATAACCAACCCCACTAAGTGGAAAAAGGCTTTGTTTGTTGTTGTAAGTTGAGTTAATGCTAAAATTCCTTAAAATCACTAATCAAAATCATGCTTTCAATTGTAAATTTTTAAAAAGTTTGACCAGAGATTTTATGCTTCTAAGTTCTTTTTCTACACGTCAGTCAATGTTGAGAATTTTGATTCACCTTTGAGTAGTGCTTAACTGCTTATATTATTGCGTATGTTACTTTTTGTCTAAATTTGAAATCATGAACTTCAATGCTTAATTGAGTTAGAATGTTAGTTTCTAATTGGTTATTTCATGTAGTAATTTCTTCACCTTTCTCGTCCTTGGATAGCTTCTAAGTTCTTATTAAAAACTGACTTTTGACAACCTTAGTCGGTGACTCAGTGTGCTGTCTGATGGAAGAACAATAAGGTTGAAAGAGGACTGTATTCTAAGACCTGAGTAGAAGATTACCTTTCCTTTTACCTGAGTAACCTAGGCTTGTGCTATGAGAAGCCCATATGGTGACTGCAGTATGGCAGTGGTGGTGATATTGACTAAGATTAGTCCTTCCTTGGAGTGGTTTTATTATATATTTATCGTTTTTAATTATGGGCTTTATCTGATAATCTGAATTTTACACTTACGGTTTCTATATTTACCGTTTTTAGTAACACCTGGTTTTGTGGATGCTTGTTTAGATTTCCTTGGTTCAATTTTTGTTTTGTAGGCACAGAAAGCAGAAAGGGAGGCTTGTGACTTGAAAGGAACCATGAGGAAAAGAATGGAGTTTCTTGACCTGGACTAGACAATCCTACCATCATAAACTCCTTTGCGTGTCATCCGCAAATATTATAGCGGCTGCCTTTCTCCTTTTTTTTCTTTATATAGTTTTTGTTGGTGGGGCAATGCAATGAATGCTAGATGCTGTGGATCATAAGTTATGGGAATTAGGAGGTTTAAATTTCTGATGTGTAATATTGTTCAAAATGACTACGACTATACACGGGTATTCCCTTCCCTTTTCTTGAAGAACTTGCCATTTCTGTGGGATTTCAATTCATAAACGCCTTTCTTGTTAACATGAATCGGCCCTAGATTACAGAAAATGGTTGTGATGATCATAATAGTAAAAGACTGTGTGTGCATTGTTGGAATTGAATGTGTTACTGTTTGTATATGCTCTGATGAGGTTTCCCTTGACATTTATTACTTCAATTTTAAGACTGTAGATAGTTTTGAATTGATATCAATAAACATGTCAGAAATTCACGAGTTCTTATACTTGCCACTTAATTTTCTCTTGGCAGTTTGCTATGAACTCCATGCATGCTTATTCCCCAACTTTTTTCTTTAGCTGGTTATGAAATAAATTCCATTTTTCGAAAGGTATTTTTTCTTATTATTAGAAATTATAAATTATTTTTAGTAAATTAAGTATTTATTAGTTAAACGTCTGAGCCTGGATCGCTCCCAAACATTCAGATTAGTGATCTTATTACTTGTAGTTTATTTATTAAAACCATATTCGTAAGCTCCCAATTGATGTTATGGGAATTGAGAGAACATGATATTAGGGGTGTTCGGCGGGCGGTTTTTGGTGAAAATTTAGTATACCTATCGGTTTAAGTTGATAGCGTTAAACCAAATCAAACCATAAACGAGCGGTTTTGAGCGGTTCAGTTTGGCGGTTTAGGATTTTTATGTTATCAAATTTACATATTTAGTTTATTAATAAAAAATATAATTTTATTCAATATAAATAATAAAAAAGTATAGTAAATATTTCATTTACTTACAATATACAATCAACTTAGTTCTAAAATTAAATTTTTAGATTGACTAAATTTAATCTAATCTTCTAAAATCAAATTTTAAACTTTATTATTTAAAAATTTTAACATAATATGTACATATATATACATGTATGTGTATGCGGTTTGGTTCGGTTTTTTAACATACCAAACCGAACCAAACCAAACATTGATCGGTTTTGTTCGGTTTGTGCTGGTTCGATTTAGTTTGGTTCAAGTGCGACGGTTTTGTTCGGTTCTGAACACCCCTACATGATATGATGGGCAGTAAAATTATTTGAACCCAGATACTACTCCAAAGTTGCAGTTAAATATAACAAAAAAGAGGAGAAAATTCTCATAAAAGAATGAAAGATATATATATATATATATATATATATATATATATATATATATGTTGTTAAATGCGATTTTCAGTTTAAAACATTCAAATTCATTTTTTTTATGTTTTTAGAAGTTTATCTGATAAATAAAAGCAAATATCTGAGATTAAAGTGAATAAAAGATATTATTTTTTTTTCTAAGGGCAACTAAAACACAATTTTTATAATTCAGAAAAATTTTAATTAATTTAAGCCAATAATTACTAATGTCATTTGCTTTTCTCCCCAAAATCCAAAAATGGTGACTTACACACCGACAACTTTTGACTAAAATTAAGAAAATGAAGGAAAAGAGAGAGATCTGGGATGTGGGGGAGTTTTTAATACTTTAATTTGCTCCTCAATTTCTTCCTACCTACTTATCTCCAAAGTTTGACTCTATAAAGTCATACATTTCCTCCATTTCAAACACACAAATCCACAAAAAGCCCCTACACCGTATCGCATCCTATAATTCCCTCACTAATTAGTAATTAGTTAATTACCACTTAAACTCGCTTTGGCTTCTAATCTCTTAGATTTACACACTCACTGTTTTCAATTTTCTTCTCTCTCAGGTCAGAGTTCAGACAAATCCCTTCTTCTTCTTCCCCAACCGTAGATCCAGCGCGCTCTCTCTCTCTCTCTCTCTGACTTCCCATCTTCTTTCAATGTCGCGGTTCTGTGAGTCGCTTTCCATTCTTGTGCTACTATCGGTGTTGTTTCTGTGCAGTGAAGCTTCGGTTCACGATTACAGAGGGGAGAAATTCGTGGGCAAGGGCAACGCCTTTGTGGTGCACGGAGGGAGTGAGGGGATTTACTCTTCCATCTCTAATCAGAATGACAGTTCCGTAGCTGCGAATGGCGACTCTTACATACGGTGATTTCACTTGACCTGTGTAACTCACGCTGATCTTTGGGTTTTGTTGTTGAATTTTGGTTGGCGTTTTGCTTTTATGCTTGCTTGTCTGGTGTTTGATGGTTGTCCTGTGATTTTTGAGTGGTTAAGAGAATTGGGTTTTGTTGGGAATTGATGCTGAAATGCATTTTGCTCTCTGAAGTAATTGTGGAGTGAGAAGTCTGAGTCTGATGCCTTTGTGTATCCAGCGTATGAGAAGTCTTTCGATATAGTAGGAATCTTTGCGAATTAGCATCGTAGAGTCGGAAGTTCCCTGTTGAATCAAAGAATAAATCCTATATTCTTTTTATCTGATATGAATCTAAATTTTCTTGGATGTGTAGAAAGCATTCAAGTGCAATTTTCTCTTGTCCTATTTGAATTTGACTAATAAGAATTTATAGGATATATGCAAATCCGAGATGGGTTTGCTTGCATTTCTCATAGATTGCTTATTTACAATTGGTAGCCCCGGTCTTTTACACTTCTGACAATTATATTAAATTTTGGGTATTCTTTTTATGTTACCTTACCCAAAACCAGTATAAATTTGCCCTAATAAGTTATAACAGAGTTTTGTGTTGTAATTTGAAAACCAGATTTGAAAGGGTCAGATTTCACCGAACCAAAGAATATACCAACTTCAGCTCATGGCCAATTCAAGCAGTTGTTTTTGAAGTCGAAGATAGGGAGACAATTGGTGGTTCGGCCTATGGAGGTCAAAGAGCTGTGTGTTGCACTGGTGATCTTGCTAAATTGGGTGCATGCACTGAAGGACAAGTCATTTACCGCCCTTCGACAACGAATTCTGATTGGCCTCAAGTTTTTGGCATCTCGTTTAACACAGATGATGAGGAAGCATCCCTGCCATCAAGGTCTATACGAATAACAAAAACTGGGATGTATAACTTGTATTTCATTCACTGTGATCCAAGGCTTAAAGAAGTGGTTGTAGAAGGGAAAACTATATGGAAAAATCCTTCTGGTTATCTGCCTGGAAGAATGGCACCGCTAAAGAATTTCTATGGGTTCATGTCCCTTGCTTTTGTTTTACTTGGGATCTTTTGGTTCTCTCAATATGCTAGATTTTGGAGGGAAGTAATTCCACTGCAGAACTGCATCACAATAGTTATAACACTGGGCATGCTTGAGATGACACTTTGGTACTTTGACTATGCTGAATTCAATGAGACTGGAGTTAGACCAACTGGGACAACCATATGGGCAGTCACCTTTGGGACTGTTAAACGCACAGTTGCCCGCCTTATTATTTTGATGGTTTCAATGGGCTATGGTGTGGTGAGACCTACCCTCGGTGGACTTACGTCAAAGGTGGTTATGCTTGGATCAACCTTCTTTCTTGCATCTGAAGTTCTTGAATTGATCGAAAATGTTGGAGCAATTAGTGATCTTTCTGGAAAAGCAAGACTATTTTTAGTTCTTCCTGTTGCAGTATTGGACGCTTTCTTCATTCTTTGGATTTTCACTTCACTCTCTGCAACCTTAAATAAGCTTCAGGTATTCATGATTTCATGTTCTAGGGTATATCTTCACTTTAATGTTCATTACATAAAAGTGTATGGAGCCTTTTGGTCCTGCCTTGTATATTAGTTTTTTTCTTTCTGGTGGGACATAAACTGCACCTTTCTGCAAAATGAATACTTTTTTTTTTGTGGTGGTTTGGGGGTTAAAGACATCAGAATGTTTAGTTGTTATCTTTGATATTTCCTGTTTCATTGTATGCTTGCTTATTATAGGCTTTCCTAGAAAAACTGATTTCATTGTATGCTTGCTTATTAGTTGTTATCTTTGATATTATGCTGCATCATGTATGGTCAATTAAATTTGATGTGAATTTTATCATAGCAATCTAAATAATGACTCTTAATTGCTTGCTTTTGCAACGTGACAGGCTAGAAGGATGATGATAAAACTGGATATGTACAGGAAGTTTACTAACGCCTTGGCGGTAGCTGTAATTGTATCTGTGGGCTGGATATGCTATGAGGTAATCCATTCCATAAACATACAGAAATACATCTCTAATCTAGTATAGGTTTAATTTTGGATCAGCAAGCTTTCAAACTTAATTATATCATAATGCATAATGACTTTGAAGCACGGGAATGAGTCCTAAAACTGTAATTGGTTTGTATACCTATACTCACTATAACCTATCATGATATAGCTAACTAAAGATACTATTTTTATCAATTGTATAGTTGTATTTGCAATTAATGGAATCAACTGCCATAAGCAAATTCAAAAGGGTTTATATTCTGGATTAGAGGAGGATATGTTGAACAAAATAGATAGACTAAGCTGTTTTTTTATATTTAAATACTTGATCTACTTCTTCATGCCTTTAATACTTCTTTTCAACTTGATATTTTCAGCTTTACTTTAAATCAAATGACGTATACAATGAGCAGTGGCAGAACGCGTGGATCATCCCTGCCTTTTGGCAAGTTCTGTCTTTCTCTCTCCTATGTGTTATCTGCGCTCTTTGGGCACCATCTCAAAACTCATTGCGGTAAAATCCTGCTTCTATCATATATTCTTCTGAAAATATTCTTTGGTAGACTTGTTTTAAAGGGAAACAAAAAAAAATTAATAGATCTAATCATTCATTAATAAATATGTAATTGTACTTCTTAGGGTCTATTGAATAATTTCTTAATTCTCATTTTCCATCATAATCTTATTTCATTTGCTAAAATGGAACTGGACTATGGTTTGCCAATTCAAGCTGAGATTTATGTATATGTTTTAAGGTGCAACTTTATCTCACTGTTGCCTGTTGCCTCTGTTCCTAACAGATACTCATATTCTGATGATGGAAGTGATGAATTTGACAAGGATGATACTAGTTTGACTCTCATAAAACCCTCACCAATCTCTTCCAAGGATGTTCTAGGTATGCCTGATGCTAGACCAGTACAAGGTAGCAATGGAGTTTCGAATGGTGATTTGGAAGAAGACAAGACAGAATAAAACTAGAATGTAAATGTGATCCTTTGCTACCACTATTGTACCAATCCTTTAAGTTAGCTCATTATTCCTCTTTTTGTTTTAATTCTTTGATTTCCTTCATTAGTCATCCATGTTGCTTTCTCATTAGATGCAGTTTTAGCCTACAGTCCACAAGGAGATCGAACAGCATGAGAGAGTTTTTCTTGTTCATGATGAATTTATGATCGAATCATCAAATTATTTATATATAATTGAAAGCAACGAACGGTATTTCACCTTATGCATATTCTGATGAGTTTGAGTTTTTTGCTGTATAGTATCAAGGAAATTGATCTGAATCCTTGGGAGATTTGGCCTTTTGGGTTATAAAAATGATTCAATTGTAACACCAAAAGTCCGGATATATAGTGCCCAAGGGCAGCTACATTTATTTTATTCCAATCGGAAATAGTTCATTTTTTTTTTGGTATTGAAATTAGGGTATCTACCTTTTAGCTCAGTTCTAATCTCTTTGCTGACTTGTAGACATTTTGAAAGGTGAGATAATTGACCTTAAAGTTATTTTACACCCAAAATTAGAGAACGAATTTGGTCAATGGAAGTCAAATCTGTAATATCAAATTATGATTTTCTATAATTTCAGTAAGGCAACGCCTATTTAATTTTCATTTCCGTCCCTGATGAGTGATGAGCAGTGAAGATGAAAGTTACATAACTGCAAATGAAGAATTTTCATTCGTTTATTTCACTTCGCCTGTTAACTCACACTGTTCTCTGCGTTACGTTGAATACTGCAAATGAAGAATTATGTTTAGTAAATAAAAATGTGATGTAAAGTTTGTAAAGTAAAATAAAGTAATAGAAAAGACTAAAATGTCTTTACTTTATAATTAAAGTGTTTTTTGGTATGTGGGAAAGTAAAGAGAGTGAATAATTAGGAATTATATTTTTGATATTTCTCCTTCAGTCAAATTCAAAAAAAAAATCAAAAGGTAAATAATATTTTATATGTAAAGTATACCAAACAATATAAATTTTCGGGATCCATAATTTCTCTTCCCTTCGTTTGTTTATGTTTATAGTATACCAAGTTCTACACAGGATGTCCCATGCACTTAAAGAAGGTATGACTTAAAGCTCATGTGACTGAAGCAGGATAGAGTTAGTCATGTTGGACTCTTTTCTAGTTATGAATGTGACGAGCATTTCTAGATTTTTGGTCTTTTGATATTAATACGTGAGACATAAACTTAACAGACACTAACAGTAACATTAATAAATATTAAGTGATTATTAAATGATAAATTAAATCTTATATAAAAATAAATAAATATCATATTTACAAATTAAATACTTTTAAAATGCACTATTTTCATTTTTTTAATGTATAGATTATAAATTTGATGTACTTTTTATTTTATAAATTATACATTGTCAAAACTTAAAACTCATTGTTTACATATTTTTACAACAACAATCAAAGCCTTTTCCTATTAGGTAGGGTCGGCTATATGGATCAAGCGACGCCAACATGTTCTGTCTTTGCACATTTCTATGGTTAGATTGTTTATGGATAGATCTTTCTTAATTGTTTCTCCTATTGTTTTCTTTGGTCTTCTCCTACCTCTAATTATTAGGCACTGTTTACATATTTTTAATTTAATAAAATTTAATTCAATATTTAATCGTCACTTGACCAATATATTTATCATATTAATTAAATGATCAAATTAATGAAGAATTAATCTTTTAGAAACTAAATTAAATTTTTTTTAATAGTTAAATTGAAAAAAAATACATCTTTCAATAACTAAATAATTAATTTACTCACTGTACTGCTACTCTGTTTGTTTAATCTGATTGCACAAGTTATGGGAAAAAAATAATTAATTTACTCTTATTAATAGTATACATAATTATATTAATATGGGTTGTCTGCCAGCTAATCCGAAATTTAGGTTTGTGGCTTTGTGCTACTTTTAAGCAGTAACTTTTATCTCACTATTGCCTCTTATTGACAGATTTACTTGTGATGAGTTTCGCAAGGAAGATACTAATCTCACACTCATAAAACCATTAGCAGAATTGCAGAGGATGCTTTTGAAGAAACAAGACAGAAAATTTGAAAGTAGATGTAATCCTGCCAATAGTTAAAGTTAGCCCTTTGTCAGCTCTTTTATTTTTTTCATTCTTCTGTTTGATTCATTATTTTGCTATCTTGTTCTCTTATTAGTTGCAGTTTCAGCCTGCAGTTCATAACGAGATAAAGGAACACGATAGAGATTTTTGTCTTCTTGATGAGTCCAGATGTGTATATGTATGCATGCAAGTGTCCATGATTTTGATCCTCCAATAATGTACAATATCATTTTAAATCCTTTGGAAGTATGAAAATTGGAACAAAATTGTAATTATGAATTATGAATACATAAGTGATTCCAAAAACAAAAATGTTTAATTGAATTATGACATGTAAGAAAAAAAATCCTTGGCTTTGGAGTAGGGGTTAGGGATACCCTAGTTAAGCAAAAGTATAAAATAAAACGAAATAAACAATCAATATGTGATCTTTTTTTTTTTTTCTGTATCACTTATAATCAACAGAAATTTAGGAGGTGATCCATTAAGAATGGTAGGAAATATTATCTTTTATCAGCGCTAGATCATCCAAGTCTAATAAGAAAGTAGCCTACACTCTTTCCCTTAAGCTAGCCTCAAGTGGCCCACATACCTTCTTTTGTTGGAAAACAATTATTGATTTTTCATTTATAGTATGATATTGATTCAGTTGGTTCCAGACACAAGTTCAATGTTCTATTTTGATCTATTATGAATGCTCAGTAGAGAATATAGCAAATTCATTCCTTCATGATTTGCGCATTTGCTGCAACACTGAACTCGTGGAAATTTTCATAGAGACACCATCTAATTGTTCCTACAGAAAAGAGACAGACATGAATGGACCATGAAACCACAGAAAATTAGACACATACCAAGTACAACTTAGAACAAAGTCAAAATTTAGGGGTAATTCCATTTGTGTTTGTACTCAGTCATCTAAGAATCTTTTTTCCGTTTGCATCTCATAATTTCCTAAATATAAGACAAACAGAGAATCCAGATGTCATAAGCTTATCTGAGATTTCATTTTCAATATGCATCTTATTACTGTCAAAACTGTCACATTGTACAAAAGCCGTCTGAAGCTACAAGAGAAACTGCTTTTTAACATTATATTTCAGATAACAATAACACACATCCAACAAATTTGCAATATGAACAAATGAAACAAAATCTAGAATGTGGTAATAAATCAAATAAAACATGCTTACATGGCAGAAGCATTCAGGGTGAGCAACTTGGCTTTTCAAGGTAGGCGTAGCTATACCAACAGAAAATTAGTCTCTTCCATTCCTGAAAATGCTGGATGGTAAATCTTAGAATACCAGAGAGCTTGAGAATGCTCTGCTTGGCCAGCACTCAATCATCTGAACGCTCCAGGAAAAAATTAAAAGAATGTGTCCTAGTGTCTAAGTTGCAAAAACTCACTTCACTCCATTACTGTGATCTCCTCCTCAAGTGCTGCGAAGGAGGGTATCCTTCAAAAAAATCCAGAACATCATTCTCCAGGTCTTCAACTGAATATTTAATGTAATTTTCTGGGTGCCTTCCACTCTCTATATGGCTCCTGAACCGTCCAAGGAAGGACCTATATGCCGGGATCAGCTTCTCTGATATTGAAATGCGAAGTTCCTCCCTGAGTTGAGAATCTGGTATCAACCAGGTTGCTTGAGTTCTATGAACCTCCTCAAACATAGCATTGAAGGACTTGAACCTTTCTCTCAAGGCACTTTTTGAGACACCAGAAGAAAAACCACCACTCACATGTAAACCCTCATCTCTCAAGCAATACAATACCCTCACCCAAGTTGCTCTCTGGTAGCTAGTTGCTGCCTGCCGAAATTTGCCAGTTAACTTCTTCAAATAATCATCTCCAATCATCTCCCTCAATTCAGGAGACCCTTTTACTTTCTGAACAATGTAGTGAACATTGTTCATCATAAACAAGTGAGACAAAGAAGCATCCCTATAATGCTTGGACTTGCCTTCCAAGTTAAATTGCAATATCACAATTATCCAAATCAAGTGAATGGCCAATGGGGATTTCCCCTCTAGTTCAGTAAAATCCATATCTGGGGTTGAAGGATCACCCGAGTACCTTGACCCCGTCGATGGTTTAGACACTACAAGCTCATTCAATGTCTGCTTGTAATCAGAGATCAAACTTATATAGTTCATGACATATCTTGTCAAAGGATGAATAGTGCCACCTGGAACAGGAACCCTGGATGGTTCACGAAGCACAGCATTCTCAAACTCAGATAATATCCCTCTTGCTGCCTCAGCCAACCGAGACAGTATCTCAGCAGCTTGAATACGAATGGACTCTGAAGACTTGGAATCAAACACAATATCAATATCAGGAATCAAATCCATTAAGGAATCATGAAGGTCTAGAATCTTGAACAATTTCTCAGGGGATCTCCTGCTTATACTGATAGCTTCAGCGAAATTGAAGAGCTGGATTGCTGGACCTTTCACTGTCTCCATAAAGCAAGCATCATCAATAGAAGTCCCTAACCCATCAAAGATTTGCTCACAGAGCTTTTTCTCGCTGGCAAACAATGTCCTGATACAAACCTTAGCAGCCCTTATCCACCGTCGGATCTTAGTCTCTAGCTGTTCCCACTCCAACCTCTGAATATCACCGATGCTTAGCTTTTCGATCCCGAGTCTTCGAAAACTCGCATCAACTGCGGATTTCCTCACACTACCATAAACCTGGATGCACTCGCGAAGATATCCGGATGAGATCATTCGATCAGCGATGCTTCGGAGATCATAAACGGCGTCAGAAGGTATCAGATCGATCTCGCGAATACTACTGGTTGATCGGTAGCTAGTATAAGCAGAGCTGGAAGAATCGCTATTATAGCGAAGAAGCTCGTTGCCTTTGCTAATCGAAGCATCCTCCTCTTCTTCTTCAGCAGTAGCGTCATCGTCTAGCTCAGCTCCCGCAGTAATCGAACAAGCAGAGTGAACCGAAGAGCTAGGATCGGTCAACGAATCGGTCTCGATAGGGTTGGTGTGAGAAATAAGAATATTACGAAACTCGTCTTCGAGGCGAGCCATGGCGATCTGAATAGCAGAGTTGACCTTGTCTTGTTCATTATCAGATATGGAAGTGGAAGACATGGAGCGTTGGATTTCATCGACGGCGTGCAAATAGCGATCGACCTCTCCACGGTCACCTTCGAAGATCATCTTTTCTCGAGCTTCCTCGGACGCCGTGGAGTCCCACCGGAGTATAATCTTCTCCGCCGTTTGAAATGCTAAGCCAGCATTCTCCGGCGGCGGCTCCATCGAACAGCTTGATCCTTATAGAAGCAGTAATACTAACACACGCAAGCTAGGATACACAAATATAGAGTTAAAAAAGGGAAAGATGATTGTGAATTAGAATGTGGGTATGAGGGAATTTTAGCGAAGAGAAAGAGAGAGATAGAAATTTGAGGGATTGTGTTTAGGGAAAGCGTATAAGGGTAAGGAAGAGAGAGAGAGAGAGAGAGAGAGAGAGAGAGGTGTGGATAGTTTTTGTCTGAATGTGGGAATTGAGAGAGACTGCGCAGAGTAGAGCTGGCGTTTGCGTATGTGGAATTTGGAAATGAAAGAGAGTGCAAAATGGGAAATGAAATTAGTGTTTATGGATTGCCATCACCACTTGCTCTTCGTCATTTTGACTTTTCGGCCGCCGCCGCCGGAATCTTCGTGGTACATTCCGGCCCGTTGCACTGTGGATTTGGATAAAAGAAAATATAGAAAAACATATTATTTAGTCTCAAAACATTAGCCTTATAACAATTTAATCCAGATTATAATATTTTTTTGTCTTCAAATCACAAAAGATAACTAATTAGTCTCTACTGACTAAACTTGTTAACACTTAATGGAGCTGAAGACCAATAATAGCATGACATTATTAAGGATGCCTAATAAATGTACGAGTAAATTACTCTCTTCTCTCTTTTATTTTGAAAACTTACGTTCATTTTCTTTAAAGGATTAAAAAATTTACAATTTCACTTATTTTATTCAAAATACCATTATATTTATATAGCTAAATATGTATTTGATTAATATAAAAAAATTATTTTTAAAAATTTAAGTAGAAAAACCATTTTTTTAACTCAAAATAAATAATAATAAAGTGATAATTTGGGGGGAAAAATATTTTTTTAATAAAATGTAATTATTTAAAAAGTTAAAAATCCTAGGATGTTTTAGTAAAACAAAAATGGTCAAAACCCCAAATTAGTCCTTTATATTTGCACGAAGTTTCGTATTGGTCCTTTATGTTTCAAAAAGTCCAAATTGGTCCTTTATGTTTGCAAGAAGTTCCAAATTGGTCCTTCCGTCCACTTCCGTCAATTTTTTAAGTTAAGTGCTGACGTGGCATGCTGACGTGTCCATCTAAGCTGACGTGTCATGCCACGTCAGCACCACGTCACTACCACGTAATCACATATGATATTGGATGATGACGTGGCATGCCACGTCAGTTTCAATCGACACGCAGGAGAGATAGTGTGTCCACGTCAGCATGCCACGTCAGCACTTAACTTAAAAAATAAACGGACTTGGACGGAAGGACCAATTTGAAACTTCTTGCAAACATAAAGGACCAATTTGGACTTTTTGAAACATAAAGGACCAATATGAAACTTCGTGCGAACATAAAGGACCAATTTGAGGTTTTGACTAACAAAAATTATAGGCTTTCAAAATAGAGTGGGAAGAGTGTAACTTACTCCATAATACATGTATCAAAGAATATATATATATATAATTGGTCCAAGTGGTAAACGATTTGATATCGCTTAAATAAAGTCTCGGATTCAATACCTTGTGAATGCATCTATTCCTGTTGGAAGACTCTCAGACCATAATAGTAGCACTATAGCTAGTGCGCGACACGAGTTGAGTTCAAATTAGTCGGGACAGTGTTTCGGAGATTGGACAAAAAAATAATATATATATATATATATATATATATATATATATATATATATATATATATATATATATACACACACATAAAAGCAAGCTAATTTAATTTAATTTTTTATATTTCAAGAGTTTTTTTAATGATTCAATTTACTCCTTTATATTACATTATTCATTCGATATTAACGTTTAATTACTTGACTCAAACACAGTTTTTTTCCTGTGTTGATCCCATCAATTACCCTTATTACAGACACTCTCACTTTTTCTGTGTTGAAACACACGTGTATATACTGAATATAGAATTTAGAAAATTGGTTTTTTATATAATGTTTATCCCTTAACTTGGACTAAATAAGAAAATTAGTTAAAAACTTAAAATTATATTAAATTTGTCATTTGTTAATATTTAATAAAAATTTGATTCTTAATTCACTCAAAATAACTCCCTATTAATATTAGCAAATCGCATTGAATGAATTGATGAGATGTATCTAATACTCTTATTATAGTAGACTTTTATCTCATAACTAAGTTATTGTTAAAAAAAGTAGAATTATTTAATAAGTGTCATATATATATATATATATGTGTGTGTGTGTAATTTTTTTAAAGTTTTTCATGCATGTCTCTTGTATATTTTTCTCTACTTTTTTTTTTCTTGAATTTGATGTAATGTCTCTTATCTTTCTAACATTGCCGTCTCTTGGAGGGTGCATGGAAGATTCATCTTTATCCTCGAAAATTTTGAAAAAAATAAATATTGTAATATTGTAATAGCTTAACTAATTTCTTTATTATATATATAATGTAAATTATTTTGAAATGAAATGTCAAAATTGAAATTTTTTTTTAAAACTAAGTTTGGTTGGTCTAGTCGTTAGCTCACTAGGTCGCTTAAGCAAGTGTTGGGGGTTCGAATCCCACCTTGTATATGCAGCAACTAATGGCCAGCGACAAACCCTTAAATCATTAAATGGAGCTCAGATACGCAGAGGATTAATCTTTGACCTGTCAAGCTGAGGGATACTTTGGGAAAAAAAAATGCTCTTTTTGTGTAATACCGTTATTTGGTCCTCAACTGATAACATGGAAGTATAATTTTTTTAAAAAAAATTTATCATGTCACGCCATTAGTTAACGAATCAAATTAACAATACTATACAAAATGGTCAATTTAGAACAAGTGCGAAGATATAATATTAATTTAAATTTTTCAAAAGATAAATAATGAATATGTAACAAGTGAAAAAAATAGAGGATCAAAATAAGATTTTGATCTTAGTAATTTATTCAAATTGTATTCATGAATTTGATTTTATTTTTTATTAAAAAAATATTTAAGATTCCTGTTGGATTATGAGTCTATTACGTATTCAACTTGGTTTCATTAAACTAAGCCATGGTGGTGGCTGATGATAAGCAAGTTGTGGTTATCTATGATGCACAAGCTCGAAGCTAGCATTGCACTGTCCATTTCAAAATAATTTCTTTTGACATTTCATTTCAACCAATAGTTTCAATTTTCATGTAGGTATTAAATAATTTATTTCTTTTAACAATTTAACATACAGTTTGGAAATATAAAAGTCTGACAAATTAGACTGCTTAATTAATCAACACATATATTGAACACAGAATTTGCATTATTGACGAGAGAAATTTAAAATTTGGACTAAACTAAGGTAAAGTTATTTAAGTGTTTGTTATGAAGTTCACTAATATAAATAAGATATATAATAAAAAATTTTGTATAACCAATAATAATAAAAAAAATATAAAAAGCAATAAATTACATAATCACATGAAAAAATGTATCTTACTTTTTTGCTTGAAGTTATACCCTACTAATAGTTATCCCTTCTATTATTTAAAGGTTATTACTTATTCAGTTCATAATTAAATATAATATGTTCTTCTTCTTCTTTTTTCAAATTCAGTTTTTGTATATTTTTTGAGTTAAAATGGACTTAATCCTTTGAATTTTAGATATAGATATATGACACTTTTTAACTATAAAAAAATGAGCTTGAACTTCCCCACCAAGCTATATAATTTGTTTACATGGAACATTATTTCATTAACTTTTTGAACTAAAATTCTAAGAGAAGATAAGGATATGTTCACTAGCAAGAACTGTTCATGGAAAAGCCAATGGGAATGGTGGGCCCCACTTATTTTTCACTTTTTTTATTTCTATTAACTTTAAAAAATACAAAATATCTATTATACTCCTATGATTTGACATGGTTTGACACAATTATAATCTTTTTTTTAATATAAGGGGTAAAATTGTCATTTTAGTACATTCCCTTTCTATTTCCATTACCAAACTTTTACTACTAAACAAATCAAATGCATTCCGTTTCCATTTTCGTTTCTATTTTCATTTCTATTTCTGCCTAATGAACGTGCCCTAAATACATCAAATTATTTAAAGAGCTTTTTGTATTTAGGGATTTTTTTTTTGACAAAGACTAAAGTTTAGAAAAGATTTATGTACAATACCTAAAATTTAAGGAAAATTTTCACTTTTCAGCAAGTTTTGAGTTTGTATGAATTTTTATTAAAATTTTGGATAAAAAAATTAGCTGATAAACGGGCCATCGGACCATTACGGCCGGATTTGAACATTACTTCCCAAATCCGTCAAATAAACAGGGCTGGCCCGACCCATTTAATGACGGTCCGTCACGGACTGGTACGGGTCGAGTCGGTCCATTTTGATAGTGTTACCCACAATCAAAGTTGTGGTATCACGTGCCATAAATAATCTCTTGATGGACAATTGACAAGTGGCAAAAAAGAGAATTCAATTTTATGGAAAACAAATTGCAACAAGTAAAGTAATTGACAAATTATATAATTGGCAAAATAAATATGATAATCTTTAAAAGCACCCATTTATAGAGACGGGTCTCTCAGTGGGTCCAAGCATTGAAAAATGTTGGAGATTAAAAAAAGGGACAAGTTATAGTGGGTGAAAACTTATTAATTTTTAG
This sequence comes from Senna tora, assembly GCA_014851425.1. NCBI lineage: Eukaryota > Viridiplantae > Streptophyta > Magnoliopsida > Fabales > Fabaceae > Senna > Senna tora. Next base: position 602,428 of record CM026268.1, on the reverse strand, counting down.
TTATTAGATCTGTCTTAAGATCTATGTCATTTTAAATTATAAAAAAAAATTGGTACAGATGTCAAAACAAATATAATAACTAAAAATTGGTGAGCTTTAGCGAGCAAAAACTACATTGAAAAAGTGAGAATATTTCTGACAATACAATTGACAACTAGTGCCTTAGTACATAGAAAAACTAAAAAATGGGGTAAAAATATAAATTCTGCATTTTGTCCAAGTATAGTTATTCAATACAACCGTTGGATCATTTTGCTAGCATAATCAATGCCACATGTTAGTGGCCCCACAAAACTACATGTATGCATCAAATTAAAAAAAAAAGTTTAGAAAAGGCCAAATTATTCTTTTGGTCCTCAACGTTTTTTTTTATTAAAATTGGTTCTCTAGCGTAATATCCGTCTGATTTTGTCATTAAATGCTGACATGGAAAGCTTATGTGGTACACCCTCTCTCCTACGTGTCATATTTAAATGACATAGCACCCTCTCTCACTTAAACTCAAAACGATACTGTTTTGATTCATTTAAATATTCTGTTTGGTCATTTAAATGAATCAAAACGGCATCATTTTGTGACCTATTGATGTCATTTCTTCTTCCTCTTCTTATTTTTCTTCAACATTATTCCATAAGTATGACCATCTTCCTCTTGAAGAAAAAGAAGAGAGAAAAATGATATCAATGCGCTATATCAATAAAATTTGTTAAAAAGAGAGAGAAATAACACATCAACATATTACGTCAGTATTTAATAGTTTAAGTTGATGGTGTTACACAAAATGACACTACAAGAAAAATAAGTATTTTCTATAACCTATATTTCAACAATCACTATTAATTGTTGAAAAAAAGATAATATTTTTAGCAATAAAATTTTGACCATCAAAATGAGTTGTTGAAAAAAAATATTGATAGTATATTTGATGGTCAACAATTGTCCATAATATTATTTTCGACAATACATTTGTCAACGACAATCGTAAAAAAAATACCATTAAAAAAAGTATTGTAAATAATATATATTATTGATAATTATTGACTATTGAAAATGCTATTTTTATCTTTTTTTTCAGCAACTTAATTATTTTAACAGCTAAAATTTGATTGTTGAAAAAGTACTTTTATTCAATAATTAAGTAGCCGTTAAAATATAAGTTATTATAAATATATATTTTTTAATTGTTTGATGAATATGGAACAAGTTACAATATGATAAATCCCTATTTTAAAACTTTTAAAAGAATGATAATCAATATAAAAATGATCAAAATGAAATTTTAGCCAAATTTTTTTAATTAACATAATACTTTAAAGAAAATTCCCTGAAATTTCTATGAGCCGAAAGATCTGAATTTTAATTTTTTTTTACAATCATGTTTCTGTTCGCCAGCATGCTTGACTTGAAAGAAACATGCCTCATTTTCAGAGGTCAAAAGATTTCGTTACTGCTTGACGTGGACCCAATATTATTGTAACTAAAATATCTTTCTTTCACCTAATAATTATGACACAATTGTCTTTACAGTATTAGCCATTAAGCACCGTAAAAATAAATCCTAATAATAGACCTTATCAAACAAAAAAGTTTTTCTAGATAATTTCCTAGCAAAATTTTCAAACTCCATGATTGTTTGCTTTAGAAAAATACTATCTTCCTTCACAACTCAAAATCATATCCCAAATCATGGTAATCATAATATAAACATCATGTATCATCCCTTATGTTATATTTAGTATGCGCAATTACATGAATTCACATAAAGTTTTTTTTTAGGTGAGAATAGCAGTGTTTGAGTTGAGTCTATTAAAAGAGATTAATTCTTTAAAGTTTGAATTTTATTATAAAGAATGTTTACGTTTAGTACCCGACAGTACTCAAACATAATTACATCTAATAAAACATATATACATAAAAGGAATTATATATTTGTTATAAAACATCAATGAGTCAATTCAAATCAAATACTCAGATTCTAATAAACTTTTAAATTTTAGTGGTAAAAAAGAAGAAAATTGTAATTTGTATATGATGATGATGATCCTTTTCTAGGGTCAAAAAGCTAAGGATTAAAAGCCAAAACAACAACAAATTTCTATTCACTTATTCAATTGCATGTATAGAAGAAAACAAAATTTAGAGGATTGTAATAAGATAAATAATTGCTTTTGGTGATCCGAATAAAATTAACACTTTAATTTGTCCCATTAATTAATATAGTTCATGATAATACTATGTTTGACCACACTAGGTGGATGATTGCCTAACGAAAGACTGGTTCGTCTAAATCTAACATTTACACATGTGGTATCAAGAGCATGTATCAATTATATCAAGGGCTTACATGTGGTCTGTAATCGTGAGAAATACACATCTACTATCTAATACAAGTACAAGCGTTCATAATCTAAAACAATATAGCATTCTTTTGCTCTCTAGCTTTTTCAGCTTTTAATCTGTGCTTCCGAAACCTCCAATGTCCTTATGTCATTTACAACAACATTCTCAAGTATGATATTATTTTTTCTTTATAGCTTTTTTAGACGTTCTTCCCCTCAAATTACGTAGGGTATGTAAGTCATAAACCTTTGTTCTAGGTCAAATCTTCCTCTACGAATGAATCATTCCCACAATAATTTACCAATTCATGAAAAACTCTATTCAAATTTTAAAGTTTCCACTTAATTATAAGATTTTTTAATTCTGTGAAAATGCATGTATATCAATTATTGATTATTTTATCACTAATTAATTACATCAAACATATATAATACAAAATAGGCAAGTGAGGCCTAGCTTTAGGCCTTGTCTCTAGCCTCCATATTAGTAAATAGATTGGAAAATAAAAAGCATATATTCCTGTTTCACTCATGTTGGCTTTCCAAGATACATCAAACAAATGAAATTAAACCAAAAGAGTAATTAATGGAAAGGCGATTTTGTAATCGGATTGGTCTATGATGCAATTTGTTGCATGCATGTAATGTAATTTCGGCCGATAGGATTGTGACACGTGAAAAATTGCATTGCATCTCAAATCATCCTACCTACATGTCACAATCCTATCGGCCAGAATCATATTGCATGCATGCAACAAGTTGCATCATAGACTCACCTATAATCTAATGCTATCTAGGCCCACATTCATGTGCATCCATGCTTGCACCTTCATATGCACGTCGTATAAAAAGAATATTCATACATTTAAATACTCAACAACATATAGCATAGGAGGGAGCAAGATAGAATTTAAAATATGTTCTTTATATATATAGTTAGAGATATATAAATATAGTCAATGTTTATGTTATTATATAATATATAAATCAATTCGTTTCTAGTTTTATTTTCAAGAATCTTGTATATATATATATGGTGGGTATCAAACCCTAAGGATTATTATTGTTATTCTAAAACCAACAAGAAGACAAATGAATATGGTTTAAGAATTGAGAGTTTGCACGAGTGCTGCAATCAAAGCAATTTTTTTTTTAGAGATTGCAATTGAAATTTTATTGGACGAAAGTTCTAGAACAAGTACACACTTAATTATTAAGAACTAGCGCCAGCTAGTTTGTAAAATACATTAATAATTGCGCCTTTCTTGGATTGATCCAAATTTACTTTTAATTTACCTGCAAGATGTGACATTAATACTAAAAAATTTTGTGTTATCTTAATTATTTTAAGTTCAGCGTCATTTAGTACTTGAAAAATTAGTTATTAAACTCGTATTGGTGGATACCGTGCTCTCCAAGACCAAAATATACTTAATTTGATGATGGAGTACTTACTATTTTGATCCCTGAAAGATGTATTATGTTTTAATTTAGTATTTAAAAGATGTAATTTGTCTCAGATTACTCCCTAAAAGATGAAAATATCAAAATTAGTCATTGAAATATGCAATTTGTCTCATTTTAATTCTTATAAAATTTTCTTTCAGTTATGTTAATGAAAATTTTCAACGACTAAATTGAAACAAATTGCATCTTCTAAAGATTAAATAAATTTGATATTTTCATTTTTCAAGTACTAAATTGAGATAAATTGTATCTTTTAGATACTAAATTGAGACAAATTACTTCGTTCAAGAATTAAAATAATAATTTACTCTAATTTGATTTCTATTTTCAGCTGAACTCAAGTGAACCTTGACAGTAATTTGATGTAAATAATCAACACTAAATTAATTCAGTGTGCGTTCAAATTGCTTCATTCAACACCATATCACAACATATCTATATATATATATATATATATATATAAAACAAGAAAATTACAATAATTAAGAGAATTAACAGACGTATACATTTTGTTTCCTTTTCAGGAAGAAGCAATTTGCAGATATATAATAAATATAAAGAGACTTGCAGATCAGAGCCAGATCAGCATACAACAGATTTAATCATTAAATTTTGTTAATATGGTTATGGCACCTAAAAATTCGACCAGAGATTTCAAGTACAGAGAATTAGGATTTCCTTATTGTGCAAAAAGGGGTGTGGGGTATCCATTATTGTTGTATGCCAGTATATTTATATATTTTGTTTGCCAGGTATTCTAGACTTTGTCTTGACTAATTCGAACTCAATTCATGTTGTGTACTTGATTATGGTGAAAGAGTCTTCCAACGGGGATAACTGCATTCGCAAGATCTAAAATACAAGATCTTATTTAATCAAGACCAAATCACAAACCACTTAGACTAACTCTTCGAATCTATAAACACCTTTAAGTTGAGTCTTTCAATTAATTAAGATATATATTTATATTAACGCCCAGCTGTATTATGCTGTGTGAAATGAACAACAGCATATGGTTGACTTGTACAACATTAAATTAAATCTTGTCCTTTTCTGTTCAGAAAGAAAAATGATCCTGATGATCCTGTCCTTTATTTTTTAAAAATTATAATATAAAACCAAATTATGATGATTAAGTATAACTATCATGAATGTTGAAAAAGAATGAGACAAAGTCAGCAACACATGAATTTTGTCATTTGAATTTTGATGCATTATAGTTTTGATTATCTTATATATATATATATATATGCATATTCTGGTTTTTTTCTTTTTCCCTCTTGAGGTAAAGAAATTAAGTAATAGTTGTGAAAGGAAATATAAAAAGTAAGTGATATTTGAGTTCCCACCTGGTATTCTGAGTATTTAATATAAGATATAGAACATAAATACAGACATTATATATGATAGATACTTCAAAATTTGGAAGTGTCTTATAACATGTCATACACAAAGCTAACTTTTCTTTTATAGGATCCATATAATAAGTGTCTAATTATGTACTTCCATAAATGAATCTTGCATCCCACAGGAAATTTCATGTATATTTTCTGTCATCAGCTTGAACTAGACCAAGAAGTGCTTTACCTGCCTGATGCAACAATTCTCATAGATGTTGAAGGCAATATAGGCAGAAAATGGTAAGGAATAGGTGCTTTAGATCAGTGACAAATAGCTGTTATATACATAATAAAAGGTACAAGGACATAATTATCATGTATCAGTTCCTTTTTTTGTACACAGAAATATACACTAAATCCCTATAAATGAGGTAGCAGTACAAATTATACCTGTCTTATTTACATAAGTTACAAATGCATTTCCTTTCATGAGCTCAAAGAGAAGATACGCAGTAATTTACATGTATGAAGTATATAAATATATATATATCTGTATATATGAATTCTCCTTCTTCTCTGATTAACTCCTTCCTTCCTTCCCACAAGGCTTCAAAAATTGGTGCTTCAAGAAAAGGCATTTTTTCCACTCTTTTCCTTTGAAACTCCAAACCTTATTATAAGCCCATCCTTAACTCCTCCATTGTTTATACCCTCTACACATATTCCTTCTTCTCCTTATTTAGATGGCAAAGTAAAAACTACCATCGTACGTGTGGGCTCGTTGATCAGCTTCCAGAGTTGTTAATTATGCCCCTTAATTTACCTGTCTTGTATGCTAATAGAATTTACATTGCTATCTAGGGATGATGGCAAGACCTGTTGACCACCCATTACTTTTATGCTCTTTATCCTTCTAATAGCTTCCATCATGTCTAACCTCTTCTCAGGGTTACTTTCAGTGCAAGCAGCACCAACATGAAGGAGTCTCACCATTTCACTAATTGAACTTTTAGAGCCTCCAATTTCAGGATCAAGCAATTCGGATTCTCTTCCCTCAGAAATTGCTGTTCCAATCCATTGCACTACATCAAACCCACCCTGCCCATTCCCCATATATTGGGAAGGAAATTTTCCAGTTAAAATTTCAAGGATGATGATTCCCAGACAGTAAACATCACACTTGGGAGAAACTTGGCCACATTGTATTGCTTCAGGAGCCTTGTAACCAAATAAAGCTTGTGTTGCAATGGAAGGGCTAGCCATTGAGTTATATCCGTAGTCCATAAGCAGTGGCTCATAACTTGGGCCTAGAAGAATGTTGCTGGACTTGAGATTGCCATGTGGTAAATCAGAGAAAAGTTCTTTATGCAGATAATTTAAACCTTCTGCAATTCCTTGCACAATCTTCAACCGAGCAGGCCAATCTAGTTCAGAATGCGATGGTCCTCGATCACCTGTTAATAAAAAATTATCAGGCATTACAATTTCTGTAATATATAGTACAATAAAACAACAAACAAAGCCTTTTAGGTGGAGTTAGCTATATGGATCAAACGACACCAACGTGTTTTGTCTTTGTTCATTTCTATAATTAGATTATTAATAGTTAAATTCATGCTAATAGTTTCTCCTTTTTTTTGTCTTCCCTTATCTCCGATTATTGAGATATCTTCCATCTGGTCAACTGTATAGGAGCCTCTAATGGTCTCCTTTGTATGTATGACCAAACTGCTAAGGTTCTTTAATATATAGTATTAGGAAAAATTCAATCAATTCAAAATTATTGATCAACACGTCAATGATATGTCTAAGTGAGCGGAAGAACAAGATCTTACCATGCAACAAATAGAGTAGACTGCCTTTAGGAACGTATTCAAAGACCACCAGGTTCTCTTCATTTCTATAATGATAAGCCAAAGGGGTCAATATATTCCAGTGTTTTAGCCTTCCTAGCTTTGTCATCTCTGCATCAAACCCATCTCTTCCTAATGCTTTCAATTCTCTCATCCTCTTTACCACCACTGCCACCCCATTAGCCATTACAGCTTTGTAAGATGATCCCAACCCTCCATTTCCCAGCACTTCTGCAGATGCCTTCATCAAATCCGGCAATCCAAAAACGCCCTTCTCAGTATTCACCATAACAAGGTCTCCAAACCCTCCCCCGCGAGAAGACCCCTTCCTGCTGGAGCCTAATTTTCTAGTTGAAGGAGCCGCTTCTTTTTTTATAGGTGCTGGAGCTACCTGAACTTCAACCGCCTCTTCATACTTTTCTTCCTTGTTTTCTTTAGGAAGCGTAGCAAAATTGTCTTCCTTTCTCCTTGATCTCACGACAGCAAAAACAAGCAGCAACACAATTACTACACCTGCTGCTACAATGACAGCAATCTTCCATACACTAAATTGATCACTATTTGAATGAATCTCCTTACCATTATTATTCTCATGGTTAGGCCCTATATTTTCGTGTTGTGTATCTATAGGTTTTGGCTGCTCTATTATCATATCACAGGATTTCCCTAATTTTTCACCACAGAGGCCAGAATTCCCAGCAAAAGAGCTCTTATCAAATTTGGATAATCCAGAAGGGATTCCACCCTCCAATTTATTGTTGGACACATTGAAAATCACTAATGTGGGTTTATCTATATTCGGAATATTTCCACTAAAATGATTGTTCTCGAGATGTAACTCGATAGGTGCTGAAAGCAGAGTTAACGAAGATGGAATCGGACCTGTGAAATTGTTATCATTCAACCACAATTTCTTCAGATTCCCCATTTTCTTAAAGTAATCTACAGGAATCTCACCTGAAAATCGGTTTCCTGACATAGAAAGAGATTTCAAAAACCCTATCCGATTGAACTCTGGGAACGAACCCGAGAAGGAATTCCTCTCGAAGCTAATGTATCGAAGATCCTTGAGTTGAAGCAACGCGTCGATATCTATCCTCCCCGATAACCCCATATCCTCGAGGCGAAGCCCCGTGATAACGCTTCTATAGCACAGAACCCCATCCCAGGGTTCCGAATCGTTACAAGGGAAGGAATTAGGGATCCAATTACCTAGGGCTTCGGTATTGTCCAACGACTTCTTGAAATTACGCAATGCCTCGGCTTCCGGTAGAGAATCCGACCTTGGAACAACGACGGCGAAGAATACGACCGCGATGATGAGATTTGGCCGGAGGGACACCGAAGCTACGGCCATTACTTAGGTGCAGAGGCTAAGAGCTACGGCGGTTCACGACGGCGTTGTGATATTATTTCCCATTCGTTATTGTGATTTTGAGGAAGAAAGATACGAAGGCTTTCCTTTCGATTAATGTGTGAGACATAACACAAAGGAGAAGGAGGAAGGATTTTGTTTTGTTTGTTGAACAAGTCAAGAGTGCCAAAAACAGCCGTTATTACCGTTGAATTTCATGTCCTATAATGCCCTTCCTAGTTTGGGAAAAATTTCCTACCAGCTTACGCTATGACTATTCCATATATGGAGGGCATTATGGTCAACTTGAAAATGATTGATATTGCTTATGTTTAGTAGGTGTACTAAAATGGTTTTCGTTTTAGACCACACGGTGATATGTGGATTTCCGATTTCTCCCTATATATCTTCAACCACTTTATCTAGATTAAGCTAACAAATTTGTTTAACACTTTATCTAGATTTAATGATTTACTAATTAATGATCTAAAGTATACTAGAAAGTGTTTATTTAATGTTGACATATTGGAGGTTAGCATGATATACATATATATTATATGGATAATGGAAATAATATTTCTTAGAATCTAATATCAGCTTGTCGAAAGAATGACTCTCTATTCACGTCAATCAGTCGTTACATAAGTCAAGCCCATACAGATACGATTAACTAATACTGACAATCTCATACCACATATGAACCTACCATATATCCACTTTTCTCACCTAACACGCCACCTAAGCCCTTATATATACTTCCATGCACATCATAGGAGACACACAATGTCGCAGTTATCCTTTACCCTCAAACTTCCTCCCGTGTATATGGAGACTTGATTTCGGTAAGCCAGTGGAGACCCATTTTTTTATGAGTCATCATATATATATATATATATATATATATATATATATATATAAACAAAATTTGGGTCAAAATGAACCAAAAAAGTGTGAAGAGCATGAATAGTACATGCATGGATGATTTTAGAAAACAATTCTAGTCAAGTGTACAAGAATATCTTTTGATTGTCTATAGAAGTGTAACAATTTAAGGAACGACTAGGGTCCATGCACTTTAATGATCCCCACTTCAACTCAATAATTTTACCATGACAAAAAAAAATAATTTAGAGATGTGTACTAAATTATACAACTAAATATATTTAATCCCTTCTTATCTAGTTTTTAGGGGCGTTTAGTATACAGATTAATTTTTTATTCCCAATAATATCAAAAAAGTTGTTTGCTTCAACTTTTACATCCCCGTGACCATTATACAAGATTCTTATCCCGTAATTAAAAATAATCTCATCCCATTATATTAGAATAATACAACTCTTTTAAATGGGATTAAAAAAAATAAAAGGCTAAAGTATTATTTTGGTCCTCAATGTTTGCATGAAGTTTAATGGTGGTCCTCAAAGTTTTTTTTTGGTCGATTTTGATCCTCGAGCGTAACACCGTTAACTTTTGCCTTTAAATGATGATGTGACATGTTTACGTGGCACATTCTCTCTCCTACGTGTCATATTTTAATGACGTGGCATGACACATCACTGCCACGCCACCCCACATTGCCACATTATCATCTTCTCTCCTTCATCATCATCATTATCATCATCATCTTGGCAGATGTGTCATGCCACGTCATTAAAATATGACACGTAGGAAAGAGGGTGTGCCATATAAGCATACCACATCATCACTTAACGACAAAAGTTAACGGTATTACGCTTGATGACCAAAATCGACCAAAAAAAAAACTTTGAGGACCAACATTAAACTTCATACAAACATTGAGGACCAAAATAATACTTTAACTAAAATAAAATATATGATTATAAGATTTCTAAGATTGTAAAATTTTGAACTTATTTTTTTAATCCGTATACAAGATAACAAAATTCATAATCCCAAAATTATTTTTTTACTCTTGTATCGAATGCGTCCGATTCCATGATCTTGTATTGTTTCAAATCATGAATTCAACGCCCTTCGTTATGAAGGGAATTGTTTGATATCTTTCCTCCTTTTAGGCCAAAGGAATATGTCCTACTAAAGCCAAGTCTTTATCAACAAAACCCAGTACATACGCATTTGATTTTATGTGTTTTCTTTTAGCACGTTAAATGATAGCAAATACCCAAAACAATAAAGATTAAAATTATGGAGGCTAATACGAGTGGAAGTATCCAAATAAACTATAAGATGGATCAAAACAATGTATACTACAATAATTAAAGTGCTTTCCTATAAGCGGTATCAGCTATATAAATAAAGTTTCAACATATTTTATTTTCACTCATTTCTATAGTAAAACATATTTTAATAATTTTTCTTTAGTCTTCTTCTACTTATAGTTATTATGTTATCTTACATACCATCTACTATTGGCATAAAGTTATTTTATTGGTTTCCTTTGTATATGTACAAACCATTTAGGACTATTTTTTTTTCTCTAATTCAAATAATTCTAATGTTATTTCACCCATCCAACATAACGTTTTTATTTATGTCACACTGAATTTTTGCTCGAATTAAAACCTTATATACTTGTAAACTTATTATCTTTATGTCTAAACCTTGCAATGTTAACTCATGAATTCTAGTAAAATTCTCTGTTAATTACTTCTCTTTTTAAAAAAAAAAAAAATTATTGTCATTTCTTTTATACTGTCTTTCTGAACATATGTTCCCTTCTTAGTCAGTCCTATTGATAAAACATAGGGTCCAGCCCATATAATGTGTAAACCCAACTCAATTTGCCTCTTTTTGTTTAAAAAGAAAAAAGAATAAGGAGTTGATTATTGGAGGAATATCACGTGAGATGCGAAGGCAAGAGGGAGTTTAGCTCAATAATTGAGAGCAAAAATATTATTGTGACAGTGAATTGTTGTGCCACTCATGACAAATAGTACAATGGTGCTATATTATTATTTCATTTGTTATTTAGTGATCCTATTTTTTTCCAAATATATTTAAGTTATATAACCTTTAATAAAAAAAAATTCATATTCTTTCCAATAATGTTATGCCTCTTTTGTAACAAAAAGAGTAAAGTATTTTAAGATTTACCAAAAATTGGCTGAACGAATAAACACAAATTAATTAATATTGTTTTTCAAATTTTAATAGTCCTGACCAAACTTTTTCTGAAATCAGGCAATTAAAAGTAGGAGTGGTAGGTTGTGTTTGTTGTAGAAAAAAAAAGTTTGAATATGAATTAATTCACTTCTAGCCTTTTAGGTATATGCATAAACATTAGTGTGTTCTCTCAAGTTATTTTTTTTAGTTAGTGATGGAGTTAAGAAAGAGATCAAAAGAAGACTAATTAGGAAAAAAACTTTTAAAAAAAAAGAATTTTTTTATCTATCTATCTACTTACTCTATTATACTCAATTAGGGTACGCTTGGTATAAATGCACGGATGTAAAGTACTGTAAAGAAAGTACTGTAGAGTAAAGTACTGTAGAATAAAAGAAAGTATTGTAGATAAAAGTGAGGAGAGAGATAGAGAGAAAAATTAGGAGAGAGAAAAAGTATGATAAAAAGTATGTTTGATATGTATAAAATATGATGTAAAATTTTTTTGAAAATCATAAAACACTACGATTTTACTGTTTAGATTTTACACCAAACATACCCTAAATGATTTACACCCTCACTAAGTTTTGGTTTAATAGTAGTGTATTGTGTATAGGCCACCTTGATTGTCACTCACGTCACAACAAAATTATATTTAATAGAATTAACCAAAAAAAAAAACCTTACATGCTAACCCTATCATTTTTTTTAAAAAAATTTCTTTATCTCCCTCTCCCCCAATATTTCAAATTCTGGCCCAAAGTTGTGTATGATTCATTACTTCCTTATCTATTATTAAGTCAAAAAGAAAATGTTGATGCATACTTTTTAATGTGTGAAATCTTTGTAGGAAAGAGTGACATGTTTATAATTTAGTGGTTAATTTTTTATAATTAATTTTAATTGCGCGCGCGATATATAATTTTTATGAACTCACAGTGAAAAGAACAAAAAAAAAAAAACTCCTTTCAATTGGACAATGTCTTCTTCTTTTTTTTTGGTCGAAATTATAATATTTATTATTGAGTATAATGATAAATCATTTTGCTAACTTGTAGAATGTAGACACTTTGTAAGGGAGTTGATCCCAAGATTTAAAGATGCTTTATATTTAAAATTAGAAATCGAATTCTTGACATTTATTAACTTTTATAAGATTGATAGCTTTTTTTTAAACTCATAATAACTAATCTTCTCGCGCTTTCTAAATGAGTTTATTGACCACAAAACCTTTTTCGTATGCAACATCAAAAATCAAATCAGTGACTAAATACTTAAAAAAACTCAAATAAATATGAAGTATGTTAAACATGGTGGTTTAGGTTAGGCAAAGTTTGGATGAGGATAAGGTGAAGAAAGATACCACTACGCTTCATATTGTATCTTCATTCTTCATCAATAAGCGTGAATTTGGCCTCTTTCTCCGCAATACGCATGTCCCCCCTTTCAAGTTTAGATCAATATATTAAGGATTAAACTAAGGTAAAGTTAGTTAGGTGTTTGTTATTAAGTTTTTTAATAAAAGTAAGACACGTGGTAAAAAGTACTTATATAACCAATCATAAGGGGAGAGATAATATAGAAGATTAAATTATGATAACTAATTTTTTTTAAAAAAAAATATAAATAAAACATATGATTGATAGAATTTTATTGCAAGCACTTAACTAATTTTACCTTAATTTTTTTTCGTATATTAATCCTTCACACTCTCAAATAGATAAAGGTTAAAATGGGCTGATAATCAATTGTAATTTACGTATCCTATCAACTATAAAAAGTAACATGATTTTTTAAAAAATTTGCAATTTGTGTAAAACAAAAGAAAATCTCTTTGTACTAAACTCTCTTAAAAAATTAATTAAATTATATTTAATATATTTTATTTTGAAAATTACATTAAACTTATTGTGTTTGATGTAATATAATTCATCTTTTGTCAATCAATTTAACTTTTTATAGAATATTATTTTTTGTTCAAAACTTTAAAATTGTTTAACTATATTTACTATGAGTATATATAAGAATTTTATGTTGGAATTTAATAATCATCTTTACTATAATTATAAAATTATTTTTTTCAAAAGAAATAAAATTGTAGTTTTAGATTGTGCATAAAGTTATTTTCATTGATAAAAAATAAATTTATGTAATTTAATCAAATCTCATAAAAAATTAATGTAATTTACTCTAATGAAAAAACAGTTGATTGGTCTATTAATTAATTAGCATGTATATATATACATGTGTGTGTGTGAATCACCTTATTAAGTATCTGGACAATTAGTCAATACTTAATAGATATTGATTTTATTTGTTATGAAATTATGATTGACTTGATATATGTCTATGAGAAAGTCTTTAAAAATATATTGTAAGTTACTGGTTTTGTTCCCAAATATTTTACTTGTCTAAATTTAGTTCTTAAATCATAAAAATGTCAAATTTAATCACTAAATATTTTTACTTTCTCAATTTATATAGTCCTTGAATCAATAAAATACCAAGTGTAGTCCATGAAAGATACATGATGTTACAATTTCATCCGTTCATTTCTTGCGGGTAAAATTTTGGTATTTTCTAATTTATGGAGTAAATTTTCAGAAATTAAAGTAATAACTTACTCAAAAATATATGATAGAAAAAATGTGTGATTAATTATTGTGAGAATAATTCATCCATAGATGATGGGGACTTAATTATTTTTATTGTTATATGAAAAATGAAATTGTAGTTTTATATTGTGCATGAAGTTACTTTTATTGAAAAAGAAATTAAATTTATGTAATTTTTCAAATCTCATAAAAAAATTAATGTAATTTACTCTACGAAAATTGGTTGATAAGCAGGTCTATATTAATTAGCATGTATATGTGAGAATCACGTTGTTGAGTTTCTGGACAACTAGTCAATACTAAATAGATATTAATTTCATTTGTTATGAATTTATGATATTGACTTGATATGCTTAGGTGGGAGTCTTTAAAAATATAAAATTACTATTTTTTTCTTAAATCATAAAAATATCAAATTTTATTTTTAAAAGATTTTATTTATATCAATTATTTATTCATTATCATTGAAATGTCAAACTTAATCTCTGAAAGATACTTTTATTTTTCGTAATTTCGTCCATATGTTTCTTACATGAATAAACTTCGGTATTTTTATGATTTAGAAATTAAATTGAGATAAATAAAATATTTCGACTAGACTAATAATTTATTCAAAATATGTGATAGGAAAAAAAAGTTTGTTTAATTTGAAAAAGAAAGATGGTCGGTGATAAATCATCGTCTAAATGATTCATCCATAGATAAGGGGACTTAACCTAGGAAGATAGAGACCTAAGAGAGCCTAAAGAGAAGACAATTTTTGCATGTGTAGTTCGAGGGAAAGAACGTTTAAAAAAACTTGTTAGAGGTGCAGAATCATACTTGAGTATGTGTAAGAAAAAGCTTAAGACGTTGGAAACGGTAGAAGACACAATGTAACTAATAAAATGCTAGGGTTTTACAATATTTACAATATAAATTGCACGTACCTAAGTACTAGATAGTGAAAGTATATTTATAGATTTAAATCACGATTATAAATCACATGTAAATCCTTAATTTATGTCTTACGAACAAAGTATGTGACTTTAGGATATCTTGGGTAAACCAAGCCTCCGATAGGCAGTTTTCCTAATTATGGTTGGTTAGGCATGATATTATTAGTTAATTTTAAAGATTGGTTAAAACGTATCGAGACTCCTTGAATTTTGAGTTAGGGACACATACATCCCTTGAGTTTCAAAATCTTATATAGGCAAACCCTCATAAACTTTCAATTTGACGCACCTTGCACCCTTTCGTCAACATTCTGCCATTATTTGTTATGAAAGCACATTTTGTGATGGTACTTCAATCATTATAATGCTATTTTAGTCATTTTCGTCATCTAATTTGAAGCTGTTAAAATATGAAATGACTAAAATATGCTTACATAATAAATAACGACCGAATGTATAGACGGATCGAAATGGTATTGGATAATGCTCAAAATTGAAAGGTCAAAAAATCTGTCCGCAAGATTTTAAAACTCTAAAAATATATATATATATATATATATATATATATATATATATATATATATATATATATGCCCCTGACTCAGCATAGGGCCTACCTCAATGTATTTTAGTCTTTAAGATTTGGCCGAAATACGTATCCTAAAAGGTACAAAATGAAAAAGAAAAAGAACATGTTTATAAATCCAAAATAACCCATACATCATGTGGATGGTAGAGATGGCCATACGGTGCCAAATAGCATGTTGTGGTCGGCAGGTTTGGTTTTTTCCTTCATATATGACGCCGCATAAGTATCTTCAAAACTTGCCTATATTTCATCTAATATCATACACAATTTTGTTAACTAATAAAGAAGGTCGAGCTTCTACTTTCCTTTTTAAAAAAAATAATAAAATAAATAAATAAATAAATAAATTTCCATCTAAAAATCACATTTCTCTGGCTACAACTATAAATGGTGGTTTATGTAATCGCCATATATACCAACCGTTAGAGCCCATTGAAAGAATGATGATGGTAGGATAGGATGTCGTTTTCTCGTGAATTCTAGTTTTTTTTTTTTTTTTGGCTGAGTCTTTCCAATTATTGCAGTAAATATCATAATGCATTTCTTTAAAGAGAAAAGAAAGGTGCAAATTACAAAGGCTCAACTTGAAATAATTATTTAAAGACAAGCTATAAAAGGTTGCCTCCATCAGGAATGTCTCTAGTTAGCTAGTTCTAGGCTTCTTTCACTTCACCCCCCAAAAAAAATGCATTTGGTAAGATAAAAGTAACTTGGTGGAAAGTGAAAGTAACAGTGAAAATAAAAGTAAAAATAAAGATAAGTAATAAAAAGTGTTTTTGTACGCAACGAAATAAGAGTAGAATGGCACATTTCTCCTTCCTTCTCACGACGGATGCTCTCTCTCCTTTATTTTATTTTTTTTCGTAGAAAAGGATTAAATTAATAAAACCTCACAGAGGAACAAGATACAAGATCCAAGAGCAGCCAATACAAGCAAAGAAACAACATTAGGAAACAACATTCGAAATAGGAACATTCCTATCAAAAGAGATCTTATGAAGATCTGGCAAAAAATGGAGCCTGACATGGGAAGGGACAATATCATAAAAGGTCATGGCTGAGCGATTCAAAAGAGCCTGCCTTGCGAGAGAGTCAGCACAGTAGTTTTCTTCCCTGTAGGTGTGGATGACTTTAAAATTCGAGAAGTGGCTCAGGGCAGACCTGCATGATAAAATAAGGTTGTAGTGGTGGTGAGAATCAATTAGATCATTATTATTAATCGCATTTATAGCAGCGAGGGAGTCAGATTCAACACAAATGCAATGGCAGTTTAAATCGATGGCCAAGTGGAGACCCACTGTGATTGCCCAAATTTCAGCTAAAAAGGAGGTACCAGAACCCACGAAGCTAGAGAACCCTTTAATCCAGTTACCATTCTCATCTCTAATAAGGCCACCAATGGTAAAAGGTCCGGGGTTGCCAGAGCAAGCCCCGTCAGTATTCAGCTTCCACCAGTTGTGGTCTGGAGGATGCCATCTCACGCCTATAGAGGTGACCTGGCCAGTAGGAGGGGGAGCAGGAGCGAGATGGTGGAATTCAGCCGCGGAAGCAAGGCTGATGCTAAGAACTCTGTCAGGAGAGAAGCTTGAGTTTTTGAAGATCAGATGGTTACGCGAGAGCCAGATGTTCCACAAGCAGTATAAGAAAATAGTGCCCGAAGGGATGTTTAAGGTGTTAGGCACGTCGTTTTGGGCGTTGATTTTTAGCCAGGTCAGCATGTCATTCTGCTGGTCATGCACAGAAGCAATGTTCAATTTGCTCCAGATGTGATTCACTATAGTACACTCTCTAAAAAGATGTGAGATGTTTTCAGGGACGAGACCGCAGAGAGGGCAGAGAGAGGGGATGGCAATTCCACGATTAGTGAGGAGCTCACGGCAAGGCAGAGCATTGTTAATGCAAGACCAGAGGAAGAATTTCACTCTAGTATGGCAGTTGACTCGCCAAACCCATTTGAAACGGTTATGGGGGATGGTGTCCATGGGAAGGAGGTGAAGGGCAAGCAGATAAGCAGTTTTCAGGTCAAGTTGACCATTGGTATTGAATTGCCACACCTTGGAGTCTTCGCGGTTTGAACCCTTAAAAATGGGGGTGGCATTGATTTTATCAATGATGGATTGGGGAAGAAGGAAGGAGATACGATCCCAATCCCAAGAGCCCAGATCAGTAGCAAAGTCACTGACTTTTAGGGAAAATTCAGAAGCCGTGAGAGGGCCATGGCAGAGATTACGAAGGGGGCTAAGAAGGGTCCAGTTATCAAACCAGACATTGGTCTCTCTACCTGAATGAATGATACTCACTAAGCCTTGCTGTAAAAGATTATTGCCTTTTAGGATACTTTTGCCAATGAGAGAAGAACTGCGGCGGGTGCCATTGAGGTAGGAGTTTATGAGGGCAGCCCAGATTTGGTTGGGGTTGTGGGAGGATTGCCAAGCAAGCTTTGCAAGGAAAGAAAGATTGCGCTCAAAAGACTTAAAGATGCCGAGGCCCCCATGGTCTTTAGGGATACAAATCTTGCTCCACGCGATTGTGTGGAGCTTGTTTCCCCAGAAAAAGTCTCTTTGAGCTCTATCGAGAGTGCTGCAGATTTTGACGGGAAGGAGAGAACACTGCATGTAAAACCCTGCCACAGGTGAATGACTGAGTTAAGAAGGGTAACTTTACCTGCCAGGGAAAGGTGCCGAGTATTCCAAGAATCCATTCTAGCTTTGATTTTCTCTAAGAGAGGTTTGAAGTCTTGGGAGTTACCTTTAATACCCAGAGGGAAGCCAAGGTAACTTCCCAGACCTTCAGAAGCAGAAAAACCGAGCTTGTCAAGAGCTTCTCTCCTAGTTTGGTCCTTGGTATTTGGCGAGAACCAACTCAACTTCATTAAAATACGACATGTAAGAGAGATGGTGTGCCATATAAGCATGTCACGTCATTATTTAACGGTAAAAAGTTAACGGTGTTACGCTCGATGACCAAAATCGACCAAAAAAAACTTTGAGGACCAACATTAAACTTCATGCAAACATTGAAGACCAAAATAGTACTTTAGTCTATTTTATATAACCAAACACACTTTTTATCATACTTTTTTTCTCTCATAATTTTTCTCTCTATCTCTCTCATCACTTTTCTCTACAGTACTTTCTTTTATTCAACAATACTTTATTCTACAGTACTTTACATCCGTGCATTTATACCAAGCGTACTCATTTATTATTATAAGATTAGGATATCACTATTTGATGCTCCAAATAAGGGCCTAATTGAAACGACATAAATGTTAAGCGGCGGAATTTCACAAAAACGTTGAAATAGGTTGTTTGAATTACAAACCTTATGCAAAGTTTGAAATTTTGCATAATACCCCCTTAACCAATATTGATCCATTTTACATGTGAGTGACTGACCTCACAAAACGTTAACCCGTTAACAAAACCTATATAATTATAGACATGTGTATATACATAAATGGATCAATGATATTCAAATTTTATGGTTTAATTAAAAAAATATTTTTTTGCATTTTAAAATAAAAAATATTACTGTAAATATATAAATCATTATAATCAACATAACGATATGTAATATATAATTTTCACTTTAAAATAAATTTTTTATATTTTGATATTGAAAAGGAATTTTTAATTTTTAATTTTTAATTTTTGTATAAAGAGAAAGGGGGGAGCGAAGTACAGGAAATTTAGGGCTTAGAGATAAAATGACTATTTTATTTTTATATTAAAATATTAAAAATAAGAAAAAAAATATAATTTTAATGTATATTTAATAAAAAAAGTATATTAAAAAATTGTTGAATTACAGCCAAGATTACATCATTATTTCATCAAAACAAACCAGCCTTTATGGCTCGTTTGGTACCATGGAAGTTAGGAGAGGTGAGTGTTCTCACCACTTTTGAGCTTGTTTGGTACATGGTGAGGCTACTTCAATGGTGAGTCAAGTTCCATCATAGGAGAGGAGGTAGGTGCCATGGGTGAGGAGAGGGAAGTTGTGGTGAGGTGAGGTGAGTTGAGGTTTAAAGACCAAAATGCCCTTAAAAAATTTGTGGCTTTTAAAAAAGTAAGGGCAAAAAACGTATTTCATACTTTTATCTTCTCTTTTCCTATCTTCTTCCCACCATACCAAACAAATTACTTTTATATTTCACTTCCATTTCCCTGCATACCAAACATATTTTTTTATCACTTACTTCTACTTCCATTTCCATTTTCACTTCCGCTTCCGCTTTCTACTAAAATACTCACCGGATACCAAACGCCACCTTACTGTTCAGGCCAAAAAAAAAAAAACAAGCCTTGACTGTATATAGTTGTTTTAAAAAGTTTAGATAGGTTAGTAAATGGTGTAATGAATTAATCTAAACTTTTTATTTATATTTTTAAGGATGAAATTTTGAAGTTGGTCCCTTATTATTATTTTAGTTTAAAAAACTTAATTCAATTACCATGAGTTTGATACAATATTATATTAATAATTCGTTTTTTTTGTCAATAAAACTGATACATTAATTCAAGGACAATAAAATTACTTCATTATTTTTATTGTCATATTAAGAATATCATATTAAAACTCGATACAAATTTTATATGGTTATATTATACATAAAATCACAATTTTATACTACACAAAAAAAAATTTATTGATAGAAAATAAATTGGAAAAAGTAAGTATAATTTTTCAAACTAAATAAATAAATACAATTTAACCAAAAATTAAAGGAAATTAGTGCTTTTTTATTTTTAATTTGTACTTTTTTTTTAGTTGGACAAAACTACCAAAATACAAAAGCTTGAGATTTCCATACCAAAAATAAAACTCTCTCAACAAAATTAAAGTAATTCTACACCTAAAGTTAAAATACGAGATCTTATTTTTTAAAAAACAATAAAAATCATAACCAACGATAGATTCCTTTAATTATAAAAAAAGAAAAGAAAACATATATTTATTTTATTTTTAGAATAAATTATTATATATTTTAATCATTAAAAATGATTTTTTTCAATTTAATTCTTGATAAACAAAAACTATAAAATTATTAGTGCCCAAAATAAAAATTTAATGTCACAATTTAATTCTTTACACTAATTTTATAATGAAAATTTATAAAAAAGAAATAAAATATATTGTAAAAAGTGAAAATGAGGAGCATGAATAGAGCTGTTAAAATTGGTTCAACCCATCAGGTTGGTCCGTTTAACCCACTAATTTGGTGAATTGGGTTACAAAATTCTAACCCGTTTAATAGACAGGTTTTCAACCCCGAGGTGGGTTAGCTCGCGGGTTTGTGGATTGGCCTATAACCCACTTGACTATTAAAAAAATATTTATTTAATATATTAATAAAAAATAAAAGAAAATCATAAGCCTTAAGTTCCCATATCTTATATCTCATATCTCATATATTAAAAAAAATTTATTTAATGTATTTAATATATTTCATACTTTTTCATTGTTTTGTATTTAATTATTTGTAACTGACATGATGAATAATAAATCTTTTCTTTCATTTTATTATATTAAATTTTATAGTTCATAAAAAATGTATAAATTTTTTTAAAAAAAAGTGGATTATATGGGTTAGCTCGACTCATCAATTTAATGAATCGAGTTGATATTTTTAACTTGTTGAACTCTTTCAAGGATAATACTTATGTGCTGTTGCTTACATGCTTTTGGTAAGGTTGACCAATTAAAAAAAGACATGTGTCAATTTTCTTCTCAAAAGTGACACATATCTTTTTTTTAATTGATCAACCTTATTAAAAGCATGTAAGCAACAGCACATAAATTTTTTTCCTCTTTCAATCCATGTGAACCAACCCATGACGGTTCAACACGTGGTAGATCGGATTGGTCCACTTTAAGACCTATTGAGATGAATAAGATTAAGAGGAATAAGGTAAGGGGGTGTATTTGATCACGTGGGGGAATAGAAGGTGAAGCGAGGAGTATCGGCGAAACGTGTTTCAGCTGAAATGCTTAAAAAGTTGAATAATAAGAGAGGGTGGGACCCACAAACACGCGTCTAGAGTTGTCGGCACGCAACGCAATTAACTCTCCCCACTTTCCTTACGTCTTCCTTCCCTTTCTCTCACTTCCACACCCCAATTTACTCTTTTGGACATCCAAACACCACACATTTACTTTCCTATTCTTCCACGTGCCACTTCTCACTTCACCTCTATCTTCTCAAGATTTCCTAACTACTCTCCTAACATATTTGTTATTAATTTGTTCTAACAGATAGATTTATTATATTCTTGATAACAAATTAATAACAATAATTAAAGTACCCTAATTTTTTTCTCTATTTTTTTCATTATTTTTTTTATAGTACTTTCTTTTACTCTACAGTATTTTACATCTATTCTTTTACTATCTGTGCATTTCCACCAAACATAACCTATGAAGATACATTTTACATAAACCCTTTAAATACTCAAGTTAGGTCTTGTCATTTGAAATGTCTATAAGGGATAAGGAAAGAATTAATTATCATGCTCAAAAATGAATATCTTATTTCAACCAAAAAAAACATATCTTTAAGGTATATTAGTTTTTTTTATTTTCAAGTTGTATTTCTTAAAATTGATTTTATTTGCACGTTTACAATATTTTAAAATTTGTTTGTTTTATTTAAATTAATTTTTCTGTAATTTCATTTTTAATGGAATTAACTTAAATTCCTAAAGGATTTATGTTAAATAATAATATTAATATACTTACAGATTTTTCTGTAAAGTTACAAAAATAACTGTTTCATGAAAACTGTAGACAAAATTATATTTTGTTGCCTATTTAAAAAATCCTATAATAATAAATACTTAAGTTTAAATTAAAATTTTATTTAAAATGGAGTTATACAATTAATATACACTACTTTAATACAAGTTAAGTTAATTAAAATATTGATTAATGTATACGGATAAAAGTTCAATGGTACCGTACCATAGTGACATTTGTTAATATTAATAAAAACTTACATTAATTAGGAGAAGAAACTAAATGATTTAAAAACTAAATATACTGAAATTCAATCCTATCGTACCACTAATCATATAGATAGGAGAAGAAAAGAGGTGGAAAGTAGAACGCCGCAGCCTATTTTTCTCAAAGGGTGCAATTAAAGCAGATAGACTTGGGTGTCGTTTTTCGTAGTAGGAGAAGTCAAAATGGGAGTAAAATTAAGGTGACGTGGTAGCAGTGTTTTAGTAAGAAATGATAGTCAAAATAAGTAATAAAAAATATATTTAATATGTAGGAAAATGAAAATGAATGTAAAAGTAATATTATTTAATATGGTAGGAAGAAGATAAGAAAATAGAAGATAAAATATGAAATATCTTTTTTGTCATTATTTTTTAAAAAATCACAAATTTTTAAGGGCATTTTGGTCTTTAAATTTTACCTCATCTTCTCTCTACTTCCCTCCACATCATGAGGGAAGCAATGTTCCCTTTGCAGATGAACTTTCACCTCACTCTTTCTGTGATGAAGGCATACCGAACGTGCAACAACTCATCTTCCCTGTAATGAAGGCATACCAAACATGCTCTAAAAGTTTAGGAAAAAATAAAAGCTGTGTTTGATATAAAAAAAATAGGATAAAGTACTCTTGCTGCCCCAAAACTTTACTCTAATGTTCATTCCTGCCCCCAAACTTTTTTTTGGTTCATGTCTACCCTCAAACTTTCAGTTTTGTTCATGCCTACCCCCCAAATTTTCAATTTTGTTCATGCCTGCCCTTTTGGCTAACACCGTTAACTTTCTTGACGGAATTTGCTGACGTGGATGATGAATGTGTGTTTTTTTTGCCACGTCATTGTCCACCTCACCTTTAACTTTTTACTTTTATTAAAAAAATTAACCTAATTTAAATAAATATATATATTTTAGGATAAAAGTTTAAATTTTTTAATTTGGATTAGGTTAATTTTTTTAAAAAATAAAAGTAAAAAGTTAAATATGAGATGGACAATGAGGTGGCAAAAGAGATACACATTCATAATCCATATCAGCAAATTTCGTCAAGCAAGTTAACGGTGTTAGCAAAAAGGGCAGGCATGAACAAAATTGAAAGTTTGTGGGTAGGCATGAACCAAAAAAAAGTTTGGGAGCAGGAATAAACATTACAGCAAAATTTGAGGGCGGCAAGAGTACTTTACCCAAAAAATATAAAAGTATAATATAATAGTAATGTTATTTTATATGGTAAAAAAAGAAAGAAAAATGAAAGATATAAGTATAAAATATTATTTTATCCTTACTTTGTCTCACTTAAAGACTACCAAAATAGATTTAGTCCAAAAGATCAGGCCGATGTAATCTTTAGAATAGTAAGGACCGAACTAAACAAATTTTGATTCATTTTAAAGAATGATTTTTAACCCTGTGTCATTAAATCTACGGCATATTGTAAGTTTGGAAGAACTAAGCTCGATCGACTAAATTAGCTTTTGTTCTTTTTCTTTTTAATATTTAATATATATATATATATATATATATATATATATATATATATAACAAATAACATTTTTATAAACTAAGCGGGCCCATTTTGCCACTTCCATCCTCACCGTACATATACTGATCATTGTTTACTGAACAAGTCATTGATGTAATGTTATACAGTATTTCTTTTGAATCAAAAACGAGTTCAATAATTCATTCTTTTGCTTTTCTACTGATTTCAATTTAGAGGTTGTACTGAATCTTGCATATGTCCAATGTGAAAGTTCATATATCTCTGTTTTTAGCAGAGACTCTCGAAATTTGAATTCAGTAAAGTGTAAAATATATAAAATTTAAATTTATATTGTTAAATAAAAATTAATATTTATGTTTGTATTATAATAGTTTTATCCAACGATTCATGCTATACACTTTACACACTTTATTGAATCTGTACTTTGGCAAATTCATACCTCACTTTTCTTTTATTTGTATCTGCTAAATTACAAATTTGATAATGTATAAATTGCATAATTTGAATCATTGTTGGAAGAGAGTGTTACACTGTAATACAAATTTTAATTTTTATCTGATAATCTAAATCGCATATTTCATATACACTTTACTATATATTTTTACAATTAACAATATCGTCGAAATATAAATTTTGTAGAAAATACTCTTTTTTTTTTTAAATTTGTAACAATGGATCTTACTGTATATGATAAATTAATCATCACACTCACATTGATGATATTTTGATGTGAGACCCCAAAAGCATAAAAATAAAATATTTTTTTGTATCATTTTGTATTATATTAAAATCCAGAGTGAAATTTCTTAAAATAATTGGGACAAAATTGACATAAAAAATTTAAAACATCATTATTAATTAATAACCTTAATTACCCTAAGGACAAGACAAGATTGCTTTTGTTTTGATTAATTCTACAATTTGACGCTATAGAATATCCATTAACCAAACAAAATTTGGTGATATATGTCAACATGAAACTTTATATATATTTTATTGGCAAAAATAAAAAGTTGTATATATTTTAATGATTGAATCATGGAAAATTTAATCACTAGCGTGTGGACTAATAATATTACCATGTTCGGTTCCAAAGAAGCAAAACAAAACAGTATAAAGATAGCTCTATGTGTGCAAGCTAAGTTAATAATAATAATAATAATAATATAACAATAATAATAACAACAAGAACAGCATCTTCAATTCATGTGGCTGGAAAATTTTCTGTTTCCTCAAAATTAAAATAAGTCAAGTACCATTAGGGCAAATAGTGTGCACGTTTTTTTTTATATATGTTTACCATAATTTTTAATCATAAATTGACAAAATAATTTATATAACTCTCAGATTTCTTAAAAGTTTTTTTATATGTTTTATATATTATGATTTTAAAACGTATATAATTAATTAATTATGCACTTGACATAAAAAGGGAAAGACTATTATTCTTACAACTATATAACAATGATCAGTGCAACAGTTAACTTCAGAGTACTTAAATATGATTCATCTTTCTTTTTTAGGAGAAGATGTTCATTATAGTACTAAATTTTAGTATATTTTTTCAAGCAGTTGGTTCCTAATTCATTCAATGCAATTAAATTTTTATTGAGTTTTTGTTAATATTACCAAATGAAATGACTACATAAGTACATAATTGGAGCATATGTTCAGTAGTACGGTAGTACTGAACTTTAGTACATCATTTCAATCAGTTAGTCCCTAATCTATTCAAGGCGAGTCCTTATTAATTTGAGTCTTTATTAATATTAATAAATGACACTATATGATTGGAATAATATATATAGAAGTTCAATACTATTGTATTACTAAATTGTTATCCATATAATTAGAGGGATGTACCCATGGTAATTAAGATCGCGATCTAGATTGTAACATCGTTTAAGATCGCGATCTTGTATCATACTTTCGATCTGGATCGTGCTTAGGATCGGGATAGGATTGCGATCTTGATCGTAAAAAAAAAGATCGTAAGATCGTATAAGTTAATTTAAAAAAAAACAGAGGCCCAAAACGCAACTTTATTCTTAGATATTTATCACTATGAATTTTGATTTTTGACAATTATTTGAATATGAAAATTTTGCTAAAATAATATTTTGTTTCAAGAATAAAAATACTACTTACACTAGTTTATATCATAAATTAATACCTATGTGAACTATGATTTATTAGTTTAAAAAAGTCTTGATCGTTTTGATTTAGAGTACATTATTTGACTAATCATTCGTTTACTCCCACGCAACTTGGAAATTTCCCAGCATTTTCAACTGATGCATCTCTCTAGAACCTTGTTATACTATTCTGTGAATAAAATTCAATTTTAGGTGATGCATTGATGACAGCAAATATAACACTTTTAAAATGTGATGAGTTTACCACATAAATTTTTCTTATACTGTAGAGAAAAGTGATGAGAGAGATAGAGAGAAAAATTAGGAGAGAGAAAAAGTATGATAAAAAATGTATTTGGTATGTATAAAATATGATGTAAAGTTTTTTGGGAATCGTAAAACACCAAGATTATATTGTTTGAATTTTACACCAAACATACCCTGCGATCCTGTACATTTTTCTAGAGAATGTTGTTATGTGTATTAATAAAGAGATTACATATATATATATATATATATATATATATATATATATATATATATATATATATATGAGGGTAGGTTTTATGTATAAAATTTAAAAATTAAAAAATGATAGGATAATTTTAGGATAGAAGTGTAATTTGCTCTAAAATTAATACATAGAATAAAAGAGGGTGCGTTTGGAAATAAAAAAGGAAAAAAAAGGAAGGAAAGAGCAAGGGTTCATTTATCCCTCGTTTGGTTACATGCATGGAATTGGCAGGGAAATAAAATGGGAATAACACCTCATTATGTTTGGTTTATCAAGTCGTCGTTTTTTTGCAGAGGGAAGCGGCAGGTTGGATCCCTCTATGCAAGGAAGTTGAGTTCCATCTTCAACCACAAGGAAAGAAAAGACGGAGGAGGTGAGCATGATGAAAAATGTTAGGTTTGTCCTCAATTATTTTACGAGATACCCATTTAGTCCTCATTTTCTTTTTGTATCGTCACCCGTTGTTGAAGAGGCATTTGTGGAAGAAAAATTTGAAATTTTGGACAACATTTTCAGGTTGTGTATGTATAAAAGGATTTATTGTGAAATTAGGTTACAAAATGGTACATGTGTCAGTTGTTTGAGAGGGGTAAAAATGTCTTCTGTCACATTTTCTAATCCATTTTTCTATCTTCTACCATACTAGACAACATAACTACTCACAACTTAATTCAATTTCCTAGCATATCAAATATATATTTTTAAATCCTATTCCATTTATTCTCACATAATTCCACTTCTACTTTCACTTCCTACCTAAACATCTTTCCAGCAACCAAACATAGCATTAGTAAATATGATCCATTTTCCTTCAATCAAATAAAAAAGTTGATTTTTCTAATTTGTTTCCACTTTTGTCATTCACTTACTATCAAACAAAATTTAGGCGGCGTTTAGTATAGTGTCATTTTGACAATATCATACACGTTATTTTGGATATCATTATTAGATGATACTATTTGTTATAGTATTATATGATGACACATTATTATCAAAGATAATACGATGTCATCACATGGTACAAAAAAAAGTGTCACGAGATTCTTAATTGAAAATATTTTCTTTTATTTTACTAAATTATCTTATTACATATTTATATAATTTTTATTTTTAGTTATACCAAACTAGTTTATTTAAAAAAATTTTGTAATCAATGATTGGTTCTTTAATTTAAAGTTATTATAAAATTTTAAAAATAACTGTAGAATAAATATAATAATTAATTCTAGGGATGATCAAAATACCTATACCTAATGAGTATCCTGAAAATTTATCATGTGGGTCTGGGTATAAATTCAACGGGTCCGGGTCCGGGTAAGGAGGTACCCTACCCGCAATAGTAATTATTTATTTTTATATATATAAAGTATTATTTTTAATTTTTTTTTTGTGTTGAGAAAATATATAATTCTAAGAAAAAATGTTAAATATCTTATAGATATTAAATTAATTTAATTGTACATCTATATTTATGATTTAATTTTTTTATTTTTTATGATTATAGATGAAAAATTGATAAAAATAAATTTTATATTAATAAAATAATAATTTATTTCAAATTTTTATGGGTCTGAGTCCGGGTATGGGGATTTAACTACCTGTAGGGTCCGGGTATGTGGATTGATTTTGATACTCGTTCAAGTCCGGGTTCGGGGATTATAGTACCCTACCCATACCCTACCCATGATCATCCCTAATTAATTCACTTAAATTTATGAGGATAAATTTAAAAGATACAAAAATAAATAATATAGTATCTTATATGACATTATTTTATGCTAAATACTTACATCTTATATAACTGTGATATCAAACAAAAGTATTAAAGATAATTAACATAATATTTAATCTGTTAAAAAAAATTAACATAATATTTAAAATAACACTATTTTATACTATAATATATAATATATCGTATTATTTAAAATGAGAAATTATGGAACACCCTCTTGATAATAACTTAAGTTGCCTCCACCAAATCACTTACTATCAAATGTGCCTAAAGGATAAGAGAAGGAAGGGGAAGGTAAGTAAAATGCAAGTCATCTAGTGGCATACTATTTAAAAATAAATAAATAGCAAGTAAAATTAACCTTATGAACAAAGAAAAAAGAGTAAAAAGTAGTATATAATATTTGTGTATTTGAACTAGAGGGGCAGTAAAGTAAATAAGACTTATATAGGGGGTCATTTATGGTGGCCGTTGTTGAAGCTGAGAGAATTTGCTTTACTTGGGACTCCCTCTCATTAGTCTCATAATAGTATTCTCCTTTTCCCTATCCTTCTGTGTCTTTTTTCAACAATTTCCCCAAGCAATAAACACGTGCTTCAAATAAAAACCTCCCATTAAAATAAATAAATAAATAAAACTAAAGGCAAAAAATTATTATTAATTAATAATATGCGAATATATTAATTTTTTTTCCCCAAAAAAAATCAAAGATAAGACCACATGTGGCTTGTTCCTCCTCAAGACCAAATTGGATTCAAAGAACATGCTCTCACAATTGCCTGGCTCCCATTCCTTCTTCTTCTTCTTCTTCTTCCTCTGTACCTATTCTTTTTCATTCCTCGAAATACCCACTATAAACTGAGTAGGGTTTCAAGCAATAACAGAGAAGTAATAATTAGTTAAATATCCTTTGTCAGAATCGATCTTCATCGATTTTTCTCTCGAAATTTCTCTTGGGCTCTCTGAGAAGATGTCTAATTTCTCCGATACGGTGGCCGGTGGCCGGAGGTCCGGCAGGGCGGTCGAGAAGTCCAATTTCTCCCAGGCTTGCAGCCTCTTGAGCCAGTTATTGAAGGAGAAGCGAGGGTCCGGAGCTTTAAGCCATGGAATGGCTGGGAAAATGGAATCCAGAGGTACTACTACTTCTGATTTACCCTTTTGTTTGTTTGTTTTTTTTTTTTTGGGTTTTGGTGCTATTGTTTTTGGGTTTTGGGGTATTTACTATTTAGTTTGTGTTTGTGCTTGTGCCTTGCCCACCACGTGTTTGATGTTTTTCCTCAAATAGGGATATGGGAAATTCTAATTTTGGACAGGTTGTGCTTTTTGTGTGATTTTTGCCGTATTGGATAGGATTATAGTATGAATTGCTTAATTACTGAGAGTAGTCTTTGAAATTACCTGAGGAATTTTCTGAAGGAGTTCTGGTTTGTTTGTTTGTTTGTTTGGTTTTGAAAACTCAGCAACTTCGAAGGACATATTAACAAACCTGGAAAATCCTGATGATACATTGAGACTAAATGCTTCAGCTCTGGAATTTCTTCCACAGTTTGTGGAAAACACCTGCATCAAGAAGTCTGATACAAGGTGTGTCACGATTTCTTTTCTGCTAATATACTGTCTTGTAGAAGGAAAGATGGAACATGAAAAAAAGAAAAGAAAATAATACAAAGTTAGCTTTGGTATATTTTTTCTGGGGAATATTTCAGAACATAAGAACGCCTCCCAAAAGCTTGAGTCCTATGAAATTACTGTGAAAACCCACGTTTTCACAATTTATGAAAAATGGAAGTAAAACGGCCAAATTCTGATATATATCCTTATTAGGGTATTCAGATCTGGTGACGATGAACCCAAGTTTTAACTTCATATCTTGTTCTTAAAGTTTCTATATTTCTGAGTGTAGGTCAGAGCCTGAAACTCCACAATTGACCATATTTTATGCCGGAAAAGTGTTAGTGTTTGATGCTTTTGCTCCTGAGAAGGCCACGGAGATCATGGAGATGGCCACCAAGTTAAGCTCTGATAGTACTGATTCTGGCACTGACAAGAATACCCCAAGTGCCTCTGCTGCTAAAGAAAATCTGGATGTGGCCAAAGTGCCTCAAAACAACGCTGCCCAAGAAGTCCCTAGATCAGGACCCCAACCTATAAAATCAGGTAAATACTCATAGTTTCTCTTATGTTATATTGATCAAAGCATTGGATTGAAAAAAAGTAAAAATCTATGTTGATGTTCGTACTCTAATTTCTGGGTTTAATCTTTTGTTGAACAGATATGAGATATCCAAGGAGAGCTTCACTTCTGAAATTTCTTGAGAAGAGGAAAGAAAGGTAAGGGCTTGATTCAGAGAGATTAATTATTAGGTAGAATTGATCTATAAATCTCACAAAAAAAAAAAAAGAATTGATCTATAAAATATAAATAAGCTAAAGAATGAATAAACATGGGGTGTTGTGAAGAGTTTTATCTCTCAAAAGATCTAAGTTTTTTTTATTAATAGATGGACTTTGAGAAAGTGAGAATCTCTAGTTAATTCATAGGTATAATGCTTCATAACCTTTCTATGTAAAGCTCAACTTTATGAGAGTCCGAGCTTTATTACCATAAGATTTCTATTCTTGTCTCGACATATATGTTATTTATCTAACAATTGAGAATCTCTGAGCAAAGGTGGACATTCAATGGTGAAAAAAGCTCCACCTCTTATAAAATTGATTTTTTTGTACCTGCTTTGTTATATATATATATATAAAAACGTGAAACAGGTGAATTTTCCAGAAAAGTTTGCTTCATTCATCTATTTTTTGTAGACCAAGTCAACCTAAAATTTCTTGTGATATTTGTTTAGATCAAGTTATGATGGATTTAACTAAAATTAATCTAATCATAAAATGAGTCAAGATAGAACCCATATAGTCGGCACGACTTAGTGAGACTTTTTTTATATAATTTATTTAGAGGGTGAGCCTTGGAGCAATGGTAAGGTCACTACTTCTTTCTGACTTGGAGGTCACGGGTTCAAATCTTAGAAACAGCCTCTTTGCTTGCAATGGTAAGGCTGCTTACATTTGACCCTCCCCATACTCTACTTAGTGGTGTGCCCTGGGCCGCTTCGTTTTTGTTGTTAATTTGTTTAGATGAGGTAAATTATTTACCAAATTCTGTATTTGTTGGTGTTGCAGGGTGATTGCTAAAGCACCATACCAGCTGAACAACCCAAAACAAGATGGAAGCAGTTCAGGAGGAGGTGACACTGAAGATTCGAAATTCCTTGACCTTAACTTATAGTGCTCTAGCTCAGCAATTTATTTGGTTCATACAGCTACAGGAGCTTCTTAGTTCTGATTTGCCAAAAGCTCCTAATTTAACGACTGTAATATTATGGAGAGTTCAATTCTTCTTCAAAGAATGAGCTCTCTACTTTTAGTTTTTTTCGAGATTTGTATAAAATACCTTCTCATTACCTATACGCAAATCTCGAAGTAAATTTAACGGTGGAGTGATTCAACTTTTGTTCAAGTTGAACTCTCCAATATCAATTTAACTCTTTTTATCATTGTAAGGCCTTATGCAGATGTTTTTTTGGGCCTTCATACATAAATACATATATAGTATTCTGTCTGAATTTATTTTTTGTATCATTTAGGATTTATGTTCATTATCGCTATAGGCCAAACCAAAGAAAAAATTAGGTCCATTAATGAGATTAATTAATTTCAGATTTTTCCAAATATTTATCAGCATGACAATGTTATTTCGATTGCATGCGTGTTGTTATGCTGATTTTTTTTTGTTAATTCTCTTTATGAATGGAAAATTTTCCATTTATATAATAGTTTTATTGACTATGCATAGCAACCTTTATGACTAAAATATTTGGCATTATTTTAATATGATACAATAGCGAATGAATAACATCGTTAAATCCCATACAATACAGGAAGGAAAAAGTTCCTCAATTATTGGAACTTTTAATTAAATTTTCTATTTTCACAATTTCATGTATTTAGAGATGTTATTTGATAATATTGAGATGTCGTTTTTTTTCTCTTTCTTGCCATTTTGAATGAAATAAGGGGAAAACATTAGGTACAGTACAACTTTTATATATTTGCAAAGGGATTTTTCAATTTAAAATTAATATGTGTAATATTTATATAACTTATCTTTCTTTCTTTTTTTTTTTAAAAAAATTATATGTTTTGTTTGATTGAAAATTTTGATAACAACAAAATAACAGATAAGTGATATAAGTTTAATATTTTTATAACTGGTATTGTTTAGTACTTTTGTTTCCGTAATGAAATTAAATAATTAAATTATAAATAACAAAACATTGAGGACATGCATGAGAGAATGAGCATCTATTATAAAATTAATTGATTAATGATATGAATGTTAAATAGGATATTAAATCATAAATTTGAGGTGCACAATAATACATGTAGTTAGTCATCATACTATGGAAATAATATCATAAATATTCACATGATCACACGTGAATGACTATGATGTAGTCATTTTCATAGTTTTCTCTCCATATGCAGAAATTCAAAGAGACAAATAAATTAAAAAAAAACACATGTTTTCTCATTAAATAAAAGAAATATAAATAAGACTAAGCCAACCAATTGATGAAGTCCTAAAATAGTAAAATCCCACCCCACCCATTATGAGGCCGATAATAAGTCAAAGTCCACTCTCTCGAACACTACCACCTAATTTTAATAACGTCATATTAATGAGGTCGGGTAGAATTGATTTTTTTATTATTAAGAATTAAAAAGTTAATCGTTAATATAGTGGATATCGATTCGTGTGAGGTTTTTTTTAACTTTTTAAAGTTTATATCTTATATATTTTAGATAAATATACAATTATTCAAATTTAATTAAGTGCGAAAGTGAAACAAACTAATACAAAAGAGGCGTAATATTAAGCAAAGAAGAG
This sequence comes from Senna tora, assembly GCA_014851425.1. Taxonomy (NCBI): domain Eukaryota; kingdom Viridiplantae; phylum Streptophyta; class Magnoliopsida; order Fabales; family Fabaceae; genus Senna; species Senna tora. The sequence goes on along the minus strand of CM026268.1, from coordinate 569,017 downwards.
GCCTACACACCAGATCTACTCTCGAGATAGGATATTCATCAGAGCAAATCTAATAACTAATATTTTTATATATATTGTGGAGCTTATTATTGAAAACGACTCTCTTAATAAAAGATTAAACTCAAAAAACAATAATTAAAAAAAAAACACAAATCTCATTCTCATATATGTCGGACTGCCACACCATGTTGGTGTGAATGCAACTAGTTGAGTTGTCTCACACTAACACTTGTGGGAAGAAGACGAAACACGTTCCTTCTAGGTAATTGGGAATTAGAGATGTACGACACTTGAAATGAATTAATTATTTTATTTTTATACTTCGCTTTCGTATTTTTCGTATCTAAATGTTTCATGTGCAATTAGTTTTTAAGAAATAAGAAATAAGAAATTAATTAATATTATTTATAGCCATCAATTTGGAAACGCCATTGGTTGTTTCCACGTTAGATGATAATAACGCATCCTCTAATTCACATTTCTGATTTCACACTAATGAATCTTATTGCCATTTTGGGGTCAATTTGAGGGATAATTATAGTCTTTGTCTTTGAAATGGAAGAAAAATGTCTTTCTTATAAAATATCACAACTTTAAACACAGTCAACATATGATCTTTTTTTTTGAAATATATATAAAAAATTACAATATAATTGACCAATCATATATATTGTTAATACTGGATATTCGCTTTACATGTGGCACCACGACATTAAACTTGGTAAGACACGAATCCATTTCCTTCACACGACCTCATTAAGGGGACATGGGATGCTTAGGATAAGTGTCCCTAAAAAGACTATAAAAGGCCCCTCACTACTCACACCAAGAAAAGGAAACAAGCACATACACCAGTATTCATCATGCTCACCTTAATCTCTGCAATCACAACGAGCAATCTCACTATTGTTACACACATCATCACCAGCAACGATTCACCATAAGGCGACGTAACTCCTAGTACTATCAAAACGAGCTTTGGCCTGCGGGCTAGCCCGGCCCGCGCCGCTAAATGGGTGGGCTTGGACATTACAAATTAGGCCCGTTTAAAAATGGGCCTAAACGGGCCAACCCGTTTAAGCCTGCGGGTTGGTCCGCGCAAAATTTAAAAAAAAAACAAAAAACAAAAAATAAAATATATTTGTTTAAAATATGTATAAATATATATGTTTTAGGTAATTTTATGTGTTAAATAATAATTTTATTTTAATAATGTGTATAAATAATAATAAAATATTAATTTAAAATAAAAATACTTATTTTTAAATATAGTGGCCCGCGGGCTAGCCCGTTTAGCCTGCGGGTCAATATGGGGTGGGCTTGGGCATCAATTACCAAGCCCGCCTAATAAATAGGACGGCCCGTGACCGGCCTGTCACGGGCCGGGCCGGACCGAGCAGCCCGTTTTGACAGTACTAGTAACTCCATGCCTAACGGCTCTCATAAACGTATTTATAACGAACTACGTTGAATTCGATCCCTCATAAAAGTATGTAAGCACCTAGATTTACATCTAAGAATAAGTTCACCGAGGGAACGACCCCTTGCGATCCTCTATTCTTATCATGAATTCTACCATGTAAAAAATGAATCAAACATATATAATTGTACATAACCCTAACTATAAGGCTATTAAGTTATTTGTACATGTACTATAAAAATTGATATAACTCCCTTTAAATTTTGTAGTTTGTGTAAAAAAAAAAAACCCTCGATTAACATTTTTATCTAAAACCTTAATGAATAATAGACAAGTCAAATGATTTAATAAATTTGTTACACAAAAAATAAAGTTCAAAGGATTTTACAAGTCTAATATTTATAAGAGTTTTATGTAACTTCAAGTGAGGTTTATGTATTTTGGTAGAATTTGATTTTTCAAATATGTTACTATTTTGTAAGGATTTTGCAAAGTTTAAGGGTTCTATGCTTCAATTTAGTCATTCGTAAGATAACAATATTAAATTTAATTATTGAAAGATGTAAGTTTCTCAATTTAGTCATTTATAAAATTTATTGTCAATTATAGTGATGGAGATTTTTAAAGATTAAAAAACTGAGACTAGTTACATATTTTAATAATTAAATTTAATATTTTTATCGTGTATTTTTTAAATTCAGTCAAATTACATTTTTGAGGGGTAAATTAATCATTTTTATCTTTTAACAACTAAATTAAATTAAATTATATATTTTAAGGATTAAAATGATAATTTATTTATTTATTGTCTGAAAAATGATAATTCACTCGAAAAACTAATACATTTTCTTTTGTCCAACTTCTTTATGGGCTCTCTGGTCCATATAACCAGCTATAATTCGTATGTCCAATCGAAAGTCCATAAATATACATTGGGCCATCCCGCCCGAAATGGTCCGGTTTCAGAATGGGGCAAAAAAGCATTGATGGAGGAAAAAATGCTGGGAGGGCAATCTTACATGCACCCGACGGGTACTCAGAAATTTTACCCATTGAGCTCGGGTCTAGGTATTGAAAAAATGGGTCTGAGTTTGGGTTTAAAGATTTTAATGAGCAAAAGTCTGAGTCCGGAGACAAGTAAATATGTATTCACCCCGGTCCCAGACGCGGTGATATAATATATATAAAAATATTTTATATAAAAATATTATTATAACAAATCAAATTTAAAAAAATTTATACTCACCTCACCATCACGTGACACACATTCACATAAACTCAATTAAACTCTCATCTCACTTATCCACCTCATTCACGAATCACGATTCACACATTCACATTTCACAACACATTTTATGTTTGCATTTGTTTATTTAAGGATGAACTTGGTCTTTTTATGTTTATTATTGTGTGTTTGAAGTTTCTTTTCTTAAATTTATAAATAATTAAATTTAAGAATGTGTATTCAATACTTGTGATGATAGTAGCAAATTTTGTAGAAAAAATAATAAATTTTTCGGGTCTGGGTTGAGTCTGAGGATCTAAGTATTCAATGGGTCCGGAGACGGGTATTAAATTTTATGCGCGACCGAGAACGAAAAAAATATTAACTACTAAGACTGAGAAATACAATATTTTACCCACGCCTTACCTATTGTCATCCCTAGAAAAATGATGTAAGGGTATGTAATTTATTATCATCCTATTAAAAAAAGAAGAGGAAGAAAATGGAAAATGGAAAAAGCGAAAAATTATGATTGGCCGTTAGGAAGGGCTTCGCTTTATCGCAGTGATATTATCATTGCTTTCTCTCAATGAATGCCCCTTCTATAAATACTCGAGGAGACCACTGTAGGTGATTCCTCTGGTTTTTGGAGGCCTCACCTTCATCTCTCATATTTTCTCGAGGGTCAGACTTTAGGACCCCATAACCCTAATCGACCCAAACCGACTTCGCCTGAGAATCATATCATCACCCACAATTTAAAAAATGCAGAATCACAGGCTGAAGCAGCAGCAACAAGCTTTGATGCAACAAGCTCTTCTTCAACAGCAGTCTCTCTACCATCCTGGCCTCTTAGCTCCTCCTCAGGTTCCACCTCTTTTCTTCTCCATTTCCTAAATTGCTTTGATCCTTTTTGTTTCTGTTTTCTATTCTATTATGTTTGCTTCTTTCGTTCTGTCGTTCTTCCAACTTTGCTTGCTGGTGCCTGAGCGGGATAGGTTGTAGCACCTAGGGTTAAATGGGGTTACTGGCGTTTTTTTTGGTTGCGATGGTTTCTTGAAGCTGGATGTATTGATAAATGTTGTTTTTGGGAAATTGGGTCTCGAAAAGGTATCTTTTTTATGTGGGGTTCTCTTGCTCACGGCTTATTATCTGTCTTCTTTCGGTTTAAATTCTTGTCGAATGCTCAATTTGGAAGCAATATTATAGCGTTATTTGGCTAATGGTGTCATGGTTATGCATAATTAAATGTCAACGTAGCACAGGAGTTGGCACGGATTGGTTATGTGTTTTTTTTCCCCATTATTTTTTGTAGCATATGTTTCTGTTTATACATATTAAATATGTCCAAGGTATGGAGACTTCAGTCCACTTCACTTCCCATTTCCTTGTGGATATTTACCTGAATTGTGTTTTGAACATGTATTTTTTGTTGGTATGCGGTGGTCAGTAGCTTTCTAGTTATAAGGCATCTGCTCTTGTTTTATGTTCTGTAAGTCTACCTTAGCTGTTAATACTGAATTCACATGACAAAGAAGCATATGGCAAGTAATGTCGTGTTTCGGTGGAAAGGTCTATGCGGCACCTTATTTATTCTAGGAGTTCTAAGGAGTGATTCAGATTCAGAGGACAAACCCTAGTTCTATGTCTTATTAGAGTATATTTTGATTTTATTCTTCTTCTTTGGTGATTACCTGGTCCAAGATAGTTGAGGTGTGCAAGTTGTCAACTTTACCCTTTATGTGATAAATGTCTACCCTGCAGTCTGCTATTTTATTGTGGTAAATCTAAAACTAGCATGTTGGGTTAAAGAAAAAAAAGGCTTAATTCTTCTGTTCAGCTATTGAAAATCTAGCATGCTGGACATGGGTTTAAGTTTAATATGGTATTTATCGTAACAGAACCTATCCTTGTATTATGGATTTATGAATACTTAATAGCCATCTAAGTTGATAATATTTCAGTATTAATCTAAGGTAATCTAAAAGCCTAAGGGTAGCTCTTAAGTAAAAATCTCTTTTATCTTGCATATTGTAATAATGATTAAGATGAACAACCAATGAAAAGAACTTCAAGTATGAGCTGACCCTAAGACAGTTTTGTAGATAGTGGAAAAAATCTTGGTTTGCTAGGATTAATAATGGTTTGTAACTTAAAGTTTTCTTGTCATTTTTCTTGGAAATTTAAATCTGAATAATTGCGAAAAAATTCTGTATAGCCTAAGGGATTCTATATAAGTCATTTTTTGACATAATTTAGCACTTGCTAGTTGGTGTTGTTTGATGTGGCAATCTTCCTGTTTAAATCTTAGAAGTCTTGCCTTTCCTTAGCACTTGAATTCAGTTTCCTTTTTTGCCCATGTAACTGAGTTACATTTTTTTTTGGGGGGAGGTGGAGATATTAGTCCTATTTACCTATTTTGGTTTTGAGTTGTTCCTTTTCTTTCTTCTTTTTGGTTTTTCACATCTTTATTTTGCAGATTGAACCAATTCCAAGTGGAAATCTGCCTCCTGGTTTTGATCCAAGTACTTGCCGCAGTGTGTGAGTGTTTGTCAGACGTTTTTTTCCCCCTTTCTATTTTCTTATTTTATCTTCCTGTTTTATGACTGATTTGCAAACAAGCTTAGGCAACTGTGTTTGATTTTTTTATATTTTTATTTATTCTATTGCAGCTTTTAACTTGCTCATGTTGCTTTTTTCCAAGTAGTTTCCTTATAATCAAAATAAATCGTACTGAGATGTTGCTCTGTTATTTCTTGCTCTCGTGATGGAAGTTATCTACTTGTACCCTAATTTCTTTGGTTTGTTCTCTTCTTTTTTTAAAACTGTAGCTTCTTTATCTTTGAGAAAATGCAGGTATGTTGGCAACATACATACTCAGGTAACTGAACCACTTCTGCAAGAAGTTTTTGCAAGTACTGGTCCAGTAGAAGGTTGTAAACTTATTAGAAAGGAGAAGGTAGGTTTTAGATTTTCATTTGGTTATGTCTCATTTAGTTTATAAATTTAAAGTACTAGCTGAAAGTGAAGATTATATTTGACAATGTTGAATCTCTGTTATGCAGTCATCTTATGGATTCATTCACTACTTTGATAGAAGATCTGCTGCTCTTGCCATATTATCCCTCAATGGAAGGCATCTGTGAGTATGGCTCTTGACAATTTTATGTTAGTTTGGTCTGAATTTTTGCTTAAATTTTAATTTAATGCTTTGTAGGTTTGGCCAACCTATCAAAGTTAACTGGGCATATGCAAGTGGCCAGAGAGAGGATACATCAGGTTGATACGTAGTTCCATTTGTATACATGTTCATATATTTTTAAAACTGACTTTGATCCTTTGGAAGCTTTTGGTTTGGATATTAATGATGTATTTATTTTGACTTGCAGGTCATTTCAACATATTTGTTGGTGATCTCAGTCCTGAGGTTACTGATGCTACATTGTTTGCGTGCTTTTCTGTTTACCCCAGTTGTTCGTAAGCTTCATTTCTCTTGTGAACTCTTTTGAAATGGCTGTCCATTTTCTGCATAAGATTTTGGGCCCGTACCTATTGAAGTTGAAAGAACTTTGTATAGCAGCTTTTGCAATAATTAAAGCATGCTATCTTAGCATGCAATGCCTGACCTAAGTTTGACTCTCTACTTCTTCCAGAGATGCAAGGGTAATGTGGGATCAGAAGACTGGGCGTTCTAGGGGATTTGGTTTTGTTTCATTCCGTAATCAACAGGTCCATTCTCGGTTTACGAACCCTTATTTCCTTTGAAGTTTTTCTCTAGTCTAAGAAATCTGTTTAGTTTAACTATTGTTTTGACTTGTTTTTTTTTCCGTCTTTTATGAAAGGATGCTCAAGGTGCAATAAATGATTTGACTGGTAAGTACATCTCTATTGCCCGTTATGCTTGCTTAAACTTTTGTGTCTTCGAGCCACATTTAGCAATAGATAAAACTTTGATGAGTTAGTATAAATATTTGCCAATTGACTTTGAACCAAAAGCAAATTTCCAACTCACAGGAGTAGTGCCTACTGGATCTCTTTCTCTGACTTGTAGTTGGATTTTAATGTTTCTTTTTAGGTAAATGATTAAAAGCATTAATGCTAGTTTAAGATCTAAAATTGTATTCCATAGTTATTCTACAACTGCCACTTCTCAGACGCACTATTAATTCTTTAAAGGTAGGCTCTGTTTACTATTTCTAGAAACTGTTTTGTTCTTGAAACAGAGAACTAAGCTAAGCTGTTTTTTGTGTTATGTTCTGTTTTATCTCAAAAGTAAAAAAACACAAGAAAAACTGTTTTTAAACTTTTTGTTTACTGTTTTGAAATGTAAAAGCAAAAGCACAACTGAACAGGCCCATATATTCTCTCCCATCTTACCCACACTACTGTCTTCTCAAGGAGTAACGTTCTCTTGCTTTTTCTTTCAGGTAAGTGGCTTGGTAGTAGACAAATACGATGCAACTGGGCAACAAAAGGTGCTGGTTCTAATGAAGACAAGCAAAACTCAGACACAAAAAGTGTGGTTGAACTAACAAATGGTTCATCTGGTGAGTAATTCACTAGTTTGTAATCCCCTTTCTAAACCAGGAAATGCATCTATCTTCTCTCATCTCTCCTCAACTTGAGATATCATTTATATTTTATGGCTATCTTGTACCTTTCACTGATAAATGTTATTAATTAACTTATTTACATGTAATTTGTATATATTGATGAAATTTTCTTATAATGTTGTGCTTGTACTTGTTTTGATATGTTCTGTTTCCTTAATTATTAGATGAATTATAAGGTGAGGCATGCGAATGACTTGCATCTTTTATTTTGCTTGTGCAGAAGATGGTAAAGAGGCCACTAACAGTGATGCTCCAGAAAACAATCCTCAATTTACCACTGTCTACGTGGGAAATCTTGCTCCAGAGGCAAGGAACTATTTTTATCTGCTTTTTTACTGTTAGGTCGGGCACAAAATGACAAAAGTAGTTACCATCCATAGTTTTTTGGAATAGGCTTTCAAGCCTATGATGTGTAATGTTATTGTAGTCTGGAAGTTACTATGAATAGTATCATTTGCTTCTTATAGCTTAGTAGTTTACTCTATATCTCTCCTTAACATACTCCATTTTTCTTTCTTTTAATTCAATAAAATGGATTATGCTGACTAGTGCTCTATTCTTTTGAATTCCCAAGAAATTGCTGGTTTTGAAAATCATGTTCTTTTGTGTTCTTGCAGGTAACCCAGCTTGATCTCCATCGCCACTTCCATGCTCTTGGTGCTGGAATGATAGAGGAGGTTCGTGTTCAGCGGGATAAAGGGTTTGGATTTGTGAGGTACAGTACTCACGCTGAAGCAGCTCTGGCTATTCAGATGGGGAATTCCCAGTCTATTCTCTGTGGCAAACCAATTAAGGTGCGGCTCTCATATTTTAGTGTAGCTTTTTAGTCTACATCTATGCTGATTTGCTATTTATGGTCCTGTTCATCCTTGGAATAATTTTAATAAAATATCTGGTTCCCTTCTCAAGAACGGTTTATTCTTGTTCCTTCTCCCTTTGGCCCACTATCTTTTGACTAAGAGTAAGTGATGTGTACTTACGTAGTGGTTGGAGTCAAACTAGACTTCTGAATTTGGTTCGCACTGTCTGGTTCATATCATCAACTAAGTGTTCCAAGTATGATTTCTTTTATGGGTGCTTGTGTATTGAGCTTCATGGCTTTATGCACATGTACTGAGTGGTGTTCTTCATGCATCTAATGCTTTCATGTTTTTGTGTGATGGCACTGGAATTGCGGTATTTACATGGGGACCTCTGCCTGAGTTTCTTATATTCTGTGTATTGATAAGGAGTGTCATGATATTGATGTGGGTGCCACAAAATCTCTATTTGAAGTGAAGTATTTATTTATCTTATTTTATGAATTACATTTGCAACCTCGATTATAACTTGAATTTGGTAAATAAACATTCTGATTGTACTTGGAACCACGGTCCATAGATGCTAACTATGTAGACACTTTGTCTTAGTTGACATGTTATTCGTATAATCGTATGGTTCTAGAGAGTAGTTCCAAAAAGCATATTTACTTTTGGCTCCTTTTCTTTTCTTCTGAATATCATGAAATTGAATTGTCTTTATATTCTCAGCCCCAGAAGGTTTCCTAATTCCTATGCTGTTCAATGACATGACATGGTGATAGTAAACTTTTAAAGTTAGGCTATGTTCTTTTTTGATGTTGACTATTGCTATTCTGTTTCATTATAGTGCTCCTGGGGGAGCAAACCCACTCCACCTGGAACTGCTTCAAATCCTCTTCCCCCACCTGTGGCTGCACCTCTGCCAGGTCTCTCTGCAGCTGATCTTTTGGCCTATGAAAGACAGCTAGCAATTAGCAAAATGAGTGGTGTACATCCCCTGCTACCTCCTCAAGGACAACATCCTCTTAAACAAGCAGCTATTGGAGGAAGCCAAGCAATATATGATGGTGGGTTCCAGAATGTTGCTGCTGCACAACAAATGATGTACTACCAGTAATATGACACGGTTCTCATGATAATGGTTTAATGCTATCAGTATATGCTGGCATGTGCACCTTGATCCATGTTAAACTCTAGGGAGCTCTTTCTTTCCTTTCTTTCTTTCTTCCTTTTTTTTTTCCTCTTTTAAATCCGGTGGTGAGGTTGGCACCCCCACCATATTAGATATGGCCAACATTTGTATGGGTTTGTATCATGTATGCGGTTTTCTAATTAGTAGTGATGAGTGGTTATGGTCTTTAGAGGGTATGGCTGTTTAGTTATTTTTATGGACTCTTTTGTTCCTTCTCTATACCATTTGGGTTCTGGTGTCCCCTATACAGCATTTATGTACATTGTGTGATGGTTTCATCCTCATGCGATTATCCCGCAAGAGGCTGTTATATATTTAGTGAAGTTTTAATACAAAAGCTGCTTTCAAGTGGTGTCCTTTTGGTCAGTGTTGATAGTGAGTAGTATGCATATGATTATGGCTCTGCATGACCCTTTATTACTTGGCTACATGGGCCACAATTTTGCAGGTTGAAATTACACCTATGGTTGATAAATTATAAGCATGTATTGTACGCAACCAACCATCAGATTGTAGAGAGGTGCATTTCCGGAAGTTCTTTAATACAATATATACAAGAGATGAAAACATTTTAGTCACTTGTAGATGATAGTTTTGTCAATTTGGTTCCTATAAAGCCTCTTTCAATTTAGTCTTTTAAATAATAAACAATTCTGATTAATTAGATGTACAGTGTTGGTTGGGTAATGTTAAGAGTTAGCTAATTTTTTTTTTTAATAATTAGGCAATGAATGGTGCCGATTGAGTAGAATGTAATATCAATGATTGGATGTATATTTTGAGTTTTTGACCGGTTGAAAAAAAAAAGAAAAAAAAGGAATTTAGTTGATTTTTAATGTTCAATCATTTTAGTTAGACGTTTTAGATAAAGGGATTATATTGATATTTGATAATAGAATAAATTGAGGGACTAAATTGAGAAGTAGAATTTATATGAGATTAAATTGAAAAACAAAATCATTTAGATTAAATTACGAGGGACTAATGACTTTGCAAATCAGTTCAAGTATTCAACGTCCAGAATAAATTATTCCTTCTATCTCAAGGTAAGAAGCTAAAGAGGATTATCGTTAATTGACTTAATTCCTTCATCAAGGGAAAAGTTTCTAATTTCTCTATTTTCCCCTTCCAAATATATCTTAAAAGATAATGCTCGACAAATAACATGATTTGCCAAGGAACTAATAAATCACAAGATACCAGCCAAAATATGTGTTTTACGTTAAGGTCTCTCTACTCCTGTGTCTTCAAAAAAAGAGGAGGACCACGACACTCATTCCTCAAAGAATTTGCCAATAATGCTTGTAAGATGTTATAAGTAAATGTAACCTTTATCCAAAGTAGAGATTCATAAATATTAATAACTCTATGCAAATTCTGCCGATCGTACAATTTGCTCTATAGATATCATATCAAGCAGGTCTTGAAGGTTTTATAAGTTTACAATCACAATAAGAGTCTAACACAACTTCTGAAACTGAAAAACTACAAAATGTGGAAAGCAATTAGTGAACTATACCAACTCAACAGTCACTACTTTATTGAAGAAGAAATCTTGAACATGTCAGGATGATTAATTAATCCTTTTCCAACCTTGCAATATACCTGTCATAGAATTGCCCTGCTCGTTCAAGTTCTCCAAGTTCAGTGTAACAATCAGCAATTGCCCCGTAAGCTTCAGTGTTTCCAGAGTCCTCTCCTTCTCTTTCAGAGATGGCCAATACCAAGGAATGATATTTAATGGCTTCTCGGTAATTGCCTTGCCTTTGCAGTGAAGCTCCTGTAAAAATCAAATTTCTAGTTATATTCAATGAGCTCCAAGTAGTTTTATTAGATATTATGAATTTATAGTAACTATTTATGGTCCTTAACTTAAAAGCTTAGTGTTTGACTTGTATCACTCCTTGACATAAAATCAGAGTCTAGGCCAAGAGATCTAGAGTTCAATACATTATTACCAAGTGATCTATGCTTTATCCACATTTCATGTCTAATAGATTTTCATGTGATAGCACTTGATAGAAAATATAGAGTTTAAACTTTTGAAATTGCACTCTAATGTGTAAAGTGCAGCACTTACTAATGATGAGAAATACAAGGGAACAGATTCTAACATCCATGAATTGTTATTCAGTTGACCGTACCACATAATACAAATATAAACCATCAGTTTTTTCATCAATGGTTATCCATTCTGTACTTTATTCTTTAAAGTGCAGCCAATACTTAAGAGGATCTTTATCCTCAAAGTAGAATCAGCATCTCAGGAAATATACAAAGTCAGGAAACAGTAAAGATAACAAACCTAAACCTCTAGCAGCCTTTTTCTCCTCAACAGGATCGTCCAAATTTTGGGCAATCTCAAGTGCATTCTTAAACTCCATGAATGCTTTATCTGGCTCCTGATTCCTCAGAAAGTACTTCCCAATTTTTAATTTGGAAATAAGCTCTTGCTTGCTTGGATTGACAATGATTTCATTCTCAAGTATCCTACTGCCACCAATGGGAGCATAACTCAAACTAGGAGCGTAGGACTCAATTTTGGCTTGCCTCCTTAAAGCTTCATTGATTTGGCGTAGTTGATCATTCAGCCGCTTCAATTCCCCTTTCCTTTGCCTAGCAATCAACCCTGCCACAAGATTAATAAATTTAATTAAAGAACAGTATATCACGTAACTTAAAATGTATACATGGAACATATCTATCTGATAATTTGTGAATTGTAATATACATAAATCAGAATTTTATGTATAAGGACATAGGGCAACTCGACCATTTCGTCTTTTAAATTTCTTCCAACTCAAATTCCAACAAAAAGCAAATCTTTCTGCATATGTTCAGTAACTTTGGTATGCTATGCAGATGATAAAGGAAGAGAAGCTTTTAAGAGCCATTTCATGCTTAACATGACCACAACTTGAGTTTCAATGCTGGCTTCCTAGAGCTCAAGATTGGTGATTTTGGAGAAAATTACTACTACAATAAGTATTGCTCTAGTTACATCACTTTAATAAAAAACATTCACGAGATAGAGAAAATGGAGCTTATGCTACCTTACCTCCAACAGTTGCCCCAATGAGGGCTACTGACAGCAGTAAAGGCATATTGAAAACTGAATTACCACCCTCGCATGTCTCTGCCAAAGCTATACATGGGGTAGAGAACATCAAAATATTGCAGGCAAGATGTATTATTGCTGGGAACCTTAGGTTTTTGTCTTCCTAAGAAGGAAAATAATATTAGTCAGATATCATAAGTTAGTAACAGAGATGCCAAATATAATGATTTATCAAGAGGTCAGGTGTCTTAATATACCAGGGAGGGAAAATACTCAAGATTGAAGTTGTTTGGAGCACATGCTGCTTTTTTAAAATTTGCTCATAAAAGAAACTTGGGTCCAATGGTTATCTGTATGCCACAAGGTTCTTCAATAAAATTTTGACATGTGGAGAAGTTTTTGGAGCAATCAACGATATGATGGTTGATTGGAAAAAAAAAATGTCCACGTTATATTTTTATTAGAGAATCTTGTATTGTAGCAAACACTATCTAACATTCTAACTTCATCTAAGTATTGTCAGTTACATATTCTCACTTTTCCAAATTTAATTTCCAACACAGAGCAAAGGGAAGTGATGGGTTTGAGTTAATAAATCATGCAGTCAGAAAAAACAAGACAAGAGGCAATTTCTGAACATGATGTTGGGCCCCGCACAAAAAATATAAGGAAAAGAGAAAGAAGAACACACAAAAATTTTAACGTGGTTCGGTGCCTCAAGACCTACTACCACAACCCCAACTGGGACAAACTTTACTACTTGTAATTTTTGAACGGAAAAATTACAAACCCTCCTCAAGACATAAAAATACCCAAAACCCAATACACCCAATGGTTATAGGCTAGTATTCTTATGTGTGTTGGAACCTATATAACTCACACCTATTTATATAAGCTCCTCACCCACTCACTCCACACACCCCACCAATGTGGGACTTTGAATTACACACACAGCACATGAAGCAGTGAACACAACCAGAAGTAAGATCTATCACAAGAGCAATGCAGAAAACAGTATCAAGTGTCTCTGCAGGTGAACTTTTGAAAACGATGCTGCTCAGATAAGGAATAAAACTGCCCAAATTTCCCAATTAAAAAGCTATTATAACAGTTCTAAAACATACTGGTAAGAACTACATGAATATTGATACCTGAAAAAAGGGCATAGCAGCAGATATGCTGTTACTCACCATCATACCTGACACTTTGAGCTGGGCAGCATACAATGCGTTTCAGAAGACTTGTTAGAAGTTTCTTTCAAGAAGGGCACGAACTTTTCCACTTTGAAACAAAGGCAAGATAAGCTTCCTGATTCAATTGAAGAGTATAATTCTTAATTAGTATCACATAATTTTTTCCACTTTTTGATTCATTATTTTGGTAAACTTTGCGAAACTCTCAGTTAAAGTGTCAAAATTGATGATAAAGTACTAAGCTGATGACAAGAAATGATACTGAGTCTGACAGTAACATTTAAGAAATCAGAAATTCATAAAGTGGAAGCTGATCATTCTCCACTAGATAACTGAACATCAATTCAATTCATATCATAGATTTCGAAGTACTAATAACAACAGTGAATAATAACAATCCAAAACCCAGCCAATTACAGTTCAAACTTCTTGAAAATGATGATACTAAATCCTTTTCTCACTCTGAACGACTAAGAAACCCAGCAGAGAAAGATAGATTTTACCTTCAAAGTTGATCAATAGTACAATGTTCCAAAATCTGGTTAACATAATATGGAGAACCATTTCCCTTTCTCTTTCACATTATTGTCCTCTTACACAAACTACCAAAAATAAAGAAATAAAAAAAGAGGAGGATATTGCTCAAGCCTCAAGCTCATCATCGAATAAAAAATAGAGCCTAAACATTGTCATGAACATGTGAAGCAGAAACATGAAGTTCAGTTTAAGGTGCCAAATAAGAATCAACGAGATAAATACTGACCGGAGATGTGGTACGTATTGCCGGAAAATTGATCGAGCAGGGGAGATCGCCGGAAGCGAGGACGGGAAAGGAAGCAGGAAGAACGGAGCATTACCGCCATTGCTGTACTGAGGTCTGAGGATAAACGTTGGGATTGATAATTACAGTGTGCAATCTCTTCTTCTTCACCTTGTGCTGTATTTGGCAAATTTAAGTGGAATCAAATATAAAAAGAGACTCCGTTTATGAGAAAATAACACAAATGCCATATGTAAATTATAATTGTTGCAATAAGGGGGGCGAAAGCAGTTGGAGCTTGGGAAAGTTAGGACATAGTTTTTGACTTTGTAAATTACAATATTACATTGCAAATTACTTTATTTTCACTATTAATTTTTTAAATTCGTGTTTAACAAGACTAAATATGTAAATTGATAACTTAAAGTCTCAAATTACAAAATTTATGATTTGGTTATCCATATATTTTTACCTGCAATGCTTCCCTTTTACCATCAAGGTTTGCAATAACATAAAAAATTACTAATAGACTTTTCTAGCGCTCAAATGTTGAGAAAAAGAAAGTTCATACCATTTCTATTTCCCTTCTTGCAAAACTCGCATGGCAGGTCAATATTGCTAATCACCAAATTTGGATAAAATTGTTGTCCTTTTAGATTTATTTGCTGTGGAGCATCAAATGTGGAGAAAAATGTTTAATTAGTAAATAACTTTGTTATTCACTCTAACTTCATTTAAACAATTAATAAAAAATACAAATATAATTATCGACAATGTTTAATATTAATTATGATGTCAAATTATCTATTGAATTAGATTATTTTTGTCAATTTAATTATGATTACCAGTGTAACAGTACAAAATAAATGACAAAATGATTAAAGTGTAGTTAAATATATGATATGACATTACATATAATATGAGAAGTCATGTGGAAATTCATATTTATATATGCTATCAATTGTTATTTATTTAGATAGAATTAAAATTAAAAATAAATTTTTTTATAAATTAAAAATATAAAGAAGTAGTTAACATTGAACAAATACTACCCAGCCCAGGTGGCCCAAATGCCCATGGAGAACAAAACGGTGCGTGTCTTTGACTGCACCCAGCTTTGGTAGTTCGGGGTTATGACCAATGTTGTTTGTGCCGCTCTGGCGAGCCTCCAGGAACCCAAGGGTTTAAATCATCAACAATCAATTCCCGCGCTGCTAAACCTCCTAGGGTTTAAGCTTCACTGATTTCTCAGCTCTGAAACTTGCATCGGTCACGCTATTCCACATACTTCTCTTCAATGGACGTGGAAATGGAGACTTCTCCCAGCGACTTCGACCCAGAAGACCTCTCCATCAGAGAGCAGTTTCGCAGATACAGGCAATGATCCCATTGCATTATTTTCTGGTTTGCTTAGTTGAATTTTTTTTTTTTAATTTGAGTGTCTCTTAAGTGTTTATTTTCAATTGGATTATTATTCCGTGAGGTTGATTGTTTTTCTCATTGGTAGTATTGGGTGTGAATGGCTGAGTTTTGATTGCTTGGCAGTATATCAAGCACGTCAACTTTTTTTTAAAAAATTTTGTAGCGGAGGATTCACTGGTTTTGATGGGAGTTGATGGCTTGTTGAACTTAAAGTGCCACATTGTTGTTTCGTGGGGCATTCATATACTTCTCCAAATAATGGGATTGAAAGGAGTCTATGGGATGTGATAAAGTTTTTTTGGGGGGGGGGGGATGGATGATAAGCTCATTTAATGACTTCTTTTGGAGCTGTGAAATTCCTGTAAGTGTAATGTGGCGGTTGCCTTACTTTGGTCTAATTTTGATGGTGGGGTGGGGTACTGGATATAACATGGATAATGGTTTGCACTTCACACCATTTTGAATTCAGGAGGAGTGAGGCAACTTAATGATACTCTTGATTACTTCTCGTGGTATTTTATTATCTGCAAATATTTTTCTTGCATGCATTTTTGTAAATTTTTGAATAACTTTTCTCTAATGCAACTTATACAGGAAGAGGCACTCTACTACAAGTGCTTTAACCCAGGAAGAAAACTCAGCTTTCAAATCAGTTGAAGCTGGCCTGTCACGTGATGGCCAAAGCATCCGTAGTCCTACTAATGCAGCACTTCTTCTTGAAAATATTAAACAAGAAGCTGAGAGTCTTGATGCTGGTTACTCAGAAATTTCACCTGGAAAGACACAGTTTTCCTCTGGAAGGATTTTATTTTCTGACACTCACGGAGTCCCTGATGTGGATTCTGGTTTTGACTCTATACGCCACTCACTAAAGGCTTGTAAGAAAGAGGGTGACTCAGTGGAAGATGGTGGAGAAACAATATTTACTTTATTTGCGTCTCTACTTGATTCATCTCTTCAAGGTGCTGTGAGTATATATTATAAATTATTTCAGTACCTTTCTTCCATTTTTCTCAAGTCTGTAATCTTATTTAATGGATTTCTTTGAAGCTTGAAATTTGACATTATATAAGCACATATTTCTCTTTCTTAAGTTGCTAGAGAATAATGTTAGAATCTTTGGGAAAAAAGGAAAAATAATATCCTTTCTTTGCTTTTGGATGGGGTGACTTACATGGCGTTGCTTTTGTGTTTATATCGCATGGGTTTTTAGGGTATATCCTTGTGAAACCTACAGAGGGATTGGGGGCTTTACTGTATTGATGTAAATGTAGCTTTTGTTGTTCTGCTCCTGTTTTGATTTTTTGGCAAGATATCTTATCCTCCCTTATTGTACTCTGTTGTTGTCTTTTGCAATAAAAAATATTTTATTAGAGAGAAAAAAACAAAATAGTCCTTTCCATAGTTCGTGACTATTTGAATTGTTCCATACCAGAATAATGGTAGAGGGAGAGATCATGGTTCTAGACCTCTTGGACTGTTGGTGTATGATCATGTGCTTGTGTGTATGTCTATCTCTTATTTATCGAAAGAAAGATGGGTCTTATTTTGATTTCAGGGTAAATTTTGTTACAGGATTGAGGTCTTTTCCTGATTTGATACTAAAATTTGAGAGGGCATGTAGAAGTGCTTCAGAGTCTATCAGGTTTGTCCACAACTGTTCAGCATATATACTTTGTTAAGCAAAATTTTAATAATGCAAGCATGCATTTATATTCATTAGTAATATTACATTTATCATATTATTTCCATAAGATTCATTTCTTGACACTTAAGTCTTGTGTTTTAAGAGTTTAGAGACAGACAATCATTTTCTCTTCCATTCTGAGTTAGCTTGCAGTATCATATATATAGAAAGAATTTTGTGTGTATTGCATAATAGGAAGTACATGTATATATACAAGAGGAAACTCAAATCCTAATCAAATCCTAATAGATAACTAAATCTTAGTTATCCTTATCTAATTATCTCTATACAAATACGAATATATTTAAACAAATAATATATATATTCTCAACACTCCCCCTCAAGCTGGAGCATATAAATCATAGGCACCAAGCTTGTCACATAGGTATTTTATTCGAGGCCCTCTAAGAGACTTGGTGAAGATATCTGCCAGCTGATCATTTGAATTGACGAATCGAGTAGCAAGACACCCTGATTGAATTTTTTCTCTAATAAAGTGACAGTCAATTTCAATATGTTTGGTCCTCTCGTGGAATACTGGATTTGAAGCAATGTGCATAGCTGCTTGGTTATCACATACCAGTTCCATTTTACCAATGTCTCCAAATTTCATCTCCTGAAGAAGTTGTTTCAACCATAGGAGTTCACAAGTTGCTAACGCCATAGCACGATACTCAGCCTCTGCACTAGACCTTGCAACTACATTTTGTTTCTTGCTTTTCCAAGAAACTAGATTCCCACCAAAGAGAACACAGTATCCAGATGTGGATCGCCTATCATCTGGTGAACCAGCCCAATCCGCATCTGTAAAGCCAACGATCTGGGAGTTACCCTTGTCCTCATATAACAGTCCTTGGCCTGGTGCTCCCTTAATGTATCGAAGAATTCGAATAACTGCATCCCAATGACTATCACATGGTGATTGTAGGAACTGGCTAACTACACTCACAGCAAACGATATATCTGGACGAGTGATAGTGAGATAATTGAGTTTTCCCACTAGTCTTCGATATCTCTCGGGATTGTTTATCAGCTCCCCCTGTCCTGGATAGAATTTGACATTTGGGTCCATTGGAGTCTCAACTGGTTTGCAGTTTAGCATGCCTGTCTCTTCTAATAAGTCAAGTGCATACTTCCGTTGTGAAATAGCCACACCAGAACTAGATTGGGCAACCTCAATTCCCAGAAAATATTTAAGCTTCCCCAAATCTTTAGTTTGGAAGTGGTTGCACAGATGTTGTTTGAGCTGAGCAATGCCTAAATCATCATTGCCTGTAATAACAATGTCATCCACATAGACAACTAAGTATAAGCACTTGCCATTTGAAGTATGGCGAAAGAAAACTGAGTGATCAGCTTCACTACGAGTCATTCCAAAATCTTGAACCACGGAACTAAATCGACCAAACCAAGCTCTTGGTGACTGCTTGAGTCCATAAAGAGAACGACGAAGTCGACATACTTTCCCAGACTCCCCCTGAGCAACAAAACCAGGTGGTTGCTCCATATAAACTTCTTCTTCTAAGTCTCCATTGAGGAAGGCATTCTTAATATCCAGCTGATGAAGTGGCCAATGATTAATAGCTGCAATGGATAGAAAAACACGAACGGAAGCAATTTTGGCAACAGGAGAAAAGGTATCACCATAGTCTAATCCAAAAATCTGAGTATACCCTTTAGCCACTAAACGAGCTTTGAGTCGTTCAATTTTGCCATCAGGACCAACTTTAACTGCATAAACCCACCGGCAACCAACTGGAGATTTTCCAGGAGGAAGCGAAACCAAGTCCCAGGTACCATTAGAATGTAAGGCAGTCATCTCATCAAGCATAGCTTGCCTCCAACCCGAATGTGCAAGAGCTTCATCTGTAGTCTTAGGGATAGAAACAAAATCCAAAGAAGACACAAACGCATAATATGGAGTAGATAAACGATGATAACTCAAGAAATTATAAACAGGGTGAGGATTACGAGTGGAACGAGTACCTTTATGAATGGCAATAGGAGGACTAGCAGGTGGCGGTTGGACCGGAGTAGCGGGTGATTCAGACGAAGGCAGTGAGTCAGGAAGAGTGGCTGTAGGCTCAGGACGGGGACGGCGATGATATGTCAGAAGAGGAGGACTAGGTATGTCTTGGGGTACGGCCTCTGGAAAAGGAAGAGAAGGAACAGGAAGGACTTCGATCACAGAGGGACTTACAGGCGTAGAGGATACAAAGAATGGGGAAGACTCAAAAAAGGTTACATCAGGAGAGGTGAAACAACGTCGAGTGGCTGGACAATAACATCGGTAGCCCTTTTGGAGTCGAGCATAACCGAGAAAAACACACTTGACGGATTTCGCTGCAAGCTTATCTTTCCCTGGGGTCAAATCATGCACAAAGCAAACACAACCAAAAACACGGGGAGGAAGATGATAAAGAGTGTCGTTAGGAAACAACAAAGAATGAGGGATTTCATCATGCAAGGCAGAAGAAGGCATGCGATTAATCAAGTAGCATGCAGTGAGAACAGCGTCACTCCAAAAATTAGTAGGAACATTATGATGAATAAGCAAAGTACGAGCTGTTTCAATAAGATGGCGATTCTTACGTTCAGCTATCCCATTTTGTTGTGGGGTATGAGGACAACTGGTTTGATGTAAAATTCCTTGAGTGGCCATAAATGTTTGAAAAGGTGTAGACAAATACTCTTTAGCATTGTCAGAACGCAAAATAGAGACAGAGGTATTAAACTGAGTTTTTATTTCAGCACAAAAGTTTTGGAAAATGTTAAATACCTCAGAACGATTTTTCATCAAATACACCCAAGTACAACGAGAATAGTCATCAATAAACGTGACAAAATATTGAAAGCCAAATGTAGAAGTCACGCGACTAGGACCCCAAACATCAGAGTGAACAAGTTGAAAAGGAGATGAAGATTGACTATTAAGACTAGTAGAAAACGAGCTACGTGTGTGTTTACCTAATTGGCACGACTCACAAGGAAGGGCAGACAAAGTAGAAAGAGAGGCATCCATTTTGCGAAGTTTTGAAAGACTTGGATGCCCCAAACGATTATGGATAATAGATGGAGAACAACTGGATGTGCACGCAACTGGGGATATAGGAGGTGAAAGGTGGTATAAGCCATGTGACTCTCGTCCTATGCCAATCGTCTGCCCCGTACTCCGATCCCCGAAAACGTGAGGAGAAGAGGCCGGAGATCACAGCGGTGTAAAGCACGGCGGAAAAGGCCGCCGGAAAAAGGCGTCACGCGCCGGCGCGTGGCAACTCCGGCGGACGGCGCGTGGAGGCGCGTGCGGCGGCGGACGGCGACGGGAAATTGGGGTTTGGCCGGTCGGAGGCTTCTGAGCTCGGTGGTCCGGCGCGTGCTCCAAGTAGACGTCGGGAAGCCGTCGGATCTGAGGGTGGCCGAGATGAACAGTGGAGGAAGAGGTGTTTAGGGTTCAAGGCTGGAAAGAGAGCACAGCCGTGAATGCTATTTAGGATCGACCAGGCTCTGGTACCATGTTGAATGAAAGAATTTTGTGTGTATTGCATAATAGGAAGTACATGTATATATACAAGAGGAAACTCAAATCCTAATCAAATCCTAATAGATAACTAAATCTTAGTTATCCTTATCTAATTATCTCTATACAAATACGAATATATTTAAACAAATAATATATATATTCTCAACAAATATATATATATATATATATATTAATCCTGAGCAGTGGATTTTTTGGGGTAATTTAAAGCAAGTTCTGTTTATTTAAGGTTTTGCGAGAAGAAAAGATTGTAATGTTTTGTGGAAGTATTCTGTTTCTAGTTATTCTCTTCTTTCCCTTAACATTATAATTTTCTGTAAGAAAAAGGCACTGGGACTTAAGATTAGTTTTTTGAACTACAATAAAAAGTGGAGGATGTGTTGTGTACTTTGATTGTCCATTAGATAATTACTTTTTTAGTAACATGATTGTGGCCTTGTGCAGGTATGGCTTGAATATAAGGCATCGAGTTATTGAGGACAAATTGATGAGGCAGAAGGCTCAGGTCCTGCTTGATGAGGCTGCAACATGGTCACTTCTGTGGTACCTTTATGGGAAAGGAAATATATCTCTAGCCTTACATCTCTATTCACTTACTAATCAATTAAGCTTTGATGTGAATATATATAGTTCTCTAAGTATAACTGAGTGAGAACTATACATTACAAGGATTTGAAGGCAATATAACTTGTTTGAAAGTAGACCAAATCTTTCTAATTTTCTTTTGTACCAGAACTTTCTAAGGGTTTATTTAAATATACTTCCAAGATTTATGCCTTGTTCTGCTGCATAAACCTAGGAACCTGATTGTTATTTTCAGATTCCTAGATAATCCATATTACTATAAAGGCACCGGACAACTTTGTGACAAAGGTGTTTTGCAAAGACACTACTGACTTCCGTTTCCCATCATTGAGAAAAGAATACATCAAATACATATCCTGATAGGATCCCTTAGGTAGCGTTTGGTAGTAGGGAAGTTATTTTGGTAGGAAAGGGAAGTGGAATTAAGAGAGAAGGAAATGGAATAGGATTTAAAACAAAACTTAAAAAGTATGTTTGGTATGCAGGGAAGTGGAATTAGATTATACAAAAGGTAAAAGTAAAAATGACAAATTTGCCTTTGACAAAAGCCACACGTGTCAAGTCACACACTTGAAAATTAGCCCCACAAGGACAATATGGTCATATTTATTTTTTGTTAAGGGCTTTTCTATCAAAAAAAAAAAATTTTTTTTGTTAAGGGCAAAACTAACTTTGTACATCAACTTCCCTACCCAATACAAAACTTCCCTCCTCTTCCTCAAGAAACTAATCTTCCTTCTCATGAAGCAAGTTTTGTTCCCTATCTCAAATCTTCCCTCCTACCAAACAAGCAAGAACAGGGAACAAATCTTCCTCATATGACAATTCCATGCTACCAAATGAGCTCTATAGAGCTCCCTGTAATGTTAGTTAACCGAAATAACAAAGCACAAGAGAATGGCAATGACTGAATATTACTGTAGTGATATTAAACCAGTAAAATAGGATAACAGCCAATAGGTCTAGAGCACTAAACAACTCAGCACCCAGATATGGCAAATGACAGTAGCAAATCGGAAATAGAAGCTAACAATAAAGGGAATGCAGAAACATAAAATATTCCTGACGTTCGAGAGGTCAGGGCTCTCCCAAATTCACCCACAAATTCCTTGAAGTCCTCCACTCCATCCCACAGACACCTAAAAGGTGTCAGAGTTTGTTATGCCCAGTAGAATTACCCTTCCATGGGCCCTTTTTTCTCTGCTGAAGGCCCAGCTGTGTTTTCATTCTTCTGTTTCCCTCTTCTAGCATAGGTCTTTACGGATTTGGGCCAAAGGCCCAGCTGATTCCCATCTTATGTATGGATCAGTCTACCCGTAGTAAAAAAAATTACAATTTAGTGATTTTGACTCCTGCAAAATCACTCAAAAACTCCTATATGGAGTTTCAGTAATTACAATATGCATATTCCCTGGCTAACATATATATACAATCCTACATTCTAAATAACTTCATTCTAACTAATTGAGTTTTAAAATTTTTCTTTCTTCCATTTATGTGATGATCTATATCAAAAGCTTTTACTATCTAGTAACCTAGGACGGCCTAGTGCACAAGGCTCCCGTTAGATGTAAGATATATGCAACCTTAGTGCCTTACCCTTGCAAGCAGAGATGTGGCTTCCAGGATTTGAACCCGTGACCTCCAGGTCACATGGCAACAACCTTAATATTGCTCTAGGGCTCACCCTGACTATCTATTAACCTAAATTCAACTAAATATTTTAGAAGCTTTTTTTTTAATAGGAAATATTTTAGAAGCTTTTTCTATACTGTCTAAATTAACTTGGAAGTTCCATAAGTTAGATGGTTATTAAAATTTTGTTAAGGGTTCTCTTTTTCCAAATTCACGTGGCCTATGAATTCCTGAAAACTTTCTCTTGGAATTATCTTTAACATCAAAGAGAAGACTCGAAATTGGGTAGCTCCGCTCTGCAACATCCTCTTTTCATACTGCCATTATTCTCTTTCTTTGGTTTCATATGCTTGCTGTCTTGATCTTTTAACTAACATCTTTTTCTTTTGCAGTGACTGAAGACCTACCTAAAGAGCTGATAATGGTAGTGTGTGTCTTTGTGATGTTACTTTAGATGATCAAATAAACAACCTTTACCCCATAAACCACATACAAACTTATTCAGATCTATTGACATACCACAGGTGCCAGCAACCTCTCATTTAGTAGCTTGTGAGTTTGTTGCAGAGGACCATACTGCCCAGTTGTGCCTCCGGATAGTCCAGTGGTTAGAAGATTTAGCTTCTAAAGCACTTGACTTGGACGCCAAGGTGACTATTGTTGTTATTATTAATGAATTAATCAATCAATCAATTGATTTTGTGTGGAATTATGGAAAATTGATCTGTTCACAAGTATCATGGCATGCTACATATGACAAGCAAACTTTGTTATCCACCAGTCTCAAAATGGTCTTCTTAGAGACTGCAGTATAATACTATAATGTTGCTTAAAAAGTTGTGGAAACAAAAATCTTTGCAGAGCTTCAAGCAATTAAAGTATTCCCTGAGTTTTATTCTTAGTGTCTATCACAAACTATGAAGCACTTACACGGACATGGGATGCAGGGACACACCAAATTCTTAAAATCACAAGACATGACATGGCATATATATATAAATTGTAATTCCAAAACCCTGTATAAACTCAAAAAGATTTGAATTTTGAAGTTTTGTCAATTACATATTAGATGTTAAGCTTTTTAAATGGAGAACATTATGTATTGTGCTTAAAAGGATTAAGACTGACAATCTAAAATACAGAGACTGAATAAGGATATATCCTGGTTAGTGTTTTGTGCATTATGTAATATAAGAACCATGATACCCTTATCTAACTTTCTAGTATATTGATCTGTTTCTTGCAAATTGCAATATCTGGGGAACTGCAATTTTCTGTTAAATATTGGAGGATCTTCTGCTGATTCAGTCTGTGAGAATCAGAAAATGTATCAGAAAAGAAGTGCGAGCATATGTTTTGCTTGATATGTATTACACATTATCCAATATCCGTATCATATTTAACATCAGTAACATCACCTTACCTGTATCCATATTAATTTTTTCATGTAATTTGTATGCCGCTACATTTTCTGCAGGTGAGTGGATCTCATGTTGGTACTTACCTCCCCAGTTCTGGGGTCTGGCATCATACTCAGCATCACCTAAAAAAGGGAACTTCTGACATGAACATTGTTCGTCACCTGGACTTTGACGCACCTACCCGTGAAAATGCAAATCTTTTTCCTGAGGACAAAGTATTTATACTTGACTTAAAATTCTTTTACGGCTTATCCCTAATATGTCATCTTTTGGTTGTGGAATTGATCTATATTAATAAATTACTTTTTCTTGTGTATTTAACTTACCTAGTTCTGTATAGAATTTAATATTGGGAGATATGCAATGTCATAAAGTTGGCTCTTGAAATTTGGTTGTGTAAGTATGCTCATGAATGGCTTAAGATAAAACTTTGTTTTTGTGACAGGCCTTTGTGTCAGACTTGGAACAAACTTTCTTTTGAAGTATTAATTTTTCATGTTTTGCTTAAGACTTAAGAGTATGCATTACACTCCACTATTTTACTTATCTCTATCCTTTTTCTATTAACAAATATTTGTTACCTTTTTAGGCTTACAGGAGGATGTTTAGTTTTCGGAGACTGCACTTGCTATATTTCTGAATGTGATATCCTAATTTTTATAGATATATACCACAACCATTCCTAGGCCTTCTCCTATTAGCTTAACCTTTTGGAATGAAATGGTTGTTGACTTAGTATGAGAGCCTTCATGGCCATATAGCTAGGAGTTCAATCAATGCAGTCTCCATTCTTGATAAATCAACACAAGGTAGAGTGGATTTTACATTTCCTTTGCTATGAGGGGTTTCGTTTTTGATATTTATCAAAATTATCCTACGCTTTCTAATAGCTCTCTGTCCTTTTGGAGATTTGCACCAATATCTTTCTAGAGGTAGGTGAAGACCAAAGACAACAATAGGAGAAACTATTAGGATGGATTTAGTTATTAATAACCTAACCATAGAAATGAGTAAAGATAAAACGTTGTCTCTTGATCCATATAGCCGACCCCACCTAGTGGGAAAAGGCTTTGATTGTTGTTGTTGTTTTCTAATAGCTCTAGATTTTGGGAAATGGCCCTTGACACCAACAATGATTTCTATTGAAGTAGACAAGTGAGATGTGCATACACATCCTTATCTACATTTTCAGCTATGGTTGTTTCTTCCTTTGTAGAAACAAGAAGAATCTCTTTCGGAAGACATATGGACTCTTTTAAGGGCTGGAAGACTAGAAGAGGCATGTGAGCTTTGCCGGTCTGCTGGACAGGTGAATATAACTTTATAGATGATATATCTATTGACTACAGAGGTCTATGCTTTCTGCTAATTACCTGTATCTCTTAATACTTTTGCAGCAATGGAGAGCTGCTACTCTCTGTCCTTTTGGAGGTTTGCACCAATATCCTTCTGTTGATGCTCTGGTAAAGAATGGTAAAAATAGAACTCTCCAAGCCATTGAACTGGAAAGTGGCATTGGTCATCAATGGCAGCTTTGGAAATGGGCATCATATTGTGCATCAGAGGTAGGGTTATATATTTGGCTCTATTCTTCAATTCTCTTCTTGTTATATTGGATATTTGTCTTGTTACCATATTCATAGGTGATGTTCCCTAGTTTTTTGTGTATAAAGTTTTGATGGATTGTCTCATACCACAGAAATTGCTCTGAATGGCTTCTTCCTCAGAGTGTTCTTTGGTTAAATTGCTTATATACTATAAGTTCCTCTGTGTGAAGTCCTAGTGTTCCTTCACTCCAATTTTCTTACCATCCTCCGTCCCCCTTCATGTTTATGGATTTTCTATTAATGGAGGAAGTTGCTTCTGTTTTATTGACTTTTCAGAACCTTTTTTATAAATAAAAAATTGAAACTTTGCATATTTGTTTTTACAGAAAATAGCAGAGCTAGGTGGGAAATATGAAGCTGCTGTATATGCAGCCCAATGTAGCAACCTAAAGCGGATGCTTCCTCTCTGCACAGACTGGGAGGTCTGAACTGTTTCCTTCATTAAAGAAAACTTGTCATTTGTTAATGCAAAACTCTTGACTATGCCTTATAGATGCACACACATTTGAATGTCTTCGTGCATCACAAACCTTTGATGTATTTTGGATATTTAGCTATATCTTAGAAACAATAAGCAATTGAGGAGAAATTTTTTACAGCTAACCATGTTCAGTTGAATATTATCATAATAAAATTATTGTTAATACTTGTTAATATTATTATCTCTGAGGCTTCTCTAACCCTGCTGTTATGGAGCCCTTGACTCAAAAGGTGGTGTTTCCTATTGATCCTAAAGTAGCTTCTGGACCAAGTTTCATTATTGAAGGATAAATCAGTTTTTTTTATCAAAAAAGGATTAAACCAGTATCTGCTATTTAATGAACTTAGCTTCCAGTTTGCGCTATCAATGTTCTCAACATTGTTTATAATAACAAAACAAATGCAAGCCTTAAACCACGAAGACATCAATAGAAGTGAGAAAACATGCCAAATGCAGAGCTCACCTCGTCAGGAATTTGGTGTTAGATTATTGAGATTACTGCTCCATTAGATGAATCTGTTTTTTAGGTTTTGTTCACTGACATGATTTCTTTGTGCATTCAATTAAATTCTTATTGTTTTTTAGGCCTCTATTTCAAGGTACCACTATGCTTTCCTTGTGTTTTACTAAGGTCCACTTTGTAGACGCTGACAATATGCTACTAATATCTCAATGAGTGCCCCTTGCAATAATGGTAGAGCAGGAACATAATAATTTTCCCTACTCTGTGATACAATTGATGGACTTACTCTTAAATGCAAAGTTGCTGTTGAACTAAAAGATATCTCTGTTCTTATGTGAGGGCTTTTTGGGTTGGTTTCTCATGTTATGCCATATACAACATTGCAGGTTGAAGTATAATCTGCAGCATAGAGCCTGACAGCATTGTTTATCATTCTTTGGAAATTTAACATACTTAGCATTTTGATTAATCGTTTATAATTTGTTATTATTAGAAGTCCTTGCTAATAAGTAATAACCGATCAGAAGTTCCTTTCCACCAGTTACATGCATACTATTTGCTTTTTTACTTTTTCTCTTTGCTCTATGACAACTATGGGAGTGGATCACTGGGTTCTATAGTAGTATTTGTACACTTTAATTATAATGGAGGAAACCCATTTATCAGTTAGCCGCCCTAGAATACAGAATACAAGTTCTATTATGTTTCATAGACAGTTGATGTTATCACATATGTTAAATAGGTGACTTTTTGGCAGAGAAGGACGGATCTTGTCCCTCTGGATGTCTCCAGCTTGGCTAATTTGAATTTTGGTCCTTTCAAAATAACAGAGTGTTTGGTTGAGTGGCAGGCTAAGAGGATAGCAATTAGCCTTTTTGAAGTTTTTGATTGCATAGTAGAATTGGAATATTTCTTGTCATAGTTTCTTTTAATTTTCTCATGCATAAGGTCACTTAAATTAATCTACTATACCCCCTCCCTCTTTAAATCACCATGCCACTATTGGAAGCTTGATTTATAGTGTAAATTCAACTTATACAGTCAGCATGCTGGGCAATGGCAAAGTCTTGGCTAGATGTGCAAGTGGACTTGGAAGTCACTCGTTCACGGACAGGGGGAGAAGATCAACTTAAAACTTTTGGAGACATAATTGATGGTAGTTCTGGACTAGCTGAGGATTCCCTAGAGCCTTCAGATGCACCTGATAATTGGCCTTCTCAAGTTTTAAATCAGCAACCACGACAAGTTTCTTCTCTTCTTCAGAAACTTCATTCAGGGTAGCTGCATAAATCTTATCACACTTATGATGCCTTTCTAATGTTTATTAAAATGTTTTCTTTTCCATCTGTTTTAGGGAAATGATCCATGAAACTGTTACTCGACAATGCAAGGAGCAACATCGACAAATCGAGGTATCCTCATAGAAATATTGTCCTAGATTATTTTTCAGAAAGCAGTACAAAATTGTATACTGAAGATGTTTTTCTTGTTTTATGACTTTTCTGTAATTATTTAGTGTTAAAAACCAACAATATAAATTTTTCTCGATAAAAGAAGAAATTATATTAAGAAAGAAGAATGATTCAAAGAAATCAAAGAAAAAGAGACAAAATATTATATTTATGTTCTCCCCATCATGTATTTCCATGTACTGATGTCTAAAGCTGCACTTTTCTTGACAGATGATTTTAATGGTAGGAGACATACCACATTTGCTGGACCTTATATGGTCGTGGATAGCGCCTTCAGATGATGATCAGAATATATATGGGTAAATTTTGTTTAATTCCTTTTCCTTAAAATTTTTTTGTTTCTTTCGATGAACCTGGTGAGAATTCTTTTAATGAATTAGATAATAAAATATTTTCTGAAGTGAATTTCTTCTCTCCAAACAGGATGCTGCATTGCACCATTGGAAAATAGACATTGCAGTAAACTTAGAAACGTCTTTTCTTAGCATTTATTTTCTTGGCTAATACTATTTGTGGTTATATATTTTTTATTGATGATATAAGAAATGAGAAAAAGAGAATGATACAGGAGAGGAGGTTGATAGATCCTCCTGAAGAATGGAAAACAGATGATATCTTCCTAGAGGAAGAATACTAAGTACTAACATGCATGATCTCTTCTTCTATATAAAAAAAAAAGGTCAAATGTTCATTTTGGTCCTCTATGTTTTACTCAAGTTTCAAATTAGTCCTTTATGTTTCAAAAGTTTTAAATTAGTCCTTTATCTTTTCCAGAAGTTTTAAATTGGTCCTTTCGTCCAAGTCCGTCAATTTCTTAAGTTAATTGCTGACGTGGCATGCTGAGGTGGACACATAATCTCTCCTACATGTATTAAATAGCTGACATGGCCTTAGACACACCAAAAACACACAAACGACGTCGTTTAAGCCAAAAATAAAACCATGTTGAGAGGACCAATATGAAACTCTAATAAAACATAAAGGACTAATATAAAACTTTAATGAAACATAAAGGACCAATATAGAATGTTAATGAAACATAAAGGATCAATATAGAACTTGAATGAAACATAAAGGACCAATATAGAACTTCAATGAAATATGAAGGACAAATATAAAACTTTCGGGAAAAATAAATGACCAATATAAAATTTTTGAAAGATAAAGGATCAATTTAAAACTTGGGTGAAACATAGAGGACCAAAATGGGCATTTGACAAAAAAAAATATTAACATGCACTATTACTCTGGAATCTGAATTCATAATTAATATATAGATTAAATATAAATTCAATCTATGTATTCCTAACCTAACTAACAAATCTTAGGTGCAAATGATTTTTGCTTTCTTACAGGCCTCAAAGAGATCCTCAAATGATTCGATTTGGTGCACATCTAGTGCTTGTGCTTAGACATTTAATTGCTGATGAAATGAAGGATACCTTCAGAGACAAAATTCTAAGTGTTGGTGATCTTATTCTGAACATGTAAGTAGTTACTCGTCAAGTTCTAACGTCAAACTCTTTTGTCTTAGCATATAGCCTCAGAGTGAATGTTATTAGTGTAATGTTTTCTTACCGTACAAAGTATAAACAACTTGCTCAAAATGCGATAATTGATTTTTATGCTATTATCATCATCATCATCATTTCTTTCTGTTTAAACTTAAGATAATTGAAAAATGTATATTTATCTGAAATTAGGGTTAATTCGAAAAGTGCATGATCCTCTCCCTTGTTCAGTATTTTGATCTCCTTTTCTTCATTTGTAGATTTCCTATGAGATTTCTGTCTGTACTTTCATAACTTTTTATTAGTAAAATTCTTGTTTTCTCTAGGAGACCTATATTTTCAAACGTTTTAGGGAAAACACTTGATGATGTTGCATCCGGTGCATCTTTGCCTTCTACTGAAAGGAAGCAAATATATTGAACGTTCTTTGGAATCAATATCTATCTATTGTCGTATATCAAAAAAAAAAATCTATCTATTGTCTAAAATGTGTATAGTGCCATCCTGGCTTCTAAAATTATTTCCTTTTCATAAACATTGAAAATGGTCTATCTTTCTTTAGAAGATTGCCTATGCTTTCCTTTAGTCATCAGTAAGCTGATATGCACTTTGCAGCATATAATGGAATAATTTGGTGTTGAATGAAAATTTGGTTCTCTATTTATTAAGTGAATAAATAACTTTCAGGTACGCTATGTTTCTCTTTTCAAAGCAACATGAGGAGTTGGTTGGCATATATGCTTCTCAGCTTGCACGCCATCGTTGTATTGACCTTTTTGTGCACATGATGGAACTAAGGCTGAACAGCAGGTCTCTTGAATTCCGTCTTTACAACTTTTATTTCCCTCTTATTTATATCTTGCAATAATCCTGTCATTGAGTCTGAGTGAGGATTTAAATTGAAAGATGATCTTGTCATCTCTGTTATATGTTTGAAGTTGAACAATAAACTTTTTGAAATACTATGATTGTCTGCTAATATGACAAGGAAGTTTAACCTATCAACTTGCTATCAAAAGCCATCCTAAGTAGGAAGTATCCAGCATAGCTGCATATGTCATATTACTACCATGGTTTTAGAGCATCAATATTCATTACATTTTATTCTCAAAAAAAAAATATTCATTACATTTTAAGATTCTATGTAATCCCTAAGTTTTTTTATTCAACAGTGTACATGTCAAATACAAGATATTCCTTTCTGCAATGGAGTATTTACCATTTTCTACTGTGGACGATTCTAAGGCAAGTTTTGAAGATATTATAGAGAGGTATTTTCTTGATTGTTTTTCTTTAGAATTATTGAAAAGAAATTATCTGAAAACTATCATTACTCATTTGAATTTCTTGCATTTCATTTTAATTTCTTTGAAACAGAATTTTGTCGAGATCTCGAGAGATCAAGGTTGGCAAATATGATAAGCTGACCAATGTTGCTGAACAGCACAGGCTGCAGAGTCTTCAAAAAGCTAAAGTCATCCAGTGGCTTTGCTTTACACCTCCATCCACAATAACTAATGTAAAAGATGTTAGTGAAAGGCTTCTTCTCCGAGCATTGGTACACAGGTAAGTGATACCTTATATTATTTGCCTATCTTGAAGGATTCTCTGATGCTCTGTGGTTTTGATGTTCTTGAAGACTATGTATGACATGGCCCCCTCGCCTCCTTGTTATTGTATAATTATTTCTCACTTCTTGTTAGTATTAACAATGCCTATTCTCATTGTGCCATTGTTTTCTCTTAAATATGAATATCTGTGGTTTCCTAGGTTTTCTGGAACATGATCTGACCAGTTCTCTTGGTAGCTGTACTGCTTATATATATATATATATATATTATTTGTCTCATGTTCTTTATGTCTTTTACGTTTATGCACTTGCAGTTTTATTTCTCTGTTACTTATGAATTTTTTACTCTCTCTTTTTTCTCCATGTAGCAACATACTCTTCAGGGAATTTGCTCTGATTTCTATGTGGAGAGTACCAGCAATGCCTATAGGTGCCCACACAGTACTTAGTTTTCTTGCTGAACCCTTGAAACAGCAATCAGAAACTCTTGATGAAGATTATAATGTTTCTGAGGATCTGAGAGAGTTCCAAGATTGGGTATGCTTCAGTTGCTCTTTACCTGTTTTGGTTGTTTAATCTAATCTCATTATTTTCAGCTTGACAATTGCATAATTTATGTACATTTTGCATTTAACTAGAGTGCGTATTACTCCTGTGATGCAACCTATCGCAATTGGCTCAAAATTGAATTGGAGAATGCAGAAGTTCCTGTACCTGAACTCTCACTAGAGGAAAAAGAAAGGACCATATCAACTGCCAAGGAAACACTGGATGCATCTCTTTCACTGCTAGAAAGTGAGTTTGCCTGAGCATTTATATATGGAAAAACTTGATAGAACCCAAAACCCGAGATACAAATATGGAAATATTACTCATTTAATATACACTATTTCTCCCCCTTTAAGGTATAGAACACCTTATAGAGAGAAAAAGCAGTACAGAAAACCAGAATACAGTATAGATAACCAGCAAACCACAATCAAATGCAACCAATTAGAAAATAAGGATATGGACACTAGAATCCAAGAGGCTAGCAGTTTAGCACTCTCCCAATTACCCTTCAAAATTTTCCTTGCCTTCTTCTCTGCAGAACCACTACCAAATATGTTTTCCAAAATCCCTTGGGCCCCACCAACACACAATTCCACTGCCAAATTAGTTAGGATTCCTCCTCTCTCCTCTGCCACCTCACTCTCCTTATTCCTTCTAGAATACACTTTCAAGGTGGCGGCTGTTGTGGTCCCTTTTTTGTGATTTCTCCTTCCCTTGTCTTGTTTGTAGATTTTGGGATTATCAAAACCATTCTCTATTTCTCTGGCAAAAAAAAAAAACCATTCTCTGTGAAACATGTTTAAATATTCTAATAATACTTTAATAACGAGTTTTTGTTTTGTGCTTTTGAGTTGAGTTAGCACGTTGACATTTCAACCATCGGTATATAATTGATTCACCTGCTTTATGTAGGGAAGGAAACACCTTGGTTAGCTTCTATTGCTGATGATGTCTATGAGTCAGCTGAAACTGTTTTTCTTCAACTTCATGCCACTGCGATGCTCTGCCTGCCATCTGGAGAGTGTTTGTGTCCAGATGCCACTGTATGCACTACATTAATGAGTGCTCTTTACTCTTCAGCAGGTCAAGAGGTTGTTTTAAGTCGACAACTTATGGTATGTTCTTTCTTGGATAATTAGTCTGCAAATATACAATTATGTACTTGTAATATACATTAACAGTGTAGAAGCTTTGTGATGAAAAGTAGTTATTAATCAATTTATTATCTGTGTCCACGTGAATTCACAATTATATTTGTCAATAAATGGATGTAGAAGCTTGAATGTCCTTGTGAGTTTCCAAGTGTTAGGAAACTTACAACAAACTTAATGTTCACAAACAACTTTAAACAAATTATTCCAAAGAAAGTTGCTGTCCTACAAAATTCCGGAGAACTTCAACTCTAATATTCAGTGGTGTAAAATTGACTTTATTACATTCTGGAGAATAACAAATTTGAACATGGAATAGGAAGAGTTCTTGTTGGACATTGCAGCTTTGTGTATCTATCTTTGGTTGGAAAGAAACGTAGAAACACTTTCAGTTTATCTTCCATTATCTACTTCTGAATAAGATTCGCTCATATGTTGCCATTACTTTGATGATTTTCACGTGATTATTATTTAGTTAGACTGTAAGTCCCACGTAACCTTTACTCTATTATAAATATATGGAATACAAACCTGCCTTTATCAAGGCTTTTCAAAGCATTCTCACTTTTACTCTACACAGAGACCTACTGCGGCTGTGTAGCCGACATATAATTTGTACTTGGGCGGTTGGGCCCAGACACATTTGCTAGTGATAATAATTTTATTCTGTGGATTGGTTTCATACTTTCATTAATGATAATAATTTTATTCTGTGGATTGGTTTCATACTTTCATTAATCTTAGTTTTTATTTGTATTTTCTTAGATATATCGTTATGTACTGCTTTGCATACAAATACTTTGCAGGTGAACGTTTCAGTTTCATCAAGGGACAATTATTGCATTGAGGTGGTACTTCGTTGCTTAGCAGTAGCTGGTGATGGACTTGGGCCTCATGAACTTAATGATGGTGGTCTTCTTGGCACCATCATGGCCGCTGGTTTCAAAGGTAGTAGTGTGATTAATGTATATTTGAACTATTAGGTAGGAAATGAGGTGTTTTCTTTTCTAGTTGAATGTGGTACTGATTAATTTTAGTTAATTTTTCTTGTCTTCCACTGAAGATTCTAATTTAGTTTTGAGCTCGAGTTACTATGAGAGATCTGTATGGAAAATAAATAGAAGATCCACTTAGTGATTTTATGTTGCAGGTGAGCTTCCTCGGTTCCAAGCTGGGATTACAATGGAGATATCTCGGTTAGATGCTTGGTACTCTGACAAAGATGGCTCTTTGGTGTGCCCAGCTACATACATTGTAAAGGGCCTTTGTCGTAGGTGCTGTCTCCCAGAAGTAATTCTTCGATGCCTGCAAGTAAGGCCAAGGACCGCATTGACTGATTTTCCTCATCCCCCATGGTTTTTCTCCTCTCTAATCTCCTTGTCTTCTATGTACGCTATCTTTTCCTCATTTTCAGGTCTGTGTTTCTCTCACGGGAGCAGGAGTCCAGCCAGATTGCCATGATAAGTTGATTGAACTGGTTGGCAGTTCAGAAACTGGCTTTCTTCACCTGTTCAGTCAACAACAATTACAGGTAAGCTAATGATTACTTATTCTCAAAGAACCTATTAAAGGCTCCTTGGTGCAAATTCATTCCTTCTATTTTGTCTTCATTTTTACACTTGTCTTGTTTCTCTACAATTCAATTTACACTTCAAGTGAGTTATGGCTCCTTTTAATGTCTATTCCATTCATTTGTGGCTTCGGTTTATTGTCAAAACTCAAAAGCATGTTAATTAAAGCAATACAAATTTCCACGTGAGACAGACAGAAAGACATAGGGATGATAGAGAAATAGCGGGCAACGAATTTGTTATTTTTGGGACTAAATTGTATTTGACTATTTGTTTACTAACGTTAAATAGTGTAAGAGTTTCTAGGATCAAATTGTTATTTATATTTTATACATTTCTAAAAACTCAAGTATCATAAGGGGTAAAAATTACAGCAGAACACCATGGATTACCCATGCATCTCATTTTAAGTATGCTGAGCAATAACTCTTACCTTACCTTTCGCCACAATGCAACTTCAGGACTGCTTATTTTTGTGACTGATTCACCCCAACTAATTACATTTAGTTGTTTTTTTTCCCCATGTAGGAGTTATTGTTGTTTGAGAGGGAATACTCAATCTGCAAAATGGAGCTCACACAAGAATGATCGTTACTCAGCTCAGGACTTGATCTTTTTCTTCTTATAGAGCTGAAATTTAAGGAGGGAACCCTTTGAAAATTGCTTAACCTTATTTTGTATTATTATCTCATATGCCTCGGTTTTTTATGGCCCTACCCTTGTTTGTACATAATTTTCTGTTATTCTAAGTAAATTTTAACCAAAATTGTATGCCTTCAGCTAGCCCTCAATCTCATTAGTTTCCTGCTTCCCTTGCATTTATAGGCATTAGGCAACATTAAAAAAAAAAATATGATGACTTAACTGATTAATATCATACACATCCTAAAGTAAAAGAGACATTAGTCTTCTGCGAGTTTATAATTGGTTGTGATCAACATATGTCCAATTGTTTAGATGTGAGGATTTCAAGTCTATCAAGTTATGTGTTCAATTTGGTCTTTAATTTATTCATGCTAGGTTTCTGTTAGTGTGAGTTTTTATTAAAAAATAATTATTTACAAATCAAATATTTTGAAGGAATTGTATAAGAATAACAAGGAAAGAAATAGTATTGGATCCAATTTCATATTTTCCTGTTTTTTCCATTTATTTTTACTTCCACCGCAAGTTTGTATGGAATTTAAATTTTTTATTTTAAAAAAACTTATTTGAACTTATCATTACTACAAAACCCCAGTGATTTAGATGATGTCTATTTTTAGTTAACTGAGAACTTAATTTTTCTAGCAGCCGCTTTCTCTCTTCTCTCTGCGTTCCTTCTTCAACTAATTTTTTTCTGTAGATCTAACTGGAGGGGTTGTCAAATTTTGGCAACCCCTCCCTATTTTTCTTCTTCTTTTGTTACCGTTGTTACTTGTTACGTTTCATAAATAAGGTAGATATTCATTCCCCCAATTTTGGTGGTGATTTTCTTCCAGATTTACTTCTGAGTTTTGTAGTCCTCTCTTGTGAGAGTGCAGTCTCCCATTGTTAGATCGATTCAGATCTAGTAAGTGGAGCTTGTTTTATTTTTGTGTGTATTTATTTTCTTTTGTGAATTTTTTTGACAATCAAGTGATTCTGGATTCAAGATTTGTTATAATCATATCTAAATCTACGAATCATCTATGTTCAAAAATTTTCACTCGTTCATCATGATATTGGAAGAGCCTACGACAATTTCAACTTTGAAGATTACTTCAGATCTAATATGTAGGAGGTATAAGAGT
Source organism: Senna tora (assembly GCA_014851425.1). Taxonomy (NCBI): domain Eukaryota; kingdom Viridiplantae; phylum Streptophyta; class Magnoliopsida; order Fabales; family Fabaceae; genus Senna; species Senna tora. Next base: position 532,318 of record CM026268.1, on the reverse strand, counting down.
AACAACTTTGTTGGCAACACCAAGGACGGTGAGATTTTTCATCCTGAAGAAATAGGATCAGTTGAACTTACACTTTGTTTACTTAGTTCAATAATTGTTAGGGTTTATTCTTTAGTATTATTAGATTGGAGTTTTCTAAATTATTGTAAGTGCCGTTTGACTTTTTTACAATATAATGAAGCTTTAATGCTTTTTTATCAAAAAAAAAAAATTATAGGCCGTATAAAAAACTTCCCATCTGCACTTTACAAGATAGTTTTTTTTTTCTCTAAAAAAATTAACTTCAGAGAAAAGGCATTTTTACCTAAATGTAACATATAAATTAGTTAATTTCTTACATGAAGTCAAAAAAACTAATTTCTCCATATATAATAAACAGTAAATCTTAAAGCTTTGCGACAGTTTGCAGAGAGACTTTTAGCGGCGGATATATTCGCTGCTACAATTTGTTACAAGATTCAGCAACAACACTTTTTGCTGCTTTAACTTTTGCTTAAAAAAAATTTTAAAATTTTATTTTTGACCAATCAGGTTAGAAAACTTATATCTTGTCGAAATTTTTAACTTTTTTTTTGGCCAAAATGAAATATTTTTTTGATAAATGAAATATTAACTATAGAGTTATAATTTTAGAATTTATTTAAATAAATGACACTGAGTTATAAAATAACTATTTAAAGCTATCTTTTAGTATTTCTCTAAATTAATTATATTTCATATGATCAACTACAATTTAAATTAAGTATTTTTTATAGGATTGCTTTATTTTTTTAAATGATTTTTAAAAATTATTAAATATGTAATTTACTGTTATAAAACAATGAATTTTTAAGACTTTTATGAGAGTAAAGGTAAAATAGTATCTAATTTTTTTTTTTTAAAATTGGATTTTTTATGAGACTAGAACACCCTTATATTTTTTTGAGACTAAAAATGTGTTATTTAAATATATTTTATTTAATGAGACGTAGCGCCGCTACAATCTAGTTTCTGCACAGAATTATTAAAAAAAATTAATATATATATATATATATATATATATATAATTTTTTTTGTCACAAAAATTTATTTTATAATTTTATAAAACAAATTGAATATACAATGTGATGAGATGAAAAAATACAGATAATGGGATGAAGTAATTATAAGCAAGGTTGTTAAAGTCTGGATTTGAAGTAAAATCGTAGAGGGGGTGTAAAATCGTATCGTAAGATTTTACTTATGATAAAATCATAAGAATTTTTTATGTTTTATATATATATATATATATATATATATATATATATATATATATATATATATATATATAACGTAAGTACCTAATTAATATAGTAAATCACATACAAAATTAAATATGAAATATAGTGATGCTGCCAAGTAATACTCCTTGTTCATTTGCAACATATATATGCATGTTAGTTAAAACTTAAAACAATTCATTTATTGTAGAATGAATAAATTAAATTAGTAGTATAATGTAAGTAATTAATATACTTGAGCAACAATAGTAACGTCTAGAGTGGAATTCCCAAAGGGCAAAAAGCTGATACTTTGACGTAATGACATCCAATTGTTATGGTAATGATATCAAAAAATGGGTAGGGTTTGTGATTGGGCTGGGGCATGGGCTGTAGATTTTTTTTTAACATCAAACAGGCTTTTTTTTTGAGCTGAGGTGAAATCGTAAAATCGAAAGTAAAATCGTTGATTCCACCGATTTCACCCGATTCCACCACGATTTTACTCCAGCACGATTTTACCTACGATTCAATTCGATTTTAGTAGGTAGAATCGTAAAATCGTACGATTTTACGATTTAAATCGCGATTTTGACAACCTTGATTATAAGTAGAATAAAGAAATAAATAACTTTTTATCATTTAATTATTATTTAAAAATATAATAATAAAAATTTTATATTATATTTTAAATTTTTAAAACAATGTGTGTAATATATATATATATGAAATTAGATTTTGTATATTTATAACAGAAATAATTTATTTATTATATTTACGTTAAAAAGCCAAGAAAAAGTGCCTAGAGTGCGAAAATACTTTTTAAAAATCATACTCTTGAGAAGTTAAAAAAAAAAATCTTGTACGAATAAGCAATAACTCCTTTTAAGTAAGGAAAAAACTTATGTGCTGTTGCTTACATGCTTTTGGTAAGGTTGATCAATTAAAAAAAAGACATGTGTCAATTTTTTTCTGAAAAGTGACACATGTCTTTTTTTAATTGGTCAACCTTACCAAAAGCATGTAAGCAATAACACATAAATTTTGTTCTTTAAGTAATGCTTTTGCGCATGATGAGAATAGGATTCCATCAAATAACATTTTAAATAAACAATTATATTTCATTCAAAAATAAAATGAAGAAATCAATACTAAAGTCCAAAGCTTACGTTTAGTGAATTTGTTATTCTAAACCTTGTCAGCTTAAATTAATCATAATTTGTTGAAAAAAATTGATCCATTCCAACATTTTCCGGATAAATAGGTCCAAGTTTAAGCATTAGAAAATTCAATGATTTTACCTAATCTGAGTCTGAAAATGAAAAACAATATTTTTATTTGATCATTCCCAGGTGTATCTAAAAAGGAATGTTTCCAATTACAAGGCAAATAGTCAAATACTACCAATTAAAATGTATATCTCAATTCGGCTAGAATTCACAAGGAAACAAAGCAAGAGGAAAGGAGATGTATATTTGAGTTATAAAAGCATTAGTCCTGAAAAGAATTGGGAAGTAGTAAACACATATTCAGAAAAGCCTATTTGACCCAAAGGCATAAAATTTTCTCATATTCTTGGCTCCTTAATCTAAATGTAAAAGTTATCTATTCCAGAAAGCCTAATACAGCCATGCACAGATGTAACAGAGGAGAGTCTTTTCTAAAGCAAAAGCTGTCGACAGAAAGTGAGGACATCTTCTCTAGCATGTAAGGTTTCCCAAAACTAGAAGTCTCAGCAGTTCGAGCATGAATAGAAAAGTCATATACCGTATATGCTGGATCACCATTTACCAAAGCTTATTTTTGAGCCAGAAAAGTACAAAGACAACTCCAAAAACGATAGCAACAGGGGCCCACTTCCGAATCAGAGCCTACAAATAAGATTTTAATTTCAATTTCTAATTCACAATACACTTCTTAACATGAGTCAGACACTCATAAAGAACTATTCGCTTTCCAAAGCATGGAAGGGTTCCATCAGATTCATCAACTTATTTGACAATAATAAGACTAGAAAATTTGTAAATTTTTCTACCTCTGAGAGAAACATAGAACAAAAATTTTGCAGTAATACCAAAATAGTTTGAGGTCACAACTCAAATATGCATCATGATCAATGCCAAATTAACAAAGATTACATTGCTTAACTAATGAATTGTTAGCTATCAGGCCAATGATGCAGTAGACTGAAAAGGACAAACCTGTCGATTTAAGTCTCTTGCCTTATCAGCATATATGCGAGATTCTGATGTTAAGCGACTGGACATTTGACTGACCTCTGCCAGTACCAGATTACACACCAGAAGTGAAGAAACATGAGAAGATTAAGACAATAAGAGGAAAGCATTCATCAGGATAATGGAGATGGAATCAATACTAAGAAAATTCTAGCAGTAGTTTCTTTGGAAAAACGTAAAAGAGAATTTCATGCCTCTTTGGAACTAAAAATTGGAAATCACAAGCATTTGAAGTTAAAGTTGGAAATATATAACCAATATCGAGTTTCACCTTATTTTTGTTCTTGTATCTGGAAAATTATATCTAATGGTAGTCTAGGCCATACTTCAATAGCTTTTTTATTTACATCTGCGATTTTTTAATTCTCAGAAAAAAATGGGGCAAAGGCAATGAATCATTCAAAAACATTATGAATGACTATCCCTCTTTCTCTTCTTTAAGAAAACGTGGTTCTGACAAAAACATGAAAGAAACTGAGTTCTCAATAAGGCCAATTAAGTAAGCAGAGAAATATAAGCGGATCACTGACAACCAAAATAAATTTTAACAAAGAAAAGGCAGGCCAAGTATCATCTCCAAATCCAGCCTCAATTTTCACATTTTCAATAAATTTCAGAATTTACTGAAAAAAATGGCAAAAGGGATAACCCAACTACAGTCAAACTATAGATGGAAAAGGCCTCAATTTTCATATATTCACATTAATGAGTTTTATAGCGAAAATTTTTGGATACTGCAGTTCAAGGGTCCAAACAGACAATATGCAATAACTAAAAATATATTAGAACAAATATCTTACGGTCCAACTGTTCACCAACACCAAGAACTTCCTGCACATTTCGGGTCATTATCTGATGGACTTCATAGAGTTCATCATTCAACTTAGCAATATTGCGCTGAGTATGGGTATCCTGGTAGAGTTTCTTTGTTTTCTGTATAAATGTGTCTTTTTAAAATTTTTTAAAAAAAATAGAAAAATAGAAAAATTAAGCACCAGAGAAATATGCAAAGAAAAAAAGAATACTATGAGCAGTATATGATATAATATAATTCCACAGAAAGAGAAAGTAAAAAAAGAGATATCTACCAAACTTAATGAAGGCATAAGGTCTGGCAGCAGTTTCAATTTGAGACCCATTAACTCGCTCAAACTCATTGCTGAGCTCTTCAAGATATTGGAAGGCCAGTTTTTTAGGGTAAGCTCGGTCACACATTGTCAAGTAACAAACTCGTCCTTCAATAATATAACTAATGTTCTGTCAAGGCCAATTTAGGCTAAAAACACTCGTCCAAATCATATTAATGCAATATATGCCACATATAACTAATATAAAAGAAATAAATTCAAAGACAAACAATTAAAGACAAGCATTATGGAAATAAGACAGTAGATTACTTTAGTGTTCAAACCTAAAGCATCTCAGCCCAAAAATTTAAACAAAGTAACAAACCTGCAAAGAAATAAAAATAACCCCAGGAAAAATTTAGTCTGTGGACATAACATAAAGTTTAGACTAGACAACATTCACTATCAAGTATCAACAGTATCACAATTATCGGAAATATACATATGGTCATTGTGGTCTTTGAGAAAACAAAAAATTCTCATAAGGTTACCATTTTGTCTTTAAGATTACTGTCACTGAAACAATGTGGGCATCATACTACCCTATACTATATGTACTTTGAAATAAAATAGCCGAAGAAGCGGGATAACAGATAACAATCAATTAGTATACAAGAACCACAAAATATTTGTGGAATATATAAGGCTATAAGGATACTGGAAAACATAAGGGCCTGTTTCAATTGACATCCTGGATGGTTCATTCTGTCTCCTTGAGAGATTCTTAAACAAAGCCTTAACTTGCTGTTTGTAAAACTCAGCGTCTTTAAGATCACGGCCATCATCCAGTCCTTCCACTAGAGGAAGACCATCAGTAATACGGGCAATCATAGTCAATTTCACCATCCTTTTTTAGTTTGCGATGTCCCTATGTCAATTTAAATCTTTGCAATCAAACCAAAATTCACTGCAATAACAGTCCAAATCAGTGGCAAAACAAAGTTAGTCAAAACCAGGACCTTGAGAAATATTAAAAGCACATTACAAATTAACATTTCTTATGCTTTTTCCAACAACCAAGTAAAGATACCAATACAAGCATTATGGAAATAATCCTTTAAGTATAAGGAACCTCTATGTCCACAAGAGTGTTAGCAATTATCTCAATCATGGTAGTAAATTTTTAGTCCAGATAAATCAGTTACTATCGGCAATCAAATAAGGCCATAAAATATATATTTTTTTTTATAGAAAAAATAAGGCGAGATTTAAATAATCTATTATTCAAAAGTCAATTTTTGAAATCAGAACTTCAATTATTATGTAAAAAATGAAGTAGCTAAGTAGCTTCTTCCATTTCTAAAAGTCCAGAACAAGAAAAGGCATCCGAACCTCTATGGACTAAAAAGAAAGTATAATTTATCATATGGAAGGGACACCCAATTTTTGTTTCCAGCAAATCCATAAATATTTCATTCTTGACATTTAGACATTTTCTGTTTTAAAACAACCCTAGTGTTTGGCAACTAATTACTATCTAAATCCACTAATAAAACAAGACAAAATTCACACCACAAACCATGCAGTTATGAATAGTATATATGACTAACGTCGCCAGTATCTGGTTATGGCATCACATTTTACTTACTTGATGTAAAAGATCTGACAAATTGTGAGTATATCGAGGATACGGAAGAAAAGTGGAAAGCAACGCTTTAACGAGGTTGTGAAACTAAGTACGAAACTCCGTTAGTCAGATCTTACGCGTTTAAATCATCAAATTTAACGATAGGCACTACGTTAAGAAAGGATTGAATTTTTCGGATATTAGGCTTCTAATGCATGCCCGAATTCTCATCCCAGTTCTCAATATCTTGTAGACAATAATTTTTTTTAAAAAAAAAACACCCAATTCCATCACGTTCACGCGTTCCCCTAAACAATTAGGCAAACGGATTGCAGAATTACAGGAAAACGAAAGCAGAGAAGGAAATGGCATCATCATAGGCTGGGAGATGAGTGATAGGAAGAGACTAACCTGAAGAAATAAGAATGATGGCGGCCGGAGCTGCCGCAGCTATCGCCGGCGTAGGAGTCGCCGCAACTGGTGCAGCCGGAGCCGATCGAATGAATTGACAAACAAGGAAGTGAGAGAGAGAGAGAGAGAGAGAGAGAGAGGTAGGAAAGGAGTCAAGGGAAGATCCTGGGTTGATTGAAAATGGTGAAAGAAATTGCGAAACTGCCACGGGATATTGAAGAAAGCAACACCAAGCAAGATCATAATAACGCTTTCATGTTTCATCAATTTCGAGGAAAGTATAATTTTGTTCCTCAAAAAAATTTTTTCTCACATTTTAATTATTAATAGATTGTGGTTATACAAATTAATCCTTAAGAAAAGTTAAATGTTAAATATATTAGTTCTTTCGTCAATTTTTTGTAGATAGTTAACAACAATAATGATATAGTCGGTTAATTGCATTAGTTCTTTTACCAATTTTTTGTAGACGCTCATCACGGTTATTATTATCTGTCTACAAAAAAAGTAAGAGAAGAGATTAATATGTCTATCGTTTATATCTTTTAAAAATTAGTTTACAAGTATCAATGAATCTTTAAAAACAAAAATGCCAATCTACTCTTCAATTTTTCATTTGGGAAGCAAAAATTAAATCTATTTCTATGGCTTAGGTTAAGTAATTTTATGTGTATTAATTTTTACACTAGTATCTTATATTTGTTTTTTTTAAAAAAAAAAACCATTTGTAATAGTATATTAGAATATATATATATATATATATATATATATATATATATATATATATATATATATATATATATATATATGATTTTAAGACCAAAAATAAAAGGAAAAAATTTAGGTCCATTTCCTTATATGTTCATTTCATCCAATTCCACCAATCATATATTGTATTTACACTCTCTTTCTTCTATGATTAGTTATATAAAAGGTGGTCTTCTATATTCTCTTTCTACTGCGATTGGTCATTTAAACACTTTTTGTCACGTGTCATAATTATATTGGGGAATTAGATGAAATTAACCTAAATTTTTTCCAAAATAACAATGTTCAGAACTACATAGCTTTTACGAGGAAGTATGCTAATTGAAATCTATTTACCGTAAAAGTACAGTAAATACTAAATACCCTTTAAAAGATATACTATTTTATTTTTTTTTACTTTCCAAATTTGTATTTATAGTCTTTTTAAAGACTAAATATAGTAAATGTATTTAGATAATAAAATTACTAACCATTGATAAGTTTAAAACTTACAGAAATTGATAAATTCAAATATCATGTAGTTGGAGAGTGTATCAAAGATCAAATTGTTAATATAGCCTAAAACTATTTATATATGAATGTTAACTCAATAGTTTAAGCTATTGAGTTGAAGTAGGCTTCAACATGGTATTAATATAAATATATATATATATATATATATATATATATCTTGTAACAACTAAATATACAATAAAATATCATTACAATAAAATGTTTTATATGATTTTTCCAATCAATCGTCTATTACATAATTCCTAAGAATATCCCCTTTAATTTTCTTAACTAAAAATTAATTTTTTTTCTTTTGGCCAGAAAATTAAATTTTCGCTATAATGTATTATGAAAAATGTAGTTTTTGTGTTTTCTTATGATTATGATACAATCGGATACTGCAAGACCCATTAGACCATTACTAGAACAACCGTCCCAACAAATGACGCTTCATTCCTATTGAGTTGTCCCTCCAAAATTGAATTTGGGACTATAATTAAGAGAACACAAATCTCTTATCATCTGTGTATCAACGCGATAAATATGGTTAAATTATAATGTTTTCTTATTCTTCTACAATATCCCATATCACTTTGAGAGTTAGCTGATCACACTTGCAAATAATATATATAATTATATATTAGCAATGCTTGGTTGTTCAAGCACATTAAATAATTCAATAATTTAGAGCTGTTAAACATCATTAATTCCTTCCTTCCTAGAAGAACAGAATCAAGCTCGGTTCTCCAAAGCTGAAGCAGCAGAATCAACATGCAGAAGCAAGCAAGAATAAACTTTCTGCTTCAATCTATCAATAATCTCTTCACTCATCTCTGAAGAAGAACAAGTGCTTCTATTTAAACTGCTTCTCACTTTCTCCAGCCATTCATTTGCATGCTTAAGGTGTGACAATGTGAGAGCAATATGGTTAGCTTCTTCCACAATATTATTATTATGTCTTCCTCCAATTATTTCCCTACTCTCCTTCCCTTTCTTGATCTCATGCTGGGAGGAACCCATGGAAAACCCAGTATCCAATGTTTTTTCCAAGTACATCAAAAACCATGATCTTGTTTCACTTAAGAGAATTTCCTTTAGCTCTTTTGTGTCCTTTAGGCCGTCCCCTTTCGCCCATTCGAGCTTATCCGCCTCGTGTAATTCGGATGCTGCCAGTTTTGGAGACTTTGATGATGTGGTTTTGTTACCAGACATGATGAATCCTGTCTTTTTACCATGTTTTGCTGGTTGTTCTGATGGAGAAGATGAAGAGTTTTTATATTTTGATGGAGAAGTCGTAGAAGAAGGGTTTGATTGGTCCATGAGATGTTGAAGAGAAAAGAACTTGTTCATAGTGAGGTGAGGACTTTCTGATGCTGCAGAAGAGCAGAGATTGGCGAACATACTGAAAATAGAAGAAGGATATAGAAAAATATCTGAAGCTAAAAATAGGGGCAAAAATGAATAGGAAATGTTCTTTTTTGTCTAATTCAGAATTTAGAAAAAAGAAAAGATTTTAAATAATACCTTAGGCACTTGACAAGGGTTGCTGCTGCTGATGCTTCTTTTTGAGCTTCTACTGCAACCAGAGAGGCCAAATGTTTCCTTCTAAGCATTCCCTTGTAGAATCACAATAAAGTGAGGAAGGGGGGAAAGATAAGTTTATATGAATGCTAAGCAAAGAATCATGTGTATACAATAAAAAGGTTGGTTCAGTGTACAGTTATACGCAACTTTATTCCTACAAGTAAAGAGATTATTTTCAAAATTTTAAGCCGTGGCCTTTAGGTCATATGGCAATTGAAAAAATTTTAACATGACCGTGTATTAAGTATTTTTTTGAAGAATTTAACAGCGAATCCCACCTAGAATAAATTAATTGAAAAAGAAAAGGCAAAAATACCTTTGATGCCCCTAAACTTTAGGGTCTTTGTCAATTATTCCCCTAAACTTTGTTTGCTATCAATTGTACCCGTAAACTTTCAATTGGCAAGCAATTTTGCAATTCACCCAAATTTTGTGTAAATAATTAAAGACAAGTGCAAATGTGACTCTCTTCGTGGCCTCTAATGTTGATTGTGATATAAAATCATATATACACTCTCTGGTCAATTTAGCCATGATTATCACTCTATCGCTACAAAATAAATGGTGTTATCGTGGCTAAATTAACAAAAAAATTGTAGCTAAATATATGATTTGACATTATAATCAGCATTGGAGGCCACAAGGACAATCACGTTTTCATTTGATGTTAATTATATATTCGAAATTTGGGTGAAGAGAAAAATTAGTTGCAATTTAAAAGTTTAAGGGCACAATTAACAACAAACAAAATTTGAGAGTATAATTGATAGACACTAAAATTTAGGCACATCAAAGGTACTTTTCCAAAGGAAAAAGAGAAATGACTAGAAAAAATAAGGGAGATTAGCATAATGCAATGATGTACCTTTCCAGGCTTCAAAAGGTTGGCAGGCAAGGAGGACCATGGAATTACCTCTGTATAGTAACTACTTTTATCTTTACTGTTGGACAAATATTTATAGTTCAGATTTTCAGGTTTAGTAGAACTGCGTTTGATAGTAGAATTTCTCTTAGAAGGTGCTACTACATTAATCTCTGGGATGCTAGGTTGAGCTACCTCTTGCTTTAGTGAAGGTGCTTCAAGCCTATTATGAGTTGGAGTCACTGGGAGTACCTGTGATGCTAAAATCAATCATTTTCAGTGAAAAAGGATCTCAATCTCAAATGCTTATTTCCAAAGAAGACCAAGTTTAAAACCATAGATTATTATGGCTTCAAAGTTTAAAACTTTTCCCTTAACTATCGCCTCCTGTGTTCGATCCTAGAGGGATGGGAAATGGATTGTTATAGGGTTGCCCCGACAATGGACCATGCAGTACCCGAATGATTAGTTAGACAAGCTTAAAACTTCAAATCCAAAGCGAAATATATACCTGATCTACTTTAACCTCTTGCTTTCCTTTCGCCAATCCGGTCCTCTTACCGGCTCCACCACCATTCTCCAAATCGTTTCCTCTGCTTCCTCCATTAGTATCTGCCCCATTAGCCCTTGAATTTGATGTTAAAACTCCCTTCATGTACCTAGATGCAACAACAGCTTTTTCCTCTTTAATAACAATCTTCTGCCTTGGACTAGGATTCTCTTTGGCTTCAGCTAAATCAGCAAATTTTGAAGCACCATTAGCTCCTTCACCTTCACATTGAACTGGACTCTCAGATTGCTCCAACATTTGCATCAAATCCTTAGGGTTACCCTCAAAAGGGTGCCTTCCAGGGACAGGCCTGATCCCTACAAGAATAGGGACAGGTGTCCCAGCCTCCATCTTGTCCACATAGAAGAATTGTCCAAGCTGTAACTTGTTGTTCAAGATAAATTCATTGTCTTCTTTAGAGAGTGAGACATAGGTTGAGTGAGAAGAGTCTGACACTTTTATGAAGAATCCTTGGTTAGGCCATAGCTCGGACCCTGTCAGCGCGGGCACGATGCTGATCACCTGAAGAAGGACCGATCGGTACTCCCCTCGAACTTTTACATTCGAGTTCATGCTCTGAAGAAGCTTGAGTAACACTCCAGGTGTGAGAGATGCCATTCTTCTTCTTCTTCTAGTTTAGGGTATTACCAAAGTCACAAAATTGCATTTCAATCTTTATACATATATATTGCACACTTCAAATTGGAAAACCTAATCAAATTTTGGTTTTCCTATTATTTTTCTTTCTGTTACAAAAACTATAGGACATACATATATTGTTCCAGCTCTAAGACAAATCCCAGCTTGATGGACACAGAATTGTTCGAATTTTCCTAAGATTTAGCTAATTGGCATTCAATTTTCAGAACATGAAAATTAGACAGAGATTCCTCTGTACAGAACAAAAACTAATTTCTACACAGAAATGGAAGAATCTAGAGATGATTAAAAAAAAAGAAACAAAAAAAGAAAGAGTTACCTGAGAAGCGGACCAAAAAGAGAGGAAAAAGAAGAGGTGGTTGTGTTGTGTGAAGAAGGATGTAATAGATGATTCTAAAGAGAAATGGCTTAAGCTTAACAACTTTTTCCTAATTCAAAAGCTTTGCATGTTAGGCACGTAACCATCAAAATCTCTTGGCTTCAAAGCCAAGGGACAATAATAATGCTTGCGTGTGAGAGAGACACAATATGACAAATCATAATCCTTTAATTTATCACAAAAAAAATTATGTTTATGCCTAACCTCGTTAGCAATTTAATGATTATTATTGTTGTTGTTAGTGTGGTCTCTATTGTATTAAATGTGGGTGTTGTTTAAATTGGTCAGATTTCGTTATTAGTTAGAGGCAAGGTAGCTATTAGAAAAGGTAAGGGCACTATTATTACATACATATCTTTTTTAACTTCCATTATCTCTATGATAAATACAGATCTCCTAAAGTCTAAAATAGTTAAAATGAATGAATTGTACAATTTAGATTGTTAGATAAGAGTATTGCAGTGCAAACATAAATCTCAATTTTCATCTGACAGGTTGTATAGTGTACTTTATGCACTTACACTTCAACAAATCCAAATTCACACATATGTTTTGTAGTTAAATAAATAATTTAACACCACTGTTAGTATTAAAATTTTAGAGCCAAAATTAAACGGATAAATTTCCATCATCAAATTCAAAGATCGAAACCAACAATTTGACCTATTTAGATCCTCCCACCAAGAAAATTTGCTTTGTCCTAACTTTTGTCTTTTCTTATACATGTGGAGGAGATGTGGATATATTTGACTTTCATCATTCAAGATCGGCAATTGGCAAGAAAAATTATTAGAATCTCACCTTTCAGAATCTCTGTAATTTACTCTCTTAAATTTTTTTCTTCTCGCCAAAAGATTTTAAGAGCACATTTCCCATATTGTTTTAATACTTTTAAAATTTTACTCCAAGAGTTCTTTCAAGAAAAATGATCAATTAACATAAAAAGAAGTGGGCTTTAACCCGAAGGGTGTAGTTAAGTGAAAGGAAATCATCTATTCTTAACCAAATACTAGAGTTTAACTTTGGATATGAAATAATTTTAAATTCTCGAATCAACTGTCTCATCTTTTGAAGTAGCTGCAAGTCAACAAATAGATTAATTAAGACAATTGATACTCGACCAAAAAAGAAGTGGGCATTATCTATGACTATATGTATAGCTATACTCAAATACACTAAATATATTAAAGCATTATGATTAAGACTAGTACAGGATCAAGAAAAGGCATTGGCTTGGGTGTGAGCACGAACAAGATTAGCATATAAAGCATTAAAGTGGGAAGAAGCCATGAGAGTGTGATGAGTTCCATATTCCACCACTTTTCCATCTTTTATAACTGCGATCCTATTAGCCTCTGTGATTGAGGATAGACGATGAGTTACTACTATGGTCGTTGCTTCTCTTGTGACATTTGAAAGTGCTTTTTGGACATTCTTCTCTGATTCCAAGTCCAAAGCACTGCTTGCTTCATCAAGTAGAATCACTCTTGATTTCTTCACTATGGCTCTTGCTATTGCTATTCTTTGCTTTTGTCCACCTGATAGCTGGACCCCACCTTCACCCACCTAGTGCAACAATAGAGCAAAGTGGAAACTAATCAAATTCTTTAATGGAATTGTCTTGCTTCAAAATCATAGGCTATAATGACATATTCAATAAGATCAAATATGGAACTAATGGCTTGTTTGGGCAAGGTTTTTCTTAGGGTTCAGAAGTGCTTTTTTTAAAAGCACTTTTTTTAATATTTTGAGGTGTTTATGGGTTCTTAATTTTGAAGCAAAAATTAGAAATTGAAACTTCTTATAATAAAAAACAGAAATTAAAATTTTACTATTTTAAGGAACTTTAATATATTTTTCAATGTATCCTTATTTACTTTTCCAAAACCTTATCATTAATCTATTTAAATAACATTAGTAGATATTTAATTGATAAAAATGATAATCATAAATAACAATTTTTCATCAATTAAAATTAACAATTTACTTAACTAACATTCTATAAAATTAATAAATTAAAATTTTATATTTATTTCTTTAATAAAAATTAACAATAACAAATATTTATACCCATTTATACATTTAATAATATGAATAATACCATAAATTTATACGATTATACCTATCATTTTTTGTAATTATATAGTCAAAAACATATTTTTTTTATAAATTTCCAAAATACAAATTGTTTTTATGAAAGTACTTTTCAACTAAATTTTTCAAAATTAAACTACTTTTCTCATACAACATTTTTATAAATTTCATTTAAGAATAAAATCATTTAAAAATAAAAAAAAAGTTAGAAACATGCCCAAAAATCAAGAGTGACAATAAGACCATACCTGAGTTTCATAACCTTGAGGAAGGCCACTTATGAACTTATGAATGTAAGCTCCCTTAGCAGCCATTTCAATTTCAGCCCATGAAGCATTTGGATCCCCAAAGGCAATATTCTCCCTTATACTCCCTGCAAAAAGTGCAGGTTCTTGACTCACCAAACTTATTTGCTTCCTCAACCACTTCACATTAACCTCTCTCAAATCCAACCCACCCACCATCACTTTTCCTTTATTTGGATCATAAAACCTCTGTATCATCCATATCACTGTTGATTTTCCTGACCCACTTGCCCCCACTAAAGCCACTGTGCTTCCTCCTTTCACTTTCAAACAAAAATCTTTCAGCACAGTCACCTCTGGCCTAGATGGGTAAGAAAATGTCACCATCTTGAACTCTATCTCCAATGGCTTTGAATTTGATCTTTCCATCTTCTTCCTGCCCTTTTTTGTTTCATCACTGCATATCAATGGCCTACGGTTTATGATATCTAGAACTGCAGGAATTGCTGTGGCTGCCATGGAAGTATCTGGTGCTAAACCTGCTAGTTGCCCCACAGAAAATGAGCTCAAAACCAGAATGAGAAAGATCTTGTACACATCTCCAAACTCTGTTTTGTTCTGTTTCACAAGGTAGGCACCAAACCAAAGAGTTAAGGTGTATGCTCCATACATGGCTCCTTGAGAAAACCCGAGTGTTAGACCTAGAATTTGTGACCTTTTCACTGATTTTCTCCTGGGCTCTGATAAGGCTAGATCAAAGGACTTCACTATTTGTTCTTGGGCAGAAAATGTAGTGACTGTCCTTATGTTAGAAACTGCACCAGAAGCAATATTACTAGCTCTAGCATAAGAATTATTATCAACTCTTGGCCCTATGTTTATGATCAAGCTTAAGTAGCTTGCACCAAGAGTGAAAGGGGTTAAAGCAGCAGCCAAAAGAGTTAGTCTCCATTCAAGGAAAAACGACACACCAAGCCCTACAGCAGCTGAACTCAACCCCATAAGAAGTACTGAAAATCTATCACCAAGCACTGAACGAAAGCTAACACAGTCAATTGATAGTCTTGACACTAAAACTCCATTGGAATTCTCTTCAAAATCAAACCATCCTGGTTCTTGTTTTAGTATGGCCCGAAACAAAAGGTCTCTAACCCTTAATGTGAGTTTTGTTCCAGCCCAACCACACAGACCTTGCTGTCCTGTCATGGAGATTATGCATCCAAATCCAACCCCAACAAGTGCTAAACAAAGGTGGTTGATGTCTCTTCTCATCTTTGAAGTGTCTTCTTGGAAGTATACTTCAAGGGCCATGCCTAAAATAAATGGAAAAATGGACAAGAAAGCACCTGCATGCATACCCATAAGGAATCCAAACAATAGCTTCACAAGCTCAGGCTTTTGCAGATTCCATATCTCAGAAAGCCTGAAACTTCTTCGTGGCTTCTTCTGGTGCTCATTATTATCTTCAACATCTGCTAGTTTTTCCTCTTGCATGGACTTGGAGTGAGTGCTAGAGATATAAGGAAAAGATTTGTCAGAGATGGAAAAATCATTAGCATTTTGTGTGACATTCTCTCTAGGCATAGTTTTTGAAATGGGTTCAGAAGCAAGCTTGAAGAGGTTATTGTAGGTGCCAGCTTTTCCCATAAGCTGGCTATGGTTGCCAATCTCAGTGACATGACCATGGTCAAGAACTACAATGGTGTGAGCAGTGCTTACTGTGGCTATCCTGTGAGCAATGACAATGGTGGTTCGGCCAGAAGAAATCTTGTCAATGGCTAGTTGGACTATAAACTCTGACTCAGAATCAAGAGCACTGGTAGGTTCGTCTAAAAGGAGTATTTTAGGATCTTTGATCATGGCTCGAGCTAATGCAATTCGCTGCTTTTGACCTCCTGAGAGTTGGATTCCCCTGTCTCCAACCTGCCAAAAATGTAGCATTTTCTAGATAAGAGTCAGACCATATATAAATATGTCAAATTTCATTTAGTATAGAACATTCTGAAAAAAAAAAATGAAAAGATGTTAAACTATATTTTTCGAGTAAATTACTGTCTTGGTCCCTAAAAGATATCACTTGTCTCAATTTAGTCCTTGAAAGATTTCACCTATCTCAATTTAGTCTTTAAACTTTAAACTCTAATTCCTAAATTCTAAACTTTAAACCCTAAATGTAAGGACGAAATTGTGATGCAAAATATCTTGCAGAGACTAAATTTGATATTTTCATGATTTAGGGACTAAATTGAGACAAATAAAATCTTTCAGGGCCCAAAACAGTAATTTATTCAAAATAGTTATGTAGCCAGGTAGTAGGCTTTTTCTATATTTATGGCTATTTACTGTACCTGAGTGTCATAGCCTAGAGGTAGGCTAGAAATGAAGGTATGAGCATTAGCAGCAATGCAAGCATCAATTGCCTCTTTCTTGGTGGCATTCTCCTTCCCCATCATCACATTTTCTAGTATGGTTGTGGCAAATAGAATTGGCTCCTGACCTACCATTCCTATCTGATCTCTTAGCCATTTCACTTGAAGGCTTCTCAAATCATGACCATCCAAGGTTATTAGCCCTATAATAAACACATTTCAAACAAAACTAAGTGTTGGACTTGGAAGGAGTAATGGGGATTTTCTAAAAATATTGTTATATTTTGGTATGTCCTTACCTTGAATGGGATCATAAAACCTCTCTATGAGAGCAAAAATAGTAGACTTGCCTCCTCCACTAGCACCAACCAAGGCTAGGGTTCTTGCAGATGGAATGACCAAGTTAAATGAATGAAGAATGAGAGCATGAGGACGAGATGGGTATGCAAAGCTAACATCCTTGAATTCAATCCTTCCACGAACCTCCCAAAGCTTCTTTCCTTCAGTGCTGTAGGGGTCAATCTCAGGAACTCTGTCTATAATTTCAAATACTCTGCTTGCTGCAACAGTACCTTGTGCAAATTGTGCAAAATATGAAAGTGCCAATGCCAACCCTCTGCCAATATAGGAAATTGATATTTTTAATGTTTTATACCTTATAGAATTAGAGCACAATGAGACATAAAAAAAAATTTTGGTTAAATTAATCCATTGGTCCCTATAATTTATTCCAATTTTCAATCATGTCCCCTATAGTTTCTATATGAGTGGAACGTTGATTGTGTAAGTGGCGTTGGATTGGATCCATTTAAGTAAGGATTTATTACAAATGATATATAAGTATAGGGACCCAATTACAAAAATTAAAACTATAGCAACTCGATTGAATTTTGGAATAAACTATAGGGATTAATGGATTAATTTAACCTTGTTGTTTTTCTATGTGTATATTGTATTGTCGAGTATTAAATATAGGGTTATCTCTCATCAGAGATTCGAATCATAATTCGTCGTGATGAGTTCTTTTTAAGTATAGTGACGAGCTAACTTAACTTCGTCATGTCAACATTTAGCGAACTACGTCACCTGAAACGTTAATGACTAACGGCTCAAGGACTAATAAGATGACTGTCAGGGACCAAAAAATATATTATGATCTTCCAAGACTAAGTCGTAATGTTGGATATCTTTTAGGAACCAAAAAACTAAATTTACTCTGAGTATAGTGTAGTATGTGAGGGAGAGGGAAAGAGGTAATACCTTCCTCCAACCATAACACCAAAGAAGCAAGCAATGGCTGCACCTCCATCAATCTCATTTCTGGCAATTAAAATAGAGCCATACCAGAAAGCCAAGGCCCATGTTGAATAAGTTACTAGATATATAACTCCCATGCCTCCACCCTTTGCAAACCCCATTTTTACTCCAAATGCCACTGATTTTTGCAGTAGTCCACTGTATTTTGAAGCCAATTGGCCTTCTGCAACAAAAGAAAACACTGTCCTAATTGAACTGATGGCCTGCTCTGCTACACTCCCAGCTTTCCTATATGAAGCCTTCATTTTTTTTTCAAAAATAGAAAAACAGAATGAACAAAAATTACACTTCAAATATAATAATTAGGGGAAGGAATGAAAAATGATACTTAAGTTTATCCTCTTACTTACTTCCTCTTTTGCTGTTAGACCTCCATAGACAGCTTTGTAAGCTATGCCACAGAACATAGTCAATGGGGTGACTGAGAATACCACCAGAGATACTTTCCATGACCTTAGAAACCCAACTGTATACCCACAAATGAATGTAAATACATGATGAATGAAGTGAGCCATCTGCAAAAATTGGGCAAGGGAAATATAAGCTATAAGCTTAGGCTATATGTTACAACCTACTTAATTTGTGGCAAGAAGAATACTTAGTACTTAATTTGAAGCATTACTTCAGTGTATTGTAAATTTGTAACTAATTAACTTTGATTGACAATTACTGAAAAAAAGTTTAGTACTACAAGACTATTGAAAATTCAGTAATTCATCTATTTGTTACTTGTTATTTGTTAATATTAAATAAAAATTTGACCCCTAATTCATTTAAGGTGGGTCTCTATTAATATTGACAAATAACAAGTAATGAATGAAAGGAGCGTAGTACAGACTTTTATCCGATAATTAGGTAGACTATATGTAGTTAAATACTAAGCCATCATATTATTTAACCTCTACCTCATAAATAAGTTAAATGTCCATTTATTGATTCAATAATTAGGTTTAAGTCTGTTCAATATTGGATTGTATATGTACGAGAGTAGATCGTCTAAAGTAATTCTCTACATTTTTTGGTGGAGTTATGAGAGAGATAGAGAGAAGAGAAATTGGGAGAGAAAAAAATCAAAAAAGAAATTATTTTCCTTATCTCTATCTCTCTCATAACTCCACCAATAAATGTAGAGAATTACTTTAGAAGATCCTATGTCGTATATGTACAGTATTCAAACACTATTATGTTACAGCCTAAATATCGCCTACTTAATTGTCAAGCAAAGTTAATATGCAAGACAGTGAAGTAATGTTCCAAATTAAGTACTTAATATTCTTCTTGTCACAAATTTTGGGCAGGGCAAGGCAATCAAAAAGTAAAAATAAGAGTAAATTATCATTTTGATCCCTTAAAGATGTAATTTGTCTCAATTTAGTCCCTGGGAACAGGAAAATTCCCATGAACTAAATTGAGACACATTGCGTCTTTCAAAAACTAGATTGAGATTGACTGCGTCTTTATGGGACCAAAATGATGATTTACTCTAAGAACAAAAGCCTTAAATAATACATAAAAGATTTTGTTAATATTATTTAAACCTTCTCGCCCATGACTTCTTGAATTTGTGCAACATCACTTGCAATTCCATGCATAATGTCAGCAGTGGTGGTGTCTGTATCAAAGAAGGCAATGTCCTGTCTAAGGACTGCTCTTAAATACTCACTTCTTATTCTCTGAGCAGATCTCTCTCCCACCAGCCTCCAACATGTGATCTCTGCCAATTTAGTGATCAATGAATTTACTAATTATTTGGTACCTTTAATTAGGAATATAAATAATAATTTGTGTCTTAATTTCTTTACCCAAGTATGCTCCTACCAGCACCACTGCAGCAAACCCCATCATAAATATGCATATCTGAGAAATTATAATTGGAAGAGAAAAATAATGAAAATTAATAGAAGAAATAATTATGAATGGTGCTATATGGGCCACACACTGACACACACACCCCAAAAAAGAAAACATATTTTAGTATTCTTTCCATTTTTAAGGATGTTTGGCCAAAACATACAACTGCCTTTTTATATTTATTTATAAAAAGTATATAATTGATCAACAAGAAATTATATTCTAACAAAATTTTTAGTTTTATCTACTTATACTTTGATGTAATATTTTATTTCTTTATTTAAACTGAATCTATTGTATAAATTGAAACTAAATAAGAATTATAAACCCAAAGTAAACTATAATTAATAAAAAAATTTATTTATCCATTCAGACAATGTTAATTGTAACATTATTTTTATAATTATTTAATGAAATTTAAAAGTAATCAAAAATATTTTTAAAATAAGCAAAAAATGAAAGTAAAGCCATAGACATACATAAAATTATCTCTTCTATTTCTTTTATTCTAGCTAAGTTGACAAAGAGAAATTCCAAACATTTTGATATGATAGAAGGGAAAATAAATTATTTTGGATCCTAAAGTAAGAGAGAGGTGTTATTCTACCTTATAAGAAAAATATAACATCAAATAAAAAAAGAGAAAGGTTCTTTGTCTTTGAGAATATATTATTCTCTGAAGTACTTCAACGGATCGTGCGTAATCTACACCGCACATTTCAACCATAAATAACAATATGTTAAAATTGACAGTTGAAATTGCGCACGATCCACTAAAGTACTTCAACAAGTCTCCTCTCCTTATCTCCTTTTTTATTTTTATCTCTTTTCTACTTGAGATAATTACTATTTTAGAGGATTGGAATACAAAAGAAACACATGATTAGAAAATTACCTGTTGTATGTCATTGAGCATTTGTGTTTTGTCTCCACTTGATTCTCTAGCAATCTTATTGACCAAATTACCAAAAAAATATGAATACCAAGGAAGTGATCCTCCATTTATGAGAGCCCCTAAACAACCCACAATCACAAGCACCCAATCCCACTTTGTTGAGTACCTAAACATACTCATCACTCCAATTGATCTTCCATCACCCTCATCATCTTCCACATCTCCCTCTCTACTATCTTCACCATATCTTGAAACCCTCTCATTCTCATAATCACTAATACACCTATCATCATCATCAAATTGACTACTATACAATAATTCATCAGGATTATGATCAAATACACCATTATATTTCATCATCATACTCCCTTCATCTTCCTGAACATTCAATGGACTAATAATAGTCTTACTCTTACCAGCTTCATCTCCACTATTCCCTTCTTTGATTGCCCCAAATTTCGAGAACCCATTACGAGATTCACCAGCAACGTAGCTCTGGAGCTCGATTCTCCCTCCCGGGGCGTACCCTGAGTGTTCATAATACGAATCCGCGAGGCCTCTGGACTCACCACATGTTCGAGAAAGGTAATACCCATTAGCTGTTCGACGAAATGCGTGAGAGGGACCCGATGGAGATGACCCAGAAGACCAAGGGCTAAGAACAGAGCCTAGGGTTGTGCTATGGTTGAGCCACTCATTGGGCTCAAATTGCCATGAAATCTGTGATTTCCAAGAATGGTCGTAGTCTGAAGCGAAAGGTGTAGTAGGGGGAGTAGGGACTCTGTTTTGGCGGGTGTTTCTGGAAGCTGTGGTGAAGGAGACAGAGGCATTGCGAGAGGTTGCAGGAGAAGGGTAATGGCGTGGTGAGGAGGAGGAGGAGAAGAAGGAGTCAGTATTGTGGAAGGAAGAATCATACATGGCTAGGCACTAGTACTGTACATATACATCAGAATAATGAAAGAAGAATGTTCAAATTTGAGAGCGGAATTCCAAGGACATTGATCCTATGATATATGTGTCACACAAGAATGCATGAGACTAATATATTATAGGACATTGATTTGATCCTATAATATATGTTTTTGTAGCATAATTAGATACATGCATGAGACTAAGAGAAAGAGTCTTTGAGGTTTATAATAATTCCTTTGAGACAGGAGTAAGCTGACAATTTGATGATTCAGTTTTATTAGGTACTTACAAATGCCATTAATAGGAATAGATGTCCATTATCATGAGAATATTAAATTTTCAATATATATATTCTTTTATTTATTTAATTTTTTAATGTTTTTCAATTTTAAAAAAGAAGAAGAGAAGAGTCACTTAATAGTTAATACTCCACTTCTCTATCTCTATCTATCTCAATCTCATAATAAGTTACATAGAAACTACAAACTTCTCAATCTAATAACATAGTTTAATATTGTTAAAAAATATTTTATTAATAATAAAAATGATGATCAATTAATGTAGAGCTAAAATAATTTATGTCAATATTTAAATTTGTTTGCTTACGAGTAAATGAGTATGAAGAAGTAGGCAGCCAACAATTGTGCATGGACGGCATGGCAATGCCATGCAAGATATTGTGGCCGGCAAGGGCAGACATGTAATTTTGGTGAGAGTTTTATTTAATAATTTTGTTAACAAGTAGAAATAAAATACGGGATAAGAATTTACGTGATTGGTTGATGAAGTTCTTTTTTAATTAAAAATTATGTTTTTGTTAACTTGTTACATATTAAGATAATTAAATACTTTATTAACCAACCATACGTAAAACCTTAAGAAGGATCATAAATAACTTGTTAGTAAAATTCTTTATTCAATGTCAATGGCCTTTTTGGTAAATTCAGTCATTATTGGCCAGAAAAATTTAGATAAAGGGATGGTGTCTCAATCTAGGAACATGGCATACATTTGAGCTCAAAGAATATTTATAAAAGTACTTACAAATAATTAATAAAATAAGATATCATTTAGAATTGAATTCAAGTTATAAATTAAAATTCACATGGACGGAAGATGATTACATAAGTCAATTTTCATTAAAATCTCTTTTATAGAAAACTCATTTGTTAAGAGATTAAGTTTTTATGTTTTTTTTTCTTCTCTCACGAAAAATTCAAATACGAGGAGAGAAATAAAAAAAATACTCACCCTATAAAAATATTGAGGTCTATGACTCTATGTAATCTTACCCCTCATTGATTTGAAGTGACGTATGTGGGTGTTTTTTATTGCAATTCGCAAGTCAATCTTTCTCTTTGATTTTGACTCTGGCATAAATAATTAGGAACTATCCATTTGTCATGTAACCAACAAATTTTAATTTTTTTTTCTGTAAGCCGTACTGTTTATAATATTTTTTTTTTTTGGCCTGAGTACTGTTTATAATATTAAGAAAGAGAAAACTCAAAAGCAGGTTGTTAATTAAGATTGAGATCTTATGTTAGATCAAAAGAGACATAAAATAGATGTAAGATCGAATTAAAGATAGTAATTTCTTATTATTTTTATAAAATAAATAAAAATATATTTAATTATATAAATTTTTTAAAAAAAGTATAAAATTATCAAAAAATACAGTTATCATTCTTTCATAAAATAAGTCACAATATATTAAAATATTTATGCTTAAACAATTTTCACAACATAATTATTTTATTAATGTGTACAATTAGTATGATATTTAATTTTTTTCCCTTAAAAATTGTAAGATTCTAATATGAGATCCTAAGATTGTATGATATATAACATGTAAGATCATAAGATCATATATATAAAATCAAAATCCTATAACTATCCTATTAGTTTTTTATTTTATCTAAAATCGAGATCAATCTTATTAAATAAGATCGTAAAATCATAAGATCTTACTAATTAAATCAAGATCGAAAAAAATTTATGTGTTGTTGTTTACATACTTTTGGTAAGGTTAATCAATTAAAAAAAGACATGTGTCAATTTTGAGAAGAAAATTAATACATATCTTTTTTTAATTAGTTAACCTTACCAAAAACATGTAAACAACATCATATAAATTTTGTCCATCAAGATCCTAATAATTTTGCTCAAAAGTGCCTTTTTGTCTCTAGTTTAGTGTCATTTTTAATATATATAGCATATTCTAAATGTTAATTTTTTCAAAAAAATAGTCAAAATGATTTTTGTTTTATGCGGTAGTAATGCCATTGTCAAATGTTTACAAAAAAAAAAAATTAACCTTCTTTTTAAGTGTATTCAGATAATGAAATGGAAATTATGTTCTCTATATTAAGCCACATAAGATAGGAAGACGTTACTCAGTTCCATCGTATTAAAGGTGCTCTTTCTGTATGATGAATTACAATAAACCATAATGTAACTTCCGTAAACACGAAAAACAAGGATTATATAACTAGGATTACAATGCTGTTTCCTTCCGCAAAGTATAACTGTAATGAGAGGCAAAGGATTAGAAGTGAATAATACTAATAAAGTAATTATTTCTTTTCAAAGGGAAGGGGAAAATAATCTTTTGCAAGCTATTTACTCCGCAATCACACCACTCTTCTTAACTCTGACTAAGCTGATTCTAACAAGAGTTCAACTCTAATATACATCTCAAACAACTACAGCCAAATAAAAGAATGACTCTGTACTGCCAAAATCACAATGACACTGTACCAACAAATACAATAGACTCTTCATTGAATAGAGTATGCAGCATATTTCAACACCACTATCAGCAAAAGCTAACTAAATCACTAGGAAAACCTCATCAATCCAAGAAAATATACAAAACCCCATCATATATCTTTTATGTAAATCATTTAATCGTGCCTACCTCGTAGTCTCGTATCATATATGTGTCCTCTACACCCTACCATTGAAGATGTGAACCAAACCACGGCTTGTCAGGTTGACTCAGTGACATTTCATCTGGGCTTCGTTTCACTTCCCTTGCTTCGAAAGGTTGAGAGAGAAAAAAAGGATCGAGGAGCTGGACAAATTGATATTCATGTGAGAGTTGTAACAATAATGTTGTGAAAGCTACTAAAAGCTGAAGCAAATAAAAGGTTGTAATTCTTGACATGTAATGTAAGATTCCTAAATCAAAAGATAACACAGCATCTATTTTCCCTTTAGTTAAGAGATCACATTCTATTTCTATGTGGGACACAACAGAACTAAAATTTCCCTCTCAAAGTTTCATGCAAAATAGAAAACTACTAAATGAACTTTATGAAACACTTCCTTCAACAGAGCCATTGAAATACCAAAATTATTTTGTCTATTGACCAAATGGTAGGCGACAACTTTATCAGCATAAAAATGGCTAAAATGAAATGACAGAACTTAACTACAACAATGTCAGGTTATACAGGCATCACCTTTTAGTGAACTTCCTGAAATATGATCGTCCCTCAGTTTGAAATAAGCAGGAGGTGCAGGGATAGAGCTTTGCAAGGATTGAACTGCAAGAATTGAGAATCACAGTCAATTAGAGAATTTACTGGAAACTTTTCCATAGACCAAAAATGTAAAAATTTCAAGTACGCATACATGAATATGTGTACAAACAAATGCCGTATAAAACTGGAGAGAATCCTTTAGGCCTTTGTTAGCATACAGATCTTTCGGTCATAAGAAAATTGACCGCTCAATTTATGATTACCAATGGAGTAAATACTAGTTTAGATAAATATGAAACTTTGAGCGTGATAAGCATGAAGCAAACTTATTTAATCAATCATGAAGCACATTGAGAAGTTATATAACTCTTCTCCATGAAATTTGAATCCTCTTTGATACTAAATCATCAAGAAATAAACCACCAAGTGTGAAAATGAGAGACGAAGAGCAATCAGAGTTTGATTACTCCAAATATCAAATATTGAGAGAATAAAATTAAGCTTTTTCCTAGTTCATTCATATCAATATATATAAAGAAGAATCCTCTATCCATATGTGCAACCTAGGACTAAGAGCATCATTTTCCTAATAGCAGGTTAGCACAGAAAATAGGTTAGAAAAATGATAATGAAATACACAAGCAAGTCGCTCAGTAACAAGTATAGATTACCCTGATCGCTGAACAGCTCACTATCATTGAAGTTGTCATCAGAAGGATGACCATGAGAGAATCCCATCCTTGATTTTCTCAAGTCTTCCGATGACCGGTTGGCAGGATCTCGGCCATCTTCTGTATCATCATCACCTTCAGATGTAGTAGCAGAGATCCAATCAGGTACCAAACTCTCTGACCCACGATTTTTCCTCCCAAACTTTAGTAACCGTTTGAAACCTTTTGTGACATCCTTGCGTGATTGATTATGGGATGAATTAGAAACAATAAAAGGTTTTTGAGCACTTCCCCATTTTTTCCTCATTCGAGATGCATCAGTCTCACCTTGGATGAGAGAGTGAGAATTCCAAGATGCAGGGCTTCCAATTGGAGATTCCATATAAGCATCAATGTCAGAGGATTCATGTTGATAAGAAAACGGATGACGAATGCGTGAGTTCCAGGAGACAGGGCTTTCAACTGGTGAGTCCTGCACAGATCCTACATTGTTGAAAGTTGATGGCAAAGCAGTAGGCATTTCAGCTCCTGAGACAGGGTCTCCTTGAATAAGTGATCTTGTGGAATCTCCAATTTCAGACCCAGAATTACCAGCTTTCTCAGATTCCTGGCTCTTTCTTACCTTTCCATTATTAGTATAAGCAAAATCTTCCATAGCCATGGTTTCAATTCTGTCCTCTTCATCTTTAGCCATATCCACAGAATCTTCTGCCTCAAACGCCAGTTCATCATATTCTTCATTTTGTCGAGTCTCAGATGCCATTGAAGCTTGCATCCAAGCAGCTTGCTCCCCATCAAATTGCAAAGGAGCTAAAACAACACTTTCTGAGTTCAAAGGGGGCAAATCCTTAAACTCTACAGGGGTAGCAGAACTTTTCTGCAAGGACTGGGATTTCTTTGGCTTCTCTTCCTTGAACCCTTGCATCTCTTCATTGGTAGTCTTGCTTCTGGCATAGTTTCTCAGCTGAGATCGGGTGGCTGTTTTACTGACTCCAGAAGAAGGCTTCGTATTTTCTTTTCTTAACTCAGAGAAATTTGGAACAGACTGAGCAAGAGGACTGTCTCTTCGCCTGCCAGAAGTAGTGTTAGAAGCTTTGGCTGATGAACGTGAGGTTGATGATGCTGTTGTGCGAGGAGCAAATGAAGACATATTTTTGTTAGGCAAATTTTTTCTACTTTGCCTTGAAGCACCATCCACAATAGCTGATTCAGATAGATCTTCATCCTCTTCATTCTGAAGGGAAACTATTGGATGCTGTCAAAAGGAAGGAGATACAATATTAGAATCAAAACGATTGTTTGTACTT
This sequence comes from Senna tora, assembly GCA_014851425.1. NCBI lineage: Eukaryota > Viridiplantae > Streptophyta > Magnoliopsida > Fabales > Fabaceae > Senna > Senna tora. The sequence goes on along the minus strand of CM026268.1, from coordinate 505,294 downwards.
TATATATCAAAACAAACTTTGAATTCTAGATGGTTTTTCAAAAGGTATTCAAAAACCATATTAAAAGAAAAAAGACTACCTGTTCTCCGTTATTATTCCATTTGAAAGAACTAAATTTCTCAGCATGTCGATGAGGACCTGATGTCAAATTGTGTCTGTCTACAGATCCTGAAAACTTGGCCTTCATCTCAGCTCTACTCCGCTCAAGACTATCCTGCATTGCCTTCAGCCTAGCTTCCTTCTCTGCTCTATTAGAACTCCATTCATCCCTCAGTTTAGCATCTCTTTTTTGCATGTACTCTTCATAATATTTTCCTTTAGATTCATCACCAAAGTTGAGATCTGAGAAACAATGCCTCAGAGTATCACCATAATTGTGATTATTCACCATCTTAATAAGTGGCTTAGGATCAGAGTTAGCTAAATTGCTAGAAATCCTTGTAGGTTCTGGTGTTGTGTTTCTTGAAGCCAGTTGAGGAGTTGACTCTGCTGCTTCTTTACACTGCAACTTATCTACATCTGTGTCAGCAGACTCAACCTTCCGTGCAGAAACAGAATGATCCCCAGGAATCCGCAGTTTATGCTCTGCAAAAAGCTTTTCAAGCTCATCTGCCTTCAATTTCAGCTCATCATTCAACCCCTGATTTCCCTTCGACTGTCTTGTTCTCTGAACATGCTCTAAAGGTGCAATTGAGGGTAGATGGACACTCTCTTGACCCTCTAAAACTTCTTTACCAGGAAGATTCAACTTGTTATGTTCATAAGCAGTCCGATTCCCATCCCTCTTGCTATGTGACTTGCCACCAGGACGAGGTTTTTGGTAATTCATATTTGGGACATCAGAATCCTCAACCTTAATTTGATGTTTGCCAGAGAATGGACTGCCCTTTTTCGCAGCACCCTCAAGCTCCCCAGTAAAGGAACTCCAGTGGTGATGAGCAGATTTATCACCCTCAACCTGAATAGAAGAAGCTTCCTTAGGTTGTAGTCCAGTAACACCTTCAAATTGTCCTGAGAGAGATCGAGAACGATTATGAGAACCCTTGATAAGGGATTGAACAACTGTTTGATTTCTCATCCCACCCTCTTCCCTTCTAGAGAATTTAACTTCCGATGTAACACCCCCCACTGTGGAGGTAACAACTCCAGCAGGCATCTTTGGAGCAACTTGGGATTTTGCTCCAACAATCTCAGTCCTCTTGGTGGGACCCGTCAAATGTGCCTCATAAGCCACTTGATCTTTATACGAAGAAGTCCTCTCTTCATCAAAAGCAGAAGTAACTGATGTCTCCTGAGAATAATACTGATCGTTTTTTATAACCTGCTCGATTGTAGGTCTCAACTGATCATGAAAAGCTGCTTTATCCTTCCAATTGGTTGCCACATTGGAGTCAGGCTCATCCTCTTTAGCTGCAAAAACGCCACCACGGGCCTGAGGATGTGCTTGTGTTTTCAAACCAACATCACCAAACCTACGAGGACCACTCTGGATCTCAGAATTGGACTCGCCCTCAGAATTATTCAATCCCTTATGATTTTTGTCTTCAGATGAAACCGATACTACATTGGACTTGATATGTGGAATAGAAGAAACAGAAGAGGGGGTACACAAGGGGCTTTCCGTATCCTTCTTATCACCACTCACATCAATGCTCATGTCACTTGCGCCACTCCATCTTCGCAACACAGACTTTTCAGCTGCTGCTGCTGCTGCCGCCGCAGCCACTGCGGTGGGCCCAGAAGAAACATCAGAGGAGAGCCTCCGCAGCTCCACGGATTTGCCAACAATGGGCTTACCACCGCCGCCGCCGCCGCCGCTTCCCCCACCAGAACTTTCCTTCTGCTTGTTCTCGAAGAGGTTGATCCGATCCTGCACACTGAGCCGCCGCGACGGCAGAGTGGTCGGAGTCGACGAGTCACTAGGGGCCTCCTCCTCTTTCTTCTCCTTCTCCTTCTCCTTCTCCGCAACGGATCTGCCTTCGTCTTTCTCGTTTACGATGGAACTACGTCGCGAAGCGAAGGTGGCAGAGTGCAGGGGTTGTTGCCACGTGGAGGACTTTGATTGGTCGGAGGAGTGGGCTTCAGTGGTGGCCCGTTGATTGGGCCCAGATCGATCTTCGGTGGGGTCGTCAATTGACATATCTGACCCAACTGATAATCGGAGATCCTTGTTATTGTCATAGCCACCTGGCTTCCATGAGCTGATAAGGTCCGGTCTTCTCTGGTACAGTGACATAAACTTAACGCAAGCTTCACTGCGTTCCCCAAAAAGGGAGGAAAAAAAAAAAGAAGTAAAGGCCACGTCAGAGATGGAAAATAATATAATATCAACAAACTGTACGTCAAGAAAAAATATAATTATTAACAACAAAAAAAAGATAAAAGAGTTTAAGAAGAATTGTCAAACAGAAAATACCCTTCTATCTGCTATCTATAAGCATAACTTCGAAATGACGAGAGTTAACTAATACCACAAGGATGGACGTCTCAACTTACCATTAAAAAGAAAAGAAAAAAGATGTGCTACCATACATATATAATATATTAGTTTGATTCTTCCACCCTAACCAAAACATGAAAGAATGAAATGGGCTAAACCGAAACACAGTGCTTAAATTAACTGTGAAGTTTCGGTTAAGACAGATCCCAGGGCAACAACGGGTGGTTGATCATCACTCATCAATCATCAATCCTGGGTAGTCCATAAAATTCTAAATTTGAAAGTTCAGCTGTCAGCTTTTAATACAAGATCAAGAAATGAAAAGATTCTTATATAGTTTCTTACTATAAGAATTTCTGCACAAAGCGAATCATGAAAAGACACACAAGTATGTCAGATATGGCATGCTTACATGTTTCTATATTAACTCAGTTTCTATCTATAAAAATTTCTACACACAAGAGAGACATAGACAATAGAGTGTTTAGGATGCACTTGAGTGGTGAGTCTCACTTATATGGTGAACCCGAGAGTGTGTAGGTATATCTCAGTCCTCACATAACAGTTTCATATAATCTCCTCATGTAAAAGTATCCATCTCGAATATCACCACAACAATAAAAAAAATCCAAGATCAAGAACCTTGAACTGGCAGCAATCCTAAATATCTAAATGTATTGGCAAGACCAGACTAATAGCATTTACTTTACGAGAATCTCCAAATGGACTCCACCCATATTAGTACTTGTTTGGAAATAGAATGTAAGCTGACCAATTTTTTATTTCCAAATTTAGAAGGGTTTAAGGTTGGAAAAGCTTATTTTCTGTTCAATTTGCACACAATTTGTCACCTAAAGAAAAGAACAAATCAATAATCCAATCAGAACACCACAAGACATAGCTCACAGTGGGTGAGTCATATGATGTGCTAGAAAAAGTAAACCCCCTTTTCTTTGGTAAGCCAGTGAAGTGTATTGATTTTATTCCTCCTTTTACCAAATTTAAGGTGACTCTAGTTATGGGGACAGCAGAACCATTCACACAGACACAAAGGAGAAAGAGTGACACACAGAAAGGGTTTTGCATAAATTCCAGAATCCAAACTTCTTACTTCAAGCGATAAGCACCAAATCGATCTGCAAAATGTTGTAGTTCAGACACAGTATCAGGGTTAAAACCAGCAGCTGAGGCATGAACACAAGCTGTGATTAAGTCCTGCCTAACAGCAGTAAGACGTACATCAATAGCCCTCAGAAGTTCCTTCCTGAACAAGAGATAAAAATAAACAGAATTTTAAAAAAAAAATATTCAACAAGAGAAGATAAATTATGTCAATGTTAACAAAAATGATGATGGAGGCGAAATGCAATGTTAACATTTATGTCGTACTGACAATCAGTGAGTCCATTTCCATCAATTTCCTTTATCAACTTCACACTAGCTTTAGTTTACCATTTATACCCACTACTTGAAACCTAGTCAATGAATTTTCAATATTTGGATTGGAAACATCTACATCTTGTGTAAAGAATCATCCAACCACTATTCCATTTATATTACAGATCATTCTTGTCACTCACATGTAAGCATTAGTACTGTTTTGTTGAGTTATTTTAACAAAATTGTTCATCTTTTCTCTGGGTTATATTATCATAACAGTTCTCCAATAAAATCAAAATATCCATGTCCAATTATTAACTATTCCATTATCTACTTCATAATACATATAATCTCTAACACTTCATTAGGAAACACTAATTACTAAAGTTGCACGAAGCTTTCTACTTTTCCATTGCTGCAACACCCAAATTTCAATGCCCAACAAGTGTCTCAATCATAAGAGAAGTAGAGTCTACCATCTTAGATTCATAACTGCAATCTTTTTCACTCTCTATTACCAACATAGGAAGCCCAACCACCAAAAATAATAATAATAAAATTAAAAAAATGCAAGATGTAATGCACCCAGATAAAATGAACTAGGATGGAAAGGTACTTTGTTGCATCTGCTGCGGCTGTGGCTCCTGGTCCATCCCCACCTGGAGTAAATTGACCAATTTTTTATTAGTCACACTGTCACTATCAATCAACTACAAAAATGCTCAAGCAAAAGAAACTCGAAGCTCTTGAAGAGCCACAACCATAGACACTTCTCACGGATCAGGGCCATGCATGTCAACAAACTTAAGTACTTAACATATCAAACCAACAAACCTCACTTGAACCTAGTATCAATGAAATCCAACAAAGGGCACAATGCACATAGGTATATCTTACATTATGTATATTTAGCTCTAAAGTCATCGCTTTTTCTTCTCTAGAATTCTACACAATTTAAATTTTGTCATGCAGTTTCCCATTCTCAAATCTTCCTCAGTTTTATCATTCTTTTATAGAGGTCCTAGTAATCAGTTATTCAGGCATAAGATGTCATTATCGAATCTTGAAACTATCTTCACATGTTGTCGACAATTTAAATAAAGAAATTCTATTATGGAAATATAAGAATTTAATATTGAGTTTCCTTTTAGTTTCTGGCTATGATTAATTTGCTTCCTTTTCCATTTACCCAAATATCAAGCCTCCATCAAGACGATGTACAGTACAGATTCTCATCATATTAGGTTTAAGCTAAATACACCATTACAGACAAAAGGTAAGAATCCAAAACTACCCAAATACCTAAAACAAAGTGCTCAGCTTACAGATATAGCCTCGAGAAATAATTAATGACGTGATGAACTTTTCAACTTACATTTGTTGATCTTATTTCAAGAAAATTACATTTTCTAAGAAAAAATAGAAAGCAGCTGAAATTGAATACTATTGATTAAATTTAAACTTCCTATTACTATCCACAATATCTTTTAAATGCATATATGTTATGTTCCTTTTGACACCCAATTTAAGAAGGTCTAAATCATGAACCTATCAATATTTTCGGCCTAAGACTAGTTCCTTTGCAGCTTCTCTAGAAAAGATCCTGATTTACTTTTTCAGTCCCATAACCCCCTGTCACAGCGAAGTTGCAACTATTGTACATTACTAACACAGAATAATCTTAAGAGAGAGTAGCGCATACCTTGTGCATCTGTACGCTGATCTCCAGCCCCCTGAAATAAAGATTTCCCAAGATCAGCAAAAGAAAATGAGTATTTTGCTCAATTATTTGAACCAAATTTCTCTGGTTGATCACATGGCCTTTATTACCTGAGAATATATTATCCGTGCTGCCTCCAACTGGGACATCTCTGCATCAAAGGTATTGACCATTTCCAAAACCTCTGGTGTGCTAACAAACCGCACAAACCTAGAAGAACCAAATACTAATTAGTCAGAGAGAAAACTAAGAGGTTCACTAAATGGAAATTTCTTATGATGAAACGTTCTTCCTTTTTCATTGATTTGACCTTTCAAGTGTTCCTTTCGTAAACCACGCCTCCGCATTTTTATGTCTCTCAATTTCTAGCTTAATTGACTGGACTGCCAGTGCAACCTGCTCTTCTGCAACCTTTAGATGGGTCACAAATGGTTTAACTAATCCCGATGCTAGCTTCTCAGTGTTTCCATCACTTGAAATGAACAATTCACATCTACCCATTAAAAAAAGAGAAGAACAATAGTTAAAATATGGAAAGTATCAAAATCACAAAACCATTTGAGAATCCAATGAAGTTATTCACACCTTGAACGCTTTGGAGACAATTGGAATACAGCATAATCAAGAGGGGTGTCAGACTTCATTTTTCTTTACTAAAGCGAATATCAGTTCTCTAATCTATGCACATAACCAGATGCATTCTTCGCCATGCTTGTTAGTTGCTACTCATAATCAGAAAAGTTCACTCAAGAAATACCAGACTCAGAGTGCAGATTCTGTGCACAAGAGAAAGAAGTTTTCAGGAAAAAGAAAAAAAAAATTTAAACAGTTTACTAAATTGAATATCAGATGAAAAAATAGCGTATGGGCAGGTCATCTCCAAATTGGCATTTTCAATCAAGTTGAAACTCAAAAGGAAAACATTCAGGATTAGCCAGATGCCTATAAGGTTAATCCTACTTGTTTCAGTGCTTACCAGAGGAACACCATAGATCCCAATTTCCCAACCCGAAAACGAAATGTTCCTAAATTCAAGCTCTTGAAGCAATATAGAAATCCGAATTCGCCATAAAGAAATAAGATGGCATAGATCTGATTCAACAAAGACCTCACTCAAGTGTCAGACCACAATGAGCTCATATTGAATACACAATCATAAACCCAAAATTCAATACCCAACGCTAAACCCAGGAACTCGCAAGCAAAACAGAGTTTCCAAGCACACATTAGCATAAACCAATACCTCGAGAAACAATGCATGCAGTAAAATAAAAAAACCCTAATCATTTACATTCAAAACTGGGAAGTACAAATGTGGGACGATCGCGGAACTCAATGCAAAACCGAGATATGAAAGCTCAGAGATCTTAGATTGCGTAATCCGATCCTGCAATTTGGAGTTCAATAGGGCACCACCAGCATTTCGCTCCCTTACCTTTTATTTTATATATATTCTTTCTTTTTTTCCTTGCTTCGTTTCTGCGGAACGAGCTCCTTTTTTTTCGCAATTTTTTTTTTTTTTTTGAAGTCTTACGAAAACCCTACAATGACAAGATGGTTTTCGCTTTACTCATCCACTCAAATCTCTTTCTTGCTTTCTCTCTCTACACTCTAAACTCAGAGATACAGTAGAGAGAGAGAGAGAGAGAGAGAATGATATATATGGCTATACGCTTTAGAGTTGAGGTGAGGCAAAAATTTTACTACTGGTGCAACATTTGGTAATGCAATTCGTAGAATGATTTATATATAGCAAGAGTGTGTGCTGATGACTGTAGATTTATAACCATCCAATACTGCCTTCAAATTCTATCAGGTACCTTTGACTCAAAATTTACTCCTAATTACTAATTCCCTTTTCCAATTTCCATTTTTCTTCCTTTCTTTTTTCTTTTTTAGTTACAATTTAACTCTGACTAATATAAACTCGACCCGTATCGCAAATTTAATTGTGACTAAAACGTCTCCAACAAAAGATAATTATATTCATGATATCTTAAATTTAAAATATTACTTAAATAATACCAAATTACTTATTAATTAAATCAATCGTCATTTTGGCCTTTCTTTTTTTTTTTCTTTGAATTCAAGTCTCCGCGCTATTATTTCTCCCAATTGCACTATCTCTCACGATTTGAATAGAAATTTTGTAATTGAGCCTATTAGATTTTAGTTTCCTTTTGTAACAATTTTTGTACCGTTTAAATCAAACAATTGGTTTTACAAAAATAAACAATTAATTTGATGATTTTGGCTCTTATTTAATAATTTTATAAACCAATTAACCAAAACTTGTTTTATTTTATGGCCAAATGTCTAAATTTTTTATGACCAATGATTATTGATAATATTATGTCTCACTATCAACGAGCTATTGAAGAGCCGTTCCTTTTATGACTAGGTTTGTGTACATGTTTAATAAGATTGTCCAAACCTAGGTCATTTGTAAGTTGAAACCACCTCCTGACATATGAATATAGGTTTGTCCCCCTTTTTTTTACAGGTATTTTTTAATAGATGTAATTATATTCGAGTTAATTGAAGTTCTATAACAAAGATAAGACTCTCCCAACAAAGGTAATCTGTCCCTAATATTAAGATACACAGAAAGTATAGTCTTTTACTCTTGTTATGTGGTTCATGTACTTATTTAAGTGCAATTAAGGAGATATTTCTCACTTTTATTCTACAGTAATGTAAAGTAAAGTATTATGGAATAAAAGAAATTACTGTAGAAAAAAGTAAAGAGAGAGATAGAGAGAACAATTAGAAGAGAGAAAAATTATGATAAAAAGTATGTTTGGTATATATAAAATATTATGTAAAGTTTTTTTAGAAATGGTGAAACACCACGATTTTACTGTTTAGTTTTTTACCAAACATACCCTTAGTTTTATTACGTATAAAATTAATATTTGATAAATTTTTATTTTAAAATAATTATTATATAGTATATCAGTAATTTCAAATTAAAACTCAGTATAAATGTAACTTTTTTTATTTATTAGGAAAATAGCATTTTTGGTTCCTTAACTTTTCCTTAAATTCCACTTTACAAAATTAATAAAAAACTTTAAAATCACCAAAACTGTTAGTTTATTTAATCAAAAATGCCAAGTTGAAATGATTTATAATATTTTTATGTCAAATATTGTCTCGACTCATTAATCTTATATGTTAAACATTATTTTAGGGTTTGTTTGGAAATTAAGAGGGGAAGGGAAGGGGAGAGATTAGAAGAGAAGGGAAGGGAGGGAGGGGAAGGGAAGATTAACCTTCCATATGTCCTCCCCTTGTTTGGGTGATGAAACCTCCTCCAAAATACTCCAATTTGGAGTATCTTGAATTTGTTAAGGGAAAGGATAATAGATGATTATGCATTGATCTTCCATTATCTTCTCCAATTTTTATCTTCCCAAACAAGGAGAAGATATCTTAATAGTCTTTCCTTCCCTCCCTTTCTCCTCCTTAATCCCCAATCCAAGCATATCCTAAGTATAAATAGGATTTTATCATTATTCTTTTTATTTTAACACGCGAGATTAATGAATTGAGATTTGATATGGCAATGATTTCACATAAAAATTATAAATAACTCCAGCTCAACATTTTTTTGAGTAATTTAACGATATTAGTGGTTAAAAAGTTTTTCTATTAATTTTGTAAACTTAAAAGGAACAAAATGATCCCAATCAAATCTAATAAACTAAAATGAAACATGAAGCAAATTTAAGGAACCAAAAGAACTCCCTTGCATTTTTTTTTTCTTGTCAGAGCTACCAATATCCCAAAGGTTGATATACTCTGTTTAATTTGATTCGAGTTAACAGAATATTCCAAAATGAGAGTAAAACTTTTATAGTACAAATTTTTTTTATATACAAAATTTAAACTTAAAATTTTTTAAAAAATTTGTGTATATTACTCAAATTAACCACGTATTAATATATTTATTGTTTTTTTAGAGATATATTTATTGTTATATTAAAAATAAAGTTATCCTTTTATTCTTAGTAAAAAAAAATTCTGTTCGTTAGATACAAAATTTTATCAAAAAAAAAAAGACCAAACCTATAAAAATAAATATACTTTAATCTATAATTTGACATCTAAAAAAAATTATTTAAACTTATATATGGAGTCTACAAAAATGTTTGGTAGGCTGCTTAATTTGGCTCCTACTATTTACTCTAAAGTGAAGACTTCGTGACGAAATAATTTATTAATATTGGCAGTATTTTTTTTTTTTAAATAGAACATATATTATGAAATTATATAATAATCCAACGACACTTATAATAAATTAAGTAACTCCATTTTAATAATATCAAAGGTAAAAATGTAAATACTATTGAACCAAAGAAAAAATAAAAGCTCACATGGTTCTATTTGTAGGATAAATGTGGGAAACGTTACCCTTATACCTCCATCATATCAAAGCTTGAAGTGATCTTTACGATTGAAATTTGAAAGTGTCGTAGAATGATTAAGTTCTTCTTCAACATAATAGAAAAGGAATGGCATGTTTGGTAGGGAGTGAGTATAGGTGAGGTGAGGTGAGGTGGGGTTTTGATATGTTTGGTAGGTGGTGAGGTGAGTGGGTAAGGGAAGCAACTTCCTTCACGAGAGGTGAGTAAGGTTGCTTGTGTGTGAGGAGGGAAGTTGTGGTGAGGTGATGTTTAAAGACCAAAATGCCCTTAAAAATTTTGTGGCTTTTAAAAAAGTAAGAGCAAAAAAAGTATTTCATACTTTTATCTTCTATTTCCCTATCTTATTCCCACCATACCAAACAATATTACTTTTATATTCCACTTCCATTTCTCTGCATACCAAACATATTTTTTATCACTTACTTCCACTTCCACTTCCCACTAAAATACTCACCGGATACCAAACGCCACCTAAAAGTTTTTAACATATAAGATCCACCCATTTGTTTGTCAAGAAAACTTCACAAAAAAAAAATGATACACACAATATAACAACAAACAAATTCTAGTTATATTCATTTAGAAAAACTCTAGTTATCAAATCTAAATCGATATACTCCCTCTGATTCACAATATCTGCTTGAATTGGATGATTTTGCATGTTTCAAAATATTTGTTATTTTACAAAATCAAGAAAGCATTAATTATTTTTTTACAATTTTAGCATATTCCCAAGTTAAGATTAATGAAAAAGAGTAAGTAAGAGCAATTAATTAGTAAGGACAATTTAGTCTTTTTATCATATTTTTTTAAGTTTAAAGTGAATTATTGATTTTTTTTTGTCTGTATGCACCTACTCAACGAAACAAATATTGTGAATCGAAAAAAGTAATAGTTAAAAACTAAAATATAATAACCAGAAACAAATTTAAAAGAATACCACTATAATAAAATAGGAGGACAAAAAAGATCTATTTATTTTATAAACTAAAAACAATACAATAAAAATAAGGTGAAATGTCTATTTTGGTCCTCTATGTTTTACACGAATTTTAAATTAATCCTTTATCTTTCAAAAGTTCTATATTGGTCCTTTATGCTTCTCAAAAGTTTTATATTTGTCCTTCAGGTTTCATTGAAGTTCTATAATGGTCCTTTATGTTTTATTGAAGTTCTATATTGATCCATTATGTTTCATTGAAGTTCTATATTGGTCCTTTATATTTCATTGAAGTTTTATATTAGTCATTTATGTTTCATTCAAGTTTCATATTGGTCCTCTTAGCATGATTTTATTTTTGGCTTAAACGACGTCGTTTGAGTGTTTTTAGTGTATCTAAGGCCACGTCAGCTATCTGATACACGTAGGAGAGATTATGTGTCCACCTTGGCACGCCACATCAGTAGTTAACTTAAGAAATTGACGGATTTGGATGGAAGGACCAATCTAGAACTTCTGAGAAATATAAAGGACTAATTTAAAACTTTTGAAACATAAAGGACTAATTTGAAACTTGAGTGAAACATAGAGGACCAAAATAAACCTTTCACCTAAAAATAATTAAAAGTATAAAAAAAAAATGAGAAGAAAGTCCAATTTGAGACACGTGGCATTCAATCAGTGCTGTTGTTGGGTTACCGTTGCGTTGCGAGCTTTAGCTTTCACAACGCAGGTTTTATGTAAGTAAATGGCTACCAACAACATAATATCAGTGGCTTCTGTTCTTTCTTGCTTTACCAACAATTTCTCTCCCTCCAATCAACACCTAACACGTGTCACTCCTGTTTCAAATTCAAATCATCACACTGCTGCCACGTGCTGCAATGCCATTTGCAAAATTTTCCACATCAAAGAAAAAGTGCCATATTGTTTTGTCCTTTCCTCCAAATCTGTCATTATTAAACACTTGATTGGGATTATTATTGGTTTGAAATTTTGGGATCTTTTGGTTGATTTTGAGGCTAATCTCAAAATCCCATTTGTTTAGCCATTAATCAACTCACCTTTTTAGCTTCTAATATTTCATACCATATCATATAATTAAGCCCAACTTCGTCTATGTTATGTACTATGTAGACCTTGTAATGAAATATTTAGAACAAAATTAAGTTGAATTAGGCCACAATTATACACTACTACGCCATACAATAATACAAGACTATAATTTTGCCTTTGGAGGCTTCCTTGCTGACTTGGTGGGTTAGCCCACATTTCTCATTTTTATTTTTGTAATTTTATTTAATTTTTAAAAGAAAAAATCATCATGGATTGACTTTGATTAAGATCATGACATGAGATAAGAATGAGATTATAATTTTATAAATTTACATTAGAATTAATTAGAACTATACTAATCTATTCAGAAAATTAGTTTATATATATATATATGGCCCTACCAAGCTTGCCCATATCAACCTAATCCACTTCTAAACGTTATGAGGCTATAGGCTCGCATCAAAAAAATTCTATTGAAAATTCAAATTAGTTCACCGAATTGAATTTTGTAAAATATTAGTTATCTAATTATAATGAACTTGTATATTACTAGATTAAAATAAAATCCCACACTTTGGTAATTTAAGTATGACCTTAATGTCAACTTAATCCTTCAAATATGTTCTGCATAACTTTTTTTTTATAACATGTTCTTTATAACTTTAGCAAGTCACAATTTTATTTTATTTTCCAATTCCTTGAAAACTTTATACACCAATGAAATATTATATAATATTATTTTAATACTTTTTATAAAGATAATGAAGTTGAAATAAAAATTAAATTGCAGTACTAAAATTATGGGGAAAGAAATTGTTTGGTGGGGATCCAATATAGACTATACATGGATATAATTTTGTATACATGTCTTATCTAGTTTTTTTTTGGCCTGACTTGTCAAGTTTTTCAATAAATGCAAATCAAAGAAAATCACTTGTAAAAAGAATAAATCTTTTTTTTGGTTGAAAGTTTACGAGTATCCGTATCCACCAAAATTACAAAAAAAATTTTTAATTTTTTAAGGGTTTAGGAGAAAGTTATATATTATTCATTAATAAGCTCCTCATATTAGTTATAAGATTCAAATTTTCGCCCTTATAGAGTGAGTACTTCAACCTTAACCAAGTGAGTCAATCGAAAAAAAAATCAATCTTAGAGAGATAAGCAATGTACATAATACACATGTTATTTTCTAATTAGAAAACCTAATATCAATAAAAAAACTTTATTTAACTTTTTTTCAATTCAAAATTGAAAATTTTGAAGTAGCTTAAAAATTGAAATTACATTTAAGAAAAACTATATTTTATTATCTTAATTAATGCGTGATTAAAAAAATTAGTATATAAAATTTAAAACATAGAAAAATAAATAACTCATATGAATCTTAAAATGTAACAAAACACTCCTGATAGGTGATGTTTAAATTTGTGTTTCAAAAGTGCTTTGTCACATTTTGCAGATAAAAAGTGTTTTATGATTAAACAAATATTATTTGGATTTAACGATATTTTAGTCAATTTTTTATACCAAATGAAGATTGTGGGCTTGGGCCCCACCAAAAAGTAATCACCAGGCCGGAAGTGAAAATTAGGGCACAGTCCCCACAAGCCATTGAAAAAGATTACTAATGGACCACCCAATATGATTTAGAAGTGAGGGTTCATATTATTATATATACTCATTGAGGTAATTTTGGGACCAAATAATTCATTGGAATGAAGTAAAATTCCAACTTTCAATCCCCATGTTATGGAAATTTATTGTCTCTCCCAAAATGTAAGCCTCGAAACTTAGGCTACTTTTGGTAGAAATGTAAGGATGTGAAGAGATGTAAAGTATTGTAGATAAAAGTGAGGAGAGAGATAGAGAAAAAAATTAGGAGAGATAAAAAGTATGATGAGAAGTATATTTGGTATGTAAAAAATATGATATAAAAGTTTTTAGAAAAACGTAAAAATACATGAATTTTACTGTTTAGTAATCTTGCCAAATGTAATGTTAGTTTTGAATTTAGATCCTAAGTCGCTTGAGGTTTTGGCTTTTGGCTTTTGGTTATTTCTTTTCCTTTTTGGCAAATTGTATGTTTGTGAAAGATGCTTATATTTCTTATGAGAATTCACTTTGTTGAATAGATATGTTTATTTTTTGTTTATTCCATTTCATCACATATTTGTTCAAGGGATTTCATGATATATTGGAGAGAAATAGAGATAGTGGTTGAGCCCTTTTTTAAAAAAATTTTGGGTTTTATCAGTTTTTAGCTTCTTTTTTTTTTCAATTTTGTTATAGGTATATTCTAGTCAAACATTAAATATAAGTACTTAATATGAAATTCAAATTCTTATTACCACATTAGCCGCCAAGTCATTGATAATTAATCCTGCAAGTATTCTCCTTATTGCAACTATTTGAATGGGTTCAAATCTAACAATTGAGAAAATTGATACATGATATTCTGGAAAATAAATGGGTCATCGGAATGAGGAGGAGAAAGTTCTTGGAGGGAGGTTGGGGAAGGAAGGACTCGAGTCGAAGATGATACCGATTAGGGGTGGTAATTTTGACCCAAATCTGTTAACTCAACCCAACCCAACCCAACCCAATTAATAAATTGTTCATGTGGGTCGGGTCAAAATTGATCCATGTAAATATGGATTGGGTTGGGTAAAACCCATTAACCCATATAATGTATTTTGTATTTTCATTTTTTTCTTGGTTTCAACTTTTTAAAATTATAGTTTTGCCCAAAGTTGCATTTTAGTCCCGATTTTTCGTTCTTTCTTTGATTTTTGACTCAGAAAATTTTCATATTCATATTTTCTCCCTTATTCTAAAATTTCCAAAATTACAGTTTGACCCTAATTTTTGTCATAATCACATTTTTGTCCCAAATTGCATTTTAGTTATTCCATTTCAATTTAAGTCATAGAAACTTTTCAAAATTGCATTCTAACCTCAATTTCAAATTTGTGGAAATTACATTTTGACCCCAATTTTTATAATAATTGCATTTTGGCCTAATTTTTTTTTTGAAGGACTATATTATTTTATTTTTAATTTATATTACTGCACTTATCCTAAATATATTCAATTTTTAAATCACTTAATAAATTTTTTTATTTGTGACATTTCATTTTTTTCGTATAAATTTTGAAATCACATAATAATATCATTTAGGCATTTTTAAGTTACATATAAAAACTTTAAAAAAATAGGATAACTGCAGTAATAATAAATAAAAAATATAAGTAAATAATAAATTAGAGTGATAAATATGAATAAAAATAATTACTATAATAATTAAAAATTAAGTGATAGAGATTTATAAAAGTGTTTATTAAAAAGTAAGTGAAGGACACTTATGTTTTTAAGAAAAAACAAAAAACACATTTATTACAAATTGTGATTTCTAGACATTTTTCCACTAGCCAACCTCATTAAATGCCTCCTTAACTACTGTTCTTGGTTAGCAAACCCCAATTTTAATTATATAACAAAAGTATTGGCTAATTTTTTGAAAGCATGTTTTCATGTTAACTTTCTTGGAGTTAGATTTCCAAGAGAAATCAGTAATTTTTGACAAGTAGTTGTAGGATTTGATTTTTATTGTTTCTTATGTCTGGTAGAGAATTGTATGAGTATTGAACTTTATACTATTTGTCTAGTGGTTTTGATTTTTATTATCTTTATTGATATAAATATAAAGTAGAATGATTGGTAGGCCAAATTAATTAAAATAAATAAAATAAAACAACAAAAAGAAAATAAATGGGTTGGTGGGTTATGTGGGTTTGACCCATAATTAATGGGTCATGACCCATATAACCCATTTATGACCCAACTCATTTATGACCCAACCCAAATTTCACCCAACCCAAACCCACCCAACCCACCCATTTTGCCACCCCTAATACCGATGCCTACGTACCCATGAGTGGGATCAAAGTCTACATAGTTCACTTAGGCGTGGTTCCATAAGGATGGAGATTAGAGAGAGAGAGTATGAGTATGTGTCTTGGGAAGTCTTGGAGCCCCTTTATATAGGCTTAGGGTGAGTGAGGGTGGTTAGGCTTTAGACAAGAAAAGCGATCAGGGAGGTTAGGTCTTTAGAAGGCATGAGTAGATAGCCCATGCGAGGCCGACTGGGTCAAGTAGGTTCTAGGTGCTAGGTCCCATATTACCAATACATTACAAAGTATAAATTTGGTCAAAACACAATTTTGGTCCTCAATGTTTCACCTAAGTTCCGTTTTAATCCTCTATGTTTTCAAGTTGGTCCATGGTTCATTTGCCTCACACTGTTAGCCTCTTCCGTTAAATGCTAACCAGACCTGAAATGCTGATGAGAGTTTTGGTCCTCGTCAGCATTTAACATAAGAGGTTAACGATATGAGGCAAAATGACCATTTTGGACCAACTTAAAAACATAAAGGAATGATTTTAAACTTTTGAAACATATAAATTTATGGTATTTAATAATTTTATAAAGATAAATTTATTAAAATTTTTTATTGGTTATATATTTGATGATTTAAAATTATTATATTTAATATAACTTGGATATCTAATTATATTTGTAGAACTGGGTATGTTCGTTTGGGATAGAAATTGATTGATGGAAAGGCCACTTTTTACTTTGGTCAAAACATCAAATTGGTCCCTTATGTTTGTACGAAGTTTTATATCGGTCATTTATGTTTCAAAAAGTTTAAATTGGTCCTTTATGTTTGCAAGAAGTTTTAAATTGGTCCTTCCATCCAAGTTCGTTTATTTCTTCCGTTAAGTGCTGACGTGGCATGCTGAGATGGATATATCATCTCTCATACGTTTTTATTTAAGCTGACGTGTCATGCCACGTCATTGACATGTCATCGCCACATCATCATCCACGATCATATGTGATGGCGAGGCGCTGATGTGGGCGATGACGTGACATGTCTCGTCAGCTTAAATTGACATGTCAGCACGCCACGTCAGCACTTAACTTAAGAAATTGACGGAAGTGGACGGAAGGACCAATTTGGAATTTCTTGCAAACATAAAGAACCAATTTAAACTTTTTGAAACATAAAGGACCAATATAAAATTTCGTACAAACATTAGGGACCAATTTGGAGTTTTGACCTTTTACTTTTAGATTTATTGTCAAAAAATTTAAAAAAAAATACAAAATATTTTATTGCACCATTTGATTTGACACAATCTTAATTTATTTATTATTTTAATATAATGGGTAAAGTGGTGATTTTAATACATTCTCATTCCATTTTCATTCCAAATTTTTACTACCAAACACAATAAACCAATTCTCTTTTCCTTTTTCTGCCTAAAGAACATACCCTATAGGTAGATGGGTAATGATTTGAAAAAAATTAATGTTTTTGAATTTTTGTTGAGTCCAAGTACGAGATAGTGGTATTTGAGAATAAAGATACCCACTTGAATTTGGATCTATAAGGATTAAGGGTGTGTTTGGTTAGTGGGGCAGATGATGTAATTCAACATTTTTTTACAAAAAATACTATACTTTTTGTAATGTAATGAAATTATGTTTTTTTCCTTACTTTTTTACCCATTTTTAATGTAAGGGTAAAATGGTCATTTTATCTACTTTTATTTTAGGCAAAAGTACCTTTCCTACCCCCAACGTTTGGGGGTCCTGTCAGTTTCGCCCCAAACGCTTTTTCGCTGTCAATTGTACCCTTAATGTTTTACGTTTCTGTCAATGTCACCCTTTTCACTAACACCGTCAAATATTTAACCGTTTTTGCTGACGTGGCATCCTATGTGGCAAAACGTTTTTTTTTTCTGTCAATTGTACCCCTAACGTTTTACATTTCTACCAATGTCACCCTTTTCACTAGCACCATCAAATATTTAATAGTTTTTGCTTACGTGGCATCCTATGTGGCAAAAATATCTGACTTGGCATAATTTTTTCCACACCAGATTTTTTACTCATCTTTTTCCCATAAAAATCGTGTCGTTTTAGCCTCCCCATATTCCTTTTAAAATTTAACTCAAACGCACGAGCCATTTTACAAACAAAAACATCGGAGACGTTACCCATTCTCTACTTTGTCGGAGACGTTACCCTAAAATAGAGAATGGATAACGTCTCTGATGTTTTTATGAGCAAAATAGCGTGTGCGTTTGAGTTATATTTTAGAAGGAATAGGCCGAGGTCAAAACAACACAACTTTGATGGGGAAAAGATGAGTAAGAAATCTGATGTGGAAAAAAATCTACCAAGTCAGATATTTTTGCCACATAGGATACCACGTAAGCAAAAACTATTAAATATTTGATGGTGCTAGTGAAAAGGGTGACATTGGCAGAAATGTAAAACGTTAGGAGTACAATTGACAGAAAAAAAAACGTTTTGCCACATAAGATGCCACGTCAGTAAAAACTGTTAAATATTTGACTGTGTTAGTGAAAAGGGTGACATTGGCAGAAACGTAAAACATTAGGGGTACAATTGACATTAGGGATGATAATGGGTAGGGTACGGGGAGGATACCGCAATCCTCGGCCCCGGCCCCGGTACTCAATTTTTTCCCCGTCCCCGACCGGGTATAAAATGTGAGATCCATCCCCGGACCCGGAAAATTTATTACTTTTTTCTACAAATCATAAATTTAATTATTTTCAAATTTTTAAAAAAAACTTCAAACACACAAGTATTAAATATACAATCATAAATTTAATTATTTCCAATTTTTTTAAAAAAAAAAACTTCAAACACACAATAAAATTAAAATAAAAAGTCTGGGTTGGAGCTTAGTAAAATGAAAATGTGTGTGAATCGTGATGAGGGTGAGGCACGCCTGTGGGTACTGGACTACTGGGTAAGTGTGAGATGGTGTGTAAATTGTTTTTTTAATATTTATATATATAAATAATATATATAAAAAGTATTTATATATAAAATATTTTATATATATTATATCACCGGGTTCGGGGCCGGGGTGAATACCACCTTACCCGTCCCCGGACCTGGAAATTTACCCGTTAAAATCCCCGGACCCGGACCCATTTTTTTAATACCCAGACCCGGACCCAACGGGTAATTTTACCGGGTACCCATTTGGTCCGGATAAGATTACCATCCCTAATTGACATCGAAAAAACGTTAGGAGCGAAACTGACAAGACCTCCAAACGTTGGGGGTAGGAAATGTACTTTTGCCTCTATTTTATTTACATCACATCATATCACATTGATATGATATATCCATTTACTCTAACATTCTCATTCTCATTCCTATTCCCATTTGATTACTCATCCTACCTACCAAACACTTATTTAAATCCTACCCATAATTATCTATGACCATGAGACATGTTTGGTGTGTTTGAGAAGTCTATAAGGACTAAAAGTTTTATTTAAACCCTACCCATAACTATCCATGAGACATGTTTGGTGTGAGAAAGTCTATAAGGACTATAATTTTTATTTAAACCATACCATAAGTTTTTATTATTATTATTATTATTTTATGAAGAGTTATTATTATTATTATTATTATTATTATTTAATTAATAATAATAACAACAATAAAACTATTTCCACCTCTCCTTCCAATTCTCCATGAAATCAAAAACTGCATCATCGTCTCGTCTTCTTGAAAGGTGAAAGAAAAACTTAATTAAGCAATAAGGCAGAACAAAATGGAGATGCAGGGTATCGAACCCCATACCTCTCGCATGCAAAACAAGCTCTCTACCGTTTGAGCTACATCCCCGTGATGAAATTTTTGTCTCACTAATCGTATTTAATAAATATTAAGTACAGTATAATACTTTAGACGAATTTATACTAATATCTGTTGAAATTTGGTGCATTATACTTATTATCTTTATAACTTCAAAAATTACATTTCATATCACTTGTTACGCTTGATATAATCATATAATGTTACTAGAAGGCTTCCCATTCACTAAAAATGTATGTCATTTTTTGTTTAATTTAGTTTTGAAATAAATATACAATAATAATTACTATATTTTAAAATAATAACTAAAATTTTCATTAAAAAATAATAAATTAAATTCGAAAGATTTTTTTTTACTCCCATTAATATGTTGTAATTTTTCCTTTACTTTTTTTTTATCTCCACTCCTCACATCAGATGTATTTTATTTCTTATATTATAAAATAGATATCTTGCGAGAAAATCATGAATTATAATATTTCAAAATTAAAATTTTAAATATTCAGAGTAGTATTATTAAAAGTGAGAATCTCTCATATATATTTATATATATAGATCTCAATTTATAAAAGTACTTTTGAAAAATAATGAAATTAAAAAATTTCCTTGTTTTAGATAACCAAACCTTGTTTGGCCTTATAATTAGTAGATGAAACATATAATTAGTGTTTGGATTGTAGTGTCACATCAACATTGTATTGATCAGCTCTTAAGGAAGAAGGGAAGCTAGATGTTCAATATTTCAATAAAGGACAAGTCTACAAGCCTTGTGTTTTTTTTGGTTTTAATTAATCATTATAAGTTAATCCGCCCAATTTATGAATCATTAAGCACACTTCCTTTGTAATCATCGTTTCTAACTACAATTGAGGCTTATATTTAATCTGAATGAAAACCCCCATTCACTATATCTTTTTTATATAATTCTTCTTCTCCATCTAGTTCTTCCCTAATTAATTATACATAATATTATTCCAATGGCTTCTATTGTTTCCATTTCTTCATCTCCCTTGGCCACCCTCTCCTACAATTCTAGGGTTGGATTAACAACCTCTCGCCAAATTAAGAGCCTTTCTACATTTGTAAGACACACAACTTTAATTTTGCCTCGCAAATTTATTTTCTGCTTTTTGTGCGTGTGTGTGTGTGTAATTAAGCTTTAGCAATAATTAAGTAAAACATAAAAGTTTATTAATAGGGCTAATTAATCTCCGAGGAACTCGAGCTTTCATTGGAACTAATAAGAGAAAAAATAGCTCAAACTCTCCTTATCTATTCCTTTTTTAATAGGTATTTGCCATATATGGTTGAGGAATTTTGCTGCATTAAAGATAATAGGCCATTTATATTATTAATTTTAACTCACTAATTGAAGTTCAAGAGTATAATGTGATATTTGTTTGGGAATAGATGGTGTAATAGATTGAGTCTAATAATGCATGCGATCTACCTACTATGGATTGAGTCTAATAAAAAAGAAATTCCTTCTTTTGGGGGATTCTTGGAATAGTAATACTTATAATAACATTATTTGCAGAACATTTACTAATTAAATTTTAAAGTAAATTAACATTTCAATCATTAAAAGATGTAATTTATCTCAGTTCAATCAGTGAAAGATAGAAATGTCAGCTTTAGTCTTTGAAAGATAAAATTTATCTCGATTTAGTCCTTACAATTTTTTTTTTGTCATTTATGTTAAAGAAGTTGAGACAAATTGTATATTTCAAAGGTTAAATTTGACATTTTTATCTTTTTGTTATTAAATTGAGATAAATTATATCGTTCAAAGACTAAATTTAATATTTTTATCTTTTAAAAACTAGATTGAGAAAAACTTATAAATTTTTTGTCATTTATGTTAAAGGAGATTTTTATGGACTAAATTGAGATAAATTGTATATTTCAATAATTAAATTTGACATTTTTATTTTTTTGTTACTAAATTAAGATAAACTACATCGTTTAAAGACTAAATTTAATATTTGTATATTTTAAAAATTAAATTTAGACAAACTCTATTTTAAAGGGACCAAAATATTAATTTACACTGACTTTTATTTTGGTGAATTAATGATTGGTTTCAAAATGCAGGGAAGCTCTATGTTTGGTGGGCTAAGACTTGCGAACAAGGTCCAATTGAAAAATGCAAAAAGATCATCTTTTTCAGTACTCTCTGGTGGCATTGGGACTAACATTTCTTGCTCCATTGTAATCATTTTACCATTCTCTACTCTCTCATTACATTCATATGTACATATTGACATATTGTAAAAGATAGTGGATCTTCTCATTATTTTTCTATTTTATTTTACGTCACTAACCTAAAATAATACATTTTATCTATTTTTTATAATAAAAAATTTTATGTGTCTCAAAATTATATTTTAATAAAAAAATTTTAGAGTTCAAATTCTCTAAATTTAAGAAATGGTAAATTTTTTTAGAATAAAAATAAAAAGGTAATTCATAATAATATGTTCACAGTAAGTGTCGATTAGTGTAGGATGTTTAATTTTTTTTGTTTATATATCTCTTATACTTTTAAAAAATTATAAATTTGAGGTACCTAAAAGGTTTGATTATAAAAAATTTTGTTAACGGACTTTATCTTAAACTAATGATAGAGAATAATAGAAAAAAACAATGACAAAAAATTTACTCTCATTCTAACATACCTTGAAATTTTGATCTTATAACTCTATCATTTCATTTGATCTTTCTCTATGTGTTGCAGGCTCAACCAGAAACTCTTCAAACTGTCCAAAGCACCATTGCAAAGCAACTTTCAATTGACGAAAGCACAGTGACTCCCAAAACTAAATTTGCCGATTTGGGTGCTGATTCTCTCGACATTGTGAGCTCTCAATTCTATAACATATATGGAGTATTAAATATATTGAAAGTGGGTACTAAGATATGATTAATTAAGTTTTTAATTAATTTTTTAAATTATTTGTTGGTGTGATTGAATAGGTTGAGATAATGATGGCTTTGGAAGAGAAATTTGAGATCTCCATTGGAGAAGGAGGAGCTGAGAACATCTCTACCGTTCAAGATGCTGCAGATATGATAGAGAAAGTGAAAGCAGCCTCATCTTAATTTCCCCATTATTATATATATTGAGATTCAAGAATCAATCTCATCGAATTAAAAAATTTTAATTCTAGTTTCCTTCAATTCTCAATGTTTTGCTTTTTGTCATTTTTCAAATGCATCATCACTCATACAAACTCACTTGTTTTACATTCCTAAAATAAATTTGTGGTCCAATTGGAGAAGTGAGATGTACGCATAAATTTGATTGCTTCACAATATTATGTTTACTTGTAATGTAAGCTTTTATCCATTTGATTTCATCTTGGCTATTCATATTCATATATGGTATCCGTAATATTCTTCCTCAAGAAGTTAAACCAGAGAATTATTAATTTAGTGATGAAAGATATATATTGTTATTAACCTCTAAAAGATAAAAATGTCTAAGTTAATCACTGAAAGATATTATTTTGTTCCAATGTAATCTTTTTAGTTTTTTAAGGATTAAATTAGACATTTTTATCTTTCAGGACTAAATTAAATAATCTATAAACTTTTTTACCATTGAGTTCTCACAATGTTAACTACCAATAAAATGAGAATTTTTTTTTCGTAAATACAAGAGTTTAAGTGGGGGTAAGCATCTGTATGTGTATCTTAGCAAAGTTAAGAAAGACCTCTTAATCTCATTCAGGGTTTATGGGAGGATTTAATATCATCCACCAATAAGGTTCTCACATCAGTCATAGCCTCATAGGATTCAAACTCTCACCCTTATAAGATAAGAGACTAAACTTTAACCATCATTTCACATTGTGAGAATTCTTTGCCCCCATAAAACTACCTTTCTGAATGTTTCTGCTTTGTACTACTGCCTAAATAGAGGAGAAAGAAAAACACATGAGAAGTAAAAAACACAAAATTTTCAAGTTTCATTGAGTTCTTCAGATAGAGGGTTCAGACTTCAGAGTGCATAACCCATATGTACACAATCAAAACCCAGAAAAAAAAGAAAAGAAAAGAAAAGACAAAATGTACATATATATAAAATGAAGGGTAGGCTTCTTCTGCTGCATCAGAGAGCCATGTTATTGTAGGAAGCTAGCCATCTTCTACTATACATAGATATATTAATATTATATTATATTATATTATATATATAGATATTCACAACGATGCCATGCAATATTTTTCCCTTGGAATCTCTCTTCTCTGTGCAAAACGTACCCATCTGCCAAGTATATATTCACCTTCCTCTTTCAACGATCCAAAGCACTCATAATTACCCTGCAACCAGAAGCATTTCATTTTCAAGAGAAGCAGAAGCATAAAGACCATAGATCCATGTCATTACATTTCATTTCATTCACCAAGCCATTAACTAAAAAACAAATTAAAGGTAAAATCAACTTCCCAAACTTTACTCTAAATTTTAATTTTGTCCTTGAAAATATTTTACCGTCAACTTTATCTTTAAAATTTGAATTTTATCCTAATACATAACATTGTTCAAATTACTAACCATAAATGATACCATGACATTACTCATGTAATATAAATGTCAAGCCATCACTTAAAACGACGTTATTTCTTCTTAATATTATTATTCTTATATAATATAAAAAAAGTAATATCATCATCTTAAGTGATGAGTTGACATTAATATGAAGAAATGATCTATGATGTTAGGTGTTACATGAAATTCGAAGCTTGTAAAACGAAATTGACTGTAATTTAAGATTTTTAAACAAAATTGATGACAAAGAAAGCTTAAAAATGAAATTAGATATTGGTGTAAAAACACGAGTAAGAAAACCTGATAAAAGGTAATTTTGCAAAAAAAAAAATGAAGAAAAAAAATAAAAGAAAGAGAACCAATCGCGAATGTTGGGAGTTGTAGGATCAGCTGGCCCTCCAGAAGCAAGAGCGGAGGATTTTCTCCTCGTTAATTTCTTGAAATCCCCAACAGGTGTCCCCGCTGCAAGAAACAGCAAAACATACAAAATCCCATCATCATCATGATTTAATTTCACTGAGGCAATAAAACAAACACATAGAGTGCGTACGAGGCGAAGGGGTGCGAGAGGAGGAGGGGGAGCCAGTGGGAGTGAGAGAGAAGGAAGAGGGATCGGAGGAGGTGCGAACAATGGTGATGCTGCGGCTGATCGGAAAGTGATCGGAGGCAGACACGGAGTCGTACTTGCGGAGCTTGCCGAGGCCGGAATCAGGAGCCGGACCGGCAAGCGTTTCGTCCCAGAGCTTGTGAAGCAAACCCATGATTCAGATTTTTTCTGGTTTTGTTTTGTAAGAATCAATAATGATTAACTCAGGAACGAAACGAAACGAAACGAAACGGCAGAGAGAAGATTTCAGAGTCACACAAACAACGTTGAATCAATATTTTTTTTATTTATTTTTTTTTTAATTTGGGAAGTGAGGGTGTGTGTACTTATAGAGAGAGAGAGAGAGAGAGAAAGAGGATAAGGATGAAGTTCAACATTCCATAGGGACGCCTAAATTTTTTGGTTAAGCTCCGGCTAATCTGCCTTTCTTAACACCCATCAAATTCTTCTTACTATCTATGTCTAAACACATCCAATTATTGGAAAATAAAAATAATTACAAGTATATTTTGGTTAAGAATAGTGATATAATAAGCTTTTAAAATCGGATTGATCATTGAATCGATTGAGGTATTGGACTGTGGTCGAATCGGTGGTAATTAAAATATATTTTTTTAATTAAATATACTAAAATAAATCATAAAAAAATTATATATCTCTATATCCATCTAAACATGATAAAAAATAGAACAAGTTGTAAAATACCACAATATTATATTAAATTCTTCAAATAAGTTCAAGGATCAACATATTTAAGTATCAAGTCTTATTACAAACCAAACTATAAATACTGAAATAGAACAATCCTTACAAGTCACAACAAATTCCCAATAAATACTAAATCATAAACAACACAAATTGACAACCGGTCAAACCATCTAAACCACCGATTTTCTACATAGCCGATTCTTTGATTATTCTGGACTGACAGACAATTTTTCAGTCCGACTGGCCGGTCCGGTCTATAAATAAATACCCTAATCAAAATAAAAAAAATTAAGCTTAAACTCATAACAAATTTTACATGATTTTAATATTTGAGTTCATTTATTTATTATAGACAAAGATGGCCCAAAAGGCTGCATAAAACACAAGTAGAATAGCACCACAGTCTCCTCCGGTGGAAGTTTCAAAGAAGATGGGCAAGAAAATATTTGATATAAATTAAATGATATGATAAATAATGTACTTTTTTATAATAATATCAAAAATACTAAACAAAGAGGACAAAATGACATTTTAAGCAAAGTGCTATCAACATTATAATAGATTCCCATATTATAATGTATGTTAATGGACTTTACTTGAATTTTAAAAATAAATAAAGTTTTAATAATTTGGAAGTGATCCACTTCCACTTATTGTGACATTTATTTATGTCCTTAAATTTGTGTGGCTAATTATCCTGTTTGGGTCTCTAGTCAACATCAGAATAGGCCACACCTACGTGTCAATCACTTCCAATTTTGCTTCAAAATTCGTTCTTTTTCTCCAACTTCAAATAAAATGGCCCCCACAAATGACTTTTCTTTTGGGTCTGCCCAAATACTTGGACACAAAAATTTTTTAGGCCATTGTTTCCTCCAATTATGTAATTTACTTATAGGTAAGGTATGTTATCATAAAGAAAGAGAAAAAAAAAAAAAAAAGAAGCAGCAGCTATCGTATAGTATTGCAAGAGCTTCTTTTTCTTCTCCTATTCCTATTATCATCCTCAACTTTTTTAATAGGAAAAAAAAAGATAGAGGATTTGTTTATTGCATTGCTTATCAGATCACCTCCTTTTTCCAAAAAAAAAAACTAGTGATTTTTTTTTTTCATTTTTTTTACAAATAAAGTAGTAAGAAAAAGCACTTATAGATATTATCGTATAGAGTATCAATAACATATTAGAGAGAATAATAGAGATTTAACTTAAAGAATTACTGTACAGACCTAAATTGCAAAAATTTTTACTCAATTACAATTATTCAACTAACTCTTATGTGTCAGAGAATCTTTCTCAAATTTTAAATAGTTTGAGGGGATTCAATCATTCATGAATGAAATAAAAACTTTTATAGGTCTTTACTAATTGTAACAACTCTTATTGGCTTGATGCCTTGATCTTTTCATTTTGATAAGGACAATGACATAACGATAATTTAATAGCCTTGGATTCTGGTACACGTGAATTAGATAGATGTTACAAAAATAGAAAGAAGAAAAGGGAAGGTTTTTGTATTGAAAAAGGAAAAGATTGATTGAAATTTAGCTCGTTCTTTGTTGTTATAATTATTATTATTATTACTACGAGCTTATATGTAAAAAAAAGTAATTTTGAGAGAAATAAAACAATATGAAGACAATCGTTGACACATTATATGATGGATTTTACGTTGAAAAGTGATTATTATTAATTATACCGTATACTTAAATCTTTAACATGTATTTTTTTTGGTAAATTGGACAGTCCAAAAAGACTAGCAGACGCACAGGCGAGGTAACAACAGATCACTCAAGTCAGAAGATAAAATCGACCCTAACTTAGCATGTGGGGCATCAAAAGATTGCAAGTCCTCAGGAATAGAGTGACTCAACTTTGCCATAAGATCAGCTGCACGATTAGCTTCACGGTAGACATGTTGCAAATCAACGTTCCAGCAGCGATTGATACATTCCCGAATGCAGTGCACCAGGCCAGAACAAGGGTGGTTGTCAGCAGTGCCATTCTTGATCAGCTCCAAGGCTTCCTCAGAATCGCATTCTAACATATATTGAAGAGGAAGTTGTTAGTATTTTCCCCAAAAATATCTTATCTAAAAGCATAAAATATTTAGTATTGAACATTGCAAAAAGACATGGCTTGCCAAGAAGTTCTTATTCAAGTTCATGATTTGCTAGCTACTTTTCTGAGGCATAAACCTACAATGGGCTAAAATTATTCAACCTCAGTATAGCCCAGATAAATGTTGGGCCCTAGCCTGGTTCATCATATTTTAACCTGGGCCACTAGTCTTGTAAACATTTTTTAGATAAGGTGTGGGCTTACATTGCCTAATATGATCACACACTAAAATAGTAATATTGACTAAGCTTAAGGTTCTTTATATTTTTCAATAAGGTTCTCTAATATAAATAAGGTAAAAGTATTTTTTCTACCCCCAATGTTTGGGGGTCCTGTCAGTTTTGCCCTTAACGTTTTTTCGCTGTCAATTGTACCCCTAACGTTTTACGTTTCTGCCAATGTCACCCTTTTTACTAACACCGTCAAATATTTAACAGTTTTTGCTGACGTGGCATCCTATGTGGCAAAACGTTTTTTTTTCTGTCAATTGTACCCCTAACGTTTTACATTTCTACCAATGTCACCCTTTTCACTAGCACTATCAAATATTTAATAGTTTTTGCTTACGTGGCATCCTATGTGGCAAAAAAAATCTGACTTGGCATATTTTTTCCCACACCAAATTTTTTACTCATCTTTTTCCCATCAAAACCGTGTTGTTTTAGCCTTACCATATTCCTTTTAAAATATAACCTAAACGCACGTGCCATTTTGTAGACAAAAACATCGGAGACGTTATCTATTCTCTACTTTGTCGGAGACGTTACCCTAAAATAGAGAATGGATAACGTCTCCGATGTTTTTATGAGCAAAATAGCGCGTGCATTTGAGTTATATTTTAGAAGGAATAGGCCGAGGTCAAAACGACACAACTTTGATGGGAAAAAGATCAGTAGGAAATCTGATGTGGAAAAAAAATATACCAAGTCAGATATTTTTGTCACATAGGATGCCACGTAAGCAAAAACTATTAAATATTTGATGGTGCTAGTGAAAAGGGTGACATTGTTAAAAATGTTAAACGTTAGGGGCACAATTGGCAGGAAAAAAATGTTTTGCCACATAGGATGCCACGTCAGCAAAAACTGTTAAATATTTGACGGTGTTAGTGAAAATGGTGAAATTGGCAGAAACGTAAAACGTTAGGGGTACAATTGACAGCGAAAAAACGTTAAGGGCGAAATTGACAAGACCCCCAAACGTTGGGGGTAGGAAATGTACTTTTGCCTATAAATAAGACACGTGGCAAAAAGTGTTTAAATGGCCAATCACAATAGAGATAGAATTTAGAAGACTACCTTTTACATGACTAATCATAAAAGAGAGTGTGTGTAAATAGAGCATATAATTAGAGGAACCTTATGAGTTATGACAAAGATATAAGAAACTTGATCTAAATTTTTTTTAATAAAAATCTAATTAATGAAAATAGTTCAAAGATATATATCAAGAAAATTAAAATTAATGAAAAAAAATACATTTCGAGCATTTGACTTTAATTTTTTTTTTTTAAAAAAATTCTAACAGATAAAAAAAAAATTTCTCTTAAAAGTAGAAAGTGTTGGAGTTCCAAAATGTATTTGGTCAGGTGAACTGAATACAAAACTAGTATTGAAAATTCACTTAACCTAACAATAAATGAACTAAAGTGAGCACATGTGAGTTTATTAATTTAAAAGAGTGACTTGTGGTTTTGGTCTGCAAATGGGAACCATAATGCAAACTACTACAATATATCTATATATATATGTGTGTGTGTGTCAGTGTGTGGTTGCCATATATATCCACAAGGGGGAATGAACAAATAATTGTTGATATTATTTATAGGAGGGCTTTAGCCTTGTGATAGAATATTTGGTACTCCGGAGTACTAAAAATTTAGTATTTTTTTTATTTGTTATGTATTATTTGTTTGTTAATATTAATAAAAATTTAATTTTTGATTTATTTTTGTTTATATTATAATATTAATAAATTATTTAAATGAATATTAAATAGATCATGCATGTAGTAATAGACTTTTATTCTTGATGAGAATTTAAGATTTTCTAGTCTCTCAAAAAAAAAAAAAGATTTTCTAGTGGACTTTGTACCTTCAACTTGCATTCCATTAATGGTTCTAGAATTTCAACTTGTGGCATGTCTCAATACAAGAATATTATTCCCCAAGGCCCCAACACATATATATTTATATAAAGTGGAACAATTAAGTGTACATTAGAAAGTCAGCTTTTATTGTTTAAGAAAAGTTATTTTAATAAGTATATTTTTGGTGCAAAACAAGGGGCATATTTCGAAAAATAAATTGCTAAAGTTGGTACCATTTTTTCTCCCCCAAGTTGTTGGTAGTTCGTATCAAAATTAGTTGTTGCAAAAACAAGGAGAGAAATCGAGAAGAATGTATTATTATGAACCAATAATTGACAATCTCTGACAGAAACTCTGCAAGTTCTGGTTTTACTTTCAGCTAGAATGCTCTCAAATTATTAATAGGATAGTTATAATAAGGTAGTTATAAGAAATTGAGTGTTGATTTATCACTTTTTAGTGGATAAATTTATTTTGATATTTATATGAAAATATTTTTTAGTTTATATTTAAGATAGTACATATTTCAAAATAAATTTAACAATTAAAAACTAATGAACCAAAATTCATCGATTTCCGGTTAATATTATGCGCCACATTTCTCAATTTTCTTTTTGTTAAAAAAAGAATTAGAAAGAAGAATAAAAAGAAGAGGCACAAGTTGCACAAGTTGTGTGTGAGTGTGACAAAGACAAATGGAGTTTGTGAGAATCTCTTCTATTTATAGCGTAAAAACGAGGGAAAGAAATGACCATCTCTCTTTTCCAATAATAACCCAAAGTCATATCATATAGAGTATAGACCCTACAAAGGTCACAATACCCTCCAATTACTTTTTGTTTTGACAAGAATATTTATTAGGGTAATAATATTTAACTATTGTAAGTTTATATCATATCTTAATTATTGGATCTATTTTAAAATAAATATAAAAAATTTTAAAAAATAAAATAATACAGAAAACAAATTAAATTTAATAATTGAGAACTTATGAACAAAAATCAATCATAACTCTAAATCATTATCTTATTTATTAGAATGAATTTGATAATTAACTTTCTAAGTATTGTCAGAGTCATTCTAGCAGTTAGTGATGTTGTGTGGTTGTTTTGAAGGGCACAGAGAAGACATGGACCATGCTTCATATTTCATCTTCAAAGAAAAGGGCAAAAGAAAAGAAGAGGAATCAAGCAAATTGGTGTGAGGAAAAACTATTCAATTTTTAAAGTAAAATTTACAGATATTATTATTGAAAGAGCTATAATACTTTAATTTAGATTTTTCTCTCAAACAACTATTCACATTGTCCAATAATACTTTTAAAAAATCAACCCTATAAAAAAATAGATTAAAAGTATTTATCTATCATCAAACTATAAAATCTCTGTTAATATACTCTTTAAAATTTATTTTCTGCTAAGTGTAATGTTAAAATCATATATATTTACATAGTTATAATATTTTTGTTAATTTAATTATAATAACACCATTTATTTTATAATACAATAATTATAATTGAAGTTATTTATTTAAACAAAGTTAAAGTGGAAGATTAAAATTTTTTTTAAAAAAACTTATGGATTGGTAGCCAATAAAACTTCGTATTTGCACACATCTATACTAAAAAAAAAAGTTAAACACAAATTTAGTAACTTTTTAAAATTTTCTACAGATCTATATCACTTTTATTATGTATCCCAAAAACGGCATCCGTGAGGGCGATTTGTTGTTTTTTTACTAGAAAAATGCCCCCAAGATTAAATGGTCAACCCTATAAATTGCCATTAGCGAGGGCGTTTTTCTAGTAAAAAAATCAACAAAATATCCTCAGGTAAAAACGCCCTCACTGATGGCGTTTATAGGATTGATCATTTGACCCTATAAACGCCCTCACTGAGGGCGTTTTTCTTCTCAAAAAAATCAACAAAACGTCCTCACAGATGACGTTTTTGGAAGTGTACAGTAAAAATGGTATAGATCTGTATATAATTTTAAAAAATTACTAAATTTATGTATAATTTTATATATATATATATATATATATATATATATATATATATATATATATATATATATATATATATATGCCCCCGTACAAATGACATAAAACTTTTGCTCATTATATAGATATCTCATATGGAGT
Source organism: Senna tora (assembly GCA_014851425.1). Lineage (NCBI taxonomy): Eukaryota > Viridiplantae > Streptophyta > Magnoliopsida > Fabales > Fabaceae > Senna > Senna tora. The sequence goes on along the minus strand of CM026268.1, from coordinate 473,388 downwards.
TTGGAACAAAAGAGAAAAAGAGAGTGGATCCTCTAAAGTAATTCTCTACATTTTTTGGTGGAGTTATGAGAGAGATAGAGAGAACAAAAATTGGGAGAGAAAAAAATCAAGAAAGAAAATATTTTTCTTATCTCTATCTCTCTCATAACTCCACCAAAAAATGTAGAGAATTACTTTAGAGGATCCTATCTCAGAGAAAAAGAGAGGCATTTTGGTGTATGCCAAAAGCCTATGGATCATAGGATTTATTTGAGAATCAACATGTGGGGTCCATGGCCACGTGTTGTGGGACCTCTCACATTATGTCAACAATAGGCCACTCATTATATCTATCTATCTATGAACCATATTTTTCTTTGCCTACAATCATCTATATTAATATTAATATTGTGACTCCTTCTGGTTATTGGGTCACAAAATAGCTATATTTTTTAATTAAAAAATAACAAAAAAAAATTTGAATGGAGGAAAGGTAAGTGAGGAAGTTGAGATATATAAAAATATAATGGAAGGTAGTGGGAGAGAGAAAACATACATGATAGTAGTTACTAAAAAAGTGAAAAAATAAATAACTTCCCATCATTTAATTCTAATTAATTATGATGATAATTCTAATTTAAAATTTTAAAAACTATGAAATATATTATTTTTAAATATAATAATTATATTTTAAAAAATTAATGATAGATTACATGCACCTTCGTCCATGCGAAGCCTCTAGTCATTTATTACGTCTTTCTCACACCACCACCACCATTTATGCACTTTGCTTACATCATAATACTCTCTCTCTCTCTCTTTCAAATTATTCCATCACAATTCACAAATATCTTACTGCCATCTCACTCTCACCCGCCTCATCTTTCTAAAAAATATCAAATTTATCGTCTCAATTACATTACACTTCATGCATTTTGAATCATTATTTTGTTCATTTTATCCTTCCAAAAAAATTGACTTTAAAAACTCAAGTTAAAATCTAAAATATCAACCACCAAACACTGCAATTAATTTTTCCCACCTTACAAAATAGAACTTAAAAATTAATAATCTTTCAAGTCATCATATTATATGAAACTCAGCTTGTTCATCATCATACTAGTGAGTGCTATATAAATTTTCTCCAAGTCTTTTAGAGGTTAAAAAGTCTTCTTTGACCTTGAGAACTTTTCTTTCACAAAAAAAAAGGAAGTAAAATACTAATAAAGTAGAATAAGCACTAAATTAAAAATTGAAAGGTTGTTGATTGGTAAGGATTCAAGTTCCATCATGGTTGTACAATGGCAGCAATGAATGAGTACAAAAGATTTGACTGAACAAACTTGTTAAAAGAGTAAATTTTAGTTAACCCCCCAACACTCTTAATTCTTCTGTAATCCTTTCTTCTTTTTTCTCCCCTCTCAAATTCTTGAGCTGTATAATGAAATTTTTGTCTCCCAAACAAAAATCTTGAGAGTTAAGATCAATGTCTTCCTTTCCTTCCTTTCCTTCTTCAAATAGTGAAGAAGACTAAGCAGAAATAGTGGAGAAGTCATTGGAGGAAACATCATGTCCAGATGAGAGCTTCTGCTTCCTTCCATGTCTTCGCCTACTGCTACCTCCTCTTGTTCCTACTCCTTCTCCCTTCTTTCTCTCTTCTACTTCCTCCACCTGTCTTCATTTCAACATCCTCATTACATTAAACAAACATTCTCTAACATTATTTCATTTTTCATCTTAATAATCATTCCTTATAACACTTTAGTTCATGATTTCTTTACATGAAATGGAAAAACACTTACCACTTCTTCTACATACCTTACACACATTTATACTCCCATTTGTTTGGTTTTGTATTCAAGAATGAATGACCTTGAGGAGACAAGTTCAACAACATAGAGAAAGATTCAACACCAATGTTTGGAAAAATCCTCAGACTCAGCCAGTTATATCCTATTCTTCTATCCTCTCAAGTCTATCCATTGGAGAGATTATTAGAATCATGAACGAATTCAGATTGAATTCTCTTTTAAGTGTAAATTCGGTACATTAACCAACTCACTAGTTAAAAAGGCTAGCCCATTGCACAAGGCTCCCACCAGATGAAGTATGGGAGGGCCAGATGTTATATATATAACCTTACCCCTGCAAGCAGAGAGGCTGTTTCCAAGATTTGAACATATGACAATGACTGTCTAGTAATATGCAAAAATAAATCACTATGTAAAACAAGCACACTCCAATACTTCACAAAAGTTGTACCTCAGAGGATACATTCTCATCTTGCACATGTATGTATGGATGGCATGGATGATTTAGTATGTATTTGATATAAAAATGAAAACATGGAGAGGCATATAGTATAATTACTAACCCCAAAACAGAAATTCTGGAAAGTGGCACCGAAGTCATGAGAAGAATCCTCTGCTTTCCCAATATTATTCATGTCGGATGAATTGCGTTTATTCGTAGTCATGGAGGCCGAAGTTTCGCAGTAAGTCATGTATGTAGAAGAAGTAGAAGCAACAACATTTTGGGGGTCACTTGCAGAACATCCAATGTCACCTTGAAACATGTCTTCAAACAGCTGTTGCAACTCCTCAAAGCTCTCCTCTCCATTCTCCTGTAATGTCACACACACACACAAAAAAACCCGTCACCAAATGTTCGATACACTTGCTTCACCATTAAAACAAGCTTTGCAATACCACTATACCAGTATCTGCACAACTCAAAGCCCTTGATCACAAAGAATACAGATTCCAAGTGTATAGACTAATAAATTTTGAGCATTTTTGCATCTCAACGTTTGACTAATTTCAACAAGGAGATGACTCTGAGAGAAAGCTATGGGTCCAAGCTTATTCAATTTCAAGTAGTACCACATAATTATTGCATCTGAAACTTGCTGTATAGTGGGACCCACCACCATTTCCACGTAAACCGTGATTTAGATATGCTAAAGTGCAAGTGCCCGATCTTGGCCGTGGAATAAGAGTGTTACACGTATATATCTCTATTCTCATTTAACAGCCCAAATTGTACATTTCATACAAAATGCACTTCTACATATCTAAGTTACTGTTCTATTCCTTCATCTTCTCCTTCCATCTTTGAAATCCTTAAGACTCTGCAAGAACAATTCCCTTTCTTTTTTGGGACAGAAAAAATAGAGAGAGAAAATTGGCTTCCTTGCAATGATTTGTTTCGGGACGTTCTCCTCATTGAAGATTTGACCAACAAAAATATTTTTTTAAAAAAAAGTTTTGTTTGGGCCGACCCGTGATCTAAAGGTGGCCCATTTCGGGCCCAAAAAAGAAAGATCCGAGAGGGGAGAAAGAAAGAAAGGGTATCTTCAACGACAAAAAAGAAAAGCAACAACAACCAACAACGTAGGATTTGACAAAAGTTGGATGGCTAAGCATTATCCACAAACACCACAAAAACATAACATGGAGGAATTGTGCACCCCCCTCATCATCATCATCATCATCATTCATTCATTCATCAACCAACATTTCAACCATAAAAAAAATTAAAAGATCCAAATTAAATCAAAACACAAAACTCACATTTGGTTTTGTTTGGCTCATCATTGCTGCCATTTCGTTCAGGAACTCACCCATTCCCTGCACACACACACAAAAAACATTCAAAACAAATAATAATAATAATAATAATTAAAGATTCCCATAACCTTACTAACATACCCATGTGAAGAAAGAAAACCCACAAGAATAATAAACATCGAGAATCAAGCTTCCTTTTTATTTTTTGGGTATCTTAAAGGCAAGAAAAATGGAATCCTAAAAAAGATCAACAGTGGAAAAACCCAGAAACAGAGGACAGTAAAGTCCAATTAAACCAGGAAAATACACAAGGAAAAAAAAAGTCAATTTTTTTTTGGGTTAAAAAGAAAAAAAAGGGTACGTGGGGTGACTTACGTTTTCGTCGTCATCGCTTTCATAGACTCCTATGTCATACAAGAACCTTTTATTGGAGTCAGATAAAACTGTGGACAGAGGAAAAAGAATTAAGAAAAAAAACAGAGTAAGATGAAGGAAACAGAATCTCGTGAATCTAATAATTAGTCTTAAAAAAATAGATTTATTTTTTTGGTTCAATAAGAAGGATCAAATGAATTACCAGAATAGGCTTGCTGAATTGCCTGAAATTTGTTCTTAGCTTCATCGACGAACTTTGAATTCCCCGACGCTGAACAACGATCTGGGTGCCATTTCTATCCCATCAAACAAAACCATAGTTTCTTACTACAAATGCACACAATTCCTGGGACACATCTTATAATCACTTCCCAGAAAACATCAGAGGAAAAGGGGACACACACACACACACAGACAACATCATAGGATTTGTTGGGTTGTTTCAAACATGGAAAAAAAAAAGGAAGGAAATTCTAACCATTGCGAGTTTCTTATAGGCATTTCTGAGCTCTGATTCTGTGCACTCCTTATTCAACCCCATAACTGCATAGAAATCACTTCCTTTCTCTTCTCCATTAGCAGCCATTGTTGCTCCCAATGATAATCAAAATCCAAACTTTCACCAAATTAAAAAAAAAAAACCCCACAAGAACCAATCAAACCAAGCTTCTTCCTTTTTCCTCTTTTCTTGTCGACGAATTGATTCAACCAAACCCAACTAAAACATCAACACCGTACATCAAACAACATAAAAAGGCACGAAAACACAAAATATTGTTGGACACGGAACCTTAACATTTGTTTTTGGATTCCGTGGAGTGGAAGGAGAAGAGAGAAAGGAAAAGGGTGTTTCCTCTCCGGAGAGATCACAACTCACAGAAACACACACACCCCCTTGACCCTCCTCACCTCGCTAGGCCTCAAGAACACTCCAGAAACTGCAACTTTATATAGTTTTTAAATATTTTAAATACTAGTTTATTCAACGGTGAGATGGGGATCGACACTTGAGGGGTCATGTACGGTTGAGATTGAAAGGGGTGGTCTAGATATTTTTTTTTCCTTTCCATGCAATTGTGTGTCCAGAAGGTTCTGTTTGCACTGTGAGGGAGTCCTTTTTGACGGCACAAGGAGGAGTGGGTCCCATCGCAAATTTAACAGCTTTGGGAATTGATTGATGAAAAGCATTTTATTTAGGAAAAAATTTATGTCCATTTTTTTATGTTCATTTCCTCCAATTTTATCAATTATATGTTATATTTACACTCTCTTTCTTCTATGATTGGTCATATAAAATGTGGTCTTCTATATTCTCTCTCTACTGTGATTGGTCATTTAAACACTTTTTGCCACGTGTCATAATTATATTGGGGAATTGGAGGAAATGGACATAAGTTTTTTCCTTTTATTTAATATTTAATATATAAATATATGTAATTGTGATTGGCGTATAATGAAGAAAAGGGTGTAGGACCCACTTCCCGTCGTTGGAAATAGGTTCTGTTTCACTGTTTGTGGCTTTGTAGGAAGGGAAACTGGGAAACTTGGAAAATTTACCTTAACCAACAATTTAATTGAAAAAAAGAAAAAACCAACTTGGAGAAAATGGATGAGATTCATTCAACCATGAATTTGAGTACCATGCCTTTCTTGTTAAATTATACCATTGTTTTGTCAATTAAATAAATCAATTCTTTATTTCCTTAAATTTAATAATAGTTTTATCCAGATCTATGTATGGTTTTAATATTTTTTTCGTAAAAAATTTTATTTCAATTATTATATCGAGTTAGATCAGAGTATTTATGTCAAAGAAATTTTAATATTTTATCAAATTGATAGTAAAGTCTATAACATTTACATTTGTACAGAACACTTCTTCTTTGTTATGCTGGGAGTGTAATATTAAATGTTTTGTTGGCAACACCAAAATCAAAAAAGAAAATTTATCATAAAGTTATCTTACTTTAAAATCAGTTGTGCATGTATTTTACATATTTAGTTCAACAACGCTTACAAATTATCTTTTTTCAATATTATTGGATTAGAATTATCCGAACAATTACAAATGTAGTTTAATTTTTTATAATATAATTTGACTTAATGTTTTTTTAAAGCACTAATGATTTTTCTTGTTTCTCACAAAAATATTCACTCATTAAATAAATTTTTGTTCAAAACAGTGTGAAACAGCTCTACAATCTACTCTACCAAAGTTGGGAATGGGATTGATGGTAGTAATTGGGGCTTTAATCTTGATTAAGTTATAAGCATAATCCCAAGAAAGGGTTGAGCAGAAAATAAAAGAAGAAGATTGTGTTAGTGGTCCAGCAAGAAATGGCCACGTGATATTTGGCCACATTGGATTGGAAAGTCCTCGAAATCACGTGCCAGTCCCGTGAGAAAGAAGGTAGGAGTAGAACCTGAACCAGATAACATATCCATCACTATTCATTCACTACTCAGAGAGAGACACTGTCCTACAAATAAGAGGACAAACTTCCCTAATACGTGGACTACCTAGGGCCATACCCTCCACATCATATCTCATGTAAAAGACATATAATTAGGCAAATTTCTTTTTTGATTTAGTCAAATCTTAAATAATAAATCACAAATCTAATCTTAATTTAAATCTATTTACTGTTATATTAAAAATAAAAATACTACCATACTTTTTTTATTAATAAAAAGTAAATTAGATGTAAGTAAGTGTAACTTTTAAAACAATATATATATATTCCTAAAAAAAATAAAACTATATATATATAAAGTGTAATTTAACTAATGTAAATTTTTAAAAATTAAATTGACAACAACAAAAAAAATCTTTTTCCGAAAGAGCAACATAAAAAGTAAGTATCAAAGATTAATGAAGGATGAGGAAGTAAGTAGATAAAGTGGGGACGTAGTAGTAAATTAGGGATGACAATGGGTAGGGTCTGGGTAGGATACTGCAATCCTCGTTTTCGGTCCCGGTAATTAATATTTTCTCCATCCCCGGATCCGTCCTCGCCGGGTATGAAATTTGATACCCGTCCCCGGACCCATCGAATACTTAGATCCCCAGACCCGACCCTGGACCCGAAAAATTTACTATTTTTTCTACGAAATTTGCTACTTTCATCACAAGTACTTTAATCACAAGTATTGAACACACATTCATAAATTTAATTATTTTCAAATTTAAGAAAAACAAACTTAAAACACACAATTTGATATGATATATAATATATTTTTATATATATTATATCACCGGGTCCGGGTTCGGGGTGAATACACCCTTACCCGTCCCTGGACCCGGACCCGTACTTTTACCCATTAAAATCTCCAGACCCAGACTCAGACCTATTTTTTCAATACCCAGACTTGGATCCAATGAATAAATTTTTAGGGTACCCGTTAAGTCCGGATAAAATTGCCATCCTATAGTAAATTAAAGGAGACGATTCAACCAATAAGTTTCTATTAGGTAAGTTTTCATGTTCAAATTTTGTATATTTAAAAAATTTTATATTAGGAGACTTCTAATTCCTATTATAAAACTTCAATTAATTTGAATTAAATTAATCAAAATTTAATAAATTTTTTTAATATCCGTGATTAAAAAAAGATTAAACTTAGGGAAAGTCATTTATATCTTTACTATAAGATTTTTCAATATAAAGATAACACGTGACACAAAATTTATGTATGATCAATCATAATTAAGAAAATATATAAAATCACATTTTATTGATCAATCATAAAGAAAATTATAAATAAAAAATTTTATAACAAATATATAACAAACTTTATCGAAGCTATCTATTTGTAAAAGTCAGAGTCATGAGGATATGCAATCTATCTGCTATCTGCTGAATGCTCTTTTTTTTTTTTTTTTAATTTATTGCTGAATGCTCATTTGAACAAGAAACCAAATAGTGTTTAATTTATCTCACAAAAACTTGTGGACCACACTATTCAACACCAATAAATACACCATATATAGGTCCATACTCAAAGACAAAAATTATATATTATATATTCAGATGAATTCCTGTTCAATTATAATTCTACATTTTCTAGTTCCACCAACACTTGCATTTGCATACACAGAGCAATAGCAAGTTGCATATTTGATAGGCACCAAGTTGGAGGGAACATAGATGTATGCAGATTTATTTTGTGTCCTTTTCAATGATATTTTTATTTTTATTTAAAGCTAACTCCAAGGGTTGTCTAGTTGTGAATGGGAGGTGCATAATATGAGATTAGATGTGTTTCAACCTCCAAATTTTAAGTACCTTAGGTTGGAGCTCATTTTCAGAATTTAATTACCTTTCAATCTTTCTCAATATTTATTTTATAGGTTTATCTAACAAGTATTTTAAGGTACATATTAAGATTTTTTTTATTGGTTGTGAAGGAATATATTTTCTTAAAGTTGGTGAAAAATTAAAAAAAATCATTTTTAAATTCTGAAGACACTAGCTAGCAAAACCCTTATTTTATTACCTTTCAAAACATAAAAATTGAAATAAAATCAAACTTACACACACATATATACTATTTGAAATGAGTGAGTGGGCTAAAACTAATTAAGTTTTACTAAACTTTACTCTTTAAATTCATGTTCAGCATGTTTTATTTGAGTTAATTTTATCCTGAAGTTAATACCATTAAAATTATTAATAAAAATTATTCTAAAAAAATTATTAATAAAACAATCTAACTTAACAAAACATATATAGCAAATATAACTTAAGTAAATAATTTTTTTTGTCTATTTAGATATCTGGCTTAATTAAAAAAGATTTTTGCTTTGTAGCCTAAATTGAATTTAAAGCATCACTATTCGGTACATAAGAGTTACCAGTTGGTACAAACACGGCCCCATGACAGTCACACAAGCTTGAGAGTTGAGAGACATTTCCAACTTGTTAATGATGCAAAGCAAAGAAAGATGGGGAAAAGAATAGAAAGTAAGAAACAAGTTGTAGCAACAATGGTAAATGGAAGAGTCAAGTGGATTTAGTGTGACAAAGAAGGTCCTATAATTAACTACTTTACTTCAATATTATGTCCCCTCCACAGTTCAACAATTTCAAAATTCAACTTGCTTATATATATTCTTATGCTTTGGTTTATCTCTGTGGGTCCAACATCTTTTCTCATAACTTTTATGCTGTGATGCATATGGTCAATAATGCAAAAGTATCGTCTCCTTTTTCTATATTTGATTTTTCTTGGTCAAGCTATGAAATTTTATCTTTGGCAATTGGCATGCATATAATAAGGGCATGCTCATATCTTATTATTATCATTTAACACCTGTTACAATAGGGACTTTTATTACTTCTCAACTACAACGGTATAAAGAGTCCGTACCTTTTATTTTCAATAGGTTATTCATCTCAAGTAAGGCAACTAATTTTTTTACCGACTTGCAAACAGTTTGAAAGATGGAACAATTAACCCGAAAATTTAATGTTATTCTATACACAAAGTCAGAAATCAAATTCGATATTTGGTTAAAGGAAGATGAATCTTTTTCACTCAACCATATCCCAATTGAATTCGACAGACATGATTTGATATGAATTTCCACATATATGATGAAAAAGAAAGTTAATAAAAGGTGATTTAGTAACAGAAAATCTGAGTAATTTGTTTGAAAGTTCTCGTTTTGATTAGCTAACACTTCAATCTGGTTCTTCTGTGATGAAAATCTTGTATTTCTTGTTTTCCTCAGTAAGATGCTTCTGGGTGAATCTGAAAAACATTGGGGAGCCATAAATATCCCCAATGAATCCCAGAAGTGCGTTGACACAGAATTTAATGCAGGAAAATTTCCCCTCTTTGAAACTGTAGAACATACATTATTATTACTACAAAACAGGGTCAGAGTTTTTCTGCAGTAACCTAGACTTCACTCTGCTCTCAAGGCCTTGATCCAATCAAGTTCAACCCTGAAATCACCAGGTCCGGATGTAGCACCAGGGACACCACCCTCGGCATTGACGGATAAAGACATGCCAACGATACGAGAAGGATTCATTTCCAATTGTGCATCTATAACATTTCCCCTCCAAGTAGGTAAATACCGAGCCAGAGGAATCTGCTCATTGGTCAATCAACGAAAATACTAAGAACATGCACCGAAATGTTTTGATTTGATCAACAAAAGAGATGAAAATAAATAGGGTGAGTATTGGAACTTCAAAGCTTAAAAGGACCAGAGCTGGATGCAGTTTTTAAATATTTACTATCAATCAAAGCATCACGACTACGGAATATTAGACTAGTACAAAGCCTAGGGACAGTTGATTCTATCATATATGTTTTCCATTTCATTTCAAATAATTAATATCGATTCCTTATGAAACCTAGCTTAATCACTAATTAACACTTTAAGACACTTCCATGAGCTGTAAATCATGACGCATCATGTTAAGTTTCATAAAAGCAGTTCCAAATGTAACACAGGAACTCCAATGTTTTATGGGTATATATATAAGCTGCCTCCAGCAGCTCATAGGAAGCTTTCCAACTTGCAAATTCTATGATCATATATGAAACTGACAAATAATTGTCCTCCTACGGTTCATATGGTCAAAAGCAGAAAGAATATGGTTCCTGATTACTCCACTGACCAGTGAGGCAGTGACCATATCAAAATTCAAACATATCAATGGTAAGACTTGTTACCGCGCAAGCCATAAAAACAATGCGTATGGCTTTCCAATTCATTTTTAGTTACGAATTCCATGTTCCCAAAGAATAGAAAAGGAAACTTTTAGGCAAGGTAAACTCATTTTAGATATTTAATTTGCAATGATCAGCAACATAGTTTATGTCTGGAAAATGTCCTGAGAAGCTGGACACTATATATATATATATCTTCTACAATTACTTAAGCTGATTTTCTGCTTTTGGCTTAAGCATTTGCAGGTTATCTAGCAGATACAGTAACTTGCATACCATGGTTCACAAAAAGAGCCTAGTCTATCATATGATTCAATAGGTTTCTGAACAGTAAGAAGAAAATGGAACAATTACCTTCGTAATATACCAGTTGTCTTTGGGTACAAAAACAAAAGCTTGCCAAGAATTATCTTCCTCCTGTCCAGGTGAGTTTACCCAATTTTCTGTGTAGATCTGCACCAAATTAGACAAGTTACACTAATTGCAGGATTTCCAAGAAAATAATGTCTCAAATTTCCTAATGTAATATTTTGACAGAAAAAAAAAAAACAACTCACAGTAGATATATAGCTTCTCCCATCGCCTTTAAGTTTCATAGCAATTGTATCATATGAATCCAAATCAATAAAGCCATCAAACTGCAAATATGAATAGAATTGATAAAAATATATTAATGAGATTGAGGGCCAAATACAAAAGGAAGCCAGAAGGGAGGCGGAAAACAAGAGATAATTAGATAAAGAAACTTTCCTCTTCTCCAGAAACATATAGAATGAAACCAATATTTTTCATGAAGTCAGTATATAGAGCTGTGTACAATTTTGTTTTCTTCATTTTTAAAACATTAAGAAGAAAGAGCAGTAGGGAAGAAAAACAAAGCAGATCAGTGGAGTGATCAAGAGTTCTTCCATGTTATAGAAACTCAGCAAACAGAAATCAGTAGGGAAGAAAAACAAAGCAGATAAGTTCAAGTGACATGGTGTTCCAGGTCGAAGCTCCAATATGACTATATTATAACAAATAGTGGATAAAAGTAAAAGTGAAAAGAAATCAAACCAGAGTATTTCCTTTTACTATAAAATTGATTAGGAATATGACACCAAAAAATGAATACACAAAAAGCGTGGAGATATTAAGATAAATAAATATCAACTTATTATAAAAACTTGATCCACAATGTTGTGAAGTAGCAATAGATGTAGACATAGCAATCATTTCTTTTTTAGTGATGCAGAACAAGTTTTTGCAATTCAAATATATAGTTTCAGCCCTAAAATCCTTGGATTCCTTAGATTAACAAAGAAACAACCTTTTTTGACCGCATTCCGCAGAAGCCACTCCGTGTTATATTCCATTTTGTACCCTCGGTTACGTCCAAAGAAAGGTTCCCCGCAAACACTCCTATCAGAGTAAATTGGATATTTCATTAAGTCATTAATACACAAATTCAACTAGAACTTTTTTCAAACAAAATTTGATGCACACAGGTTTTTCATTTGAATGAAATGTAAGACGAAGGTTTAAATAAATCGTTATGAGAGCTTGTGATACTTAATTACAGTGTGCCATTCAAAGCTTTAGTAACAGAAATAAAACAAGCAAAAGCAGTTATGAAAATGAAGCTACATAAATTATTGCAGAAATGATGTTGGCAGTACCCTTTAGTCCATTTTCAAACTCAGTTATTTCCAAAGACGCCGAGGACAAACCTGGATAACAATTAAACATTGAGAGATACATCAGTATGTAGGGATTTTAGGTGTTACTTATATTCATTCACCAATTGCAAGGGAAATGAATGCAAAAGTACTGAAAAAGTTTAACATTTCGCCATGACGCCATGCACATAGAATTCACCTGAATTAGCTGAATTCATGAGCGAACAAAACTATTAACGACTATGAACCTTCTACCTCTTGTGCCCACATTTTCTAGTTTACAATTTCATGCCTTCCCTATATCATTCCCTCCGCAATCATAGGAAAGGTAATTGCTAAGCTACAAAAAGGTTCCTTCACCACTCTAGTCAACTTAGAACAGTCTTGGGGTGAAGTACATACTACATACCTCCATATTCAGAATCAGAATACAAATGCCACTTCTTTAACTCTTCCTTTGAATTGAAATTGAATATGTATCTTTCAGCTGGAGGCATCAAATCATCAACATTCCACGCGAGGGCTATTGTTCCACATTGCACACAGAAAGAGGTCAGCCATAACCAAAATCCTCATACGAACTAAACCAAACACTACCCAAGAATGGCCCATTAATCAGAAAATTGGGGAATTACAGTGATTGTGAATTGGTACCTTTCTTGGTCGCATTCAGAGACGCTTGCAACAGACCTCGCAATCTTGACATCTCTTATAAACCCCAAGTTTCTCCTTAATTTCCAAATTCTAGTTCAGAAAAGAAGTCTGATTGGCGTGAAATGGAAGTAGAGAACAAATATTTGCAGTACTAAGTAAAGTAATTCGAACAGAAATGGGAATTGAAGAGGAAAGGCAAAGATTGAAAACGGAAATTCCAAGTAACCTGAGATATAAACCGAAGCAATTGGAACAATGCATCTCAGTTTTCCGGGCCTGAGATTTGGATATGGAAACATTTGGGCTTAAGCCCATTCTGTCGATTTGGGCCCACGGCTCGACATATCTAAGGCACATGATTTGATGTAAATTTTTGCTGTCTCATTTAGATTGGAGTAAACTCTGAGCGTCAATATTATTAAAATAAAATCGACTAAAAATACTTGGACGTATATATATTTATTTAATAATATATCATGGACAGCAAGAAGAGTGAAGAGAGAGGACTATTTTTTTGGTGTTTTGTTAATGGTGAATGCTGATGTGTTTTGTTTTGAGGGTTAGGTACCAATTAAGGTTTAGGTTGTTGTTTTCTAGTCAACACAAAAACCATCTCATCTAAATATATAATGATATTATTAATTAATTCTCATTTATTATATCATGCACGTACGTAGTGCTTGTATGCTAAACGACGCACATGTAGAAATTAAACATGGTACGCTAATTAGTTTGAATTTGAAAAGTCAGAATGAGTTTCAAAAGATATATACCCAACCTTGCTGTTACGGCATATATATAGAAACACATAAATAATTAACCATATATCCTCACCACACTCATATATATAAATCCTTGCTATCTAGTTGCCAAATCACACTGAGGGATAGATCAAGTTTTAATTAAGAGTGATATATTTCTCTACATTTAGTCAATTTATATTTAGACTAGTGTTTAATTAATTTGTTTTGTAGATTAATCTGTGTTTGGCAATATATATAATGGGAGTTGGAGCAAGTAAGCTAAGGAAATGTTTGGGTGGGTCATCCAGTACTGTGATGGTACCAAAAGGTTATGTTCCAATTTGTATTATTGGTGTAGATGAAGGCACTACTACTAGTAAGCAATTTATGGTTCATATTAAAGCTTTTAAGGATGCTAATTTCTGCCAACTTCTCAAGAAATCGGCTGAGGAATATGGATTTCAGAGTGATGGTATTCTCAGAATTTTTTCTGAAGCACAAGATTTTGAAGATTGGAGCATCAAAAGGTACAAGAAAAAGAAGATTATGAGAGTGAAATCAAGACGCTCATACTCATATCCTCTGATCAAGCGATTAAGTCAAAAAGAGAGAAATATGGGAGTTTTATGTAATTTGAATCTTAAGGATTAATTAGGTCCTCTCATTTTTAAAAAAAAAATATTTAATGTAATGATTTCATGCGGAATAATTTGCTTAGGTGCTAAGTCTTATTTTTTTAGTTAACACATTATTGTATTTTTATTTCTTTAAAGTAATTTGGTATATATTATCAATTTCTTACTCTCTATTTATTCCAGCTGAAGTTCCATTTCCAAACCAATATCATTGTGTAGTCCCCTTCTAATTAATTAACCACGCTTCTCAACAGATAATATTAATAACCTAAACTTAAGTAATATATATATATATATATGAGGGATATCATATCTACAACTAACTTATAGTTGAAGAAGGGAGTATATGCAATTTTTCCAAGATGAATATAAATGGTGTTAAATAGAATTATTTTTAAGCATGTTAAAGTACAAAGGTAATTTTTGCTAAAATCATAGTTGATGGGAGTATTTGCAAGTGAGTGATAATTGAAAGGGGTATTTGCATTTTCCCCAAATAAAATTAAAAGAGAAAAAATTTAATAAGGTGGGACTTATAATTTTTTTCTCTCTCTATTTACTTAATAATAGAGGATTCAATTTTGAGAAAATCCCTTTGCCATTCTCTTTACATTTTAATAATTTTTTTTATATAATTAAAAGTTTTAAGTGCCTCAAATTTATTATTTTTTAAAAATATGAGAAAGATACAAATAAAAAAATTAAATACCATACATTAATTAGGGCCGACCATAAATGGATTAAGAACTACTCTTTTATTTAATTTGTATCTATCTCATATTTTAGAATAACAGTGATAAAAAAACATTAAAAATACAATTGACAGAAAAAACATTGAGAAGAGAATTATAAGAAATGCCAAAGGTTAAGGGTTGAAATCCCTTTTGTCTTCGTATAAAATTAGATAGAGTGAGTTTGTTAGAAAATTTTGCTTTGTCATCAAGCTGAGTATAGTTTTTTATTGGATTGGATTTATTAGAATCATTGGATATAATTACGCAAATAATTAATGGTCGCGCGCGTCTTATAAAAATGATTTTATCTAATATTAATGATTCTTTCTCTATGAATATGATTGGTACAAAACAGTCTAGTTTTTAAATTGTAATTAATCCTGCGGTTGGAAGGAAATTAATTAGTCCAAGCAATTTTTGAATATAAAAAAGGCTGCATGTACGTTGACATATATATATATATATATATATATATATATATATATGATATGTGTTGTAATTGCAGTCAATTACATGAAATTTAACAAGGAAAAATTAAACTAATGCTCCTGTATTACAAAAAGTTAAACTGTAATTAAGCAAATAAAATAATATTCAAACCTCCTTAATCTTCCCTTAATTTGTAGTCAAACACTTTTTAGTAGGTACAAATTTCGTACAATTGGGCCGGAAACAAAGATATTTTTTTTAAAGGTAATTTCTGTGCACGTGTATTTTTTTTTGGCCGGAGCTCGTGTATTTATATATATACTATAAGTTTTATATGCACACACAAAGAATTTATTATTTAATTTTTAAAAATATAATATAAAATAATAATTATTATTATATTTTAAAATAACAATAACAAATTAAATATTTAATAATTTTTTAATTATGAAATAAAATAATTATTATATATTTTAAAATAATAAAAAATTATTTACTTTTTTATTTTGTATTAATTACTCATATATTTTTTTTTCTTCTTACATTTTCTCATGTCTCGTCATATTTTCTTTGTGTTTTTTTAATTATTAAATATATATTTTATGATACCAATTATAAAAAAAAACTCAACCGTCAAAAGAAGTTGTGAGTGAAGTTGGAATAAGTGATTCAGCAGGTAGGGGTGTTCAAAGGTTTGGTTTGGTTCGGTTTTGTCAAAAATTTGAACCGAACCAATATAATCGGTTTTCAAAATGCGCGGACCTTGTCGGTTTTATTTTCGAGCGGTTTGGTTCGGTTTTAAGGTCGATTTGGTTCGGTTTTAGAGTCGGTTTGGTTCATACTAATTTGATATTTTCATGTTAACATATATTAAACAAATTCTAACAATTTATAAAGCCTAAAAAATAATAAATTTTAAAAATATCAAACTTATAATATTATACTAAATAACTAATTGTAAGTTGTTAAATGTAGATTTTATAAAGATTAATAAGAATTCAAAATATTACAACAAATTAATTCACTACAAAAAAATTAATTTTAGCGTAAGTGAATTAATGTCATTTATCAATAATGTTATTTGTTAATTTAATTGTTATAACTAACATTAAAATGATCTCAACACAATCTCTAAGTTAACGTTGATTGTAGAATTGAAAGAGACATAACATTAAAGATAATTTTAAACTAACGCTGAGGATATAATTTTTTTGTAGAGATTATATTATCTAATATGATTATATCAAATATTCTTATCTTTATCAATATATATATAATAACTTATAGCTACAAAATACAATTACAAGATATACTATAATTTTTATTATTAGGAGATAAAAAAAAATAGATATATTGGTCGGTACCGACCAATAAATTCATAAACCTCAACCAAACCAAACCATGTTGATTTTGTCATTTAAAAAACCCAAACCAAACCAATTCTTTTCGATTTGGTTCGGTTTTTAATCGATTTGGTTCGATTTACTTCGATTCAATTGGTTTGGTTCAGTTTTGAAACCCCTACCAGGAGGGTAGTGATGTAGGTTTTTGCCTTTTTTGCTCTTTTGGCCTAATTGGGCCCTTTCTAGTACCAAAAAAATATTATAGATATATAAAATTGTAAAAAATTTGAAGTCAAAAGGATTTGCAGAAAACGCCCAAGAAAAGTTCCACAATTGTAGATTAATTAAACGTAATTTCAAGGTTTAAATTTGTAGACCAACATATTTGCTGCTACGGCACAGCCTCTCTTGTTTTAGACACTTTGTATAATCAAACACATTAATTACCACCCTTCTCATTCATCACCACACTTACATATATATATATATATATATATATATATATATATATATACATCCTTGCCATACACAATTCATAGCACAAGCAGGGCGTGAAATTTTAAGAGAGATTCCTATTTTTTGAGAGTATTAATTACTTAAAAAAGATAAGGAATTCATTGAATTCAAATTGAGAAAAAGAGACCCTAACTAACTATTTTGTAATTTTTGGTAATGGGAGCTAGAGTGAGCAAGCTAATTAGGAGTCACGTGGGTGGGTCAAGTGTTTATGCCTATAATCCTTCTGTGTTGGGACCAAAAGGTTATGTTCCTGTTTGTGTTGGTGTGGATGAACATAATAATAGAAGCCGATTTATGATTCATACTAAAGTTTTTAAGGATGCTCATTTCTGTGAGCTTCTTACGAAATCAGCTGAGGAATATGGATTTCAGAATGATGGGATTCTTAGGATTCTATTTGAAGCTCAAGATTTTGAAGATTGGGTTATCAAAAGGTACAACAGAAAGAAGATTATGAGAGTGAAATCGAAAAGATCGCGCCTTCTCAAAAGATCAAGTATAAAAGAAAGAAACAGAGTAGAAATTATATGATTTGAATCCTAATTAGGGATTTACATTTTCTTAATAATTCTTTGTTTTTAAAAAAAAATTGAAGTATTGATGATTTCATGTGAGTAGAATTTGCTTATAGGTGATAGCCAGGTCTTACTTTTATGTATTAATTAATTTCTTACATATTGTATTTTCCTTTCTTTTGAATATGCGCGCATGTACTATGAATTTACAAAAATTGAGAATTCAATATTTGATTTAATTTAATTTGTATATACACACAAATAATTTATTATTATTGTACTTGTACTTTTACCTAAAGTGTAGAAAATGTTTGAAACTAGATAAATGAAATAAGATAAAATTAGGCTAAAGTACCCTCAATGTTTGCATGAAGTTTAATGTTGGTCATCAATATTTCGAATGTTTAATGTTGGTCCTCAAAGTTTTTTTTTGTCGATTTTGGTCCTTGAGCGTAACACCGTTAACTTTTGCCGTTAAATGATGATGTGGCATGCTTATGTGGCACACCCTCTCTCCTACGTGTCATATTTTAATGACATGGTATAACACATCACTGCCACATCACCCCACATTGCCACATCATCATCTTCTCTCCTTCATCGTCATCATCTTGGCAGTGATGTGTCATGCCACGTCATTAAAATATGACACGTAGGAGAGAGGGTGTGCCACATAAGCATGTCACGTCATCATTTAACGAAAAAAGTTAACGGTATTACGCTCGAGACCAAAATTGACCAAAAAAAAAACTTTGAGGATCAACATTAAACTTCATGTAAATATTAAAGAACAAAATAGTACTTTAGCCGATAAAATTATGTGATTGAAATTAGGCAAAATTACCTTTATATATATAGGATTCTCTCTCAATTTTGTACCTCAACTTTTAATTTGAAATTAAAGCAAATTTGTTCTTTACCTAAATTCTATTTAAATAATTAATGATAGATGCAAATATAACTGTTGTTGATCTCGTAGCTTCTAATATTAATTGTGATGTCAAATCATATCCTTAGCAATGATGTTTCACCAATTTAACCACAATGAACACTATGACACTACAAAATAAAGAGTGTCATTATGACTAAATTAACGAAAAACTATAATCACATTAATTTACATCTAATGTTAATTATTTATATAAATTTTGAGGGAAGAAAAAAATTACTTGAAAGTTTAAAGATACAATTGATAACAAACAAAATTTAGGAGTAAAATTGACGGAAATCCTAACTAGTTTACAAAACAAAACAGAAAAAGTTTTGGAGTTTTGCCTTGAAATTATAAGCTTGGACCTCACAATCAGCAGGCTGCAAGAAGAGTCAAAACTATCTCAAGAGAGGAATATATAGTTTATTAATGGTCTTTAATTAATTAGCTGTTTTCTTAATTAATCTATTTTGTTTTGGGGCTTGTTTGTTGTTTTCCAAAACAATAACGTAACTGCAGAAAAACTATCTCATCTGGATAATGATGCGTTTATTTAAATACATTAAATAAAATATTACCCTGCTATAATCCATATACTAGTTAGTAGTTACTATTAATTAATCTCAGCCTATATATATATATATTCTCATTTATTATTTATGTACGTTATATGTACGTAATGCAATTTGCATGTGCTAATTAATTAAGACCGTACGTAAGACGACGTACCAAATTAAAACACCCATACAAATTTCTTACGCAAAATTAGAATTTGAATAATCAGTTTATACTCAGTAGTCAGTACTCTTCTCTCACTGGTGAGTACGTACGTATCGTAATGTGAACATTTACATACAAACATACTTTATTTGGAGTCAAAATGTGGAAGAATTAGGATTTTGGAGAAATATAAAAGTGTGTTTTTCTTCTATATATGGCCTAAATAACATTCACAATAATTAACAACATTAATTAGACGTAATTTCAACGTTGGTGCAAACCAAAAAACCATATATATAGCACACACTCAGGATCTAAAATCTTAAAAGAGCCATTAATTATTCCTCTACATATATATAATTTAGAACTCTATTTTTTTCCAGAAAAATATCAAATCCTATTTTGTTATTGAGAATGGGAGGTAGAGTAAGCAAGCTGGTGGGTGGGTCAAGTGTTTATGGCTACAAGAGTTTAGAGACAACGTGTGTGTTGGGACCAAGAGGTTATGTTCCTGTTTGTGTTGGTGTGGATGAAGATAGTAGAAGCCGATTTATGGTTCATGTTCAAGTTCTTAAGGATGTGGATTTTTGTGAGCTTCTTAGAAAATCAGCTGAGGAATATGGGTTTCAGAATGATGGGATTCTCAAGATTCTTTTTGAAGCACAAGATTTTGAAGATTGGATTGTGAAAAGACACAAGAGAAGGAAGATTATTATGAGAGTGAAATCAAGGCGATTACATCTTGTCAAGAGATCTAGTATGAAACAAAGAAGGGACTAGCTAGGGAGAATTGATTATGTAATTTAATCTTATTGGGATTTAGATTTGCTTGATTTAATTTTTAGACAAAATTTGAAGGATTCAGCTAAAGATAAACTTCCAAAATCAATATTATTATTAATTAATTAATTAATTAATGTTTCCTAATTAATTATATTGTATATCTTTACTAATTCATGCGTTTGCTTTCTCCATCCCAATGTTGCCCGGCCATATATATATGTACTAGTGGAATTGCATTATAATCAAGCAGAAGCTTAATTAATTATAGATGAAACAAAAATGTTTAAATATTTTAAAACTTCGCATTTGGGTATTCATCAAAACCCAAAAAATTAGAATTTTGAGAAAATAAAATTGAACTCATAAAGACTAACTTAAAGATAATTTTAGTCTCATTTAAACTCTTTTACTAGCTCAACTTTGTTGTAATAAATAAGAGTAATTTTGTATAAACTTAATATATGACTATGTCGTTAATAATATATACAAATAGCCAGTATTTAATTTGTTAAAGAAAATAAGTTTTATCAATTAATAAAAACAAAATACAAAATTAATTAACGTAACACACAAGTTATTAACTTTTGCTCTTTAATTTTTTTTTTCAAAACATATAATATCATCACTAGGCTCGAGAGTGCAAAGCTCTACGAAAAACTCCATTCAATTTAATTTTGTAGTGTTGATTTTATAAACTCAAATTCAAATATATGAATCATACATAAATTATATTGGTCACCTATATTAATAATTAAGTGTTTTGATAAAAGAGACTAAAGAAAAATATGTGTGCATTAAAATTGACCATCATAAAAAATTGAATTATATTAAACTAAAGTCACACATTACTATTCCCCATTTTATTCCTACTCAATTGTCATGCATGTTCATGAAAACATATTTCATAGTTTTAACAGATTCAATTAGTTCGATTGAATATTTTTCTTAATTTTATGCATTGCAATTCATAAATTGCCATTTTAATACCAAAAATTACTGTTTACATTTGCTTTCAGAAAAAGAAAAAGACAAAAACTTTATCAAAAAAAAAAGAAAAAGACAAAAACTCACCTCTTATATTATACAATTAGACCTTAATTTTGTTGTTTTCTTGGATGGTGTAGAGGTTGGGTTGGGTTTGTTTGATTGTGTTCGGTACTATATAATTTGGCTGCCCAAATATTTAAAACTACAACTTTGGGATTAATTTTATTCTTAATTTATCACGAACGTCAAATCAATCAAAAAACCATCTCGTCATTAAGATATAATTAATAACTATATGCTAATTAATTAAGGCGCAGCTAATTAAAACATACGTACACAAATTTCGTACGCCGTACGTTTGAACATTTATACAAAACATGCATAGATATACTAGTTCCCTTCAATTTGGAGTCAAAATTAAGGAAGAAAGATTTGGAGAATATATATGCGGATAAAAGTTTAGTACTGTGATATTACTGAATTTCGATATATTTTTTTAGTTATATAGTGTCATTTATTAATATTAATAAAAACTCACATAAATAAGAATCTACCTTAAATGAATTAAAAACCAACTTATTGAAAGAATACACTAAAATTCAGTACTACCGTGTACTACTAAATATCTTCTCCTTCCTACCACATATTATTCATAAATGACAAGTATATTAAATTATTAATTAGACGTAACTTGAAGATTCTAATTAAAGACCAAAATTAAATAGCATAGACATAGACCACCCAACCTTAATTAATATCCGTCACGGCATACCCTCTTGTTTTATTAAGTAGAGGCTTGTACATATACAATAACATTACTTATATATACATGCAATCGCCACACAAGTTGTAAGACAGATTTCTCTACTTAACTACTCAATTTATTTGGAATTCCATTTTCTGAGAGTGCTCTTTTTGTAAGGAATTCATTGAACTCAAATTGAGAGAAAGAGAGTAATTTTTGGCAATGGGAGCTAGAGTGAGCAGCCTTAGGAACCATTTGGGTGGGTCAAGAGGTTATGTTCCAATTTGTGTTGGTGTGGATGAAGATCATAGAAGGCGATTTATGATTCATACTAAAGCTTTTAAGGATGCCATTTTCTGTGAGCTTCTTACAAAATCTGCTGAGGAATATGGATTTCAGAATGATGGGATTCTCAGGATTCTGTTTGAAGCACAAGATTTTGAAGATTGGATCATCAAAAGCTACAACAGAAACAAGATTATGATGAGAGTGAAATCAAGACGATCATATCCTCTCAGGCGATTTAGTAAAAAACAGAGAAATTAAAGGAGAGTTTTATGTAATTTGAATATGAAGGATTATATTTTTTTCTTTTAAAAAAACACTAAATGTATGGATTTCATGCGGGGACATAATTTGCTTAGTGCTAAGTTTAATTAATTTTTAACAGATAGATCAGATCCTTAACACATTGATGTACTTGTATTTCTTTAAATTTGGTGTATGTATATATATATACATATTATCAAATTCTTAAGGGAAAAAAAAATTGACAAAAATTCAATTTGATTATTATCAATGATCTCTAGTCTTGGATCTATTGAATCTTGTCAAAGTTCCATTTACAAACTAATTAATATCATTATATTGTAGCCCTTTTATTAAATAAAGTATGGTTCATTCTATATATATGTCACACAATAGCCATTTCTCTCTACATCACTCAAATTATTTATAGTTTTATATATTTTCAGATATTGCTCATTCTAGATAAGGAATTAATTGAATTCAAGTTTAGAAAATTATATTAATTAAAGGAGAATGTTTTTGGCAATGTAGTGCTGGGAGTTACGTTGGATTGGAGGAAGTAAGCTAAGGATACAAGTTGGTGGGTCAAGAGTCAAGACGTTCATCCCTAAATTAAAGTTGACATCATTAATTGCATTAATTTAGCCCAAATTTTAAAAATTGATAACTAAATTTATAATCTGCCTATATAATTGTCTAAGAGAAGACGCATTGACGTATTTTTGTATTTCTTTTACTTTAAACTTTTTACATTTATGAATAAACTAGATCTAATTATAAGATTAAGTATATATAACTAGAGGAATAATTAGTCCTTTAATGTGACAAATTCTTGTTCAAATTAAATTTTTATAATTACCAATGGAAATTAAGTCTAGTGAAAGGGCAACTGATCCCTCATGACATAATAAATCTGGGTTTAAATTCCTATTGAGAGCGATGCTAACATTTAGTGTTTGATAGTTTCTTAAGTATGATAGTGAAAAAAGATTTAAATATCTACTACTTTTTTCGAGTATTTTGGATATTTTAAATTTGAATACTTTAAATATTTTGGATATTGGATAATTTCAGATAAAGATATTGAAAATGACATTTTTTTAAAATTCGGTTAGAGTTCGCAATATCGAATATATTCGATGGATTCGAATCTGAATAGTGAAAAACGAACAAATACCCATCTATTGCCCTCACTATATACAAATGGTATTTGTTAAAGAAATCAAGTTTTATGATTATCAATTAATAAAAACAAAATACAAAATTAACACACAAGTTATTTAATTTTGCTCTTTATTTTTTTTTTTAAAATATAATATCACTAGGCTCGAAATTAGAGGAGAATAGATCCAGTGTTTGGCTCTTTTATACATTAGTATGATAGGCCGCATTGTTTTTTATAGTTTTCTTCATTTTTTTTATTTGAATCTGAAAAATTGTAAACTTTTTCTAAAGAATAAGAGTTATAGAGACAAAAAATAAAAAATTTCACACAAATAAGGACCTACCGTAAATGGTTTAGAGAGCATACTAATACATAGAAGAGCCAAACACTGAATCCATTCTGAGATCAGAGTGCAACACTTTACAAAAAATTCCATTCAATTTCATTTTAGAGCGTTGATTTTATGAATTCGTTATCGTATAAATCTTCCATAAATTTATCACATGTTAATTAAGAGTTTCGATAAATAATACTATTTATGTACATTTGCTTTTAGAAAAAGAAGAAAATAACAAAGGCACACACACTCACCTCGATCTCTTATACAGTTAGACCTTAATTTTGTTGTTTTCTTCGGTTGTGTAGAGAGTATTTAATTTATCCAACTTTAGGATTTTATTCTTAATTTATCCCTACGTCAAATCAACCAAAACACCATCTCATCTGATGTCATCAAATTATAATTAATTAATAATGTAAGTAGTGCTAATTAATTAAGACGCAGCTAGCTAATTAAAACATACGTACAAATTTCCTACGCCGTACGTTTGAATTTTGAACAAACTCTGAGTATATCATGATCAAAGCTAGAAAAAGAAACGTGATTTGAACATCAATTTGGAGTCAAAATTAAGGAAGAAATTAATTAATTAAAAGATTTGGAGAAATAGAGTGTACTCTTGTTTTCTCTCTGCTTCCACATTCATAATCATAATTATATTAGACGTAATTAAGTTTAAGATTCTCGATCAAGACCAAAATACCATACATATATAGACCACCCAACCTTATAAATTCCCATCACGGCATGCCCTCTTGTACATATATATTACTACACAGTCTCAGGGGCAAATTAGAGAGATTTCTCTACTTAATTAGTCAATTTATTTAGACGAAATATTACATTTTTTGAGAGTGATCGATCTGTGTAAAGATATAAGGAATTCATTGAATTCAAATTGAGAAAAAGAGATCCTATTTTGTAAATTTTGGCAATGGGAGCTAGAGTGAGCAGGCTGAGGAACCATTTGGGTGGGTCAAGTGTTTAAGCCTATAATCCTTCTGTGTTGGGACCAAAAGGTTATGTTCCTTCTGTGTAAGCCCGGCCTGAAAGTCCGTAAAATATGGGTCGGGCTCGGGCATTTTTTAAAGCCCGGCCTGAAAGCCCGGAAAAATACGGATCGGGCTCGAGCATTTTTTTTGTAAGCCCGGTCCGAAAGGCTGTAAAATATAGGTCGGGCTCGGGCTTTTCTTAAAGTTCGACCCGAAAGCCCGGAAAAATACGGGTCGGTCTCGGGTATTTTTTTTTGTAAGACCGGTCCGAAAGCCCGTAAAATATAGGTCGGTCTCGGGCATTTTTTAAAGTTCGACCCGAAAGCCCGGAAAAATACGGGTCGGGCTCTGGCATTTTTTTTGTAAGCCCGGTTCGAAAGCCCGTAAAATATAGGTCGGTCTCGGGCATTTTTTAAAGTCTGACCCGAAAGCCCGAAAAAATACGGGCCGAGCTCGGGCAATTTTTTGTAAGCTCGGCCCGAAAGTCCATAAAATATAGGTTGGGCTCGGGCATTTTTTAAAGTTCGACCCAAAAGCCCGGAAAAGTACGGGTCGAGCTCGGGCATTTTTTAAAGCCCGAAAAAGTACGGGCCGGGCTCGGGCAATTTTTTGTGAGCCCGGCCCGAAAGCCTGCAAAATCTGGGTCTGGCTCGAGCAATTTTTTTGTAGGCCCGGCCCGAAAGCCTGTAAAATATAGGTCGAGTTCGGGCATTTTTTAAAGTCCGACCCGAAAGCCTGGAAAAATATGGGTCGGGCTCGGACACTTTTTTGTAAGCCCGGTCCGAAAGCCCGTAAAAATACGGGCCGGGCTCGAGCATTTTTTAAAGCCCAGCCCGGAGGCCCGCTATAAAGGACCAATATAGAACTTCAATGAAACATAAATGACTAATATAAAACTTCAATGAAACATAAAGGACCAATATAGAACTTCAATAAAACATAAAGGATCAATATAGAACTTCAATGAAACATAAAGAACCAATATATATATTTTTATAAATTATGTATAAGAATGGGCTAAGCCTGGGCTTAGCCCATGGGTTTGGGTAAATACCTGGCCCATTGCAATGGGTAGTAAAACATGTAGGTTTAGGCTCAAGCTCAAGCCCATATATATAAAGCCCATGGACTTAAGCCCAAGCACGGCCCGGCCCGACCCACAGAGACAAATTAAAAGTGATAAATTTAAATCTAATAAATTAATTTATTTTTACTTTAATTTTGTTCTCTTCTTGTCTATTTCCTTTAATTTGAATATAACTTATAGTCTTGATGATCATCCGTCTACATACCACATCTAATTGTGTTTCAACTCTAACTGTATAGCAAGTTTATAACTGAATAAGGACATTTAGGATTTAAGGCTTTAAGCCCAATTTTTCAACTTGGCGCAACCCAAAAATAATATTGAGGGCACACGATAATCTCATAGGATCACTACTTCAGACCAAAAAGAAAATCACTACTATTTGAACAATCGAATAACAGAATCTATCCCACTATATAACAAACCCATCTGTTTTTAGAAGTATCAACTGAAATATATTATGGAATTCAGATAACACTAACTCAATAATATACAAGAAGACTAGTTTGTAAGCACTGTTGAATTAAAAAAGTGGAATAAATGCAAAAATGATCCTATAAGTAAAATAATCTTAAGATGAAAATCTTCACCGATCATATCATTGCTAACAAAATGTTTAGTACTATATGCTTCTTACATACCATAAAAGTAGTGTCTACACAAATGTAGATGTCATAGACTAGCTTCTCTATGAATTTGATAAAAAATTGACAGCTTTCTGACATAAATATTTAACTCTGAGTCGATCTAAAAATTGAAACAGAATCTTTCACAAAGAAATACTGTAATCATAATTGATCTGGACAAATTAAACCCACCCCCAAACTTGCACTAAATAAAAGATATGACTTATTTAACTAATAAATAAAGAAGAAGAAGAAGAAGAAGAAGATGATAATCCAAAAAAATTAATGTTCTTTGATAATAGTTCAATTTTTTTTTTTCAGATATTGTGATTTTACTTGGAGAATAAAAATGATGCATATGTACATATTGATGATGTGATTTAGAAGATAATTTATTCATTAATAGTTGCAGATGATATATATAGTTATTCAAAATGGAGTAATTCATAATTAAACTAATTAAATCAAATTAAAGTGACCACTTTTTTTTTTAAAAAAATAGTTTTCACCTTTTTGTTTCAGAGTTTAGTTTAATGTTAATTATAATATTAATATGTATCCTCTCATATATAAGCATCAGCTGGCTGCAAGAAGAGTCAAGATAGGATTATTTTATTAGTGTTTTAATTTGTTGTTATTAATTTTGGGAGTTTGTTGTAGTTCAAATCAACAGAAAAATAATCTCATTTAGACAATGATGCGTTTACGCATTTTATTGATTAATTATTATATTATTGAACCTCCTGGACCAATAATTAATTATTATTCTCATTTATTATGTATGTAGTGCTTGTATGCTAATAAGAACCAGCTAAGTAAAACATACGTACAAATTTCGCACGCTGTATGTTGGTAGAAAAACGAAATGTAATTTGAACGTACAAACATATACTACTTCCCAATCATTTGGACTCAAAAGAATTAATAAATAAGGATTTTTATATTATATTAATGCTAAAATGCACATTATATTACTCCCTCAATTAAAGGTTATGTATGTGCAGATAATCTTCTCCACTATCAGCTATAAAAATGGACATATATATATTTAAACTCCTTCAAATCTCACAATTTATATATAAAAAAAAATTGTTTATTAAAGTTTTGGATGAAAAAGTTATCAGTGAGATTTTTTTTTTATAAATTATAAAGTTTAAAGAGTTTTATATCACTTTAATTGACTTATAGGCCAGAGTTTTCTGCATTTTTTGCATAGAAATATATACACAGGTGGTTGATTGGAGTGGTAAGTACTCAATTTCCCTCAAGTAAGGCCTCGAGTTCGAGTCTTGTGTGTGGAAAAATCTTTATTGGGAGAGTAATTCTATCCCCGTTATGAACCTCAACTACCTCAAATATAATTGCCTCTTCAATAGAAGAATACTGTGGGAACAAATATATATATATACATATAGTTTTTCTGCTAGAGACTAAATTAAATTCATATAATACATAATTAGCAGGCAAGTACCGGAAGTACATTATATATTATTAAACGTAATTACAATGTTGTGCGCAAACTAAAAAAATGCATATATATCATATCCGACTTTGCTATTACGGTATGCTTAATTAGCTTTGTCTAATTAATTAATTAGACATTATAAAGAAACGCATTATATATAAATCCCTGTGACATACAGAAGCCTATATAGCTAAAAGTGTTTAATTAAGAATTAAGAGGGCATTTAATTTCTTTAATTACATCATTCATTTTATTTAGAATTTATTTTTGAGAGTGCATTTTTGGGCAATGGGAGCTAGAGGAAGTAAATTAAGGAAATTCTTGGGTGCTTGTTCAAGTGTTTATGGCCATCGGCGTTTAGAAAGGTGTGTATTGGGACCAAAAAGTTATGTTCCAGTTTGTGTTGGGGTCAACGAAGAGAATAGAAGGAGATTTATGGTTCATATTAAAGCTCTTAAAGATGCAGATTTTTGTGAACTTCTTAGAAAATCAGCTGAAGAATATGGATTTCAGAACGATGGAATTCTTAGGATTCTATTTGAAGCACCCGATTTTGAGGATTGGATCATTCAAAGATACAACAAAAATAATAAGTTCACAAAGGTCAAATCAAGACGCTTGTATCTTCTTAAGCAATCCAATAAAAATGCCAGAAGGAGAATTTATGTTCTTTAAAATATTGACTATTTATTTCATATATAGAATTTGCTTGGATGATTAATCTTATTTTTTTGGTGTTATATTTCTTTATGCAAATTTGGTATTATATATTCCAATTTGATTGGTATATCTCTCTTCTCGATCTTTTCATCTTATGTGTAGTCATGTTGATAAAAGTTTAATATTATGGTACTGTTAAAGTTTAATATATTTCTTTAATCATATAGTGATATTTGTTAATATTAATAGAAAATCACACTGTAATAAAGACTCATGTTAAATAAATTAGAGATTAATTAATCAAAAAAATATATTAAAATTCAATATTATTATATTACTAAACATCTCTTCCTTATCTGTAACATCATTTTCAAATCAATATTATTAGTTTAATGTGTTTCCTTTCACATTAACTCAAAAAGATTCACTTACCCTGCTTTAAATTTATATTTAGACGTATAAAAAATATTATATGCATGAAGCTAATTAGCTGTATATAGAAACCTTAAACTTAAACATATATATAGTTAATATTAGAATTAAATTAAAATTAAAAATTTGAGCAGATTTATATAGTTTTGTTAAGTCGGCAAGTTGGAAAAGGGGAAAGTGATTGAGTGTGTACTATTTTAGGACGAATTTGGCAATTTGGTGTTTAAACTGTAAACAGCTAGCATCCATTGCATTATACGCATACCACCTTAATTCTATTATCTATTCTTTCTCTTTCTCCTTTTTGTATTCACATATATAATAACAACCTTCGTATCAACACAAATTCAGTTTAGCACAATAAATAAATTAGTTTCTCATTATTTATACAATCAGATGATGAACTCCTAGGAAGAGATGCTCCCAAGACAACCTCATATGTTGTGTCTTTAAATTATTGTTAAATTAATTACTATTTAATCTTTAAATTTTTAAAATAGATTATTTCATCTATTAATTTACATTCTTATCAACTCTTTAGTTTCTGCGACGTTACCTATTAAGTTACCGCATGACATAGTCGTTATGTGTTGACATAACACCGTTAATTTGTCACCATGTTGTCACATCTATCACCTTACCATATCATCTGAATATTTAAAAATAATACTAAAATAGTCTATGTATATATTAGTTAAAAATAATATTAAGTAATTTCTGTATTAGTTAAAAGTGACAACATAATGTCAAATATAGAGATTATTTAGTGTTATTTTTAAATATTTAAATGATGCGCGTGACAAGATGAAGAGTAATATAATGACAAATTAATGACAACATATCAACAGATAACAACCAAATCATATGATGATTTAATAAATAGTGAGTTGGACAGTACTATTTTCCTACAGGAGGGGTCCTATGTATTTTAGAAAATGATATTTTGGTCTCTTTTTTTCTCTCTCCCCTCCCTTAGCTTAAGCTTAGCTGTCTTCTCCGATTCTTTCGCCATTTCTTACAAAGCACAAAGCATAAAATCCTTATCACTTCTCCCTCTTTTCTTTTCTAAATACATTTTTGTCCATACTTGTATATTTATATATGTATTATCTCCTATTATTTAAAATCAAAATCTGAAATACTATATATATATATATATATAGACTATTGTTTGATTTTTATTCACAAATATAATCAAATAGCTAACGTGGAATGAAAGCGGAGGAGATACCGCTTGCAACATCTCATGTACATGCATACATAGTTGTTAACTTGTTATTTTTCTAAATTAAAAAAACATAACTAAAAACATTTTCAGCATTAACTTTTAGATTAATTAAAGTAGAAAAAAGAAATAATGTTTTTATTAATGATCTGCAAATAAATATATAAAAATTAAATGAGATTAACATATAATTTTATACTTTAATCTGTGGGCTGGCCAATGGTTTAATCATTATATAGCATTATAATATAAATAATGCAATTCATGAGTTATCTTTAACAACAACAACAAAAAATTCAGCAAACTTGTTAATGCCGCTAAATTATAATATTTTTGTTAATTGTACACCTAAAATTTATTTAATTTACTGTCAATTTTTTTTACCTGAATTTATCAACAATTTTCTCATAATTTTTTAATTTATAAATAATTTTATTCTTTATCAAAATGTTGTGTAAATACAAAATAATTAACAGACATGCACACATGACACTACAATCACATTGTGGCCTACAATATTGTTGACTGTAATTAATGTCAAACCATATATATTTAGCGAAACTATTTGGTCAATTTATTTATAAAATTAAATGTGTTATACTATATAAAAAAATTTATTAAACAATCGTAATTATAAATATAAGATTTGACATTACAATTGACATGTGAGACCATGAGTCATACTTATATTTATTATTAATTATTTAGACAAAATTTAAGTTAAACAAAAAAATTACTTATAAATTAAAAATTTAAACCATAATTAGTAAAAACATTGAAAGATATTAAAGATACTTTTGGGGAAAAAAATTATAAAAAATAGTTGGACCTATTAATTATTAAAAGAAAGAAAGAAGATGACACACGCACAAAGCCACAAACAGTACTTATGCTTTGGACGGTTGGACCGACCTCTCAGCAGGCCGTAGAGATGACCCCATAATCAATTCCATCTTTACAATTTTATTATTAATTAATTTATCCAAACTTAATTGCTCAAATCAACACACAAAAATATTTTTTTTTTAAAAAAAATCCCATCTAGATAATGATTAATGAAGCGTGTTTTTAAGGTATTATTATAGGCTATGTGTATCACTATAACCCCTTTCCACTATATAAAAGTTAATTTAGAATCTCTAAACTTTATAATTTGTACAAAATTTTAACAAAGTTGACTAACGTGGCAACATTGTAAATAATATGTAAATATAATATCTTATATTATATCTTTCAGTTTGTAATTTAAATATAGGATGCTTATCTCTTTGAGAGAATTTCGGCAGTAGCTGCGTGTAATCTAGTTGCACAATGTAGTATATATATATTCTTTGAAGCAATGAATAAAGCAGAGCCATTCACAATTTCTTCTTCTACTCATATTTTTGGCATGGTACCAGAGCCTGGAAAATAAATCGTGAGCAGCGTTTGTGAACGGCGACCATGGCTGGAGGTAATGCAGCGGCGTCGCAACACAAGACGATCTCACCTTATGACATCACCTCTCAAGACAACCCCGGGTTGTTAATCACGCAGGTCCAATTGCGAGGAGCTAATTATGATGAGTGGGCGCGTTCACTCCGAACGGCTTTGAGAGCAAGGAAGAAATTCGGTTTCGTCGACGGAACGATCGAGAAACCTGATGACAAGTCTGGTAAACTCGAAGATTGGTGGACGATTAATTCACTGTTGGTGTCCTGGATCAGAAACACCATCGAACCTGGATTGCGTTCTACGATTTCTCACGTCGAGGTAGCGCGCAATCTGTGGCTCACTATCAAGAAGCGTTTTTCGATTGCCAATGGGCCGCGGATACAGCAACTGAAGTCTGAATTAGCCGAATGCAAGCAGAAGGGAACTTCGATAATGGATTACTATGGGAAACTCAAGCGTATATGGGATGAGTTGGATGATTTCGAACAACTTCCAACATGCAAATGTGGAAAGTGTACGTGTGAGCTCAACACAACCTTTGAGAAACGCAGAGAAGATGACAAAGTGCACTTGTTTCTCATGGGTTCGGACGTGGAGGAGGGCGAGGAAACAAAGGTGCGGTGCGAGCTAATGCAATGCAAACCACATCATCCGCTGGATCGAACACGAGTGGAAACATGGGAGAAGGAACGCGTGTACCTGGGCTCAATGATGAACAGTGGGAGATGCTTATGACCATACTCAACAAACCAAAGACAACGTCCAATGAACACATGACGGGTAAGACTTGGATTATTGACACAGGGGCGACAAATCACATGACGGGTATGATTCAAGAACTTTGCAGTGTGCAAGATATCTCCAAATGCCCAGTGGGATTGCCAGATGGAAGCAGTACAGTAGCCACAAAAATGGGATCAATAAATCTCAAAGAAAATTTTTATCTAAGCAATGTTCTTTATGTTCCTGGATTAACTTGCAATCTGATATCTGTATCACAACTGACTGATCATTGTAATTGTTTTGTTCAATTCACTGATAAACTATGTATCATCCAGGACCGCACTTCGAGGACGCTGATTGGTGTGGGTGAGCGACGAGATGGACTCTACTACTTCCATGGTGCACCGAACCAACGAGCATTGAAGACAACGACGTCTACCTCTTGTGATCTCTTGCATAAACGTTTGGGTCATCCCTCATCACAAGTAATCAAATTAGTTCCTGGAGTTGATTTCAGTGGCAGTAATAAGAGTTTGGATACATCATGTGAAGTTTGCCATCAAGCAAAACATAGTCGAAATAAGTTTCCTGTTAGTGAGCACAAAGCCTTAGAAATTTTTGAATTAATTCATTGTGATGTATGGGGACCATATATGACCAAATCTTCTAGTGGTGCCTCCTATTTTTTGACAATTGTTGATGATTGTTCACGAGCTGTTTGGATTTATCTACTTACTAATAAAACAGAGGTTTTTCGTACTA
This sequence comes from Senna tora, assembly GCA_014851425.1. NCBI lineage: Eukaryota > Viridiplantae > Streptophyta > Magnoliopsida > Fabales > Fabaceae > Senna > Senna tora. Next base: position 439,943 of record CM026268.1, on the reverse strand, counting down.
TGAAAATATTCTTTTCTATGGTAAAATGCCAATTTAACAAACTAATCAAGATAGTTCGTAGTGATAACGGTACAGAATTTATATGTATGAGAAACTATTTTCTTGATCAAGGGATCATATTTCAAACCTCGTGTGTTGGTACGCCTCAGCAGAATGGTCGAGTGGAGAGGAAACACCAACATATTTTGAATGTTGCTCGAGCCTTACGATTTCAAGGATGTCTTCCGATTAAGTTTTGGGGAGAATGTATTCTGACAGCTGGGTACTTGATAAATCGAACCCCATCCTCTATTTTAAATGGAAAGACACCCTACAGTGTGCTATACGGAACAGACCCCACATATGACCATCTTCGTGTTATTGGATCACTTTGTTATGCCCATGAGACCACGACAGATAAATTTGCTAGTCGAAGTCGTCGAAGTGTGTTCGTGGGGTATCCATATGGGAAGAAGGGATGGAGATTATATGATCTGAAAACTGGTGAATTTTTTGTTTCACGGGATGTGAAGTTTTCGGAATCTGTATTTCCGTTTGCAAACAAAGAGCAAGTCGACAACCCCAATACAGGACAAATTGACCTTGTAGATAGTGAACCCGATGAAGAGATGACATCCGCAGAGAGGGGGGTTGTGACGTTGCTAGTTCGATTAATTCACAAGACAGTGTCCAGAATCCATCCAATCAAGATGAAGAAGTTTTGGGACGGGGTCATCGACGCAAAGACGTTTCCGTCCGCTTGCGAGATTACGTGATTCATACTATTCGAAGCTCGAGTCCATCCGTCTCCACGCCCACCTCTCAGCTTCCCTCAGGTACGCCATATCCTATTTCCAACTATGTAACATGCCACAATCTCTCTTTGTGCTATCAAAATTTTCTTGCAGCACTTACTGTTGAACGAGAACCGTTGCATTATTCTCAAGCCATAAAAGACTCTAGGTGGCGAGAAGCCATGCGACGTGAAATAAAAGCTCTTGAAACTAACAAGACTTGGGACGTTGTTGATAATTTGCCGGTTCATAAAAAGGCCCTTGGGTGCAAATGGGTTTATAAAATCAAATATCATTCTGATGGTACTGTGGAGCGCTTCAAAGCTCGACTCGTCATTCTTGGTAATCACCAAGTAGAAGGGATTGATTATACAGATACATTCGCTCCCGTCGCCAAAATGGTCACAGTGCGGACTTTTCTAGCTGTTGCGGCAACCTTGGATTGGGAGGTTCACCAAATGGACGTGCATAATGCTTTTCTGCACGGAGACCTTGACGAGGAAGTATATATGAAATTGCCCCCCGGTTTTCGATTCTCTGATCCTAGAAAGGTATGTCGACTTCGGAAGTCCTTGAACGGCCTAAAACAGGCACCACGTTGCTGGTTTGCCAAGCTTTCTGCTGCTTTGAAGATGTATGGTTTCCAACAATCACTTTCAGATTATTCTCTGTTTACTCTTAAACAGGGAGCAGTGCAACTTAGCGTGCTCGTTTATGTAGACGACTTAATCATATCCGGTAATGATCCAATTTCTATTCACAAGTTCAAAACTTATCTCGGCAAATGCTTTCACATGAAAGACCTCGGAGTTTTGAAATATTTTCTCGGCATCGAAGTGGCAAGGGGACCAAATGGGTTTGTTCTCTCTCAACGAAAATATGCTCTCGACATCATCACGGAAACCGGACTCCTCGGGTCACGTCCTGCAGACACACCATTAGAAGAAAATCATCGCCTTGCCATGTCCAATAGTGCAATTCTAGCATACCCTGAACCTTACCGCTGATTGGTAGGACGTTTGATCTATCTATGTTTCACGAGACCTGACTTGTCTTATAGTGTCCATATCCTTTCTCAATTCATGCAACATCCTCGTCAAGAACATTGGGATGCTGCTCTTCGCGTTGTTCGATATTTGAAAAGCCACCCTGGTCAGGGCATTTTTCTTGCTCGACAGAATGACTTCCAGCTTCATGCATGGTGTGATGCCGATTAGGCGGGATGCCCCATTACGCGTCGTTCACTCACAGGTTGGATCGTGTTTCTCGGCCACTCACCGGTTTCTTGGAAGACTAAGAAACAACATACAGTATCGCGTTCTTCCGCTGAGGCAGAATATCGCTCCATGGCTATGGCCACTTGCGAACTCAAATGGTTGAAAGCTCTTCTCTCTGATCTTGGTGTTACTCACACACAACCTATGCTTCTTCATTGTGACAGTCAAGCTGCACTTCATATCTCTCAAAATCCGGTCTTCTATGAACGCACCAAGCATATTGAGGTGGACTGCCATTTCATCCGAAATGACATCGTAGCTGGCACTCTTCGCCCATCGTATGTTCCATCTGCTGCTCAACTTGCTGATACCTTCACAAAGGCATTGGGCAAGCGACAGTTCTATCTTCTTCTTTCCAAGTTGGGTGTTCGAGATTTACACGCTCCAACTTGAGGGGGGTAACGTGGCAACATTGTAAATAATATGTAAATATAATATCTTATATTATATCTTTCAGTTTGTAATTTAAATATAGGATGCTTATCTCTTTGAGAGAATTTCGGCAGTAGCTGCGTGTAATCTAGTTGCACAATGTAATATATATATATTCTTTGAAGCAATGAATAAAGCAGAGCCATTCACAATTTCTTCTTCTACTCATATTTTTGGCATTGACAGTTTAAATTAGTTGAAAAGTGTTTTTTTTACATAAAACTTAAAGTATAGGATTTTTTTTTTTTTTATACAAAAATACATAAAATTCAAGGGAATTTGTAGCCTATTTCAAGTTTAAGAAAATATATATATGCACTATTAATTTTGCTGACATGTGAGGTACTTATGTGTTAAAATGTTAATATATTGAATGAAGAAATAGATGATTTCTTGCACGGATTACAAAATTTAAGAAGCTTAAAATTATTTGTATAGCTATAGAGAATTATAGTTAAACTGAATTAAAGAAATTGTAAATTTTTTAGATTAATTTTATAATTAAAGAGAATTGTTGGCACAAAACACAAAAATCCCTATCTCAGTAGAATGAGGGGACCAACGTTAATATTTTGTTGAACCTAACTGTCCTTAAAATTATTAGATTCGATTTCATGGTGAAACGTGAGTAATTTATAATAATATTTAATTATTATAATTCTATGCTGATATATATATAGATAAGAAATAAAAGTCAATAATATTTACAATATTAATATTATAAAGTTGTCAAAGGTAAATATTTGTTTGATTACAAAAGAAGCTAGTATCAACTATATAATTATTAATTAAATGGATCGCGTAGTGTAGGGGACCAATGAACGAACTAAGCAATCATTTCTAGAAAATGATCAGAGTTATTGGTGTATTCCTAAAGCAACATATATATTTGAGTAGCACCTACTAATAATAATAATAATAATAATAATAATACTAATAATTAGTTGAATCTTATTGCTCATCTCAATTTTTCTTCTAATTAATCAACCACAAAAATATCCTCATACTCAAGTTTGGTTTCCTTAATTTCTGTGGTTTAATTTAGAACTGTTTAGATCTTATCATAACACAAATCAAAGCCATATAACCTAGCATACAAATTAAATGATGCAATATAATCAACTTTTTTTTTAAGTCTTGGACTAGCTAGTGTATTTATCGTAACAAAGTTGATGGCTAATCTCTCAAATAAAGTAATATATATGACAAATTGTTATATCATTGCTAAGGAATTTGAGGGAGCAAATTAATTGCAATTTAACTATTTAATTCTTAATTAATATATATCTTACTCTCAACAATGCCTTTTTTTTTGTTTCCACATATGTTTTTCTATTGGAAAGAATCATACTCACCCAACAATGCCTTTAAACAAATTAAACCAAAAAAATAAAAAATTATAAATCGAAGACAATAGCTCACAATGTCAACGAAACCAGTTTGTTTGAGAAATTTCAAAGTGTGGTTTGGAATTAAACATATTATAATAACTTGTGTAATTACATTATTATGTTTAAGGTTAGCTAGCGCACAACATAAGTATATAGTAAAATTAAAGTGGTTCAACAAATAATAAATATATAAATTCTGACTTCGTCCACAAGTAAATACGTTCTTAGACGAGATCACACTCTAATAACTAAGATGATGACCAAATTAATTAATCCTAATTAATAATTAAATAATAACTCTACCTATAATCCGGACTTTACATATATATAGAATTAATCGGAGAGGAATAATTGAAGTCAGTATTTAATTTATATATGAAAAGAAATGAATTAATTGGGTATTGAAGAATCTTCAGGAGAAGCACAAGTGTAGAACTCAACCAACTCGTCCATCGACCCCATTTGTGACGTCTCCGAGCTTTCAATCATCCACAGCAAGTGCTCGAACAGCACCACTTCGCACGCCACCACCACCACCACCTCCGCCGTCGTCTCCGCCGCCGCCGACCGCTCCACCAATTCCTGGAACACCGGGTGGTCCACCACGTCGGACCTCACCAGGTACCGCCGCCGCGATTTCCCAACGTACACGGCGTGGAGGTTGTTCTGGTCATGATGATCGGAGGCCTCGTGGTTGTCGTCGCCGTCGGAGATTGCGGCGGAGACGCAGCTGCCGGTGCGGCTGAGCTTGGTGAGGGAGGGCCACCGCTTGATGGCGGCGGATTTGAGCTTCGTTAGCTTTCCCAGTTTGGCCATTTTGTGATGCACTGAAGGTGTTTGATGAAATGTCTGAATGAAGAAAAAGAGAGAGGTAATGGGGTTTATATATATAAAGGGAACTAGGGAAAGGGTTATAGATGGAATTAGTAGATTCAAATATATATATATAACATGTGAAAAATTATTTGAATTAAAAAAAATTGGTAGTATATATAAAATTTTGGCATTATATGAAACATGTGGATGGCCCATAGTTCAAAGGGACAGCTAAGAATGAGATAATTGGTGAAACCCCAATTGCTTGCTGTGTCTTTGTTTTGCCTCTTGGTGGTGGGGTTGGGACTTTTGAGTTGGGAGGTTTTTCCAATATTTCCTCTTTCTTGGCATTTTACATTTATGCCCTTCCCCAAACTTCTTTTTTGAAAAAACAATTAAATTTTTTTATCTGAATTTACTTTTTTTTTAAAAAAAAAATTCAATTATGTATATGCATGTGTGAATTAATCTATGAAAAAAAAAATTCATTAAACTTTTTTTTTATACTGACCCGAATATCTACTAGATCGAGTAAACCTAATAATTAATATCTCAGGTATTGTCGGATTTATTGATATTTGTTAGTGACGATTTTCTCAACAGATGATATTAAATTCTCATTCCTTTGAAGATTGAATACTGATATTTTAACATCTATATCACATCATGTTGTTTCAGATACATTGGCTTAAATATTTAATTTAGGTAAACTGTTTTTAATGGAAACATATTTATATGACATTTAAAAAAGATTTTCTTGATCTGTATAATTTGCCATCCATGGAAGATGATCATATCTCTTTATTCTTCTTCAAATAGTATTTCACTAGAAAATGATTATATTTTATTTCTTAAAGGTCTCTTTATAATTAATATATATATATATATGAATGGATCATTCAAGAATTCGTCACTCTGTACATATCCATATATAGATTCAAAAAATAATATATAATTAAAAATGTAGAGCTGGATTATGGATGCTATATACATCCACTAGGAAAAATCAATCCAAGAGGTTCCAGAAAATCTTTGGGCAGATATATAAAGAAGTTTGTTTGCGTTGGAAAGTTGTCATTTTTTATTTATTTATTATTAAATTAATCATCTTCAGAGACAACAACTCCAAAATTCTCGACCTGTTTAATAATATGGATGGACAACGGCGATTTTTTTCATTTATATATTCAACAACCATTTGTCGTACAACAAACTTATTGAGATTATATATATATATATATAAATTCATTATAGATGAGCTCATTTGTTAAGAAAAAAATGTACAAAAAATTACTTAGCTTATTGAACTTTGATCATTTTACAAATGATCCCCAAGCTTAATTTTAAAATAAAAAATAATAGTCCATTATAACTTTTACATTTCAAGAAAAGTAAAATATTAGGAGAAATTAAACTAAAGCCATTATGATAAATGAAAAAGAAGAAGGAACAGAATAATTAATTAAGATGAAGGTGTTATGAAATGTAGAAATTAATAGGTTTAGGCATAAATATTGTTGGTGGTGTTGTTGATCTTGTGTTTGCTAATTATAATATATGGCAATGAGAAATTGAGAATATATATATAGCAACAAAATCAAAGTGTTGGTTGGTGAGCAAGCTAGCCAACAGCTTCACATCTATATATTAATTTATATATTAAAAAATATATAATTAAAAAGAAAAAAGCAATATAATATAATGAAAGTAGCCCACATACATTTTGTCGTTTGGTTGGATGCATATATGCGTTTTCCAGCTTATTCATGGTACACACTACACAGTAGAGAGAGAGAGCAAAGAGAGTATAGAAAAGATGCCATTCAAATTCTGTGTTTCTAGCTAACCATATGGGCCCATGCAACCTCATCTTCTTCCAACACTACCAACTCCAATTATATATCCATTTTCTCTCCTTCTTTCATTTCTTCTTAATTCAATTTCCTATATTCATTTTATATCAACCAAGTTTAGGAAAACATCAAAAAAGAAAAAGAAAATAGGACACAGATAAATAAGAGACTCAACCATTAGGGTCTAATTTTTTGTTCTTCCTATATCTTTTTACTTCGCGAGCTTCACTTGATCTCAATCTTCAAATGATCAAAAAAACCACAACATAAATATATGAATTTGGTCAAATAATAAACACATATTTAAAAATATTTTGGATGCAATAATTCCATTATTTCACTGTGATTTCTTAAAAAGAAATAGTAAAAATGCTTTGTTATTGAAGGTTACGCACGTTGGATCATAAAATTATATCAAATATTAAGATATATTATAAACTTATAATAGCATCATCATCATCAAGGTTGGAGTACTATACATATAAAGGAACAAAGGAAGAGATAGAAGTACCAAATTTTAATTACTCTAAATTAAAAGATTTTAAAAGATCCAACAAAATGGAAGAAAAATCATTACTTCTCCTCAATTAATCTCCCCCTTCCAAACAAACCATAAAATAATAAAATTACAAATGTCAAATGCCGCCATTATATTTGAACATCAAAAGGGTTTGTAGATATATATATATATATATAGTAGATACTAGATACTAGAGTAAGTCAATCTCAACTATATTAATTAATTAATATTATTATTATGTAGACAATTTTTTTTTTCAAAAAAGTCATTGTACATATATATACACATAAAACATGAGGGTTCAAAAACATGAACAAAATAAAAGAACATGATGAACCTGGCATCTACCAACATGCATATCCAAGATGTTGCAGCCTTAGCTTGCAGGAGTGGTCCTTCTCTGATGAAGACATATATAATTAAAGCACAGAAGCTATATAACTATATATATATATATATATATATATATATATATATATATATAACTAATAAAGTTTGGTCTAGCGGAACTAAAATCAATCCTTTATAATGTGATGAATTCAATCAGTTCGAATTTTCGCTGAAAAATATATTCATATTTAATACATGATAATATCTGAAATAAAATTATATTATCTTCAATAAAAGTATACCGGCAAAAATTATATATATAGTAAGTGAGGGAGCATAAATTTGGATTGACTTTAGTATGAGTCATAGTGATGGATGACTTGTGTGTTGGTGGTCCTCACTGGTCCACGCCCATAAAAAGCCTATACAATATATAGTCATAGCTATCTACTATGTAGGCTAGCTGGTCCTTCCTTTCTATCCACCTCCAACTTTTCAAATGGATTATATTGTTGATTTGAGCAAGCTTAATTAAAATCATTCAAAAAATTGGGGATTTTGGTTATATATATGTATATGTGTGTTATGTTAACTTCAATAATAAATTAAGTGTTTTTTTATAAAAAAAAAAGTGACTTCAATAATAAATTAAGTGTTTTTTTTATAAAAAAAAAAGTGTTTTTTTGTTGTAATTATAATTTTTACTTACTTTAATTTATTATTTGATTTCTATAGTTTAAATTAAAAATGGAACTATATAAGGATTTAATTTGCTCCTATTTTTTAAGGTTTTTGGGGAGGAAGATTGAAATTTAGGTTCTTAATTAGTCTTCAGATTGTTTAGGTCCATTCCTTCAAATAATAATTCAAAACAATAATTAAGTGTAACTTTTATTTTTTTATCAGGTTTCCTAATAATTTTTTTTAATTATTGATCACCCCTATAATTGAACTTTCTTTAAAAGATATATATATATATATATATATAGAAATTATTGTCTAAAAGTTTCAGTCCTTTTTTTTAAAATTTCTGAAGTATACTGGTTAATGGCTCAAAACAAAACTCCTGCTGTCTCTCTTTTAATTTCTCAAATGATGGAATCATAAAAAATAATGGTCCCAAATCTTTTGAAGAAGGATTTGATATACATTATTTATAGGCCTCAAGTCATGTGCTTAAGAAGATTGGAGTGTATATCAAGTTCACATTAAATTTTGGGGCATTTTGGTACACAATCATCTTAAACATTAAAGTATGTCTTTATATATTATATATATGCTATAAAATAAATATTATGATATGAGATACTATAATATTTATGAAAGTTGGTTACCTGTCCTATATATATATATATATATATATATATATATATATATATATATATATATATATATACACACACACACATCACTCAGTAATAAAAGATACGAATAAAAGTTCAATGGTACCGTACTACTGAACTTCAGTGCATTCCTCCAATCATGTAGTGACATTTGTTAATATTAATAAAAACTCACATTAATTAGGGCCCACCTTGAATGGTTTAGGGACTAATTGATTGGAGGGATGTACTGAACTTCAGTACTATTGTACTACTGAACATCTACTCAAAAGATACAAATATTTTGTTGTTTATATCAATTAATGTTAATTATTTGTTTGTGTAATTTTTAAATTCCTCATAATTATAACTATAAATATAAATTACCTATTATATTTATATAATTATTTTTAAAAGTTCAGAATAATTAAATTGAAATTGAATATTTGATCTCTATATATAATTTTATGAGTGTTATAAGTATGTATGTCCTATAATTTTAGTAAGCTACAAAAAATTAACTTACCCAATCTTTTAATTTGATGTGAAAATGACATAATATTTTGGCTATCATAAAGTACTACTATTTTTTGAGTGATTTGATAATTAAAATAATATTATCTCATATGTTTCATCAATATATATATATATATGATATGCCTTTCTGTTACCGCATAACAGAGTACTAAATATTAATATTGTATATCATCCATCTCTAAGACTCTAATATATATCCAAAATGCTTATCACCAAAAAAAAATATATATATATCCAAAATGCTAGATATGTAGATGGAAAAAACTTAGGTCCATTTTCTTATGTCCATTACATTAAGTTCTCCAATATAAATATGACACGTGGCAAAAAGTGTTTAAATGACCAATCACAGTAGAGAGAGAATATAGAAGACCACCTTTTATATAACCAATCATAGAAGAGAGAGAGTGTAAATACAATATATGATTGATGAAAGTTGATGTAATGGACATAAGGAAATAGACTTAAATTTTTTCTTATGTAGATATAATAGAATCAAAATTACATTATACCAAATGGTCCTAAAAGGTTTGGACCATATATATATATATGCCTTGAGAAATATTTTGCTAAAAAATAATATAAATTTTTTTAAATTAGTATTTATTCTTTTTTAATTTATTTGAAGTTGTTCTTAACTTGTACATTTTGTTTAATAAGTGCTCTATATATTATTATGTTCATCAATTAATCCAAATATTATTGAAAGTTGGCAGATTTAAGTAGGAAAAAAAATAAAAGATAATAAATCAATTTGATATATATACATATTAAAGTTAATTGGCCAATTTAAAATTTAAAATAATTAAGTTGCGCATTATCTGATACTAATTTAACCTAAAGAAAATTATTGGTAAGGATTAATCATAATTGGACAAAGCACTAATCTACTAGCATTTAACAGTACAGTTCAGCAGACAAAACATCATCAACTATCAAACAACGATAGTGATTTTGTTGTTCCATGGAGTGTAAGTTAAGAGAATATGTTTTTATAAGCACGCATTTTTAATTTATTTGGATTTCTCTTGTTTTTTTTTCTTTTTGGTTTTTCACAGGTATCCTTCAATGGGAGACAATTCTGTTCGAACTAGCTGAGGTCCCATAACGGGAGTAGAACTCTCATAGCAAAAGTTTTTCCATACACAAGACTCGAACTCGAGACCTTGCTTAAAGAGAATGGAATACCTACCACTTCAACCAACCACCTGTTGGTATTTCTCTAGCTTTATGATCTTTTTAAAAAACACTTAAAATTATGGTTTATATTAGCATTTAATTTCTTTAATCTGTCTATTAGTAATCAATATGTTGGCTGTGGGGTCATTTACAAATCATGTGCCTTGAAATTAATTAATATTGCAGAGAAGCCATTTTAGTTTAATTAATTGAACACACAAAATGATTAGAACAGATTTGCATACATAATTATATTTCTAATGCATGTTTTGGATAGTGATTATATTCTGTCATTCTGCTGTTGTGTGTAGCCAAGTGATGCGTCATGCTAAGCTAATAATATGATTTTCTTAATTATTAGCTAGGTTTATTTATTTTAATTTGTAAAAATTAAAAGAAATATATAAATTGATTTTCAAAATAAATATTTTTATTTCCTATATATTAATTCTGTTTTTAAAGCATATATTAATTCTGTTGATGGACATTAAATGTTATAAATAATTTAGTAAAACATTTTAAGTTTCTTTTTTCAGTTAAGTCTATAATAGAAAGTTATTTATATTATGTGAGCTAATATATATACTTGGGGACCTATATTAAAAAGCTTCAAAATCATGTACATTAGAATGAATAAATATTAAAAACTTTTCAACACACAAAATTTTAAGGGAAGGTTGGACTTCAAATTTTAGATGATGTGGGAATAGATAGATTCATAAGTCATAATGTAGATCAAACTTCAGTAGATATTTCAATATAAGAAATTATGGTTGTTTTTTTTTATTCTTTAAAACAGCTTTTCAAAATTAATTTTGAAAATTATTTTAGTATTATTTTTGTTTATTAATATACATGCTTTTAATATGTTTGTATTATTTTTTAAAAAATAGAGTTCATAAGATCTTTTAATTGTTCGGTATTTTTTTTTCGAAACAATTTTTTTATAAAAATAAAAAACGAATTAAAAAATTGTTTTTTGAAAACTTTAAAAATTGTTGTTTGCCCTATAATTTTGTTGTCTAGATATGAAAAAGTGTATTTTGATAGAATTATTTACATTTCTGTTTAATTTTAGTCAATGAAGGGAGTCAGTGAAATTGGAAATTGGCATTATCATTTTTTTTTTAAGGGAACCAGGGCGGTACCTGGACAGCTTTATTCAATCAAATCAAAATGAATAAATTCCGAAAGAAATCGGGGTACCGAGTCTATCCATCAATTATCATGGATACAATCTTTAGCAAAAGAAACAAAATCAAAACACTTACTGAACTGCAAAATATAATTGCATGATAAATTAATAAAGGACAAGCTAGAATTGCCACCCATTCCAGAATGGAATTATGATATATCCTGCTGTGAAAATCAAATCGAGGGGATTGCCATATCCTAGCAAGAGTTGGACACTCCACTAAAACATGGAAAGAAGATTCAATCTCAACATTACAAAACACACACATATTATTAACTCTTATCCCACGCTTACAGAGCGCATCAGATGTGGGTAAAATATTAAGACATGCACGCCAAAGAAAATTTTTAAAACGTGGCAACACCGGTAGCTTCCACAATTTCTTCCAGAACCTGTCATCAACATAACATTGAGATTCAGAAATTAAATTCATACCTTCCCACCTCTCCTTCATTGCATCCTTATAGCATGCTTTGACTGAGAAAATTCCTTTGGGATCTCCAATCCATGTCCATTCGTCCCTTTGCTGTTCATGACTCAAATGGATGCTTCTAATATTGCGACACGTTTCCTCCGAGAACACTTCACACAACATCTCTTCCCTCCATTCACTTCTATCCGTCATAAGTTCGTTCACATACCGACGGTAATTCACGTTATTGTCAGACGGGATTGCCCTGTAAGGAAACAAACCGGGAACCCACGGATCGTTCCAAATATCAATTCTTCTACCATCCCCAACACATAACATTAAGTTTTTAACCAGCAATTTCTTCCCTTCTATTAAGCTACGCCACGTGAAGGAAGGATTCCTTCCAATCTGAGCATGATAGAGATCGGTATTAGAGAAATAGCGTGCTTTTAAGACTTGATGCAACAGAGAAGATTCATTATTGAGGATCCTCCAACATTGCTTGGCCAATAGTACCCTGTTAAAATACTCTAGGTCCCTGAATCCCATTCCACCCATGGATTTTGGCACAATTAATTTCTCCCAGCTCAGCCAGTGAATTTTTGAGTGGATATCGCTTGATCCCCACCAAAATTTAGCCATCAACTGAGATAATTCCCTGCAAAAAAATTGTGGTAATAGAAAACAGCTCATTGAATAGGTAGGTATGGATTGAGCCACTGCCTTAATTAGAACCTCCTTTCCTGCCTTTGACAACAACTTCTCCTTCCACCCTTGCAATTTTTTCCACACCCTCTCCCTGATAGATTTAAAGGAATTACCCTTATGTCTCCCTACCAGTGTTGGTAACCCCAAATATTTTTCATTATATGCCTGATTGCGAATACATAATTCAGTCTTAATCTCATTCTTCACCACATCCCCACAATTTGGGCTAAAAAAGAGAGCAGACTTCTCGAAATTAATTTTCTGACCCGAAGAATTCTCATACAAGTCAAGAGTATTTTTAAATTCCGCACAATTAACATTATCAGCTTTCAGAAAAATCAAACTATCATCTGCAAATAATAAATGAGTAATACTCGGGGCGTACCTTGAGACCTTAACTCCTTGAATTAATCTCTCCTCCTCCTTAACCCTCAACAGAGAGCTAAACCCTTCTGCACATATCAAGAACAGGTAAGGCGATAGGGGGTCACCTTGCCTAAGGCCTCGTTGTGGATAGAACTTCTCAGAATCAATCCCATTAATTCTAACTTGGAAACTCACCGTAGTTACACACAACATAATCTTCTCAATCCACCTCTCATGAAATCCCAACTGAGTCATTACTTTCTCCAGGAAGATCCATTCGACCCTGTCATAAGCTTTGCTCATATCTAGCTTCACCGCCATAAAGCCATTATTCCCCCATCTCTTGCCTTTTAGAGCATGCATTAGCTCGTATGCTAAAAAAACATTATCAGTAATTTGTCGATTCGGTACAAAGGCACTCTGATTGAGTGAGATTATATCAGGTAAAATCGCCTTAAGTCTGTTAGCTAGACATTTTGCAGCTATCTTATACAAAACATTGCATAAGCTGATAGGACGAAAGTGAGTGAGATCCTCCGGGTTATTCTTCTTCGGGATTAAGACTATTCTTGTGCTATTAATCTCTTGGGAAAAAATCCCATCATTAAGAAAACGCAACACTGCTTCTGTGACCTCTCCACCTACTATATCCCAGTATTTCTGATAGAACAGAGCAGGGAATCCATCAGCCCCCGGAGCCTTCAGTGGCCCCATTTGAAAAATTGCCTCCTTTACTTCGGATTGTAGCCGCCACCTGATCTACCTCTGAAGGATTCGATGTTGTAAATAGATCTGTGAAATACTGGAGGGCGGTATCCTGTAGGTCTCTTTGTTCTAGAGCCCAACTCCCATCCACCCTTTTCAATCGGTTAATCCGATTCTTTTTCGCTCTGTGGGAGGCTGCAGCATGAAAAAAATTTGTATTTCGATCCCCTTCCTTCAACCACTGAACTCTTGCACGTTGTCTCCAATATAGTTCTTCCTCCCTAAGCATCGTATTCAACTCTTTCTCCAATCTTCTAACCCTTTGATAATCAGTATTCGGGCTACATATTTCTTCATTAATATCTTCTTGCACCTGTTTCACCTTCTTGTGATAATTCCCGAATTTTCTCCTACTCCATGTAGTTAATTGCTCCTGTATAGAGGATAATTTTTCATTGACATTGCACATATCTGATCCCAACGTCTCCCTGTGCCACCCTGAAACAACCGCATCCCTGCATTCCTTGTAATCACACCATAGCTGTTCAAAACGAAATTGTTTCGTCTGCCTTCCTGCATTGTTATTGTTGTGCTCATGCTAAAAAAGGTTACACAATAGCGGAAGATGATCCGAGTCAAATTTGTTAGGTGAAAGACTTGAGCATGAGGGAATTTATTCATCCATAAGATATCCGCCATACCTCTATCCAACCTTACCTTCACATTCATGTCACCATCCCTTCCGTTTGACCATGTGAAATGGTATCCGAGAAAACCCATGTCCTGCATATTACACTCATCAATCACTTCTCTAAATTGTTGCATCTGACCCTCCGGTCTACTTTGTTCACCTGTCTGCTCTTCTGCACTCGTGATCTCATTAAAGTCCCCCATCATCAACCACGGACCATGATTCACATTCTTTAATGATCACAACACATTCCATCCCCGATATCGTAAATGCGTCACCGGTTCACCATAAAAGCCTGTAAAGCGCCAACCCTCACCCCTCTCTTCTTCTATCTTCACATCAATATAATGTTTGGATAAACATAGAAGGGTAATATCAATTGACTCTCTCCATAGAAGCATCAAACCTCCTTTCCGGCCATCACTCGGATGGAAAATCCCATTCCTGAATCCCAACTCTGATCTTTTACGTTCAGCTTCACCTGCGGTCAACTTAGTTTCACATAAGAACAAAATATCGGGTTTAGATTGTGTCAATAGGAGCTTAAGTGATCTCACTGCCTCTGGGTTCCCAAGCCCACGGCAGTTCCAAGATAATATTTTCATTGTGTCCGGCAGGCCTGCTTAGCAGGTCCCGCCGATATCTCCCCAAGTTCTTCCTCACCCATAACAACTGTTCTGCTCTTCTTATGCGATTGAGAATTATTGCCTCCCATCTCGCCCTCTTCCTCGCTTAGGTTCTTCCGTTTCCCCATACTTATATTCAGAGAATCATTTACTGCTTTTCCTCCTTTGCTACGTGCCACTCGTAGCCATTTTGTAACATTCATCTCCCCAATAATTGGGTTGATGTTTTCCTTGTCTGCACTCCTTGGTAAATTTTGAATCTCACTAAGTACAGTGATGCTACTCTCTATATTCTTCTCAGTGTGCTCTCCTTTCCCATCCTCATCAATCACACCATCTATCAATCTATCTCCCACCTCTTTACTTGTTTCCTTATCCTTCTCGGCCTCTACCCCAATATTCACTGCCAAATTATCAATTACCTCTGTGTTATCATTATCTATCTCTCCTACATGTAGGTTTGATAGTAGTTTTTACAATTTCTCCGTATGATATATATCATTTGGCTCCCCCCACCGTCTCCCACGTGGCTTCCTTTCTCCATTCTCCTTCTTCCTCTCTTGCCCTGTATTAATTTTGGTACCCATTTGATTAGCCTTTAGCCAGGGTCCCAAATTACATGAGTTCTCCTTACCATCACTAGCATCCTTCTCTGCCACTTTGCAACCCTCCTCTGCGTGCCCTACCAATCCACAGTAGCAACAAAATTGAGCCAACCTTTCAAACCGAAAGTCGACCCAGCATGGTTCATCCTTTTTGCTTATGATGTTTATACCCTCCATCAATGGTTCATTAATTAGAACTTCCACTTGCGCCTTCAAGAAACGTTTATGGTCATTCTGCGATAGGTAAATTCCCACTTCCTTCACACTACCCAGCACTCCTCCTATCTTCCGTGCCATTGATTCGGTGATACAATGTGGAGGAAGACCCCAGAATTGTACCCAAACCCTTACTTTCTGAAAACCTTGTTCCAGCACATTCGAATCCCTCTGCCACTTCTGCAACAACAACCAACTGTTTCGAAAGATCCACGGGCCTCCATTCAAGACTCTGTCCGCCTCTGTTTTTGAATTAAAGAAGAATTGGAAGGTTCTTGGTGCAACCTCCGAAACTTTGAAGCTCTCCCCTACACCCCATATGTTCTTCAACGCCATCTCCATTGCCGTTCTGTTAATCGGTTTCTCCGTTATCATTCTGCCCACAAGACTATCCTCGCACTCCTTAACCCCTGCGTCAATGTCTTCTTCATCGAATTCCAGTTCCGCCTCACGTATGCGTCCTCTCTGTGAAGCGCTGCCTCTGTCGTCCCCCAAGGTACCCTCCGTCACCGGGATAGAGACTCTGTGACAAGCACGAACACAATCGGCGGCCAAAAACGGTCGGTAGCTACTCACTCGGCAAAGCCCTAAAATAGAGCACGTCGAATGGAAAAACCAATCCATTATCATTTATTGTAAGGTTTTTTATTTGTTTCTCTTAAATATTTAAAAAAAAAAAAGAACAAGAAAATGCTAAAAGACAATTTCAGAATTTCTAGGGATATTTAGGGCATGTTTGTACGAGTAATTTACAAGGGGATGGAGGGATTGAAAGATTGTTATGTTTATTACATAGCTTCTAACATTTCCATTTCTATTGTGCTAATTGTCCTTTTTACTCCTACTTGTTTTATTTTTTTAATATTTTAATACAAGGTAAAATGATTTTACTTTCATTCTCTCTTCATTTTCTAATTCTCATTCATATTCTCATTGCCATCATTTCTCACTAACAAATGAAGCCCTAATATCTTTTTTTGTTGATAAGAAAATGAACAATTTTGTCTTCAGAGTCCGGCTCCAGCAAATTCATTTGGGCCCAAATTCCCTGAACAACATTCAGTGTGTAGGCCTAATATCTAGTAAGGGTAATCATGTGTCATTAGGGCACATGCTACGTTTGGTATGAATACCAAACAGTGAAACCCATGTATTTTTACGTTTTTTTGAAAAATTTTATATCATATTTTTTATATATCAAACACACTTCTCATCATACTTTTTCTCTTTATCTCTCTCCTCATTTTTTTCTACAGTATTTTCCTTTACTCTACAGTATTTTACATCCCTTCCCTTCCCATCTGTGCATTTCTACCCAACGTAGCCTAGATGAATCCTATAATATTTTATGCTTTCATGATTTTAGAGGAGAGTTGTTTAACTTCAAGTTCTTATTAGCACTATTTTCATAATTTAAGCCCTCAAAATTGTCAAGCTTATAAAATTTAGTTATTTTATAATGGTTTTTTTTTTTTTACATGGAGTTAAAAAATTTCGAGAGGCCAAACTATTTAGATTTGGTTTATTTGTATATAAAAAGTACTTTTGATAGCATGATTATTTGGCAAAGGGGTTTAGACAAAGAGTGATGTTGTTCTTGTAATAAAATATTTAATTTTCAACCTACTGTTTCTAACTTGTAACTGCTATCATTTAAAAACACCTTTAAAATTTTAATTACCTTAATTTTCTTATATATTAGCTTAAACTGTGGTTTCAAATTGTTCTAACGTGTTATCGGGTAGGGGTGTTTGACGACGATTTGGCCGATTTTTAATAAAAAAGAAAAAAAATCTTTATTGATTTAAATTTATAACGTCGAACCAAACCATAAATTATTAATTTTTAGTAATATTTCATTTATTAATAATATAAAATCAAAATTTTAAACAGACTAAATTTAATCTAATATTCTAAAAATAAATTTTAAACCTTCCTAATTGAACCTTATAAAAGATAACAAATATCAAATCCACTAATTGGATAAGTTATTTGCTGAAACTATTCAAAAAAGACATAAGCTATTTAAAAACTATGGAAGTTGGGTTTGATAATGCTAAATGGCCACAGCAAAGTACATATACACATGGCTGAACCAGATAATCTTAGAAGTAGCAGCGGTGATTATTTTTCTTTCGGTTTTCCTGAAAACTACATATACAGGTTTGAAGACTATGCCTCAGTTTAAAGCACTTCACCTAAGGGGGAGAGAGAGAAGCATAAAGAATCACCTATAGATTGACAATGACATGTACTTCTACCTCTATGTGATGCTTGCTACAACAGATCAAAACATGAAAATCTCTTGCATATTATAAATATATGCACCCACGACAAAAATCAGCCACAGCCACAGCCACAGCCAGTGCTATTTGCTTTTTGGGTAATACCTTACCACCATTTTATTTCTTCTGTACAGAAATCCACATCCTTCGGATGAGGAGTTTAGGTGATTATGAGAAATGAACTCTGATTCAAACAGAAAGTAACTGCCCATTCGTTACCCAGTCTATGAAACTTTCTGTGTATTCCGCATCTTTGTGAAACTCTGCTTCACTTGGCTTCCTTTCCTGAAAGACAACAAAAATATATTGCAGCTCATACATACGTATAGAGGGAGAGATTTATAACAGTATTTGTCTTAGTTGGCAAGTACATATGTAAAAGATGGGGTGGGATAAAGGAGTTAAATAGTAAATACATAAACAGCCTGAACTAGGACAAGTACTTGACAAATCGCTAGTAAAACTTGAGTCTTGGCACACACTTCAGAAGAAGGAGCTGTGTTTAACTTGTACCATACTTGAAGATGTACCTGGACTCTTTAAATTGTTGTATTGTCATGTTTGTGTCTGTGTTAGTGTCCATGCTTCTTACTTTATGCAGAGTGGTTCGTGGACATTATCGAAATTCCACACATTGTCATTAATCTTTCCTAATGAAGTCAAATTAAGACATTCTATGAATACTCTGGCACTAATATAGATAAACTGACCTTCATGCTGGATACTGATTCGCTGGCAGATGTGGTTGTTTCGGTTCTTAGTTCATTCACAATATTCTCTGATGAGAGGCTGGTTGCCCTGCAGCCAATAAAAGAGTTTCCCATCATCATAACTCAGAAAGGAGTTGCACCCGAGGAGAGAAAAAGCTAAATGAAAAGGCTAAAAAGTATTGACAATGGCATTATTTGATCCCAAAATCATATTAATTATAATCCAATCCACAAAACAACAACAAAACCTTTTCCATTAAGTGGAGTCAACCACATGGATCAATGTGTTCTATCTTGGCTCTGGCTCTTGCTCATTTGACACTGTACTAGAGATAATCCAATCCATAACTAAAAAATTTTTTTAAACACAGCTCTCTTATGTTATTCTCCAATCCATTGGATTGAATAAGCAGTTCACTCCATGATACTACCATTAGACACTGCAACAAAACTCAATCATGTTCGGTCCTAAGCTCCAAACTAGACACCTTACAACAACAACAATCAAAGCCTTTTCCAAACTAGACACCTTAACTTGAATAATTAAAACTAAAGGACTCTGTACCTCACTCTTTTTAACCCCAGCATAGAACAACGACTTCAATTTTCTATGAAAGAACAAAGAAAAAATCCCAAGACTCGTAAGATTTTTTTCCACTAATTTGCTAACTGAAGGTGCTCAGTTCCCAGATAAACTGCAAGTTCAACACTTAAAGACCTCTCGGTGATCTGTTAGAAAAACTTTCTGTTCCTCTTTACCCTTCTTCAAAAATCAAATATTGTTTTCCCCAACTTGCAGTACAAAATAAAAAAGCCAACAGGATTTTAGTCTTCATCATTATTTAATTCAATTGCCGAAGCAATCTATTTATAATCTTAAGGTTGGATATCATAACCCTTCCGCTGGGATGAAGGCATTTTTCTCCTTGTTGGCTCACCTAAAGTGCAATATAATGTCTCTACTTTAGCTTAAATAAAACAAGGGTGAAACTTTATCACGGTTTTTTTTATCATTACTCAAATAACAGAAGAAAAAAAGACTGAATATGTTTAATTATAGAAATCTTGCGGCAAAATAAAATTCATAGCTTTATCACAAGAACTACCTATCAAGTAATTCTTCTTCACAAGAATTTCCGGAAGAAGAAAGCCAATCAGGATCAAGGAAATTTGAGCAATCACAGGCATCTCCATGTTCATCATAACAAATATGACCAATTTCATCACGTCTCTCCTCAGGAGTTCGTCCATATATTTGCCTGTAAGATTGACAAAGCGTCACTGTAAAAAGATTTGGATAGTTTGTGTAAAATGCCAAATCAGTTCAAGCTAAAGATCATAAAACAACATGCATATATCATTTGTGACCACAGTGCCTAGCCATTTCTCCTCTTCACTCGATTTTAGATAGCATATCAAATTTGACAGAAACGAGAACAAAGAAAACAAGCTAGGCCTGACAAAAATTTCCAGCATACTGCTTACTTTTCAGAGAGTTGTTCTGTTCTTAGAATTTAAATTGTTAAATTCAATAGATAACTATCGATCAGAATACCCCAATAAATAAAAAATCCACTAGAGTTTACAGCATATAAAATGCAATTTAACCATACCTGCAGTAACAAAGATCACTTCCACAAGTAAAAATATCTGGGGTAGATTCGGAAAGACAATGGATAACTGTTTTCTCAGAAGAGGGCCGACTAGGTCTAACATCCATGTTGCTAATTGTTGCATCACTTCCACATGGGATATTTCCAGCTGATAACGATCTCTTAAAACTAGACCTACCAAAAAGATTCTTTTCAGAGAAAGATAGTTTAACTAAAAGACCAACAGAAGACCCACTAATACATTTTTAATAAGGCCTGTCTGTTTTGATAGCAGCAACTTGAGGAGAAACAGGCCAATTTGATACTTTCAAAAAACAGAAATGGAATGCTTTACTTCATACCAATACTAGGCCTTTGACCTACTTAAATGCGTCATAATTTCAAATCTTTGCATATGAAGTTACACTATCACAAAACTATTCCTTAAAACGCAAAATTATCAACTTCTATATTAATGCTTGACTGCTATTTTCAATTAGATGATTAACCTGGGCCAAAAGCAGATCTAGAAAAATACTTGAATAGGGAACATATAAAAGAACTTCAATAGGAAAATATTAAAATTTAATTGACAAATACTTCATCCACTCATATGGTGAAATTTTAATTTTGTTTTCCTCTTATAGAATATTTGTTTCATCAGTATAAGCCCCCACTCTGATGCTTCATTAAATAGAATTGACAAAATAAACAAGTATGCATCAACACTCTGTACCTAACATCGTCACCAGCTAAATATGGGCCTCGTCTCCCCACATGGTAATGCTGATCTGAATCTAACTGCCACAATGCTGGTTTACCCAGTTGAGGTTGAAAATGGCCCAAGAATCTGAACAATATAAAATCAAAATATCAAACAGTGCATTAATCAGCTGAAAGTCTCATCTAATGCTCCTCATCCTACATTGAGTTAAGCAAATAGTTGAAGGTATTTCAAATTATAAAATGATGGAATCTTTTCACTTACATGTTAATTGCATTTTGTTTATCACCATCCAAGTATGTGTTATTGTAATAACGCTGTAGGGTTCTAAGAAATTCCTGGGACTGTGTTGCTGCCTTCCATTGTCCTCTTCTCTCAGAAAATATCTGTGCAGCAAGACCAAGTGCAGAATTCCCAAAGGAGGGAGAACCAAAATCAGGACAAAATTTTATACCAGAGAAACAGGAGTAAAAATCAAAAGTTTTAAATGTCCAATTCAATAACCTGCTGAAAATTTCATGGTCTCTGTATAAGAATTATCTAGAAAACCTCAGCCCAAAATATCTGATTAAAAGTCATGCATATCTATAAAAGGTGTTTAAGCTTTCGTTTCTGGACATGTAAATTGAAACTATAGTAACTCAATACACTTTACTTAGAAACACGCAACTAACTGTGCCAAAAAGTGAAGCTAAATTTAGTGCAGGCAAAATTACATTATATCATCAAGTTGTGCCCTGTGGGGTCCAATGGCTTCAGACAGCACACTGGGTTTACTGACACTATCTTCATTATATAGGGTGCATCTAAGGGTCTGCATGGCACACTCTAGGCATGCCAATTGATATAGCCACCAAGCACTTAATATCATAGGCACACATGACCTCAAGTTCGAGTTTCATTGGTAAACCCTCTGAAGCCAACAAGTGTAAACCCAGTCCTGTCCAGCATGGATGGGGGAGTAGGCTATTCGCCTATTCCATTACCAACTTATGAGGTCATTTGATCAAGGATATAATTATTTCTAGGCTCTAAAATGGTAGCCCAACTATGCAATAACATGGAATTATCAATTTAACTGGAACAATCTGAATTATTAACGGAAAATTATTGCATAAGTGCATATATTAAATAAAATTATAATGGCTTCTGATCCAATATTATATTTCAAAATCCATAAACATTAAAATGTTAAAAAGGTTACCTTATTGTGTGCTGCAGAACCCCCATATTGCAGTGCTAAAGTGTCACCCATGGATTCGTAGACTGTCATTAACTCCTTAGCCAAAGGGTTATCAAGATCAATAAGTGAAGATTCCATAAATCCTAGAGCTTGCAGCTGTTGACCAAGTGCTGCTAGTCCGAAAGCATATTGGGCAACATTAGTACGATCTAAACAATCTATACAATTAGTTCTTAAGACCCCTGATTGAAACATCTGGGGTTGGACCCTGTAATCTCCGTACAGGTCAACGCTACAATAAGAATAGTCGACTTCTATCTTCCTATTAACTGTATCCTCATCAGAGATAATGTTTTCCGGCACAGATTGATCACTGATTTTGTTTTTCCTGCAATATGTTTGAAGTTGGCAGTATAATTATTATTTTGCAGTAAGTAAAATGTATAGCTACCAGAAAATATTTCTAGGCAAAAACAATTTCCGTTCATTCATAACGAACTAGCAGAAAAATGGATGGGCATTCTTTTACAGTTAACTCATTCTGTCCTGTTATGTATATTGCATAATTAATATTCTTTTTTTTTTTTTGGTGATAGCATAATTAATATTCTATACATACATGCATGCAGGGGAAATACATCAGTAAATGTAATAGTATAGTAAACTTTTAATTTACTTATTCAATAAAACAGCAAACATTAATGCCTAAAAAACAAAAGCATATCAAGGTCAGACATAATTTCAATTATTTCCATATAAGAACTAGTTTGCAGAAACGGATACATTGCAAGGTTGGGATAGTATTGTGAATTCGATAGATTCCAAAAAAGAAACTAGGACACATCGTATTTCATTTATGGTAGATGACACACGGTATAAAATAAAGGGTATAATAGAATAAGATCAAAAAGGTTCTTTTATAGTACATACTCAGAGAAGGAGTATTTCGACAATCCCTCTGGACCTTGAAGTGCAGTTACTTGACCTTTGAAGATGCCAGTTAACTTCAAAGCATATTGAGCAACTCTTCCCAGTTGAGTCAAAACGCTAGTAGCTTTGCTGCTAAAGGTAATTGTCTAATCATGTCAAATACCACCCAAGAACAACCTGATGTAATTGGACAAAAAAGGGAAGAGCAAACTACCATCTTGAATGTTGATGCAGATCCCAGTGAAGAAACCTCAAGCGATTTTCCCCTTTCAAATTTTTATTGATAGACCTAACGGCATTTGCAAACTCGGCTCGGAGAATAGTTTCTCGAGGCTTCTTCTCACGGGTCTTGAACACAAAAAAGATAGTTAGTATAGCAAAGAAGTTAAGAAAAGTCCTAATTTAGACAAAAGACACCAAAATCAAGCATGTCAAATGCCAATAATAAATTTTCTACATAGTAGAAAATCCTACCTTAATCAAGTTCAAAATAATAATTGGATTTCCATATCTCTTGACAAGATTATCAAAATGAAGTCTAGTGGCCTCAAAGTTAATGTCCTTCTTTGATACTGAGGAAAAAGAACCAAAGTCAGTGTAAAACTTTTAAACAAGCAAGTGAAATACTACGCAAAATTGTTTCCATATCATACATATAATGTCAGGTTTTATATTCAATCGAGAGGCTTCCTGAGACCAGAAAAGAGGGATTGAACCCCTGATCTGCACCACAGAACTAATTTGCATGGGGCATCCATCCTGAGCATTTTCAAAGACAATCTGCTCTGTCTCTACATCATTAGCCACTCTACCCTTTTCATTCACTCCTCGTTTTAGATATCTACACCAGAAGATAGAGAAACCAAGGGAATGTTATGACTTCAAGAGGAAAAAAAAATTCCAAAGAAATTCTGAATAAGAAAAGGTATCTTGGTGATAAGAAATCACTATATGTGACCAAATAGTCTGAAGTGCACAGAAAAACCAGCATATATAGGCATGGCATTTGTAACTCAATTCAAGACTCGCGATGAAATCATCACAACTGTTAGGCATACAAATATAGAGACTTGTGTTTTGTAGAGTGGAACAGAAGTGCACGGCTATGGAATAGAATGTAGCTTTAGTTAATTATATGGCTAACTCAGAGATATGAAAAAGTCATCCAAACCTGGTGCCAGCATAATGTCGTGAGCGTCTAGCAATGATCGTTAAGTTAAACTCTCTACCAGACATAGAAAGTTTGACCTGTATACCATACCATGAAATGAACACTAATGAAAAAGAAAGTTCCAAATCCTTTCAAGCAATACATACTACTAGCATGCATACAGTTTTCTGCCACTATCAAAGGAAGGGTTTAAGCCTGCATAATATGCAAACCAATAGAGTTACCCAGCAACAAGGTATAAAACTATTTCCAATGTATCAAAATGTTATTCTAACCATCTATGCAATCTTGAGGATTGAATATCCCAATATAAGACAATTGAAAAGCTATAATGATATGGTATGAGGAAAAGGTGGCAAGATGGATTGTAGTCACATGCTATAATTATGAACAGTTACACTATATAAACATCATTAATTAAGCTTCAATCAAATGTTATGAGAAAACAAGAGAACATCAATTACACAAAGGTAGGGATTTCCAGGCATATTTCAAAGGGCAACCTTGCCTTAGAACTAGGGAAATAAGAGAAAGAAACTTAAACATGTGGCTAGTATCATTATTAGCTCCCTTCAAAAGTCCCTATTAGTCATATGTAGTAAGCAAAAAAAGAGACTTCGCACATACCTGTTTAAAGAAGCCATGCACTAAGGCTACTGTCCAGGAAGTATTGTGCAAGTTATTCCTGATTCCACGAGTTAAGAACTCATTCCAAACAAACATTGTTTCATAAAGTAATTGTCCACTTGTATTATTATCTGATAAGTTCTTTTGAAGACTATGCATGACATGGTATGTGTAGCTAAAAAAGAAGTCCTTCGTCAGATCCACACTGCATAGAAGCTTCTTGTATCTAAGTCACAATAGAAGAAAGAGCAAAGTCCATTAGTAAGATGTTTCATAATTCATACAATGGAGAAAATAGAAAAAAAAAAAAAAGGAGTAATAGAAACAACTTATTGAGCCACAAGTGTAACCAAAAATGAAAAGTGGGAAGAAAGTGATCTCCCCAATGAAACCCCGGTGATACCTTGTCTCACTCAAAAAGTTACATTTACATCACAACAGCAATGAAGATTGCCCCTGTACATTTGCAGGAAATGAACTGGCAATAGAATGTATATGAAGCCAACATATTTAAGGAGGTATCATTACACATAGTACATGACTCAGAAAACTAGAAGAAGCATAATTCATTATACTTCAAAAGAGACATATGGAAAATACCACAGAAACATGAGGATGTTCTGAGGAAGCCCACATTGTGTATATACACTGAAGTGACGCTATTATCGATATAATACAAAGAAAGCCCCTATATTCTAGAGGTTCAACACTAGAAAAATATGATGCTCTAACTGATCAGTTTCATTGAACATTTCATCTAAGTACATTGGACAGGTATAATTCTAAATGCTATTCTTCTATGTCCTTTTCTAAGTAACATGGACATACTACTTTTACTTGCAGAATGTACTAAAGACCTGTTCTCATCATTAGAATAAGCCATTTTGGATCGCACAGTAGGATGTGGAACTGAAATCATTTCACTCTTGGTGATTGCATAAATTGTATGCCCACAAATTGTACCAATCTTTCTCCGTTTCGTTATGAGCAGCATGTAATATGGCTCAAGAAATTTGATAAATCCTGGATCCAAAAAAAACCATCAGTGGATGTGGACAGATGTAGTATAGTTAATGAATGAAACCCATAAATAGAAGAAGGAAACCTACATGCAATAGGTATTTGCTACGAAGTTCCCATTTAAATTTTTTTTTTTGATAGAAAGTTCCCCATTTAAATTTTAATAACATGATATGTGGATTTTTCTAACAACTCAGCATCATAGGATTGGATGCTTCAGAAAAGGTTCCTCCACATGTTTTCTTTATGGGAAAACTTGATAGCAAACACCTATGGAACTTTACCAAAGTTTTGTCCAAAATCATTATAACAAGAATGTTGATCTAATATAGCACATGAAACGTTATCAACGTACCAATGATTCCATAACATGTTGTTACAAATTTAAGACCCCCCGTTGACTTGTTTCCTTCGTGTATCCGTCTCAAAAGGTCACAACACTCGATCTCTGAGTATACTGTAGAATCTTCTGAGATATTTAGTTCAGATGGCTCCAGTCTATCAATCTTCAAAACTCTCCAGAAGGTTCTGTTCTTATCTCTTCCAATCATATAAAATTTCTGCGAATAGAAGAATAATAAACTGCTTTATAGTTGTATCCATGGAAGGAAAGTGAATTGAAGCATTTAAATCCATTAACAAAGATATGAAATGAATGGTTATACACTTGTTTCATGTGACCCAATGGATTTAACAAGTGGCATCCTTTCTTTTATTTGGGAGTCAGCATAACCATTGCCATAGTTCATCAATATTTCTCAAGGAAGAAAAAACAATACATTAAAAATTACACCAAACCAACAGCTAATGAACTTATACAAATAAGCAAAGATTGCTTGCTTTACAATAAAAAAACTCAGCTGCTTCTCGATATATTACTTCTCATCAAAACGAGGCTTGTTGTAAAGTTAAATAATTATTGATACTGTCCCTGACCATTAATGTGAGAGAGCACATAAACACATGAAATGGACAAAAATGGAGAGACAAAGCTGACAAGATGAAGGTGAAGTGACTTCCAAGGATATGTTTTGTGATTGAAAAGTCCTTATCACAATTTCCTTTTAGGCTTCATTCTTGAAGAAAGAAAAAAACTAATTCTGCAGTTTCAATTTGAATTTAGCCTTCCCCCATTTTCATCGAAATTTCCAGATATATTCACATGGCTATTCAATGTTGATGACAACAAACGACCTCCAGCGGAGATTTTTTTTGGCAACTGTCAGTGTTGTAAAATTTCATAACCGAAAGGCATAATAGTTTAAGATGCAATGCATGTTAGAATAAGTACAGAAAATTGAGGCAAAAACCCTAACTTTTCTGTTTAAAAACTTGGTAGTGAAGTTAATTTTTGCAAAACACTCAATCAGTAGAAATTACAGGCAATTTTAACAGTTCGGGTTGGGGTTGCGCCAAATGAACAATGTACTGCCTATAGACCTCAAAATGGACAACGATGCTTATTTAGTATAATCACCCATTACACTGATAATTGGATTTTGCAGTAGAGTCCTGCAAAACCATATATACAATTATGTATAATATTCAGCATGTAATCACCATCACATGCATTAGGAAGGACAGAAACAATCAGTAATCAATAATTATATAATTCTGATATTATCCGGAGTCCGGACAATCAAGCAGAAGTAAGAAATCTGATTCATTGTAGGCCAGCAAAATTTTAGAAACTAGATGAACAACCATATCAACCCGAAAGCTCCATTAACATGAATATATCTATCCTCACGGTGGCGAGCATGTAAATCCCAACCCAAAACCAGCAACAACAAAAATGCTATCTGCTCGAAATTCTTTGAGGTTTTGCCGGACGCAAAGCACCGTGAACAAGCAGGTCGGCTTCATACATGAATATGAATGTGAACACAAATTCGCAGACATAGAAAATGCACATAGGAAAAAGAAATATATACCGAGCGAGTTTCATAAAGTCTGAACTTCTGCATATAGCTGGACTTGAGGTCAGCTCCATCCGCAATACAGC
Organism: Senna tora; assembly: GCA_014851425.1. Lineage (NCBI taxonomy): Eukaryota > Viridiplantae > Streptophyta > Magnoliopsida > Fabales > Fabaceae > Senna > Senna tora. The sequence goes on along the minus strand of CM026268.1, from coordinate 411,742 downwards.
TCTGCTGCTTCTCGCACGCTGACTCCATCGGAATTCAGATCCCGAGCCTCAACAAGCTCGGGCTTCCCAAGGAGATCACCCAAAGAAATTTCAAAAGACCAAGAAATGCAGAGAGAAAAAAAACAAACAAACAAACAAACCAGCTAGAGAATTTGTGTCTGATCAATCAGAACCTCATACACTTAAAAAAAAAAAAGGGTCTCAAGCTTTTTTACATGAACGGAATCTATAAAACAATAGACAGAGGTTTATACATACACAATGAGAGGCAAAAAGAGATAGAAACGGAAAAAGAAGCTGAAAATTGATAGGAAAAATCTAGAAGGTGTGGATTGGGGGAAATGAGGAAGCAGAGGTTTCTTGGTTTTGGTGTGAGATTGGTGGATTGGAAGAGGAAAAGGAAGCAAATGTCAGCGAAGCAGAGAGGAAGAAGAAAGCCACAGCTTCCATTCGGCGACTGCATCCACACAAAAACCCAAAAAACAAAAAACCATATTTTTATTTTATGATAATAAAAATGGAACATTTATTAAAAAAAGCGGAAAATTCCTTCTTCTTTTCAAAATTTGTAATTTGGTAACACATTTTTCTCCCATCTCTCTGCGTCGCTGCTGTAATTTGTCATCAGTTACAACTTACAAGTTGGCGTCAATTCAGGGAATATGTTCTCCGCCCACCCCAATCGAAACCAAATTAATTTGGTACCCTCCAATTTTACCTGAATTTGGCATGCGTTAATAGTTAAATAATTCACAATACTTTATTCATTTGTAACACTCAATTATAATTATACTCACATTTTTCTTTTAACTTTTGTCTTCCCTAGACTCCCAATATAATGCAACTTAACGTATAATTTATCTCAGTTCCATAAAATTATCACTCCATTTAAATTTGTCTAATTTTATATCAATTTGTTAACGGTTAAATAAATAAAATTTAAAATACACAATTTTAAAAAAATTAATATAATTTAATTTAAATTTGGGTGAAGTATCATTTATACCCCTAATGTTTGAACCTTCGGTGAAATATGTCTTTTAATGTTTGATTGCATCAATTATGCTACAAAAAAATTATTTTCTAATTGAACAATCTTACTATTTTCACTAACATTGTTAGAATAAATAACGGTTGTGACTTATGTGGTGGCGTCACGTTGTTCGGGAGAAACTTCTTCTGTTGTTGAAGATACATCGCTTCATCAAATTTCATAGCAGAATTATGGTAAAAAATGGCGCATTTAACCCTTTGTCTCTCAAAATTTGCAAAAATCACTTTAAACGCGTCATTTTTGTCATTGTTTTATTCTGAAATTTGGCGAGTCAAAGCATCTTTAATAACAAAAGAATTTTCTCTCTAATCTCTAATAGTGTTACGCTACGTAAGCCACAATCATTATTTATTTTGATAATGTTAATGAAAAGAATATGATTGTTCGAAAAATAAAACTTTAGAATATAATTTATCACAATAAAATGTTTGGAGCATATTTCACCAAAAGTTCAAATGTTGGGAGTACCAAAAATATTTTATCCTTTAAATTTTTTGTAACTACCAATTAAAATTACATATCACACTTTTCTCTTTTTTTTCACTAAATTTTGTTAAGAGTTTATCTACTGGAATCTATGAAAATGAGTCTTGATTTAGTCAAACGAGTTGTTGAAGAATTAGGTGTTAGGTTTTTTTAGAATAGAGAAGTATAATGCTTTCTTATTATTATTGATGATAGAAATAAAGTCTTTTATAGGTAATTACATAACAAACTATTAAATATAATAAATCTAAAAATTAGAAAAAAGATAAAGATATTTATCTTTAACTTCTATCAATAATTTAAAATTATGAACCGACTCTAACTACTAAATAATTTTGAATCAAATCCTAACATTAGGAACGAGTTCTCAGAAACTCAGGGTACGTTTAGTATGCACACCAAACAGTACATTATATGTATTCTTACAATTCTCAAAAAAATTTTACATCATATTTTATATACACCAAACACACTTTTTATCATACTTTTTTTCTCTCCTAGTTTTTTTCTCTATCACTCTCATCACTTTTCTCTACAGTATTTTTTATTCTATAATACTTTACATCCGTGCATTTATATTAAGCGTATCCTTAATGAGTCAACGTTACGTTATGCCATTTTTTTTTGGAAAAAACTTATGTCCATTTCCTTATGTCTATTTCCTCCAATTCCACCAATCATATATTGTATTTACACTCTCTTTCTTCTATGATTGGTCATATAAAAGATGGTCTTCTATATTCTCTCTCTACTGTGATTGGTCATTTAAACACTTTTTGCCACGTGTCATAATTATATTGGAGAATTGGACGAAATTGACATAAAAAAATGGACATAAGTTTTTTCCTTTTTTTTTTGCCCTTACATTATGCGGCTTCATTGGTGGAATTTTGGCGGTTAAAAAGGAGATTTTGTATATATACTATACAATGCTGAATTCTAGTATAGATCCAAATCAAAGTTCATAATATAAGTGACAAATATATATTGTTGTTTTGTTTATTTTAAACTTTTTAGTTTTATAAATTTTAAAATATTTATTTACAAATATATTTTTAAATTTTTAACTTCAAAAATTTAAAGTCTTTAAAATTTTACGTTTTAAAAAATAGGTTTTTTTCTAGTTCCCTTCTTAATGTCATTATATGATACTATAGAAGAGTGGAGTAGTAAATAAGTTAACGTCATTATAGAAAAAATAGACAAAATAACCTCTTTCATGTAGTACAAGAATCTAGAAAAAAAAAATTATTAGAGGGTAAGAAAATACACTCTATCAAAGATCTGATATAAATATCAACTGGTGTTGAATTTATTGGAAGTAATTAATCTCACAATTCTTGAATTTTCGCAAAAAATGATACTTGCATTTAGTGCTCAATTATACTTCAAGCATGATTACTTTATGGTACCTATAAAAAAAAATGTATAAAACAATATATATATATATATATATATATAAAAGCATATATGTGAAGTAAATTTTCTTGGTTTCCATATTGTTCAAACAAATTTATTTCAAGGGATGATACATTTTTTTTCTTATTTAGAAAAATAGTTGATAATTTTTTGTCATCTTATCATGACTGAATTTTATTGAATTTAAAATGATGTAATGTAGTCAATTACACCTTTAATTTTTGAAAATGCAAGTTACATGCAAAGTTGAATATTTGGTTAAAATATTGGCATATTGGGTTATGGGGGAATATTAAAAGGTGGCACTATGAGAAATATTGTAAAAGAATGAAAGATATATGGGTTGGAATAAAGAATAAGGAAGAAAAGTTGTACATATTGAGTTGATTCCACGCAGAGATGGAATATTCTAATGTGCTATCCAATCATTTGTACATATTTTTCTTTCCTACCTTCCCAACTTTTCACACTTCCACGCTGGATATAACCCAACCCACTTTCCTCATCTTCATTATTATTTTGGTCTTACTCTTGAGTTTGTACGAAGATATATGGATCCGGATCTGCTATAGTGTGGATCCGAATTTGTTACAATGTATATTCAATAATTGAATATCGTTTGATGAAACTGTGATATTATATGTACGAATTTTGATTCTTATTAGACGGCTGACACATGCACTTTATGCAATTGTATTTTAATTATTTAATTCTAATTTACAAAGGATATTCATCAAAACGAGGTTTATAATTAAACTTATGAGTAAAATATCATTTTAGTCCTTTTTAGATAGTACATTTCTCAATTTGGTCCTTCTTAGATGGTCTTTTTCAATTTAGTCCTTTTTAGATTAATCTATTATCATTTTGGTCCTTACTGTTAAAAGTACTAACGGAGTTAGCTGAGGTGGATAATTTGAGATAAATTTATAATTTTTAAATAATAGTAGGGCTTTTTAATGTAATTATTTTGGGACAATTTTGTAATTTTCACAAATTAAAGAAAGAAACACGATACTATTTTCAACTTGTGAAAATTATAAAATTTCCCAAAATAATTACATTAAAAAATCCTCTTAATATTTAAAAATTATAAAGTTATCCCAAATTATCCACCTCAGCTAACTTCGTTAGTAATTTTAACGATAAGGACCAAATTGATAACTGATTAATCTAAAAATGACTAAATTGAGAAAGTCCATCTAAGAATGACCAAATTGAGAAAGGTGCTATCTAAAAAGGACCAAAATAATATTTTGCTCTTAAACTTATTGTTAGAGAGATTATGAGAAAAACACTATTTTGGTCCTTTAGGTTTACCTTTTGTCTCAATTTGGTCCTTTACGTTTGCTCTGTCTCAATTTAGTCCTTTATGTTTGTAATTTGAATCAATTTGATCCTTCCGTTATCTAGGTGTTAAATAATTAACAGTTTGCTGACGTGGACAGTTAAATATGTACACTTAGGCATGCTGAGTTGGAATTACTAAATTTATATATTTATTAATATTATTTTTTAAATAAAAATCAATTAAAACTTAAATACTGCAAAATCCATGGGATCGATTTTTCAATTGCGGCATTGGACGAGAATCAATTGGAGATTTCATTTGTAAGAACATGGACGACTTCCATGAAAGGCAATGTCCCCAAAAACAACTTTGAATTACTCCATCTTAGAGTGTGGCAATGAAGATTTGAGTTCGAGATTGAAAATTTTGAAGGGTGAGAGTTGTTGAAGATGAAGATGGAGGCTACGGTTTAATTAGGGTTCATGTTTTAATTGATTTTTTTAATTAGTATTTAAGTTTTAATTGATTTTTATTTAAAAAGTAATATTAATAAATATATTAATTTAGTAATTCCAACTCAGCATGCCTAAGTGTACATATTTAACTGTCTACGTCAGCAAACCGTTAATTATTTAACACCTAGATAACGGAAGGATCAAATTGATTCAAATTACAAACATAAAGGACTAAATTGAAACAGAGCAAACGTAAAGGACCAAATTGAGACAGAAGGTAAACCTAAAGGACCAAAATAGTATTTTTGTCGAGAGATTATTCTAACAGATAATATTATTAGAGAGATCATTCTCACCTTTATTTGATTTCTATTCATAAATGCGTAGCCATTTTAATTAAGAAAAACCAATATTGATATTGGGGAAATGGACTTCAATAAATACACTAACGTGCCCAATAAATACATGTCTGATTGCTTGTGTTGTTTACTTAAACAATGTTTGAAGATACTAAGTATTAACAACTGTGTATATATATAACATTTTTTGAGCAAAACAACTATATATAACAATTTTTTGAGAACAACTATATATATAACAATTATTTTGTTTAATTGAATAAATTAATGATGTTCTCTCTAAAAGGAGTAGATGTTCAGTGGTAAGGTAGTACTGAACTTCAGTACATCCCTCCAATCAGTTGGTCCATAAACCATTCAAGGTGAGCCCTAATTAATGTGAGTTTTTATTAATATTAACAAATGATACTACATGATTGGAGGGATGTACTGAAGTTCAGTGGTACGGTACCATTGAACTTTTATCCCTCTAAAAAATGTATAGAGTCTCTTAATTTGGTCCATAAAAAATAAAATGCCTTCATTTAACTCTTGAAAGACCAATCTCTAATTAATTTGGTCATTTGATTGATATGTTTAATAAATAATAAATTATATAACAATATTATCAATAGATGTATTAATTAACTATTAAATAATAAATTATAACCTATTCAATAAAAAAAATACATCATGAACATATTTACAAATTAAACACTATTTTTTTTGGTGGGACAAATTAAACACTATTAAGCATACTACTTACATTTTTTTATATGTAATTTGTAAACCTTATGTATTTTATTAAATAAATTGAATTTTAGTTGAGCATTTAAAAGTCAATTAAACTCTATTAATATAATTATATTGTCAACTAATTTTTTATTCATCATGTTAATTAAATGAACAAGCTGATTGAAAATTAATCTTTTATAAAAACTAAATAAAAACATTTTATCTTTCAAAAATGAAATTAAAAAATATTTTTTAATATTAAACCATTAGTTTATTCTATATTTTATTCAACTTAATTGTTTTATCTTACATTTGAAATTTTTTTTTTGGGAGTACTATATTTTAAAATTTTAAAATTATTTTTTTATATTAGTCAAATACATATATTAATTTATATAAATAATAAACATAATGATATTTTAATTAAAACAGGTGAAATGGTATGTTTTCTTATATCTCATGGGATGGGAGTATAACTTTTCAAAACAAATAAAAAAGGAGTGTAATTTAAGGATGTTGTTCAAAATAATGCTACTATTTATATAAAAAACAATAAATTAATATTTGTATGTTATGATTTATATTTAATCACCTTCATAACAAAATTAATGGATGATAGCAATCTTTTAAAAATTAAATTAAAAAATTATTTTTAAAGATTAAACCATTAGTTTATTCTATATTTTATTCAACTTAATTGTTTTATTTTACGTTGCCCGCGTTGTCAAATTTTTATTCAGTCGCATTAGGAAGACATGTTTTTATATATATATATATATATAATTATTTTCTTCCCTAAACAAGTACACACACATTATTATATGTTTAAATTTTGGTTATAGAGGGAGAAATATATTTAAATGATGCGAAAGAGGACTAATTAAATTGTATAGTCTTTTTGAAAAAAAAAATTGTATACTACTTCCGAACAGGTGGTTGAAAAGTAATGTTTTAGGTTCGAGATTTGCATTAAAAATTTTTTTTTGAAATAGTTATATTTTTATTATAAGACATCAGCTATCTCGAATAAGATTTTTTAAGAAGATACTTGTGGAAAAAAAATTGTATACTAGTTTCCATGTGTTAATTAGAGAAACTGGGAAAATATTAGAATATATATAACATATTTCTTCTTCTAATTAATCCTTTTTCTTATGGTATTAATCAAGTTTGGTGCTTTGATCGTGTAGCGACTTTTTAATCACTTCTCTTTAACTTTTCAAAAGTCTTATTTAATTTCAGCATACAAACCCACGTGTTCAATCATTTAAACCACATTTTTTTTCCTTTACGTATTTAGTTGGAATTAAAGAATTTGACAATATATATATAATTAAAGTTTGACTCTACATATGCCTCCATTCAAAATTATTTATTGTGCCATTACGGCATCTGCATTTCATTCTTGTCGTGTTAACACGACGAGAGAGTAATTTCCTAACAAATTAATTTATTTTTATTATAGAATAATCTCAATTAATTGTAACTAAATTAGGTAAAGTGCAATAAAGTTTTTCATATTGTTATTTTAACCAAAAAATAAAACAAAAAATGATTTTATATGTTTATAAAGTTTTTTTTGAAACTATATGTTTATAAAGTTTAATTTATGTTTCGGGAACCGGGGGTTCGAACTTGGAGGTCCAGAGCAATTTGGGAGTCAGTCACTGGGAAGTACTTAGTGGGCGAGAAGTGAAGCACTCTGGGCAAACTGTAAGTAAGACAAGAGAGATTAACGTTAGTAAATAAATTATGTTCTTACCAAGCTCAAGGATTTGGGAGTTCTGGATGAAGATTTCTCTCTTTGTATTTCGCAAGAGTCTCTTTCTATCTCTCCAGAAGTCTCTTTTTGAATGTCTCACGGGGGTCTATTTATAGTGGAGGGTAAGATAAGTCAGTTACGGACTGATGATGAGTCACATCCTAAAAACATGGGTAGTGCATGCACGTTTCTTGACATGGTAGTGGTGTCACGTAATGGGCTAAGGTTGAGGAAATTGGAGAACATGGAGCCACATGAGGTAAGTAGTGGGATGAAGTTGAGGGAGTGGGATTAGGCATGTGGATGTGGTTACGTATGTATGAGGTGTCAATTATTAATGATGTGTCTAAGAGAAGGGGGTTATGAGCTCAGTAAGAACAATAATAAATTTACTAATATTGAACCCTTACCTAGTTTACGAGGGCGATCATGCCTAAGCATGAAGAACCTTCACATCAATCCTACCAAGCCACTTCCTAAGACTGTTCCCGGGAAAGGAGGATGAAAATCACTCCTTCACGATATTCCCAACCTTGTCTAAATTGGGCGTCGCGGGTGGCACTTGGCCTACGTCAAACCCATTCCAAGAGCGTTGCTTCCTCGCGAAGTTGGAATGACATTGACGTGATTCTTCTCATGTCAACACTGCGCTGACCCTGAGGGAGGGATGACCCTATCACACCTTCCACTACCTCATACTTATTAAAAGAGGGAAAGTGAGGTATCTTAGTTTACTGTCCAAGGGACGGATTCACTGGGCACTCTGAAGCACTTTGCTCAGCAGGGGAACTTATCACTGGGACTTAGCACTTTACTTATGTTTACTGTCCAAGGGACGGATTCACTGGGCACCTTGGAGCACTTCGCTGTAATAACCCAATATTGCGGGGCCTTCAAAGAATGAATTAAGTATAAAATAAGTAACCCAAATAAATAATTTTAAGGTTTAAATTAGTTTTGGGAGCTTTTGTTATCCTTCTAAAAATTTTTGGAGACCAAGAAGACTAATTTTAGATACCCAAAATAATCATATATGCTCCTTAAAATAATAATTTTTTTTTTTTTTTCCTTTCTTTTCCCCTTTTTCTCTTTCTTCTTTTCTTCTTTTCCAGAAGCCTCCACCACGCCATTTCTTTTCTTTTCTTGCTCTCACCTTCTCATCCTCTCATCACCATCACTCTACTCCATCCTTTCCACCGGAAGCCCCACCGTCATCGGCACGCCGCCGCCGGCCACCGCGAGTTGACAGCCGTCACTCTCTCTCTTCATTTCTTTTCATCTCTCAAGGTTTTTTTTCTCTCTTCAATACATCTCTTTTTCTTCTTTATGCAAAATTTTGGAAATAGGGTTAGGTTGAACTCTAAATTTTTCATGGGGATGAATATTAAGATGCTTGAAGGTTGATTAAGTGCTTTGATCTAGGATTAGAAGGTTATTTCAAGCTTTCACTTGATTAGGGACTATTCTGAAATTTTTGAAAATATTAGAGCAAATCTACACTCTTGAAAAAAAATATATATATTGGTGCATTTCTGAAATATGTGAATCCTTTGTAGGTTGCTAAAATAATGGGAGTAATGGAATGGAATTGAAAATGGGGTAAGAGAGATGCAAAGATTAAAAGTTTGAGGAGTAGGGACTAAATTGAAAATTTCCGAAATTATGGGGAATAAATGGAATTTTCCAGAGATTTTGGGTCTTCTCAGTAATTCTCAATGCCAAAGGAGCTTCCATATAAGTTTGGAAAATTTATGAAGTGTAAGGAGCATTTTTTTAAAACAATAAAGTGTCAAGAGGTAGAGTGAAAGGATTATTAAACTTAGGACCACAAGGTAACACTTGGGAGTGGAAAAAGGAAGTTAGGAAGGGCTTGGGAAAGATTTAAATGAATAATATTGATGAATTAATTGGATGCGAAGTAACATTCTACAACTTTTATAAATCTTAGGGTCTTCCGAGGATACTCCCAACGTAGAAGCTTGATTGGAGAATTATCGGGACATACCTTTCTAGCTTGGATTATCTGTGAGTGGACGATGCATATTGTACTCTTTCTCTATTCTATCTATGCTTTTGATACACCTTTGGTTCATTAGTTTAGTATGGGGAACAACCCAAATTTTATACTTTCACATCTCTTTTGTTCTTCATTTGCCAAATCTTGCATTTCGAGCTGATGAATTGATTACTATAGCTATTACTATTATTATTATTAGTAATTATAATGTTTTATGAAACTTTTAGTAAGAAAGCTCTGGATAGTCTTGAAAACATATTCTTAATGATGCTTCAGTTATTATTCAGTGAAATATTTCATATATGTTTATTTTGTTGCATTCAAGGAGAACTTACTCTCTTGAATCTGAGAAAGTAAATTTTGAATGCTTATTCTGCATCTCTGTTGTTTTCAAGGCAAATTATATTTTGATAAGATAAATTATAATTGTACTAGTTTTTCTCTTTGTAAAAGAATTTATTTGAGGAATTATCTAGTATAGAACCCTGATGCTAACGCAGTATCGTTAGCCCTTGGTGCACCTTGGAACCCCAGCTAGCAGGGGTGTTGCTAGCCCCGTGTGTCGGCCAACACACGTGGATTGGATATATGATATATTGAGCTTAATGTTCATCTGAATATTTAAAGCCATAGGCTTTTCTGATTTCATGTGCCGTGTGCTCATGTCTGTTATAACCGGTTCTGTATAGATGTTTCTCTTAATATGACTTTTGGATTATGAATTTGATGAACTGGAGAATTAACCGTATTTTGAACGGATCTGTTAATTTATAAGTAAACTTGTAGTTGACTTTCGATTTACACTGTATCTCTAAACGTTACTATCGAACATTGATTGCGAAAAACTCGTGCCTTCGGGTTGTTCCCTTCCTGTATGGTATGTGTAGTCTGCTCACTGAGTCGTTAGACTCACTCCCTCCTTCCTTTCATATTTTTCAGATTCAGGTGTAGTTCCGGATCCGTCTCCCTCAGTGTAGTTCGAGACGCTCGTTTGTGCTTGGTGAGCCCACTTTGTGCGTGGGTTATGATTTACTTGCTTTCTTCAATATATGTATATATTTTACTCTAGTAAGCTCCTTTAGTCACAGGCAGGATCCTAGTATTCTTTTGTTGTGTCCTGGATTGCTGTATATCATCTGCATGTTATTTTTTTGAATTGATGAGAGCGGAGCTCTCTAGCAGGTTATCTGTATATGTCATTGGGCTGCTTTGAAAATTTGGAAATGTTAAATTTTCAGGGGAGACTCTGCCGAATTTTCGGTAAAAATCCTCCTATGTGATTAAAGGGTTTATATTAGAAAACCATGCATTTTGACTTCGGTGGGTCGGCTTACCGGACAATATGTCTTCCTTTGGGTTCGGTGCCAGTCCCTCTTCCTTTATTTTTCGGGGGTGCGACAGTTTGGTATCAGAGCCTGGTTTCCTGTGACTTAAGGAGCGGGTGTACTCTTTTGAAATCTCAATTATTGTTATGAACCCGGGCATAACCATAATTGGGAAGTCATTAGAGACACTTTAGGTTTTGTCCTGTCATTATTCTTTCTTATACTTGTTGTCAACGTCTCGAACTTCCATTATCTGTTATTTAATATATACCCTTGTTTTATACAGTACGAAGATGTCTCAAAGAGAGGGTATAGTTGAGGACGTGAATGATGAGTCATCCGCCCATCATGAGGCTCCTCCTCCTCCTCTTTCTGAAGGTCGTGGAAGGGGTCGATCTAGTGGTTCTAATCGGGGGCGGGGTAGGCCTCGAGGTAGAGGTCGAACTTCAAGGGGTGGCAGGGCAATTGAGCATCTTATAAATGATGAACTGGTGGGAAATCCAATGCCTCAACAAAATTTAGCAAGTACTCAAGATGTGGTGTTAACAGGGTTACAGGGAGTTACTCGTGCAGTTGAGGCTTTAACATCTATAATTGTTGATCATGTGGCAAGAACTAATACTCCGGCTGGGGAGGCAAGTCGACAAGTCCAAGGGGGGCCACCAGGGCCACAAATTCCTCTTGTTCCCCAAATTCCTCAAGAAAGAACAACTATAGTGACCTTGCCACAATTTCTGAAGCTTAAACCACCCACCTTTTCAGGCTCAGATGCTAATCAAGATCCCGAGGAATTTATTGATGATGTGGAAAGGGTCTGCGAGGCTCTTGGATGTTCGGGTCAGAGATCGGTGGAATTGGTTTCTTATCAGTTACGGGATGTGGCTCGTTCTTGGGGTACTTCATATATTAAGGGAAGACAGGTTGGGGCACTCTCTCTTGATTGGGGGGAATTCAAGAAGGACTTCTTGGAGCGGTTCTTACCTGAGAGCGTTCGAGAAGCTAGAGCTAAAGAGTTTTTGTTATTCAAACAAACATCAGAGATGACAGTTGCTGAATATAGTACTCAACTTATCTGGTTGTCCAAATATGCACCTCACTCGACCTCTACTGAGAGAGAATTAATTAAAAGATTTGTACAGGGACTACTTCCACCTTTATTCAGAGCAATGGTATCGCAAATTAATCAATTTGAATCTTATGCGGTTGCTTTAGATTGTGCCACAAGGATTGAAATGCGTGAAAAAGAAGAGGATGATGCCGCGAAGAAGCGAAAGCGTGGGGGTGAAGATAGATATGGTGGTTCAAGTACAGGTGGATTCTCAAAGGGTACTAAGGCTCATACTCACCAGAGGTTCTCTCAGTCACCCTCTGGATTCTCGGCTCCGTCTTATGTTAGCCCAAATCGACAGAGGACGGATTCACAGAACACCAAATCAAGCACTCAACAAGGATCGTCACAACAAAAACATAATAAGTCATCTTGCCCTACTTGTGGGAAATTTCATAGTGGTTTATGCTACCGGGGATCAGGGGCTTGTTATCGGTGTGGGAAGGTTGGTCACTTAATCAGAGATTGCCCACAACAGCGCCCTGAATCTAGTCAGGGATCCATTCAACCAACTGGACATACCACTTCTTCAATGGGACAATCCAGAGGGCCTAGCTCCAATCGAAGTGGTGGAAATGATGCAAGCAGAGATTCAAGAGGAAGGGGTCGTACGTCTTCAGGACGTGGTCAAGCTCGTGTTTTTGCCTTGAATCGACAAGATGCTCAAGCTTCTAATGCTGTGGTTACAGGTACACTTAATGTTTGCTCGCATAAGGCACACGTATTGTTTGATCCTGGTTCTACCCATTCTTATGTGTCCTTGTATTTTGCCCCTTACATTGGCAAGAATCTTGATAAGTTAGACAATCCGCTTACAGTGGCAACTCCTTTAGGCGATTTTGTGCTTGTTGATTCTGTGTATAAGAATTGCGAAATTGTTGTAGAGGGTAGGGAGACTTTGGCGGACCTGATGGTATTAGAGATGATGGATTTCGATGTTTTGTTGGGCATGGATTGGTTAGCCTCATGTTATGCCACTCTAGATTGCCACCTCAAAGTAGTGAAGTTTGATATTCCAAATGAACCGTCGTTCCTTATTCAGGGTGATCGTAGTGAAGCACCTAATAATTTGATATCTGCTATAAAGGCTCAAAGAATGCTGAGAAAGGGTTGCCAAGGGTATTTGGCTTTGGTACAAGACACAACAGTTCAACTACCGAAACTAGAAGAAGTGTCGGTAGTGAATGAATTTCCTGATGTGTTCCCTGAAGAATTACCAGGATTACCTCCGGAGAGAGAGATTGAGTTTGGCATTGATGTAATCCCTGGTACCCAACCCATATCGATTCCTCCTTATCGGATGGCGCCTAGGGAACTTAGAGAATTGAAGAATCAATTGCAAGACTTATTAGATAAGGGTTTTATTCGCCCGAGCACCTCACCTTGGGGTGCTCCAGTACTTTTTGTGAAGAAAAAGGATGGTTCCCTCCGCTTATGTGTGGATTATCGGCAGTTGAATAAAATAACTGTGAAGAACAAATATCCTTTACCTCGCATTGATGACCTTTTTGATCAATTGCAGGGTGCACAATGTTTTTCAAAAATTGACCTTCGAACGGGATACCATCAGCTGAGGATAAGAAGTGAAGATATCCCAAAAACGGCATTTAGAACTCGGTATGGTCACTATGAATTCCTAGTGATGTCTTTCGGATTGACTAATGCCCCAGCTGCATTCATGGACTTAATGAACAGGGTGTTTGAGCCATTCTTGGATAGTTTTGTTATTGTTTTCATCGATGATATTCTAATCTATTCTAAAAGTTACGAAGAGCATAAACAACATTTGAGACTGGTGTTACAGAAATTGAGGGAGAAACAGTTGTATGCGAAATTCTCTAAATGTGAATTTTGGCTGAGTAGTGTAGCATTTCTTGGTCATGTTGTATCAAAGGATGGTATTCAAGTGGACTCTAGCAAGGTGGAAGCAGTGTAAAAATGGCCACGACCCACTACAATCACTGAAATTCGCAGCTTTCTGGGATTAGCAGGGTACTACCGTCGGTTTGTAAAAGACTTCTCCAAGATAGCAGTCCCATTGACCAGATTAACAAGAAAGAATGTGAAGTTTCAGTGGTCTGAGGAGTGTGAGAAAAGCTTTCAAAAGTTGAAGGAGTGTCTAACGTCAGCTCCAGTATTGTCTTTACCTTCGGGAGTAGGAGGTTATGCTGTTTACTGTGATGCTTCCAAGGTAGGTTTAGGATGCGTACTGATGCAGAATGGTAGAGTTATAGCTTATGGATCTAGACAATTGAAGAAGCATGAGCAGAATTACCCAACTCATGATTTAGAGATGGCGGCAGTTGTATTTGCTCTTAAGATTTGGAGGCATTATCTCTACGGAGAGACTTGTGAGATTTATACTGATCACAAGAGCCTTAAGTATATTTTTCAGCAGTGGGATCTTAACTTAAGGCAGAGAAGATGGATGGAATTACTAAAAGATTATGATTGTACTATCATGTATCACCCAGGCAAGGCTAATATAGTGGCAGATGCTCTGAGTAGAAAGTCAGTGGGCAGTTTAAACCATATAGCATTAGGGCGAAGACCCTTAATTAAAGAAATGCACGATTTAGAAGGACTCGGAGTACAATTTGAAGTTAGAGAGCCCGGGGTACTTTTATCACACGTTCAGCTTAGTTCCCCATTAGTGGAGAAAATAAAGGAAGCTCAAAGGAAAGATCCTCAATTATGTAAGAAAGTCGATGAAGTTAAAGAAGAAAAGGGGGTAAATGATTTCAAGGTGGATGTTGAAGGTGTACTAAAGTACCAACAAAGATTTTGTGTTCCGAATAATGATGACTTGAAGAAGGAGATTTTAGAAGCTGCCCACCGATCAAACTATACTATTCATCCAGGAGCTACAAAGATGTATCAAGATTTGAAATCGGTATATTGGTGGGAAGGTATGAAGAAGGATGTAGCTGAATATGTCTCTCATTGCTTGGTGTGTCAGCAAGTGAAGGCTGAACATCAAAAGCCTGCAGGTTTGCTCCAACGAATTGAGATACCCGAATGGAAGTGGGAGAGAATCACTATGGATTTTGTTACTGGGTTACCTCGTACTCAAAAGGGGTATGACTCCATATGGGTTATTGTTGATAGGTTGACCAAGTCGGCTCATTTTATTCCAGTAAGGACAACTTATAATGTGGCTAAGTATGCACAACTGTATATTGATGAGATAGTAAGACTTCACGGAGTTCCTCTATCTATCATTTCCGATCGTGGGTCACAGTTCACCTCGCACTTTTGGCAAGCATTGCAGGGAGCATTAGGTACTAAATTAGACCTCAGTACTGCTTTCCACCCGCAAACTGATGGACAATCCGAACGTACAATACAGATCCTGGAGGATATGTTGAGAGCATGTGTGCTTGATTTTGGTGGTAGTTGGGATCATTACCTACCTCTAGCAGAATTTGCTTATAATAACAGCTATCAGGCCAGTATCCAGATGGCACCATTTGAAGCCTTATATGGGAGACGTTGCAGGTCTCCCTTAGGGTGGTTCGAAGTGGGGGAAGCTAAACTTTTGGGACCAGACTTGGTGCAGGATGCCTTGGAAAAAGTTAAAATGATTCGGGAAAGATTGTTGGCAGCACAAAGTAGACAAAAGGCATATGTTGATCATAGACGCCGTGATTTAGAATTTACGGTGTGAGATCACGTATTCTTAAAGGTTTCGCCTATGAAAGGCGTAGTGAGGTTCGGTAAAAGAGGGAAGCTGAATCCGAGATACATAGGACCTTTTGAGATCCTCGATAAGGTTGGTTCTGTGGCATACCGCTTAGCCTTACCGCCTGGATTAACCAATGTTCACCCAGTATTCCACGTGTCTATGCTACGGAAGTATTTGCCAGATCCATCTCATGAGATAAAATCTCATGATATTCAGTTAGATGAAGTGTTGTCATATGAAGAAGAGCCGATAGCCATTTTGGATAGACAGGTAAAGAGACTTCGCTCCAAAGAGGTGGCGACTGTGAAAGTATTGTGGCGTAATCATTCACAAGAGGAAGCTACTTGGGAATTAGAGAGCGAGATGCGTGCAAGATATCCCCATCTGTTTGACCAACAAGGTTAGTTATCAAATTCGAATTCGGGGACCGAATTCTTATAAGGGGGAGAGATTGTAATAACCCAATATTGCGGGGCCTTCAAAGAATGAATTAAGTATAAAATAAGTAACCCAAATAAATAATTTTAAGGTTTAAATTAGTTTTGGGAGCTTTTGTTATCCTTCTAAAAATTTTTGGAGACCAAGAAGACTAATTTTAGATACCCAAAATAATCATATATGCTCCTTAAAATAATAATTTTTTTTTTCTTCCTTTCTTTTCCCCTTTTTCTCTTTCTTCTTTTCTTCTTTTCCAGAAGCCTCCACCACGCCATTTCTTTTCTTTTCTTGCTCTCACCTTCTCATCCTCTCATCACCATCACTCTACTCCATCCTTTCCACCGGAAGCCCCACCGTCATCGGCACGCCGCCGCCGGCCACCGCGAGTTGACAGCCGTCACTCTCTCTCTTCATTTCTTTTCATCTCTCAAGGTTTTTTTTCTCTCTTCAATACATCTCTTTTTCTTCTTTATGCAAAATTTTGGAAATAGGGTTAGGTTGAACTCTAAATTTTTCATGGGGATGAATATTAAGATGCTTGAAGGTTGATTAAGTGCTTTGATCTAGGATTAGAAGGTTATTTCAAGCTTTCACTTGATTAGGGACTATTCTGAAATTTTTGAAAATATTAGAGCAAATCTACACTCTTGAAAAAAAAATATATATATTGGTGCATTTCTGAAATATGTGAATCCTTTGTAGGTTGCTAAAATAATGGGAGTAATGGAATGGAATTGAAAATGGGGTAAGAGAGATGCAAAGATTAAAAGTTTGAGGAGTAGGGACTAAATTGAAAATTTCCGAAATTATGGGGAATAAATGGAATTTTCCAGAGATTTTGGGTCTTCTCAGTAATTCTCAATGCCAAAGGAGCTTCCATATAAGTTTGGAAAATTTATGAAGTGTAAGGAGCATTTTTTTAAAACAATAAAGTGTCAAGAGGTAGAGTGAAAGGATTATTAAACTTAGGACCACAAGGTAACACTTGGGAGTGGAAAAAGGAAGTTAGGAAGGGCTTGGGAAAGATTTAAATGAATAATATTGATGAATTAATTGGATGCGAAGTAACATTCTACAACTTTTATAAATCTTAGGGTCTTCCGAGGATACTCCCAACGTAGAAGCTTGATTGGAGAATTATCGGGACATACCTTTCTAGCTTGGATTATCTGTGAGTGGACGATGCATATTGTACTCTTTCTCTATTCTATCTATGCTTTTGATACACCTTTGGTTCATTAGTTTAGTATGGGGAACAACCCAAATTTTATACTTTCACATCTCTTTTGTTCTTCATTTGTCAAATCTTGCATTTCGAGCTGATGAATTGATTACTATAGCTATTACTATTATTATTATTAGTAATTATAATGTTTTATGAAACTTTTAGTAAGAAAGCTCTGGATAGTCTTGAAAACATATTCTTAATGATGCTTCAGTTATTATTCAGTGAAATATTTCATATATGTTTATTTTGTTGCATTCAAGGAGAACTTACTCTCTTGAATCTGAGAAAGTAAATTTTGAATGCTTATTCTGCATCTCTGTTGTTTTCAAGGCAAATTATATTTTGATAAGATAAATTATAATTGTACTAGTTTTTCTCTTTGTAAAAGAATTTATTTGAGGAATTATCTAGTATAGAACCCTGATGCTAACGCAGTATCGTTAGCCCTTGGTGCACCTTGGAACCCCAGCTAGCAGGGGTGTTGCTAGCCCCGTGTGTCGGCCAACACACGTGGATTGGATATATGATATATTGAGCTTAATGTTCATCTGAATATTTAAAGCCATAGGCTTTTCTGATTTCATGTGCCGTGTGCTCATGTCTGTTATAACCGGTTCTGTATAGATGTTTCTCTTAATATGACTTTTGGATTATGAATTTGATGAACTGGAGAATTAACCGTATTTTGAACGGATCTGTTAATTTATAAGTAAACTTGTAGTTGACTTTCGATTTACACTGTATCTCTAAACGTTACTATCGAACATTGATTGCGAAAAACTCGTGCCTTCGGGTTGTTCCCTTCCTGTATGGTATGTGTAGTCTGCTCACTGAGTCGTTAGACTCACTCCCTCCTTCCTTTCATATTTTTCAGATTCAGGTGTAGTTCCGGATCCGTCTCCCTCAGTGTAGTTCGAGACGCTCGTTTGTGCTTGGTGAGCCCACTTTGTGCGTGGGTTATGATTTACTTGCTTTCTTCAATATATGTATATATTTTACTCTAGTAAGCTCCTTTAGTCACAGGCAGGATCCTAGTATTCTTTTGTTGTGTCCTGGATTGCTGTATATCATCTGCATGTTATTTTTTTGAATTGATGAGAGCGGAGCTCTCTAGCAGGTTATCTGTATATGTCATTGGGCTGCTTTGAAAATTTGGAAATGTTAAATTTTCAGGGGAGACTCTGCCGAATTTTCGGTAAAAATCCTCCTATGTGATTAAAGGGTTTATATTAGAAAACCATGCATTTTGACTTCGGTGGGTCGGCTTACCGGACAATATGTCTTCCTTTGGGTTCGGTGCCAGTCCCTCTTCCTTTATTTTTCGGGGGTGCGACATTCGCTCAGTAACGAAACTTATCACTGGGACTTAGTACTTTACTTATGTTTACTGTCCAAGGGACGGATTCACTGGGCACCTCGGAGCACTTTGCTTAGTAACGAAACTTATCACTGGAACTTAGTACCTTACTTATATTTATTGTCTGAGGGACGGATGGCAGGTGAAGGCACCTTCTATGCTTTAAATGACATGTCTATTCATAAAAGAAGCCACTTTACATAATCGTCACGGTCATGAGATTTAAATAAGAAAATACATAAATAAATAAACCTATGTAGGAACAATTTATTACTTTTAGTTTCTGTAATAATAACTCCCATTCCACTTAAATTAGAATATAACTACGCACACAATGTGTGCGTAGTTATAGTACCTTTGGGCATATTAGAAAGATTAATAAAAATCTTATCTATAAAGAATTATTGTAAAGGTATCAAACACAAACAATTTTACTTACTCAATCGCAACAATTTAATTAATTATTTGATACAAATAATTAAATAACTAATTAATAGAGGGTGATAAACACATATTATTGATAATTGTATAATGTTAATTAGTCTTCAATTTCATGTTCTAGAAATATAATCTCTCACAGAACACGTGTATTTAATCAACTAATTCATTATTTTCATTAAAAAAACTAATTGAAGTCTTAACACGCCAATCATATCATTGAAGATCGTGTAGCCAAGTTTAAGATTTTTGATCAAAAACAGACCACGTTTAAGGCCTTTAATTAGTTTAATTAAGACTATGGTTAATTTGTTGACTAATTAACACACGGTTGGCTTTCCTTAAAGTACTTTTAAAATATTAAGTAAATTAATAATGTAATTCAACTATTTAAAACATCGTCATTTTGGTCTCATATATATGTAGATAATAAATTTTTTAATTTGTTCTCTCACAGATTTTTCTTCTCAGTTTGATCATTCCACCAATTTATTATGTTGTTAATTTAGTCAATTTATATTTGAACACCGTTTAAATAAATACTTAAATATTTGGTGCTATCTAAGTAAGTAGGTAACCTTAAAAGTTAATAAGTTCCAATTTTTCTCATTTTTATTTTGCAATTGAACAATATTTGGTGCTAATTAAACAATATTTAATATTGATTACTAAAAGCAACATTTTTTACCACTTGAACAAAGGAATATTTTAAAACTTAACTATTGAATGATGAATTATATTATATTTACAATAATAAAAATTAAAATATATTGAATTTACAAATTACACATAAAACTATAAATTTTGCTTGTGCATTTTAATTATTTATAATTTAATGTGTTTTTTTTATTGTTAAATACCATTAGCCTATTATTAGATTTCTATTCGTCTCCCGTTAATTGAATGACTTAAATTGTTTTGGTCTTGTCGAATTGAGATTAGTTTTCCAAGAATAAATTGAAACATTTTATAAAGTATTAATTTACTAAAAAATAATTTATATATTATATAACATAAATGAAACATGGATATGAAAAAAATATCAAGAAAGTGGGCATTAGGATTTAATTTCCCAGGCCATGATATTTTTAACATTTTAGAATATAATAATTATTTTCTTATCTTATATTTTTTAAAATAATTAGCATATACTTTGTTATATTTCAAATTGTTAGTATTATATACAAAGAATTAAATAAATGTTTAAACAAAAAATATAGTTTTACAAAATAAATTTTTTTGGGTGCTAAAGAGAACAACAAACCAAAACTTTAACGTAATATATAATTGACTCTTTAAATTTCATTTGGCTTCCCCTCAATCACCATAAAAAAAATGTTATAAGGAGCTTAAAAGTTTTAATTTACTCATTTTTAATCGTTAAATTATATTAAATTATTTTTTTTATAATTAAAATAATATAAATTTTAAAATAAATTCAACTAGTAAAAATTGATAAACTTTACCTTCACACCTAACATTACCAAGAAAAAAAAAAGTGGGAGGATGACGTGGACAATTCAAATGAAGCACGTGAAGGTTATTGAGTGGATAGAGACGCCACGTGTTTACTATTTTATTCGTGAATCCAATCATTTACAGCCCAGACCCAGAGTTGAGGAACCACCCACCATTCATACACTCACGCGCCTCACTCTGCACGCTCTTCCACTCGCTCCCTACATTTACCATTTGGAACGCCCACTCCAACGCTACCTACATAATAGTACTATACAGTATATACACTTTTCAATTTTCTTCACTTCTTTCCCTAACCTACTTTTTTTTTTGGCCTGGATGAATCCCCTAACCTATTTATTAGTTTTCAAAAAATAATTTAAATTATTGTACATTGGTTATAAATCATGAAAAATGAATAAATTAATAATTTTTAATGAGAATGAATTCTCTGAATATTTTGTGAAGCATTAAAATTTGTTAATTTTACATATTAGTTAATAGACAAAGTTAAATTATTATTGTTATACAGATTAATTATATAGCTAGTTCCATAAAAAAAATAATTATTATATAGCTAGTTAGGTCAAAACCTTAAATTGGTCCTTTATGTTTGCACGAAGTTTTATATTGGTCCTTTATATTTCAAAAAGTCCAAATTGGTCCTTTATGTTTGCAAGAAGTTCCAAATTGGTCCTTTCGTCGAAGTCCGTTTATTTTTTAAGTTAAGTGCTGACGTGGACACACTATCTCTCCTACGTGTCAATTGAAGCTGACGTGGCATGCCACGTCATCATCCAATATCATAAGTGATGACGTGGCTGTGACGTGGTGCTGACGTGGCATGACACGTCAGCTTAGATAGACACGTCAGCACTTAACTTAAAAAATTGACGGAAGTGGACGAAAGGATCAATTTGGAACTTCTTGCAATCATAAAGGACCAATTTGAACTTTTTGAATCATAAAGGACCAATATGAAACTTCGTGCAAACATAAAGGACCAATTTGGAGTTTCAACCTAACTAGTTAATATGAAAAATTAGCACAAACTTTCACGCGTTGGTTTGTCAAAATTGAGAATGGAAATAAAATAAAAAATAGGTGGAATTTATTGGGTCCCACTTATTTTTACTTTTTCATTTAAAAAAAATACAAAATACAAAATATTTATTATACCTTTTGATTTGACACAATCATAACCTTATTTTCTTCTTATTATTTTAATATAAGGGGTAAAGTGGTAATTTTTATACATTCACATTCCATTTTCATTCTTAAATTTTTACTACCAAACACAACAAACGCATTCACATTTCCTTTCCCTTACTATTTTTGTGTAAAGAACATGCCCTATATTAACTTCTCCATCCAAAAATCTATTTTGGGGGGGGGGGGTGTTTCAACTTAAAAACTAATTAATGTGATCTTTTGTACAAGATTTTAAAGTTCATTGGGGTTTTTCCTTACAACTTAAAGTTTAAGAGGGGTTTTTCATTGTAGTAATAGTCGATTTTGTTCACGTATCATTACTTTGTTAAAAATCTTGATGGAAAAAAAATTAAAAGAAGGGGTTTCTACACAAATTGTGAAGTTTAAGAGGATTTATGTCAATTTTTAAAATTGAGGAAGGTTATCCACACATAACCTATATATTTTTTTTTTTGGTAAGGACATAACCTATATATACTTCTAGAAGTTATGTGTATTTTAAGTCTAGCTAATTATAATTAGCTCTTGATTCATTAATTAGCTGGTCACACATTGCCATATTTGGTTGTCCAAATTGTTGGAATTATTTTGTTTAAAAGAATTATATTATAGATTAGTACTAATCAAATTATTAAAATTAGTTTTCACATAATTAAATTGTCAATTTGATAGCACATTAGCACTGTATAATTAGATCTGATCATATTCTTGTTTAAGTATACGGGGTTATTTTATAATACGAAGGTTTGACCCTAAGTTCATTCAGAGAAAAATGCCAAACCTGCAATCTAAATTGAGACATATAACGGCTTTATCGCATTGTCATATAACCTGATCACTCATAGCACCGACCACATGCCCCACACCCAATCTCTATATAAAGAGGGCTAAGGAGGGCCATTAGACACACCAAAAAAGTGAAATATGTAAGAAATGTGAGTGAGTTTGTGGATTAATTAGTATTAGAGTCCAGCAAGTTATGCCTTCTCTGACTTGTCGCTCCGACTATCACGATGGAGATGGCTCCACTGACATGTATGCTTTAATCTCTCTGCTCCTCTAATTGCAAAATGCTGTTTCACAAATGAGATGTTAAATAATTTTGTTGAGTTGTTACATATACTTAGGTTATTTAATATCAAATAATGTTTCAACATGCAATTTTTTAATTATAATGTATAGGTAAAAAATGTGGAAATTCGTTTTGACCTAACATCCCTAAAACTTATTATCTTGTGAGAGAAACAAAACTTTTATGAAGGGTTTTTATATAATTTTTTAACGAAACATTGACATGTTTAAATAAATTAAATGTCATAATGTACGTAAACAATATCTTAATTAAACTATCAAATCAGATTCAGATCTAAAACTCTCAAACATTTTGGGTTTATTAAAGTTGAAAAAAAAATTATAATTTTTTTAACATGAAATAAGAGGTTTTGAGTCAAGTTTTTTTTGGTTTACATAAGACCCAAAAGTCAGAAAACAATTATACATTGTAGCTTATCTATATCTATATATATATGGCTTTAGAGTTTTTGGTATTATATAAGCAAAGTATGACACCAAAAAAATAATTTCTCCCTCAACTTTCCAATAAATAACCAACTTCTCACAAAATAGTTATATTTTATAATTAAAAAATACAAAAAAAAAATGATTGGAGGATGTGGGAGAGAGAAAACAAGTATGATAGGTGGTTACTAATAAAATAGAGAAGTGCATAACTTCTCTTTTTTTTTTAAATTTTTTTTATAACTTAAACTTCTTAATTTGTGATCTATTTTTAATGATTTTAAAATATAATAACTCTTTTATATTATATTTTTAAAAAATTTAAGAATAAATTACTTGTATGCACGTAGGTGCATGCGAAGCTTCTAGTATTATATAATGACATAAAAAACTTAAGAGTAAATTATTATTTTAGTCTATAAAAATGTAATTTATCTCAACTTTATTTTTAAAAGATAAAAACATCAAATTTAATCTTCAAAAAATACAATTGATATCAATTTAGTCTTAGAAATATTTATGTTAATTAGTTATGTTTACAGATATTCTTAAGGATTAAATCAAAACAAAATTTATATTTTAGAGGATTAAATTTGATATTTTAATTTTTCTAAAAAATAAATTGAGACAAATTAAATTTTTCAAAAAAATAAAATGTTATTTCACTCAAAATACAGTTATTACATTTATAGTTAGATAGAAAAAAAAAAGTAATCATTGTTTGAGGGGAAAAAAGAAAGAAAGATCCAAATTTTGCTTTGATGAGTTTCACTTTTTAGAGAGATTTATTAACATTTAAGAGCTAGTTGAGTAGTTATAACTGAATAAAATTATTTATAGTTTAAACATAAGGTTTTGCTAACAAGTGCTCTTAAAACACTCTTTAAATATATACATATACATATACATGCTACGTTTGGTAACTATGCTATTGAATTGAAGAGAAGGGAAGAGAAATTGAAAATTCCAATGTAAAATTGCGCATCTCAATACATTATATTTTTTACATACCAAACACATTTCTCATAATTTTTTTTTTATATTTTCAACACACTTTATTTTACAGTAATTTTTTTTACCCTAAAGTACTTTACATCTCTTCCTATCCGTACATTCATACCAAACATAATAATAATTTGAATTGAATTTATATAAATCTCTATGGCATGTTATTAACCCCTTGGGTGATAATTCTGAAAAATGTCTTCTCTCACTGCCATTTTTGTTTTGACTTGGAGTTGGTTTCAACGTTGAGTTAGCATCTTCAGGTGACTTTTCAGAAGTTGATAAGTCATACAAACATACAATTGCAATTAGCAAGAGAGAGAACAATAATTGAGAACGTGAAGGGCGTGAAATGTCAAAATTAAGCTTTTACATATAATATATAATCAACCAATCATTCTAATTATATTAAATTTGTTGTGAGTGATATCCTTTTCTTTCAACTAAAAACTTGTACATCTAATTAAGATTGCATTCTTGTTTACACCACTACTACTATTACTAATACAACTACATCTAACCAAATAATGACCCTTTTTTTTTTCTTTTTGGGGATGGAAAGTCTATATATTATCAATTTCAATTCAAAGGGAAAGTGAAATCTATATTATGTCTCTTGTCTTTACCAATAATATGTGGCAATCAAATTGCCACATTTCAATTGCTTTGCATCTTATTCCATAACCTCAATAATTTCCACCACTTGAGCATCCAATCAATCATTGCTTCTCTCTCTTCTTCTTCATTTTATTTCTTCTGCTTCTCTTCTCTCTATCTTTTTCTTACTTACCCAACACAACTATTCTATCTGTTTTTCATTTGATTCTTTGAATATTTTTGGTCAATTAAATTAATCCATCTATTGGCTAAAATTTCATCCATGTTAAATAGAAGTTTACATAGTCATTAATTAATAACTTAAACTTCTTAATTTGTGATCTATTTTTGTCAAAAATAATGTCATTCAAAATCAGGTCATTTTTTCAATTAATTTTGCAAGAAATTTCTTAAATTATGTTGTTTTTTTTAAATGCTACTCCAAGAAATTCAAGTTATAAGTTAATAGTCATGCAGATTCCATTTATTAATTGCCTAAGAGAAGAATACTTTTGATTGAGAGATATTAATTAGTACTAAAACTTAAAATCTAATTCCAAAAAAAATAATTATGTTCTCCTTTAAACTTAATCCAAAAAACAATGTCTCTAATTCATCATTAAATGTAGCTAAGACTAAGAGGCGCTATATGGGTTTCATTTAAAATTAGCTTGGTTTAACTTGGTGAATAATGATGAATTAGATTTAAGTTTTAGTTCAAAGATCATTTATTGAGATTCATATTCAAATCATTTAAAATTATATAAAATTTAACTGAATTTTAGCCAAAATCAAATTGATAAAAATTTGCAGCTACTCCTATATTATTATTATTATTTTTTTATGGCCAATCACCCATGATACTCAATCTCTACTCTCAAAAGATAATGGCATGAATAATTTGAGTGGCTAGAACCTGAATAATTATCTTTTATTATATTCATTTATGGTGCTGCAAGATGTCAAAATTTATGATTATATCTAATATTGTATTGCACCAGACAACAAATGAGAGAGAGAGAGAAAAAAAAACACGGGGATGGATCCACTTGATGTCAGGCTGGCCTCAGTGTGTTTATCTCTATTCGTTATGCGGTGTTGTACAACACTAGATTAAGTCTCCAACATTTATGAAAATAACTTAGGTCCATTTCCTTATATCCATTACATCCAATTTTCCAATATAAATATGACACGTGGTAAAAAGTGTTTAAATGACCAATCACAGTAGAGAGAGAATATAGAAGATCACCTTTTATATAATCAATAATAGAAGAGAGAGAGTGTAAATACAATATATGATTGGTGGAATTGGATGTAATGGGCAACCCATTTATTGCTTATTTTGTCCTATCTTTTATGGTTTATTGGTTTTGGTCGAGACATTGGGCCCAAGTGAGATAAAAAGACCCATGGGCTTTCCCCAAAGGCCCCAACCTCCTCTAGATTTTATTCACACAAATTAATTCGAATAATTCCTAATTAGCTTATGTGATATATAAAGTGCGCAAAAGAAGTCCAAAACCCAAACAACCAACACTCAATTATTCATCCATTTTCATTTTGTGCAGATTAGAAAGAATAAACAAGTTTCCCAGCACTTGAATAAGATGTAAAATCCCCTATATTTGCTCACAGGTGATGAATGTTAAGAAATCAAAGTTCATATAATTCCCTAAGATTGTAAGGATGTGCAATTCTGTGATCTTCTTCATTCCAAATTAACTCAGAAATTTGATGGTATGCTTTTTGAGTGGGATGAGCAGTATCAAATATCACATACTCTCTAACATCATCACATACTTCATACTCTTTCACACTTCTTTGTCCTCCACAGCTTTGCCATCCTCTGTAAGGACCACCCCCACAGCATCCTATACTCCCTTCCTTGAATCCTTTAAACAATTCACAAACAAAATCTATAATCAACAACATATATACTTGTACTTGTAGAGCACATATTAATAAAATAACAAAATTCAATTAATTAAACTAGTCCTTCACAGAGTTTTCAGATCTTTGAAGTGCAAATTTTGTGAAGTGCTGAAATATGCAATGTTTTTGTACATTAACCGACTGGTTGGTTAATATAGAAAAATAAATCATCATTTTACACATTAACCGGTCATCTAGTTAATGTATAAAATAAGCACACTTCAAAAGATTGTTCTCTCCCTTACAAGGTGACGGACGAACTAAGATTCAAATCCCTATTGGGAAATGTGCTAACATTTAGTGTACGACGGTATTTGAAGAAAAATTGTGGGATGTTTGTAGAAAACCAAAAAGAATATAAGTGAAAAAGGATAGTACCATATTTTGAAGGTGCCTTTATTCTCTCATTAAGAGAAGTGTAGAAATCAATATATGAATATTTAAATCCCTTGAGCTGAGTTTGTAGTCCATGGAGGGCTTCACTGAGTGCTTCATTGTGTAGTTTTACAAATTGTGTAACCTCTTCAACGCAGCCATCTTTAGTTGGAGGGATTAGTGCTTTAACTACAGGTAGACATCCTAAAGGAGGAAGGTTTAAAAATCCAAACTTTCTTCCTCCTTTGTTGTATATTTCCTAAAAAGTCAAAAACTTTAGGTTTAGATAAAAGAAGTACAACAACAATGAACAAAGCTTTTTCCTATTAGGTTAGGTCAACTATAGAGATCAAGCAATACTAATTTGTTGTTTTTGCTTATTTCTATAGTTAGGTTATTAATAGTTACATCCATCCTAATCGTTTCTCCTATTGCTTTCTTTAGGAAGAAAATTTCAGATAAAAGAACTATTATATATATTTGACCTAAAAGGGCGATCTAGTGCAAAAAGATTCCACCAGGTGCAGTTCGTAAAAGATCATATGTATGCAGCCTTAATCCTAAAAATCAGAGAGGTTAATGAATTAGGGACCTCCAGGTCACATAGCAATAAGAATTGCTCACCCTCTGGTATCTATATTTGACCTATTTTAATTTTTTGTTACTGTCAAGTTACTTTTAAGTACTTTTGGAAACAAAGAAGAAGCAAGCTTAATTGTAAGTTGTAATTGTAAGTACTCACTTTGACGACAGAGGTTAGGTTGCCTATCACCATGTCCACATAATTTTGTCCAATCTTGGTGGAATTAGAATTGAGACGTACAAAATAGTCATTGAATCCTATGCTAAACAAGAAGATGGCTTTGGACAACAACCTCCTAGCTTCTTCATCTCCCACTTTCTGCTTCATCATTCTCTCCACTTCACTGAAATACTTGAGTTGACTTTTAAGGTCTATCACCTTAAACAATGTATAACATCCACATATAAGTATAACCCATGTGACAAAATCTCATCTTTCAACTAGAAGCGGAATTAGAAGTTATTTTGAAGGAAGAATATAATTCACTCACAAATCCTTGATTGGTTTCAACAAGAGCACCACCACCCGCAGATGCAAAATTTGCCCCATCAGTACATTGATGAAAACCAGGTTGTAAGTATGGTGGAATAAGAGGCAGCTTTACATATTCAGCTGAGAAAAACATAATTCAACATTGTCAATAATTAATGATATATAGAACAAAAATACGTAAGTTAAAATAAAAAACACAACAAATCCAAATGTACCAATGAAATCTGGAATGAGACGTCCATCAGAAGGCCTTCCAGAAGGGTACTTGAATGAAGTGTCCCCATAAGGCCAGAAATTTGCCTGAAAATCAGTAGTAGTGTTGATGTAGTTATTATTTCCAACATCAAATATTGAGTCTCCAAATATGAATAGTGCAGCATGGTCTTCTGGTAAACAGAAAAGGCCATGGCAGATATAAAGGCTGGCACAGAAAAGCAAGCAACATATCTGAATCCTTAAAATTGTCATTGTCATTCAAGTTCACTTTTTCTTGTACGTCCTTTTGTTCTCTTAGGTGCTGCTATATATATATATATATATATATTTATTTATTTATTTATTTATTTATATAGGAATATGATCATTCGTTTACAAGATAGACCCTAACACGTTTGACTTCACAAAGGCTGAAAAGCAGCACAACTTCTTGCTGATATAAGCCAATACGTTATTATCTTCTCTGTTAAATCTGTGGTTCAAGATGCTTCCAACTCTTACTAATTAGAGGAAATCTGTTTTATATCTTTCAAAGTATGCTTTAAATGTTTCAAGTATACAATTTAGTTTTTCAAAGATAGATGTTTTTACTTTTATGAGGGAGAGCTTTAGAACAACAATAAAGTTGTTATCACATATTTAAATCCGAAAACAGCCTCTTTGCTTATAACAGTAAAGTTGTGTACATCTGACCCTCCTTAGACCCTATCTAGTGAAAGTCTCGTCTCGTGCATGGGCTACCCTTTTTATTTGTTTTTACTTGCATGTATCATTCACGATGGACCCAAACATTTGACTTCACAAGGAATGAAAAGTAGTACAAATTCTTGCTGATGTAAGCCAATACATTAATAGCTCTTACTAGTCAAAGGTCGTTTCATAAAGATACGTGCTTTAAATGTTTGAAGTATACAATTTAGATTTTGAAAGATATATGATTTTACTATTGGATTCTTGAATCCTAAAAATATATACAATTTGATACTCAAAAGTTTTCACTTGCTGTTAGTCTCCACTCTCCATCAGCTCCAACGACTAACAAGTAGGGAATCTATAACTTTCAAAAATCAAATAGTTAAAGTATTTATTTTTTAAAAACAAAAATGTACTTTTTTCATTTAATATTATAGTTGATTTTTTATAAAAAAAAAAGTTCGAACTTTTTCCTTCCAAAAAGTATGAATTTCTACTTAATGTTTGCTGAACAAGGCTATAGCTTCCATTAAGACTATGAATTTCTACTTCACTCTTTGGAAGGTTAAGCTTCTTAGTTTGCAGTGTGTTTTTCACTTTGATTGCAGTAATATGCGTTTTGGAATGCTTAAGTTACAAAATTCATACCATATTATGAGTTATGCACTTCATGACATTAAGGATCTTGTAATATTCTGCAGAGTCTCAACTTTATTTGTAGTACTATCTAGAGAATGCATGAGAATAGACTCACACACATAATTTCTCATTATTCTGGGAAAAGAAAGAAGAAGATAGAAGTTTGAAGGGAAAAAGAACTTAGAATTTATTTCATGCAATTCTTCAACAAAGAAGAACCAAAGAGGCCATTTTATTAGGCAATAACACTATAACAGAGCTTAGAAAGTGATGATGGTGTTGTGCTCATTCAAAGTCCAAATAGTTGTTGTAGATTGTAGGGCTTATTTAGTGTGAGATTTCCACTCCACATTTGCTGTGTGAAAAGCTGATTAGCCTTATCTGTGGGATGAGCAGAGTCAAAGAACAAATAGTCATTAACATTCTTACATAGCTTATATTTCTTTATCCCTCTTTTGCCTCCACAGCTACCATCCCCTCTGTAAGGACCACCCCCACAACAGGCCACACCCCCTTCTTTGAAACCTTCACAAAAAAACTCAGAAAGATCAGCAAAAAATTGCAAGAAAATGCCTTAAATCTAAAGAGGCGTTTGGTATACTATACTGTCATATTGACCCTAATCTCTTGGACTCTTTATTATCCTAGATATCAGGTATCGACATGCAGTAGGTTGGAGTGGTAGGTACTTCATTACCTTTAAGCAATATCTCAGATTCGAGTTTTGTGAATAGAAAAACTTCTGTTGGGGCAGATTTGACCTAAAAATAGGATGAATTCACACCTAAAATATCACTTGTCATTTATACCTAACACGAACATCTTGAACTCTATGATTAATCTAATACATTGGTGTTCTATCCCACAGTATTTGAGATAGTAGTGTATACCAAACGCCTCCTCAGAGTAATTTTCACAAACAGTTTGAAGGCATACCATATTTTGAAGGGAATTTCATGACTTGTAAAGCTGAATTGTAGAAATCGAAGACAGAATATTTGAATCCTTCAAGTTGTTTCTCTAGCTTTCGAAGCACTCTAGGAAGTTGATAATTGTGCAACCTTGCAACTTCCAAGAGTTTTTCATGGCAAGCACCTTTGGTTCCATTCACATGTATCTTCACTGTTGGGGAACATCCCGCAGGACCCACATTAAAAAACCCAAATTTCCTTCCACCTTGGCTATGAATTTCCTGCATCAAGTTTTGGAATTATGACCAGGCCAAAAAAAAAAGTTTTGGAATTATGAAGAAATGGGAAGGAAGGAAGAAAAGAGGATAAACTATAAAGCAAGAAACTTTGAAGCAAAAAGGGCATACTTTGATGGCAGCTGTGAGGTTTCCAATCACAATGTCTATGAACTGTTGTTGAGAGTAATGAAGAAGGTCACTGGATTTTGAGACGAAACGTGCTCCGTAGTCATTGGCTCCAATGTTAAATAAGTGCACAGATTTGGATAGAAATAAGTTGGCTTCTGTATTGCCTAGTTTCTTCCTCAATGCATTGCAAACATTCTTGTAATAAGTCACCTGTGTATTGAGGCCTAACACCTAGAAACACAAGTAAATAATACTTATCAAAAATATTTATAGATGTAGTATGGAGAGCTCAATGTTACATCAATATATGCCAGATGAGCTAATGAATTATGAGTTCAATATATTCAGATGGATATTCTTCGCTCATTATCAGACAATCACTTATTCACAAACCCTGTGTGGGGCTAATAGTTTTCATTTTCCATCTCACGGAAAACCTTTTTCTCTCCGCTTAACCCTATCACCCCCTAGGGGTATTTTAGTGATATGTTTTATAGGACCTGGGCAACTTTATTAGGGCTTAGGACTATAATTTTTTTAATTTAGATCGACTTTATTAGTGCTTAGGACTTAGGGCTGAGTTGGACTAGTGTATATTTATTTCTTTTAAACAATAACATTATAAATTATTAAATAATTGTACAGTTTTTTGCAAAATCTTTTATAATAAAATATATATGAATTAAAATAATTAGATAAATTAAATAAAAAGCTAAAATAACGAAAAAAATTTGAATTAAAGTAAAAATATGTAATTAACTTATCGTATAAATATAAAAAAAAGGGTTAATCCAATCCTAACCCAATTTAATCCTATTTTTTTTAGATTATGTTGGTTTGGGATGTTCCGTTTTAAATTAAAGTCATAAATTCTTCGATCCATCTTTATAAATTTTATACGGTCAAATGAACCGATGGATACTTCTATTATTGTAAGGAACTAGTCACTCGTAATAAACCAATGTGCAAATTTTCACACGAAAAAATGGGAACTCGACAGTACCTCCAACATGATTATGTGAAATGAAAAAAAGGAAAGATAATGAAGTGGTCTTACATATTGTGGCGGAGAGGTTTGAAGCAAAGCACCAGCACCACTTGGATAATGGAAGAAAGTGAGACCATAAGGAGGAAAATTTGCCTTATTCCCCAGAAAGGAAGGGTTTATGTAATTATTGATTCCTGCGTCAAATAGTGAATCCCCAAATACGAATAGGCCTCTATGTTTCTCACCCAAGCATATGCTCCCGGAGCAATACTTTATGTGGACAAAAATACCCACGAACAACACCAACAAATACACATTCATCCTTCAACTTCAACAATTACTCTTAATTATCAAGTATGAATGAACTACCCCTATTATGAATTTCTTATTATAATCCCTATACACCACTTGATAAGTATCAAACTGTGTTAGCTTTGACTGACTTTCTTGCTCTACTCAAGTGAGAAAAGTACAATAAGTGCTTATTTTGTTTTCATTATATATATATATATAATGAATAAAATATTATTTTGGATATATCGTGTCCTAATTTAAAGATTAAATTGAAATTAATTTTTTTAAGATTAAATTTGATATTTTTAAATTGAGACAATATAATTGTTTTTTACTCCCCATATATTTGTTTCAATCTTATATTAATATCTAAAGAAGAATAAATTTAGAATAAAATTAATTTTTTCCACTTCATCAACATATTATTATATTTTAGAACATGAACATATTATGAAGTTCTTTTTTTTATGGATATTATGAAGTTCTTTGTAACAGCTAATTAATTGGATTTATATTTAATTTTGGAGGACAAGAATGATACTGCTAACATTCCTTAATCTTGTACAAAAGTTTAGTATTGTGAGAGTTGGGAGATCTAAAAATTGAACACTCTCTCTGTTCGTTATTTTTATTTGTGAGTATTAAATAAAATTTTATAGATCAGTTTAGAATTCTTATTAGATAACAAATAATACATAGAAAGCCTAATACTAAATTGGTAAAAGTTTTTGTGAATTTTGCTCTATACTTAATTCATTGTCAATTGTACTCTAAAACTTTCAATTTACAAGTAATTTTATCATTTATTCAAATTTCGTGTAAATAATTAACATATACAGATGTGACTCTCCTCGAGATCTCTAATATGAATTGTAATGTTAAATCATATATTTAACAACGTTGTTTCATCAATTACATCACAATTATCACAGTGTTACTACAAAATAAAAAGTATTATTATAAGTTAGTTGACAAAAACTATAATTAAAGATATAATAAGTAATAAATATGTAAATGATTTCTCACAACTTGGAAGTTGGAAGAAGATAGAAAGAGTTACAAGGGGAATTTATTCGATACAAATATTGAATTGTCGAGTAAATAGGCGACCAAATTAAAGTTGAAATAATTGGTTGAGATTGTAAGGTGTACTCAAAGTGCGATTTGCATTCCACATTAGGTTTGCGAAATACTGACTGGCTCTGTCCGTGGGATGCAAAGAGTCAAAGTAGACATAATCATTCACATTCTCACATAACTCATACTTTTCTATTCCTCTTCTCCCTCCGCAGCTAAATTCTCCTCTGTTTGCTCCACTTCCACAGCATGCCACCTCTGTTTCTTTGAACCCTATTTTGTGGATTTGTGCAAAATAGTGAATCCTTTGAAGTCAAAAAAACACAAGTTTTAGGAGATATATAATATATAACCAACCGTATTTGGAAGGGTGATTCTCGAGTTCAGTAGCTGAAGCATAAAGATCGAAGAGTAAGTATTGGAATCCCTCCAGCTCTTTCTTAAGCTTCTTAAGCATCGTCTCGAGTTTCTGATTGTGTAGTCTCACTAATTTCAACATTTCTTCATCGCATTTATTTCCTTCTACCGATAATCTTGCTCCTGGAGAACAACCCATAGCAGGACCCATATTAACAAACCCGAATTTCCTTCCTCCTTCCTTATGAATGTTCTGTACATTAACAAATACAATTATTAGCATAAATAATTATACATAATGTTTCGCTATCAAATATAAATTACTAACATAAAGAATTATACTTTGATGGCAATTGTGATGTTTCCAATCACAATATCCACAGTTTGTTGTTGAAGAAGCAGAGTGGAATTAGTGGTGAGACGTGCTGCGTAGTCATTGCCTCCAACACCGCTAATTAAGTGCACTGCCTTTGAAATCAAACCACTTGTCTCTTCATTCCCTATGTTCTTCCTTAACACATTTTTTACGTTCATGTAATAACTCACTTGTGTATGCATGTCTACCACCTACAAAAATATTTAACACAAAGTAATTCTAGTGGAGACATTAAATATGGGCATTTCTGATTCGAATTTGGACTCGTCATTAGAACAAACTCCCGTTGCTAATGAGTTTACAATTTGATGTATAGCAGTATTTTAATCAAATTGCCTCCAATGCAAGAATATATGTAAGAAAAATTTTGACTAAATTACTATTATGATCCTTGAAAGATTCTACTTTTCTCGACTTCAATAATTGAATCATGAAAATATAAAATTTAGACCATGAAAAATTTTACTTGTCTCAATTTAGTCTTTAAATCATAAAAATATTAAATTTAATCGTACTTTGTATTGAAATTTCGTCTGTGTTTCATATTTTCCTATTTTTATAGGGTCGAAACTGCAACACAACGTAAGGGACTAAACTGAAACAAGTGAAGTATTTCAAGCTAAAATTGGATATTCTTATAATTCAAGGACTAAATTGAAAAAAAATTCTTTTGGAACTAAAATAACAATTTACTCAAAAAAAATTTTATTATAGGGAGAACATATAAAAACATGTATATAAATTGGTCTTACATATCCTGGAGTAGTATCAACTAAGGCACCACCCCCTGCAGATGCAAAATTGACTCCATATATATAGTTCTTCTCAGAATTTGGATGCATGTACGGGAAAATCAGAGGCAGATTAGCATATTCAGCTGCAATAAATTAAAAAAAAAAAAAGATTTATCAATTAAGCTTTAAATAATTAATTTAAAAAAAGAAAGAAGATAATTGATAGGCACCAATGAAATCTGGAATGACACGGCCATCAGAGAATCGGCCGTTTGGATACTTAAAGTATGTTTGGCCATAAGGGGGATAGTTTGCCCGAGAATAATCGGTGGTGTTGATGTAGTTATTTATTCCAGCATCGTATAGTGAATCCCCGAAAACAAACAAGGCACTATGTTTCTCCGGCACGCACGTACTACTGATACTCCCACTCCCATAGCAGCTGGTGATTTTGACCAAAATGCCCACCAATACCACCGACAAATACATATTAGCCCTTAAACTCATCTTCTATTATTTCTCTTGCTTTCTTTCGCTATATCTCTGCTTGATTGACACTTGTTATAAATACTGGTGATGGAGATGTATGTGTGTGTGTTTGCTGATCTTTGATCTTATCTTATCCAACAAGGCGCAGAAAAGTATGAGAGAGAGAATTGTAAGTAAATATAGGTGGTGTGAATTGTGATATGGTATTTCCAATTTTCAATCTTCAAGATTTGGACCGTTAGATAGATAGATATGTACGTTTCACTAAAGTCTCCAGTCTCCACAATTGAGGCACGCCTTTGATTATAGAAACGTGTGAATTGTGATACCGACACACATAAGCTTTGACAAGACGGGAAGAAAGAAACTTGAATCATCTACATCATGTACTTAAGACTTAAGAGGATTATAATGAAACCACATGCTTTCCTTATATTTTTTAGCGGGATTCTCTGGTTAATTACGGTGATAATTATGGTTAATTAGATAAATAATTGTGAGTACAATTTTGTCATGCTTATTTGATTAGTTAGTTATAAGTGAATTCGGACAAATAAATATTTGTGGTTAATCAGACAACATAACCCGAACAATAGAGAATTTGTACTCGAATTGGAATGCATTAATTGCTTGTGTGGGAAAGCTTTTTAATTAGGACGGTGAAGCAAATTTTTGTAAGGACTTGTTTTAAAATTTTCAAGTGTTTTGGTTAGAAAAGTTTTCTTTTTTGGGCTCATAACAAAATTTTTTATGATCATGCTCAAGAATTTAAAATTGCTTTAAGAGATTAAACTCTTAACATTTAGTTAAAAATGAATGAATACTTAACACTCAATCATATTCTTTAATTTGTATTGGTCAAAAGAGTTTTCATGGTAGTAAAAGTTATTTTTCAATTCTAAAACAAAAATTGAAAATTAAAACTTTTATTTTATTCTAAAGGAGAAACTTTTTTTTATATTTTGGCAAAATCCTTCTCTTAATTACACTTTTTATATCATTTAATTAATAAAAAATAATTATTTATAATTATTTAACTATCACTAACATTATTTTTAAGTTTTGACTGTAATAAATTTTTAGTTGATCGGTTTTGTGGTTTTTCCGTATCCGATTCACCTATTAAACTAGCTTGTCTCCTTGATTTTCATCATTGGACAAAAGAGCAGAAGGCAAATTAATAACTTGGGTTGAGTAACTAACAAAAATATAATATTGATTATTTGAAAGAGATGATGCTACAAAAATATGACATGCCAATATGAAAGTATTTTAGCTTGTTATGATATATGTTGCATGATTATTTGACATTGTAATTGACTAATTATTATTATTTTTTGTCTTTATATGATTTAAATACATGCACCACCAAATAATATTAGAGACAAAGGGGTGGCAATTTTGACCCAAACCTATTAAGTCAACCCAACCCAATTGCATGACCCAACCCAACCCAATTCAATCCAATCCAATTAATAAATGTGTCATGTGGGTCGGGTCGGGTCAGAATTGACCCATGAAAATATGGTTGGGTTGGGTCAAACCCATGGTTAACCTAATAACCCATTTAATATATTTTGTATTTTCATTTTTCTCCTGATTTCAACTTTTCAAAATTATAGTTTTGCCCCAAGTTGCATTTTAGTCTCGATTTTCATTTTTTCTTTGATTTTTGACCTAAAAAATTTTTATATTCATATTTTCTCCCTTATTCTAAAATTTCCAAAATTACATTTTGACCCTAATTTTTGTCATAATCACATTTTTGGCCCAAATTGCATTTTAGTTATTCCATTTCAATTTAAGTCATAGAAACTTTTTAAAATTGCATTCTGACCTCAATTTCAAATTTGTGGAAATTACATTTTGACCCCAATTTTTATAATAATTGCATTTCGGTCCAAATTTTTTTTGAAGAACTATATTATTTTATTTTTTATTTATATTACTGCACTAATCCTAAATCTATTCAATTTTTTAAATTACACAATAAATTTTTTTCATTTGTGACATTTCATTTTTTTCGTATAAATTTGGAAATCACATAATAATATCATTTAGACATTTAAGTTACATATAAAAATTTTAAGAAAATAGGATAACTGCAGTAATAATAAATAAAAAATAAAAAATAAATTAGAGTGATAAATATGAATAAAAATATAAAAATAATTACTATAATAATTAAAAATTAAGAGATAGAGATGTAATTTATATAAGTGTTTATTAAAAAGTAAGTGAAGGACATTTATGTTTTTAAGAAAAAACAAAAAACACATTTATTACAAATTGCGATTTCTAGGCATTTTTTCACTATCCAACCTCATTAAATGCTTCCTTAACTACTTTTTTTGATTAGCAAAACCCAATTTTAATTACATAACAAAAGTATTAGCTAATTTTTTGAAAGCATGTTTTCATGCTAACTTTGTTGGAGTTAGATTTCCAAGAGAAATCAGTAATTTTTGACAAGTAATTGTAGGATTTGATTTTTATTGTTTCCTATGTCTGGTGGAGAATTGTATCAGTATTGAACTTTATACTCTTTGTCTAGTGATTTTGATTATCTTTATTGATATAAATATAAAGTAGAATGATTGGTAAGCCAAATTAATTAAAATAAATCAAATAAAAGAAAATTAATGGGTTTGTGGGTTATGTGGGTTTGACCCATAGTTAATAGGTCATGACCCATATAACCCATTTAAAATTTGACCCATTTATAATCCACCCATTTATGACTCAATCCAAATTTGACCCAACCCAAAACCCACCCAACCCACCTATTTTACCACCCCTAGTCATATGTCAACCAAATTGATTACATATTTTGAATTCATTACATTTTTATGCGTATATTGTGGAACAATAAAGTCATATTAATTAGGTGATTATATCTATACTTGTCAATATGATTCATGAGAGCACCATATTTCAATTAA
Source organism: Senna tora (assembly GCA_014851425.1). Classification (NCBI taxonomy): domain Eukaryota; kingdom Viridiplantae; phylum Streptophyta; class Magnoliopsida; order Fabales; family Fabaceae; genus Senna; species Senna tora. Next base: position 373,308 of record CM026268.1, on the reverse strand, counting down.
TTAAATTATGTATTACGATTATCAGCAAAACTTGACATCACAAGAGAAAGGCTAAAAATTATTATAAGGGTGTGCAGATTCATTTCAAACCGAATCCAATTGAACTAATTCAAATTAAAATTGATCATGTAACTAGGTATTAAATATTTTTTAATTTAACTGATTTGGTTCGGTTCGATTACTGGACGAGGAAAAATTCCATCCGAACCGACTCGAACCAATTGATTACCTTTTTTAACCTTATAGTTATTTATATATATATTTTTGTACTAAATTTTATGGTGCTGTGATGTTGGATTGCAATTGTGTGTTAAGTTATGGTTAAAAATATTTGTTTTTACGTTTTAGCGTTAAAATTGAAGAAAAAAAACTATCAAATTTTTTTTTAAAACCGATCAAATTGAACTGATACAAACCAATATTATAGTTGGTTTGGATCGGTTCAGTTGATCCCAAACAAGTCTAAATAGATTGGATTGGATTGAATTGGATGATCTTTCCAATCATTCAATCTAATCGGTTAGGTTGGTTAGATGGCCAAAACTAAACCGAATCGATCGATGTCCACCCCTAGCCAAAATACACAAAAAAATTACGAGTTTAAATTAAGGGCATATATCAAACATGAATTTTAAAATCTTGCACTCAATTTTCTTTTGTTGAGTTCTTGTATATTTTTCAACACACTTTAGTTATATCAACATTTTTATTCAGATTTGTGAAGGATGTTTTGATAATTTCACTTAAAATCCTAAATAAAAATGTTGATGTGGCGGGTGGAAAGTGTTAAAAAATTACTAAAACATCATTCACTAATTTAAATAAAAATCATCAAAACACCGTTGCTAAAAAGTGTTAAAAAATAAATAAAAATTTGATTGAAGAAAATTGAGTGTCCGAAATTAAAATGTCACATTGATCAAGGGTATTTTGTGTTTCTGGTCTAAAACTCAAAAGCCTCCTATCAATTTTAGCCTAAAAGAAAATGTAATTTCTTAGTTATTATTATTATTATTATTATTTATTAATTAATACAGAAACAGAGCTAGGAAACTAATTCATATTTATTATAGAACAGAAAATTAAGAACAAGTGTTTTGAAACTTTAAACTTGAATAAGTGCTCTCAAATTGTGATTCTGAGTGGCATTTCCATTCCACATGAGCTCTGCAAAATATTCATCCACCCTCTGTGTAGCATGAAGAGAGTCAAAGAACACAAACTCTCTAACATTCTCACACAATTCATATTCTTCAATCCCTCTCTTCCCTCCACAGCTATTATCTCCTCTGTAAGCCCCCCCTCCACAGCATGCTACACTCCCTTCCTTGAAACCTCCACACACAAAAAACAAGAGGAAACCACCAATACTTAGTATATACTAGTACATATTTTAGAAAATTAATAATATCATTAAGGGTATTTTAGTAAAAATGATAAAATTGAAGGTGTATATGTACCATATTTTAAAGGGGTTTGCATGAGTTGAGTGAGTGGAGTAAACAAGTCAGTGATTGAGTGAGTGAATCCCTTGAGCTGTTTGTGCAGATTCTGAAGCATTTTGGGAAGAGCATTATTGTGTAGTCTTGCAAGTTCAGAAGCCTCTTTCTCCATGCATTCACTTATGCTGCTTCCATTTCTAATCCTCCTTACTATTGGAAGACAATTTAAAGGATATACATTTATAAACCCAAATTTTCTTCCACCTTCCTTGTAAATTTTCTACAACAAATAGTTAATAATATTTACCAATATTAGCATGCATTTATATTCCCAAAGTTGTTAACTTTAAATTAAAAAAGTAAATTACTGCTTAATTTGCATCCCTAAAAAAATTTATTTATTTCAATTTAGTCCCTAAATTAAAGCATGAAAATTGTGAAATAATAAATCTTGTGGGGACTAAATTGAGATGAGTGGAATTTTTCAGGGACCAAAAGAGTAATTTAGTCTAAATTAAATGAATGAAAAACAAGAGAGAGATATATAGTGAGCATATGTACTGTGATGACTGTTGAAATATTTCCAATCACAAGATCTACAAATTGTTGTTGAGGGTATGGAAGAAGGACAGTAGTGGAATTTGTCAAGAAAGGGACAACATAGTCATTTCCTCCTACGCTGAAAAGGTAGACAGCTCTGGATAGCAATGCCTTGCCTTCTTTGTCTCCTAATTTCTTCCTCAATAGCTTGCAAAATTCCGAGAAATATCTTGCCTGAGTTTTCAGGTCTATCACCTAATTAAACAAAAGAAATAATAAACAAATTAAAAAATAATTTCCACCAAAATAATTGAATTAAATGAATGCTTCTAAATCACTCGATTTGACCATCAAAATGAAGCATCATTCGATAGGAGGCAGGTCGGTCCAAGCTGATTCCCTCTGGTGATATACCCTCAATCTAAGATAAAAACAAATGCTTCTAAAGAATTAAAATCAGTTTACCATTCCTTGATAAGTTTCAACCAAAGCCCCAGCTCCAGCTGATGCAAAGTTTACCCCATACATATATGAATCATGGAATTTTGCAGGATGCAGGTATGGTGAAATTAATGGCAATTTTGCATACTCAGCTGCAACAATAACACAAATCAAAAGATAAAATGCTAGCTCTTTTTATAAAATAATATATATTAATTAATTAGTACTAAAATCATATATTTAATTTATGTATGTATGTACGTACCGATGAAATCTGAAATTACACGTCCATCAGAAAATCTTCCGGTGGGATAATTAAAGAAAGATTCACCATAGGGAGGAAAGTTTGCTTGAAGAGTAGTGGTAGTGTTGATGTAGTTATTGTTTCCAGTATCAAACACTGAATCTCCAAATAAGAATAAGGGTACATGACCATTTTGATGTGGTTGGCAAATGTTGCTTTGGCAATCAATGGTTTTAATATATAATAAGCTCACAATCACATACAAAACCAACAAATTATACATGTTTACCCTTAAACTTTCCATCATAGATATATTTGGTCTTAATTCTTCACTCAATTTTATACTATGTATGCATTAGCTAGCTAGTATACTTCCCATGTGTTATATGAAAGCCTTATATTTATAGTCTAATTTATTATTTTTTGGTTTTTCACAGATATCTTTCTGTTAACATATTTTTGCAAATGTACTAATATAAACGCGTCATGTAAGCATTTGTATGAGTTTGCACCATAAGCAGTTTGTACCTTAAAAAAGTCCTATTATGTATATATATCCATTGTGTTTAAGCAAATTAAACAGACAATTTGTAAGTTAGGCATTGAATGATGTGGGGTTGAAAACTTGAATTCCAAGTTGGTGGCTTGTCCAAATCTTGCAGTATTTGTAATGAACTAATGAATTACGTAATTTCGAGGAATTCAATCATTAAAGGCGGGTAAATTCAATTAATGAATGAAAATTGTTATTCAATAACTGAAGCGGTGAGTTGTGATTCATTAATTTTTAATTATTATATTTATTTTGAGATTTATGTTAAAAAATATTTTTTAATTTAATATGACACAGATATTTAGGTATATTCAATAATTAAAAAAATAATGAACTAAAATTTATCATAACTTTAAAGTATTACCCTTTGAAATAACACTATGGAGCCATATAATGAACTTTTTGGTTCATTACCTCTTAGCCATTTGATTTGTATCGAAAACTGTGTCAATACAAAAAAAAAAATCTGTCAATAAGTTATTTTTTAAAGAATTTAAAATAAAAAATCTCGAGACATATTCAATAATTAAAAAGTGATGAATCAAAGAAAGTCATTCTTTTCTTGGTTGCAATGAACCACCAAATTTCAGTTTATTAATAAATAGTATTTGGATCTGGTAAAAAAGACTACTTCACAATATAACAAATTAACATTTGAATTTCTACGATAAAAATTCAGTACTATAGTAATTAATAATAAATTTTGATATATCCCTCCAATTATATAGTGCAGTTTGTTAATATTAATATAAATTCACATTAACAAGGATTCACCTTGAGACCAACTGATTAGAGAGATGTGTTGAAATACAATACTATCGTACTACTGAATAATTCAGTACTCAAATTTCATAATGAAAATATCTCCACATTTAATGTCCGAATTACATATAGTATTTGATAAATTTTGAGGATAAATAAACTGTTCTAATTTTATAGAACAAATAATTTAATTGTCAATTAAGAATTATATAGTAAAGCCAATTTCACGCCTGGAAATTTTATTAAAATTACATTTATAGTTAATTAATTTTTGTTTCACTAGTATATATGCTATATATTATTTCAGTATTTTCAAGCAGAGCAGACTCTCCTATGTACGGACTTATGAGTTATGACTTGTTTGTTTGGGATTTTGGATGGAAATAGTTACTTGCCCCATGAATATGGGGCAGCAGATTAAAACTTCACCTTAAGAACAAAAAAAAAAAGTACAAGTTTAAAATTCAGAGTTGCACTAATAATAATAATAATAATCATTCATATACTAAAATCATGTATATATAGCAATAAAATTTGGCAGTAGAGGTACATCAAAATATCCTCCAATGAGATGCTTAATAAATTAAAGAAAGGTTCAGTTGAACAGATCAAAATTAAAGGATGGTATTGAATATGTTGCTTATGTTTCTACCTAGCATCCATCATATTAATAAAGGAATCTCCAGATCTTTGAATAATGAAGCTCAAATGTAAACTTGCCATTATATTTAATTAGCTAGCAATGAGAAAAATTAACATTCACCCCTCTTTTTTTTTCGAAATTCACAAAATTTATGCGTTCCTCAATTTTTTTTTTCTTTTAAAAATCATTGATATCTTTTGTCCCATTTGTTTAACAGTTTAAGTAAAAACTAATCATATTCGAAGGAGAAAGAATCACAAGGACGGTAAAATTCTATCAACCAAGTTTTGACACAATTATATTCTCTCGGCTTCAACTCAAAACCCATGGTTAAGCGAAAATAACTCCTTACCTATTGATCCATGTACTTCGTAATTATTTTGTTCATCTCTCTTGTTGATAAATTGGTAACGTTTGAGAATATTTGGTCAAATAAATTTAATTTATACTTAGAGCTTACCTTTTAATCTAAGGACTTGAGAGTGTAACCTTTTTTTAAGAAAAGATAGAAATTAATTAAACCAATATAAATTTATAAGTCACATGAATCATTCAAGAAAGAAAAGTAATTTAATAAGACTTAAATATATATATATATGAAATTTTTGGGAGAAGGTATATTATGAGACCTTTGCTAATTTAAATTAGGAGTTTGTTTGGTAAGAATGCAGCACAGTAAATTACGGTGTTTCACGATTCTAAAAAATATTTTACATCATATTTTATACATAACAAACACACTTTTTCTCTCTATCTCTCTCTTCACTTTTCTCTACAGTATTTTTCTTTATTCCACAGAACTTTACTCTAAAGTAATTTATATCCATGTATTTATATCAAGCATACCCTAAATTAGTCAGAGTTCAATAAACTTGTGATTTTGACCAAAAAAATATATTAAGCATAACTAATTAGCATTATTTATTTACACAGAAATACACAATTTGTAAACGAAGAATCATATATATATATATATCCTCTAATTTATTAAAGGACAAAATTAAATACATTTCTATGATGCAGGGCTTCAAAATTAAAATTGAAAGAGTTGTTTAAGATTGTATGGGTGGACAAAATCTGAATTTCCAGACCACATGAGATTGGCAAAATGTTGAGCAGCAGATTGTGTAGGATGAGCAGCATCAAAGAACACATATGCACTCACATTCTCACATATTTCATATTCTGAAATCCCTCTTTTCCCTCCACAGCTATAATCTCCTCTGTAAGATCCACCTCCACAGCATGCCACTTCTCCTTCTTCAAAACCTTTATTCATTCCCAATCAAAAAGTGTAACCATCATTAATTAATTATATAGCTGCAAATTGCAATACAATTAATTAATGAGTTTAATTATCTAGCAAGTATCCTATGACACTTTTTAAGGTTTCTTTTATTGGTTGACAGAGAATTTATTATCTTGAATTTGGTAAAAAATCAAGAAAAGTTAGTTGAAAGAAATTAAGGACACATATTTGTTAGCAAAACCCATAATGCCAGTGTTGAAAAGCCTTGAGTTGATTGTGAAGATTTTGAAGCATTTTGGGAAGAGCATTTCTGTGTAATAATGCCAGTGTTGAAATTTGTTCTTGCTGGCACGCATCAATACTGCTTTTTGGTGTCCTTAGCATTGGAAAACAATTCAAAGGACCCACATTTAGTATCCCGAATTTTCTTCCACCTTCCTCATATATTTCCTGCAAAATTAATATATTTCCAAGAACTGCAAATCTCAATTATAGCAATTTCAGGGAAAAAGATCAAAACTTTATGAGTAAATTATCATTTTTGTCCTTAAAAATATAATCTTTTTATTAAGGTAGAAGTAGCATATATACTTGGATGAAGGTTGATATGTTGGCAATGACGAGATGAACAAATTGTTGAGGAGGGTATGGAAGAATGAGAGTACTATTATTACTAGCTCTAGAGTTTGTCAATAAAGGGGCAGAATAGTCATTCCCTCCCACGCTGATAATGTACACAGCTCTAGCTAGTAATGCTTCAGCTTCTTCGTCTCCTAGTTTCTTCCTCAATCGCTTCACCACTTGTTTGAAATTACATGCTTGAGCTTTCAAGTCTATCACCTTCAAAACACAAATATATAAAAACTAATTAATGTCATTTAAAGGTCAAATTACTCTTTTGGCCTTTAATATTTGTACGAAGTTTAATATTGGTCATCAACGTTTCAATAAGTTAGTTTAGGTCTTCAATGTTTTTCTTGATTAAAATTGGTCATCTAGCGTAACATCTGTCTGGTTTTGTCATTAAATGCTGACGTGGAAGGCTTATGTGGCACACCCTCTCTCCTACGTGTCGTATTTAAATGACATGACACCCTCTCTCACTCCAGTTCAACAAAATGGCGCCGTAAAAGGTCATTTAAATGAATCAAAACGGCATCGTTTTACTGAGTTGGAGTGAGAGAGAATGCCATGTCATTTAAATATGACACATATGAGAGAGAGTGTGTTACATAAGCCTTCCACGTCAGCATTTGATGGCAAAATCAGACAGATGTTAAGCTAGAGGACCAATTTTGACAAAAAAAACGTTAAGGACCTAAACTCACTTTTTGAAACGTTGAGGACCAATATTAAATTTCGTGCAAATGTCGAGAACCAAAAGAGTAATTTGGCCGTCATTTAAATATCAAAGGTTTTTTCATACACAAACTTTGCTTAAAGAGAATGAAGAATCTATCACTCCAACGGATGGTTTGTTTATCGGAAGTAATGGATATATATATAGAGAGAGAACATACTGTTCCTTGATAAGTGTGGACAAGTGCTCCAGCTCCTGCAGATGCAAAATTTACTCCATACATGAAGACGTCATCATCATATGAATGAAGAAATGGGGGCAATAGTGGCAACTTGGCGTATTCCGCTGTATGTATAAGCAAAATCAAAATTAAATCTGAGAAATGAAATTAATATTATAATAATGAATGAAGAAAAGTAAATAAATAAAAATAGAAATACCGATGAAATCTGGGATTACGCGTCCATCGGAGAATCTTCCGGTGGGATAGTTGAAGAAAGAGTGGCCATAAGGATGATAATTTGCCTGAACAAAACTGATGGTATGGTGTTCATGAAATTATTGTTTCCAACATCAAATAGTGAATCTCCAAATACGAATAAAGGTGAGTGGTAGTGTTTATGACTAGTCTCTGTACAAACACTACTACTCACACACAAAACCAACAAGTACTTCATCCTCAACAAAATCCTTAAACTTGCCATTTTTAATTTGCTTCTCTATTTTTTTTCTATTCTTCCTTGAACTTGCTTCCCACTTATATATATATATTTATAGCCATTGTTAGTGTTAGTGTTGGAGTTGAATTTCAATACGCGCCTTAATTAATTATTAATATTACCCTTTTTCATATAAAGCTTCATACAATCATACATATATCTTCCTAAATTTTACAATAATTTTAATTTCATTTCATCTTTAAACTTTTTTTTTGTTGGTTAATGATATCCATAATGTTGGCCTCAAAGTTATGAATTGTTTTTTAACATTCAACATCGTATAATTAAATTCTTATCAACAATATTAACTCATTACTTGATGAGGCAATATTATTTTTTCATATTTCTTCCTATTAAAGCGAAAAATATAAAGAAATAATATAATTTTAAATGAGTCAGCATTAACTTACGTTATTATTTGTTATTGAAAATTTGAACCACATTAAGTGTTAAAATAAATTCAGAATTAATGAGACGAAATTAATTATAATTCAAAGTTTTTAATTAATTATAATTCAAAGTTTTTAGTATAAAATTAATTAAAAATTAATATAAAATTTGTACACGGGATTATACTTTTGCGGAGGATATATTTACTAAAAAAATATTGAGCAATATTGTAAAACACCTGTAGCGCTGTATTAGATATTTGTAATGTTTTCAGGCTAAAAAAAAAAGATATTTGTACTGTTTCCTACAGTCGTGCTATCATTGCCAATTGAATTTGTAATGTTTCCATTTTCGTCAAAACTTGACCAAAAAAAAATGAAACTAATCAAGGCAATAAAAATTTCCTACTCATATATTTCTTGAGGTTTTTATTTTTTGGTAAATATATATTTCTTGAGGTTTGACTTCGTAATATAATTATGAATTCTTAAATTAAAATAAATTAACTTTAATACTTTTAACTCATAATAAATATTAACAAAGTAAAATAATAATTTTTGTAGAAATAGATTTTCTAGTGGTAAATACAAAAATATATATTTTAAATAAAAAAATTTAAGTATAATTTTTCTATGTCATAATTTTTTTACAAAAAAAAGAAAAACATGTCAGTATCAAGATTTTTATTTTTAGTTTCAATTTTATTTTCTCAAGCCATGTGTGTGGTGTGGGCGTCGCAATTTTCCTTTTCAACTTGCGCCGCCACCTACAATCAATAAACGTGTATGTGCAAATAATTAAATGCCGTCCTATTTTCTTTTTTTAATGCATAAAATTTACATCAACAATAACTATTTTCAATCATTTTTTCACACACTAATATTAATTTTTTATTAATGAATAAATAACATTTATTAGGACATTAATTATTACTAGAGGTTGTAATTTATCTTTTACTTCTTAAAAAATATATAATATACACTTATTATTATTTAAAATAATAAAATATTTAATATATTTTTTAACTTTTAAAATACAATATAAAAAAATAATTATATTGTAAATAATATATTAAATCATAAAATTTTTTTTATCACTTTTATAATAATAATTTTTTCTATGTGTATCTCCAATGCTTTCCTCAATTTTCATGGAAAATTATTTATTTAAAAGTTATCTATGGAAACTTATTTATTGTATAGTCTTTTTTAGTTGAAATTTTATTTTTTTAGTGTCATAACAAATGCATGTAGTGAGATAAGAAAATTTAGATTTATTTATAAATGAATAAAAAAATCAGTCAAGTGGATTGGCCTGTTAATTTAATTTATTTTATCTTTTAATTATTTAGTTAATTTTTTTAAAAAAATTAAACTTTTTACGGTTCTAAATATTGTCATTTTAAAATTTTATACACATACAACCTCTATTTAATTATATAGTTGTTTTTATGGTAGATTTTATTTTCTTGATGTATTGTTTATATATTTTTAAAATAATATTAATGCAATATATCATGTAGAAGTATTAACCATCAATTTTTTTAAATATAATTTAAAATTAATAATTCAAAAAATTTTAAAAAAATTAGGTGGGTTTAGTAAGTTAATTTAATTCCACCAACTTAGTGAGCATATATAATTAATATTTTCTGATTCACCTTAAATTTTAATTTACGTGAATCAACCCATTTAACCGTCGACAAATTTGTTCACTTTGTCACTTTAATCTAGAACCCAGCCAAATCAATTGAAAATAGAATTGACAAGATCGTCCACAAATTTTGAAATCGAATTATATATATATAAATGAATTGATTGAACTGTTCAAAATCACTATACGTACCTTGTTAATGACATAAACACACACACATATTGGCTTTTGTTAATCATTTCCTTTAAGTACTCATTCATAGAATATTAATGAAATTTGTAAAACGTTAATAAAAAGTAATCTTTAATATTTATAGATTTTATCAAATAATTAAATAAAATCTTAACCAATAATTTAAAAAAGCAAAACTCATAAAAAATAAGAAAATATTTTCACGTATCCGTCTAATTTCATATGAATACATACCTCACAAAATAACAATTAAGTAAATAAAATTGACAACAATATAGTTTAATATTTTTATAACTGTCAATTATAATTGTATTAATATTTTTTTATTAAACTTTTAATATATACATAATATTTGTTCATTTATATATGGACGGGAGTCCATAGAAGGAACACCAAAAATTAAGGATTTTTGGTGGTCAAAACTCAAAAGAAAGTTTAATCATGGGTACGGTGTCCCAAAGTTACTAATTAACAAAAGTAAAAAATTAATTTGGTCAACAAATATTGTTAGCAAAAAATATAATGATTATAACTTAGAAGTTATAATTAGTGGTGTGGATATATAGTGCGAAAATGAAAGCTTTTTGAGGAGCAGTATAAATGTGGGACACTTGCATCACAACTATAAATTTTAGCTTTGACTAAACTCATGAGTCGTGATAAAAGCTGGCTGGCATTAATTAATAAATAAGTTAATGTTTGTTTTCAACTAATGAGAATATCTTAAAAAATATGTTGGTTGACTTTTTATTAACTTAAAAAAAATTATTCTCTCCACCAATCAAAAGAAACCTTAAGATAAACCCTTAATAATAAATTACTCTCTCCAGTTCACAATATCTGCTCCGTTGGGTAAGTGCGTACAAACCAAGAAAATGATTAGTTTACTTTAATCTTAAAAAAATATAATATAAAAAGATTGAATTAACCTTATTTATTTTTTTCTATTTTCAAATGATACTTATTACTTGTTCATTAAATTTGAAGAGTCTAAGAGAGAATAGGTAAGGATAAAATTATAAAAAAATAATTAATACTATCTTGATTTTGTAAAATAGCAAGTATTTTGAAAACTTTGAAATTTTCCCACTCATGCAGATATTGTGAACCAGAGAGAGTACCTCATTTTATTTTTTGTATTAATTATTCTCTGATATCGATGATCCATACAGGAATAAAAGTTCAATAGTATCGTACTACTGAAGTTCAGTACATTTCTCAAATCATATAAAATCATTTGTTAAAATTAATATAAATTTACATTAATAAGGATACACCTTGAATGATTTAAGAACCAACTAATTGGAGAGATGTACTAAAATTTAATACTACTACACCACTGAACAACTACTCGTTAAAAAAACAAAAAAAATCATAACTCAATCAATTGTAGGGTCTCATTTATATACTCCGTCCAAAACATTCATTTTGAAAATTAATTTAGTTGCCTTACTATAAAGTTTTTTTTAATTAAAAAAAAATTGATATGTGTATGATTAATTTATACAGTTGTTCTATTTAATTAAAATTGGTTTGTTTGTTTTTTTTGACATTATATATATATATATTGAACAAAGAAGAAGCAATAAGTTATAAGTAACATATGAATTATATATAAAATTTATTTAGTGAATACATATATATAGTAATTAATAGAAGTAGCATAGGTTATTAATTGGATTTGGATCGAAATTACATAATTGGGAATTGAAAGAGTTGGCTGAGATTATAAGGTTGAACGATATCGGTACTTCCATTCCACATGAGGTTGGCATAATGTTGAGCAGCAGATTCAGTGGGATGGATGGAATCAAAGTACACAAATTCACTCACATTCTCACATAATTCATATTCTGTGATTCCTCTTTTTCCTCCGCAGCTAAAATCTCCTCTGTACGGCCCTCCTCCACAGCACGCCATATCCCCTTCTTTGAATCCTATAATTACCCATAATTTCCATCATCATATATATCATTCATCAATAATTAAGAATGTAATTAATTAATTAATTACCATATTTTGGAGGGTTTTTCATGAGTTGAACAAGTGCAGTGTTGTAGTCAAAGATAGAGTACTTGAGCCCCTTGAGTTGTTTCTGCAGATTCTGAAGGGCTTTGGGAAATGCTTCGTTGTGAAGTGTAGCAATTGCAGAAGCTTCATCTTTCTCACATTCACTTACGCTGCTTCCATTTTTCCTTAGCACGGGAAAACAATTAAAAGGGGCCAAATTTGCAAACCCGAATTTTCTCCCACCTTCCTCGTAAATTTTCTGCAACCAATCAAAAAAAAAGGAAATTAGAATTAACAATTAATTAAATTTCTGTTTAATTGAAATTAAATTAATCATTAATATATATATACTTGGATGACGCTTGTGATGTTTCCAATGACAACATCTACAAATTCCGGAGGAGGGTATGGAAGAACGAGAGTAGCATTGGTGAACCTTGTGACCAAGAAAGGGGTAGCATAGTCATTTCCTCCCACGCTAAAGAGGAAGACAGCTTTAGAAATCAGTTCATTGGCTTTTGCATTTCCTAGTTTCTTCCTCAATTCTTTGCTAACTTCTGAGAAATGGCTTGCTTGAGTGTGCAAGTCTATCACCTGAAAATGCATCACAAAAATTAATATATATATATATATTTGAAGAGAACATTTAATTGAAATAATTTTAAAGTTATCTTCTATTTATTGAGAAATAAAAAAAAATTATAATTTTTTTTTATTTTGACCAAAATATCTTTATATTTATAATTTATATAATTAAATGTGAATGAATTTGATTAATAAAATAAAATAATTATTCTTAACTCAAAATAGATTATTGAAATAATGATTTTAAAAAAATCATGAAAAAAGTATACCTATTTTAAAAAATTAATTACTCTATTAATGGTATTTTAGCTAAAAGGGATATTTAAATTATAAATTTTTTAATTTTTAAAAAGAAGAGAGTGTCGGTTTTTAAACTAAAGGAATATAATGAGAGTGCTCTTTTGAGATTTTTCAGGAAAAATAATGTAATTTAGTTTTATAATTGAAAAAAACTTAAGTCTATTTTCTTATGTCAATTTCATCAAATTCCCTAATATAAATACGACACGTGACAAAAAGTGTTTACATGACTAATCACAATAGAGAGAATATAGAAGACCACTATTTATAATTTTATATGACCAATCATAGAAGAAACAGAGTGTAAATACAATATATACTTAATGAAACTTGATAAAATGAACATAAAGAAATGAATCTAAGTTTTTTCCTTTATAATTATTATGTAAACTGAAGTTGTTACCATTATTAGAAAAGCTGTAATTTATAGTAGGGGTCGAATTTGGTTGGTTTGACTTAAAGAATGACTTGTAGTTTTCTATTATCCAAAAGGGGAATGAATTGCCCTTCTTCACGTCATTCCTTATTGGTTAATGTTATTTATAAAAAATTATAGTTGCATATATAAAATAAAGTCAACGACGTGGAATTAGGTGGAAATTAGAATGGGAATTAGGAAACGTCGAGGGTTCTTAACAATTTTTTGTTCTTTTCATGTAACGTCTTAACAATCTTGTTAAACTATTAAACATAACCTTTCAATATTGCTAGAAAAATTAAGAAATAGTGAATAAATATTTAAGAATGGTGTAATATATATATATAGAGAGATGGAAGAGAATTATAACGTACTGTTCCTTGACGAGTTTCAAGAAGAGCCCCAGATCCAGCAGAAGCAAAATTAGCGCCATACTCATAAAACTCTTTGTATACTCCTGCAAACATATATGGTGGCAATAGTGGCAAATTCGCATATTCCGCTGCAATCATATATATATATATCATCAAAACACAAATTAATTCAAATAATAATTAACTCAGAAATTAATTCAAATATATATAGTGATGGTTTAGTATGGTAATACCCAAGAAATCTGGGATGACGCGACCATCAGAGAACCTTCCAGAGGCAAAATGGAAGAAAGTTTCGCCATATGGTGGGAAGTTAGAGAAAAGATCAATGGTGGTGTTTATGTAATTATTGTTTCCACTGTCAAAAAGTGAATCTCCAAATAGGAACAGTGGTGAAATTTGCTTTTCTGGGGAACACCTACTGATTCCATTGTTGCTTCCATCACTTCCATTACTCTTTTCTATTACAGAGCTCGCATACAAAAACACTGACAAATAATACAATATCACTCTCCTACTACAACCCATACTTACCTTCAATTCCTCCACACCACTTCATTCAATTCCCAATTTCATTGCATATATATATATATACTCATTAATTGTATATGTGACAGTTTAATAAAGTCCATTATTGAGGTTGCTGTCTCATTAATTAATATATCATCAAACACACAAAGTTTTTTTTTTTTATGTTCGGTCTTCGAGATATCGCATTGATTAATTCGAACTCGGCTCATATTAGTCACCTAATTATGATAGAAGAGTCTCCGAAATAAAAATTCACAAAATTTCATACTCAAAATTTTACTTAAGCGATACTAAACTACTTATCACTTAAACCAACTCAAGTTAGTATTAAAGACATAAGTTTAAAAGAATGATTATTTAATTAGTTTTTTTTTGGGCTTGTGATTATTTAATCAGTTGAACAAATTTTTCCTCAATAAATATTGCCACTTTTAATTTTTTTTTAAAAATAAAACTATTAAATATTTTATGAACTAATTAAAAACCTTTTTTGTCAGTACGCATCCTAAAAATACTTATTTAACTTGCAAAGTTTATTTATGTATTAATTAATTACTTATAGATTTTTTTTTCCTTTTCTTAGCTTGCTGACCAATGACCATGTCAAAACTTAAATTCTAAACAAAATTTTATTTGTCTACCGCGCGTCTCATATCTTTATCTATGATTTATCTTTTTTTTTGTTTTTCAAGGTATTCCCCAATCCGACAGGTCAAGAATTAATCCTCTGCGGATCTGAACTCAATTTAAGGGTTTGTCGCTGGTCAATTGGTTGTTGCATACACAAGGTGGAATTCGAACCTCCAACACTTACTTAAGCGACCTAGTAAGTTAACCACTAGACTAACCAAGCTTGGTTATGATTTATGTTTTTAATTTGGAAGACTAAAATCACTAAATACTAACGTGTTTTTATAATATAGAATATAGATAGTTCTTTCTTGGTGGTTGATTGAAACTGAAGGTAAAAGTTGCCTTATTTCTTTATTATACAGATTATCAAAATATTCATACTTAATAAATACTCTAAAATTTTATTTTATTACGGATATATTTTTGAATGATAGATATTTAGATATTTAAATTTGTATTTAAATATTATATATGTATATATCTTGTAAGTAGTTAGGATTGAGATATAGAGATATAGTAGCCCACGATTTGCGCTCCAGTATTTTAGGTTTGTTACCTATGATGTATATATATATATATTTTAGCAGAGATGAATAAAAACAGAGAGCAGAAAAGTTCTTCCGCTGAAACAGAGTTTGTAAATTTGTTATGGTATCAGAGCCATCGTGAGTGAGTCTGTTAGCGATAACTC
Organism: Senna tora; assembly: GCA_014851425.1. Classification (NCBI taxonomy): domain Eukaryota; kingdom Viridiplantae; phylum Streptophyta; class Magnoliopsida; order Fabales; family Fabaceae; genus Senna; species Senna tora. The sequence continues at coordinate 357,638 of CM026268.1, read as the reverse complement.
TTCTCAACGAAAGACAATATCTCCATATGACCTCACGTCAATCGATAATCCAGGTTTGTCAATTACTCAAGTGCAATTGATTGGAGAAAACTATGATGAATGGGCATGTGCAGTGAAGACAGCTTTGAAAGCCCGAAAGAAATTTGGGTTTGTGGATGGAACAATCGGTCGACCCAACGAAAAGTCAAGTGACTTTGAAGACTGGTGGACAATCAATTTTCTGTTGGTTTCCTGGATTCGTAACAGCATCGAACCCTCGCTGAGATCTACTATCTCTCGCACCGACGTTGCACAAGTCTTGTGGAAAGAAATCAGAGATAGATTTTCAATCTCTGATGGTGCTCGGATTTAGCAACTGCGTTCGAGTCTCGTGGAGTGCAAGCAGAAAGGCTTGAGTATTGTTGACTACTATGGACGATTAAAGGTGCTGTGGGATGAACTTGCAAGTCTTGATCCAGTACCAACGTGTGAGTGTGGCAAGTGCACTTGCGAGCTGTCATCAATTTTCGAAAAGAAACGTGAAGAAGAAAGGGTTCATACGTTTCTTCTAGGCCTAGATGCTACTTTGTATAGCACAGTAAGGTCATCTATCTTGACACAAGATCCAGTGCCAAACGTGAACAAAGTCTACTCAATTTTAATCCAAGAAGAACGTGTTAAAACCATCGCTCGAACCAAAGACGAACGAGTAGAGGTTATGGCATTGGCAGCAAGGACAAGGAATGACGGGAGAGATAAAACTGTAGTGTGCTCGCACTGCAAACGAAACGGACATGAAGCTGAAAATTGCTTTGCTCTGGTCGGATATCCTGAGTGGTGGGGAGATCGGCCACGAGGTGATGGGAAAGGAACTGGACGTGGTAGAGGTCGAGGAGGTCGTGGGATGCCTCGCGCAAATGCAGCTCAAGCATTTGTTACACCCTCATCAAACTCGAATGAAGCAGAGTCAAATCCTCTTCCTGGTCTTAACGCTACACAATGGAAGGCATTACTTCAGATGCTAGATACACCAAAAGCGACAACAATTGAAAAGATGGTTGGTAAGTGTGTGACCTGGATTGTTGATACTGGCGCATCGAATCACATGACAGGCGAAATAGGAATTCTGCGGGATATCGAAAGCATCAATCGATGCCCCGTAGGATTGCCGGATGGGAATGACACCTATGCCATTAAGAAAGGGACCGTTGTCTTGAATCAAAATCTGTGTTTGAAAGATGTTCTTTATGTCCCGGGATTAAATTGCAATTTAATTTCTGTAACAAAATTAACTGAACAATTTGATTATTTTGTTCAATTCTCACATAATTTGTGTGTAATTCAGGACCGCAATTCGAGGACGCTGATTGGTGCGGGTGAACGACAAGATGGACTCTATTGTTTTCGCAATGTGACTCAAGTTCGGGCACTGAAAACTGAGACCTCTCTGGATTTATGGCACAAGCGACTTGGTCATCCTTCCATGAAAATAACTAAGTTCCTTCCTGTTAGTGATATAGCCAGTAAAGAAAAAATGGATAGACATTGTGAGGTTTGTCAAAGGGCCAAACAAAGTAGAGAAAAATTTCCTGTTAGTGAACAAAAGGTTTCTAGTATTTTTGATTTAGTACATTGTGATTTATGGGGTCCTTATAGAACTCCTTCTTCTTGTGGAGCCTCGTATTTTTTAACTATTGTTGACGATTTTTCCCGTGCGGTTTGGATTTATTTATTGAATGACAAGTCAGAAACTTCTAGTTCTATTAAAATGTTTTTGGCTATGGTTGAGCGACAATTTGATAAGAAAGTCAAAATTTTTAGAAGCGATAACGGTACCGAGTTCACATGTATGAAACAATATTTTCTAGATAATGGCATTATTTTTCAAACTTCTTGTGTAGGAACGCCTCAACAAAATGGAAGGGTTGAGCGAAAACACCAACACATCCTGAATGTGGCCAGGGCACTACGTTTTCAAGCATCTCTTCCTATCCAATTTTGGGGGGAATGTGTACTGACAGCAGGATACCTAATCAATAGAACACCTTCTTCGGTATTAAATGGTGAGACACCTTATAATCTTTTGTTTGGAAAGGAACCCACTTACAACCATTTGCGTGTTTTTGGGTGTCTTTGTTATGCTCATATGAAAACCGGTGACAAGTTCGCAAGTCGAAGTCAGAAGTGTGTGTTTGTTGGTTATCCCTATGGTAAGAAGGGTTGGAGGTTGTTTGATTTAGACAAGCGACGATATTTTGTGTCTCGGGATGTAGTGTTTTCAGAAAATATATTTCCTTTTGCAAGTACCCTCACTCATGAAAACTCTAACGTGAGTCAGACTCACCATGTTGACAATATTTTTGATGAATATTGGGAGCTGGAAGCTAGGGGGCGACTTGCAAACACAACACCACAATCCCTCACAGCCCTCACCAGCACATGAACATGATACCGCATCATTGGTAACCGAAGAGCAGCCATCAGCATTGGGTCGAGGACACCGTCATAAGGAAATCTCAGTACGACTTCGCGATTATGTCACTCACACAATCTTGAAAAAGAGTCCATCTATGCCCTCACACCTCGCATCGCAGCGCTCCTCAGGTAATCCTTATCCCATTGCTAATTATGTAAATTATGATCGGTTTTCTGCTCAGCACAAGTCCTTTCTCGCTGCTATCACTGCTGAAACAGAACCTTTGTTTTACCATCAAGCTATGAAAAATAAAAAGTGGCAAGAAGCTATGCGACAAGAGATTGATGCGCTTGAAACTAACAACACTTGGATCTTGACTGAACTACCCCCCGGAAAGCATGCCCTTGGCTGCAAATGGGTGTACAAAGTTAAGTATAAATCTGACGGAACAGTTGAGCGTTACAAAGCTCGGCTTGTTATACTTGGGAACCATCAAATTGAAGGGATCGATTACACTGACACCTTTGCTCCTGTTGCAAAAATGGTTACTGTGCGCATTTTCTTGGCGGTCGCAGCAGCAAAGAATTGGGAAGTCCATCAAATGGACGTCCATAATGCCTTCCTCCATGGTGATCTCCATGAAGAAGTCTACATGAAATTACCTCCAGGTTTCCATACTTCTAACTCAGCCCAAGTGTGTCGTTTGCAGAAGTCATTATATGGCTTGAAGCAGGCACCTCGATGTTGGTTTGCAAAACTTTCCTCTGCATTGAAGAATTATGGATTCCTCCAATCTTGTTCAGATTATTCACTGTTTACCTTGACTCGTGGCAATGATCAATTAAATGTTCTTGTTTATGTTGATGACCTTATTATTTCAGGAAACCAACCAACTCTTATATCCAAATTCAAATCCTATCTTAGCTCTTGCTTCCACATGAAGGATTTGGGACATTTGAAATATTTCCTTGGCGTGGAAGTTGCTCGAGGACCAGATGGTTTCTTCCTTTGCCAACGAAAATATGCTCTTGACATCATCTCTGAAGTTGGGTTACTTGGAGCACGACCCGTAACTATTCCTTTGGAGCAAAATCACCGTCTTGCGCTAACCAATAGCTCAAAACTTGATGAACCAGAACGCTATAGACGGTTGGTGGGAAGACTTATTTATCTCTGCTTCACTCGCCCTGATCTTGCTTACAGTGTGCATGTTCTCTCTCAATTCATGACGGCGCCGTGTGAAGAACACTGGGAAGCTGCACTCAGGGTCGTTCGATATTTAAAGGGGAACCCCGGTCAAGGTATATTATTGAGCAATGTGAGTGACTTATGTCTTCATGGCTGGTGTGATGCTGATTGGGCTGGATGTCCACTTACAAGACGTTCACTCACTGGTTGGATTGTTTTTCTTGGAAACTCTCCAGTATCGTGGAAGACTAAGAAACAACATATTGTGTCACGTTCATCGGCAGAAGCAGAGTACAGATCCATGGCTATGACCACATGTGAGTTGAAATGGTTGAAGGAAGTCCTCTTATGTCTCGGCGTATCTCACTCGAATCCTATGGTGCTTCATTGTGACAGTCAAGCCGCCTTACATATTTCACACAACCCAGTTTTTCACGAAAGAACGAAACACATCGAGGTAGATTGTCATTTCCTTCGTGATGAGATTATTTCCCATAATCTGGCTCCTGTGTTTGTTCCCACTCAAGGACAACTTGCTGACATTTTTACAAAGGCCCTTGGCACAAAGCAGTTTGATTTCCTACGTCACAAGTTGGGCATTTGCGAACTTCATGCTCCAACTTGAGGGGGGTATTACGGATATATTTTTGAATGATAGATATTTAGATATTTAAATTTGTATTTAAATATTATATATGTATATATCTTGTAAGTAGTTAGGATTGAGATATAGAGATATAGTAGCCCACGATTTGCGCTCCAGTATTTTAGGTTTGTTACCTATGATGTATATATATATATATTTTAGCAGAGATGAATAAAAACAGAGAGCAGAAAAGTTCTTTCGCTGAAACAGAGCTTGTAAATTTGTTATATTTTATAAATTTGAGTATGAATTTGAGTACAAACTGAATAATCCTCCAATAATGCCCAATTGTCTTCCTCGACCACTCAACGCCTCACTATGTCCCCAAATTGAGGATAGGAGAAAATAAAAAGATAAAATGTTTTGAAATGAGGTAATATTTTAAAATATAATCATATATATTTTTTAAGTTTAATAAGTTAAAATTACAACTTTATCTTAATAATAAGATTTTTGTGTCCATCCATTCCATTTCATTTAATTCTATATAATCAATTAATGGCTACTTCATTTCATCCTCTCTCAAACTCTTTAGTTTCTTAAACATAGCCTTAATGTCTCTTATAATTATCTGCCGTACGCAATGGTATATTCTATCATTTTTAATAAGTCAAACATTAATATACTAGAATGCAGGCCAAGTGGCCAACAAACATTAATACTAGAATAAACAAGTCTACTTAATGTAATCTTTTTTTTTTTTTGTCTGAACTATACACGCCAACGGTAGCTATATATATATATTTACAAGTATAGTAGTTTTATATTTTTTTTAATATGTTAAATATATTTGAAAATCATTCACTTGCACAAATATATTATATAAGGAATTCTAAAAAAATATTATATAAGGAAGACCAAAACATTATTCACGCGTTTATACCTAATAATACGTCTTCATCATCGTTTTTTTTTGGGTGCAAAAGAAAATTTGTGAGATAATTTAATAATCGTTCACAAAACATTAACTCTGGCCTTGAACTAGCATATTTATATATAAGTGCAAGTACACATGGAAAAAATATATATATATTTCTCATTCTCCTAAATTCTTTATTTCATATATGTGAAGTCAAATAAGTGGTTGAACTGGCCTTGAAAGAATTATTTGAGATTGTAAGGCCAATCTTGTAATATTGTCATTTCCACCCCACATTTGCTCAGAAAATATCTGAATAGTCCTTTCAGAATAATGAGTAGAATAAAAGAACACATGATCATTGGGATTCTACATAACTTACAAGAAAAAAACTTATGTGCTGTTGCTTATATGTTTTTGGTAAGGTTAACCAATTAAAAAATGACATGTGTCAATTTTGAGAAGAAAATTGACGCATGTCTTTTCTTAATTAGTTAACCTTATCAAAAATATGTAAGCAACAGATAAGTTTTATCCAACTTACAATACTCTCCGGAGTTGCCTCCACAGCTGTCATATCCCCTATATATATATATGCACAATATGATCACGTTCACACCACAAATAAGCTCAAGATTAAGAGTAAATTATTATTTTAATTTTTAAATGATATAATATGTCTTGGGTTAACTCCTCCGAGGTGAGAACTTTCATTAACGACAAAATTTTTTTATGGGTTTAATTAAGACAAATTAATTTTTTTATTTTATAGACTAAATTGAAATAAATTTTATATTTGAGAAATTAAATTATTAAGACGAATTATATATTTCAAGAACTAAACTTAAATAATAATTGGAAAAATTACCTTTGATGTGCCCCTAAACTTTAAGTATGCCGCCAAACTTTGTTTGCTATTAATTGTGCTCCTAAACTATCAATTTGGCCCTTTTGTGTAAATAATTAAGGGCAAATGCAAACATGGATGTCCTCGTGGCCTTCAAGTTAACTGCGATGTCAGATCATATATTTAGCTATAGTTTTTCGTCAATTTAGCCATGATAGCACAATTTATTTTATAGTGACACAGTGATATATAATTGTAGTTAAATTGATGAAATTTGACATCACAATTAACATTATATAGCATAAAGGGAGTCGCATTTATATAAATCATATTAATTATTTACACGAAATTTGAATAAAAAATAAAATTATTTATAAATTAAAAATTTAAAGACACAGTTGACAATAAAATTAATTTAAGGGCATAATTAACAAATGCCCTAAACTTTAAGGCATCAAATTTACTTTCTTTTTTTCTATAATAATTAAGTTTAAACAAGAGGGTGCCCATGGACCGAGCGGCCCATTAGAAAGGGCCTAACCTTGGTTTAAACCTTTACTTAATGCGATAAAGCTTGGCTAAACCAGGTTTATGAGGTTCATGTACACCCTAATTAAATTTACTTAATCGGTGAATTTATGCTATCACCTACCTACCATATTTTGAAGGGAAATTCATTAGTTGAGTGACTAAATCATCGTAATAGAAGAATGAATATTTGAATCCTTGAAGCTTCCTCTCTAATAATCCTTGGTTCCTACGTTAAATAAATAAACAGCATTGGACACAAAATTTTCTGCTTTAACATGCATCTCCATGTTTCTTCCTCACTAATGTGTTGGGTATTCTCACGTATCTTAGTTCGAGTCGTGTCGATTAAGACACTCACCTTAAGAGATATTCCGGTACCCTCACAATTTAGGTAACGGCACTCTCACAGGATAAAACGAACTCGTCCCCGATGTCGCACACCGGAGGAATCAAGAACAGCAAAAGATTTTTTTAGAGACTCAAGAATTAGAACACTCAAAAATTGAAGAGGCCCAAATTGTATTCAGTTATTATCTCAACTTGATACAATCACTACATATTTTTATATGTATATTATATATGTATTTATATATATATATATATATATATATATATATATATATATATATATTAATTATGAAAACGTGAGAAACAACCGAATGCATAACGTTAGTAAAATTGTAACCACTTGGCAATTCATCACCATAAAAGGTGGAAGGATCTTTGACACTTTCAAAGATGCAACAAAGTGGTTCCCCCTTTAACTAACTAATATATATAATAAACATTATATTTAATTTATAACAATAATAATTCAATCAATTATTATTATTATAAATTAATAAATATACACATTTCAGATTTGGGTCTCCTTTAATTTAAATAACGTAAGACTTTATTTGACACACACATGTGCACTTATATTTACAACAATCCCCCACATGTGTCAAATAAAGAACCACATTTTCATGAGTCTCACTCACGGATATAATCATTGTATCTAGTGTCTTTCCGACTATGAACTAGACCTAGACCAATAACACATAGTACACAGAGTTGTTAGTGAAGCCGGCTTCTATGAACCAACAACTCTTGTTGTATACTAGAGGTATTAAGAGTCAGATTATACCCCTACATTTTTGCTGTTAACGTCGGTTTTGCGCGTTACAACGGCCTTGCGCGTGCCTGTTTCATAACGAATACTCTAGAGATTTTGCCAGAATCTCATAGGAGCGGCCCCACTCCACATTCGTAGAGGTGATTTCATTTAAGTGTATCTGCAATTATACACGATCCCTTAGGAATATGAAATCATTAAGTGCCTTTGCACAACCTCACAAAAAATGCAGTATAGCACTATCTCACACCATAGGAAGGGACAAAATATTTAGTGCTGCCAGAACTAACAGACGACTTGTTCTTCCCATTGAACCTTATTCATGGGATCACCAATCACAAAGGTTGGGTTGCCATCGTTGTTAATTTTCAAATTGGCCTAAGTCCCATTCCCCTCGATGTTTCAGTAATATATTTTCTTCCCAGAGGTTTAGTAAACGGATCCGCAAGGTTTACCTCTGACCTCACAAAATCAATTGAGATCTCACCATCTTTGAGCAGCTGCCTCACAATATTGTGTCTCAATCGAATGTGTCTGCTTTTGCCATTAAAGGTCTTATTTTTAGCAGTAGCTATCGCTGATTGGCTATCACAGTGTAATGACACAGATGGAGTTGGTTTGTCACCTAATGGGATATTTGCTAAGAAGTTTTTCAACCACTCAGCCTCAGTTCCAGCCAACTCCAAAGCAACAAACTCAGAATCCCTTGAGGATTTAGTTATAATGCTTTGTTTGGCTGACTTCCATGTGACAGCACCACCACCAAACATGAACACATAACCACTAGTGGATTTTGTCTCATCTGAATCAGAGATCCAGTTAGCATCACTGTATCCTTCTAATACAGCGGGAAATCCACTATACAGTATACCATAATTCATGGTACCTCTCAAATATCTCAATACTCTTATAAGAGCATCCCAGTGTTCATTGCCTGGACAATGAGTATATCTACTCAACCGACATACAGCATAAGCTATATCAGATCTGGTATAATTCATCAAATGCATCAAACTCCCAATTACTTGAGCATACTTAGTTTGTGCAATTGGATCTCCTCTATGCTTCCTTAAATGTACACCTGTGTCAAAAGGTGTACTTAAAGGGGCATTATCATATTGTTCAAACTTTCTCAGAATTTTCTCAACATAATGTTCTTGAGAAAGTAAGATACCAGACTTATTTCTTGTGATTTTAACTCCTAAAATCACTTCTGCCTCACCCAGGTCTTTCATATCAAAATTAGAAGCAAGAAAACATTTTGTTTCAATCACAATTTTTAAATTGGTACCAAATATAAGCATGTCATCAACATACAAACATATAATCACACAATCATTATTTATAACTTTAGTATAAACACACCTTTCTACTTCAACTGTAGAGAAACCACCACCTAGTAAAACTTGGTCTAGTTTTTCATGCCACTGTTTAGGTGCTTGTTTCAAACCATACAAAGATTTTATTAATTTGCATACTTTATTTTCTTGCCCAGGTATTACACATCCTTCAGGTTGTACCATATAAATTTCTTCTTCTAAATCACCATTTAAAAATGCAGTTTTAACATCCATTTGATGAATAATTAAATTATGAATGGATGCTAAAGCAATGAGCATTCTCACAGAAGAAATTCTAGTCACAGGAGCAAATGTATCAAAATAATCAATATTTTCTTTTTGTGTAAAACCTTTGGCTACTAGCCTTGCTTTATATTTATCCACAGACCCATCAGGAAAGTATTTTTTCCTAAAGACCCACTTACAATTCGAATCGTCTTTCGGTTGGTATCCTCAATGATGATGTGAGTGATCAAGTCTGTCAGAGACAACTGCTTCTGCTTGTGCTTTAATTGTTGCTTGTAGTCGCTCCATGAGTTAGGCAGTTTTTCAATCAGGATCCCAGCTACGAACTCATCCGGCAAATTAATCTTTTCAGCTTTTAGTTCCTCCAATAGCCGCTGGTATTCATTGATTTGTGACTTGATGTCCTTGTCATCAGTCATCTCCCATCTGTAGTAATTGCCTACTACAAATTTTTGTTTTCCAGCATCCTCGGCAGAGTGCTTGAGAATCAAAAGTTTCCAAATTGTCTTGGCTTCCTTGTAGACACTGTATATATCGAATAGTTCGTTAGATAACGTGCTAAGTATAGTGTGTCTACATACCTTATTGGCTTGAAGCCAAAAGTTCTTCGTAGCTTGAGTAGCGTCAGCAACAGGTTCGGCCTCGGTGAGTGCATTGACTACTCCATACATATCTAGAATATAGTAGATGCGTTCATGCCAACGTCGAAAAAATTTCCCTTCGAATGTGTCAATTTTGGATACGTCAGGGAACTGTCTCGGAATAGGGATGGATACCGGAAGGTTCGCGGGAGCAGGAACATTTGCGGGAACAGCACCGTTGTTTTCGGAAGCATCGGGAGTAGAGGCCATGGATTCAATATCTCTTAAGTATTGTTGGGTATTCTCACGTATCTTAGTTCGAGTCGTGTCGATTAAGACACTCACCTTAAGAGATATTCCGGTACCCTCACAATTTAGGTAACGGCACTCTCACAGGATAAAACGAACTCGTCCCCGATGTCGCACACCGGAGGAATCAAGAACAGCAAAAGATTTTTTTAGAGACTCAAGAATTAGAACACTCAAAAATTGAAGAGGCCCAAATTGTATTCAGTTATTATCTCAACTTGATACAATCACTACATATTTTTATATGTATATTATCTATGTATTTATATATATATATATATATATATATATATATATATATATATATATATATATATAATAAATAATAAAACGTGATAAGCATCCCACAATTGTTGCACGTTCACCAAAATATCTGTTTGTTGGCAACGTTCACCATATAAGATGCAACAACTTTATTTGACCAATTCAAATGCAATAATATATATATATAAATAAAGCCTTCACGTTTTACTTTTATTATTAACATATATATATATATATATTAATTATGAAAACGTGAGAAACAACCGAATGCATAACGTTAGTAAAATTGTAACCACTTGGCAATTCATCACCATAAAAGGTGGAAGGATCTTTGACACTTTCAAAGATGCAACAAAGTGGTTCCCCCTTTAACTAACTAATATATATAATAAACATTATATTTAATTTATAACAATAATAATTCAATCAATTATTATTATTATAAATTAATAAATATACACATTTCAGATTTGGGTCTCCTTTAATTTAAATAACGTAAGACTTTATTTGACACACACATGTGCACTTATATTTACAACAGTTCTGTCTTTTCATCTATAGCCTGAAAAATCAATCAAACTAAGTCAGTCTTAATAAAAGTGCAACAACATAATAAAAAAGAAACATAATATAAAAGTGCGGATCAATTAGAGTGAATGAAGTGTAGGATCCTGGGTCAGAGTAATCTCCTGATTCAAAGAACATTTATAAATTATCTACCAATGAGAGTTCAATAGCATCGAACCTGATCCATGTAACTGTCGTGGATGAAAGGTGATAAGACGAATAAGAACGAATTCTTTGTAGTACGCATTTTGTGAAGTGTTAAATTATGTTAATTTTGGGCATTAATCAGACGTCTTGTTAATAGACAAAAATATCTAATCATTTTATACATTAATTAAACATGATTAATATGCAAAACTAGTGTATTTCACCATTTCGCAGAATGCACACTACAAAGGATGAATTTTCCTTGTGTGCTAACCTCATTGATAGAAGTTAGCCTTGCCTCGAGCAGAGGAAACGTTGAGGTAGTTATTGTTTCCATATCATCAAAAAGTGAAGCTCCAAATACAAATAAAGTTGCGTGAATTCTTTGAAAGCACAGCGGAGTGTAACAGAATCTTTGATACAAACTCATTAGGAATTGATCTCACGAATCAGTTAATTTGAAATATGCTTATCTCAAAAAAACAAAACAAAGGTCGGACGATCCACTTGAATCCTTCAACTTGAAGGGACAAGGACCCAAAGTGTTAGAAGACGCCACAAGGATGATCAAGCCTTGATAAGAAAGAACCTAGGGAGAATCCACTATCAAGATGAATAATCAAAATCTCAAATCTCATAAAACTCAAAACCTTCAATACAAAATAGAAAAATGAGTTTTTATACTCCAAGAAAAAAACCTAGAATCCTAAAACAACTAAAACCATAAATAACTAATGGGCTCTCCTAACATAACTTAAACTAAGACTCAAACAAAATACAATGTTTAAAATAAAACTATTGGGTCTTTCTAACAATCATACTTAAACCCAATATAATTAAGGAAAAAACTTAGGTCCATTTCCTTATGTCCATTTCATCCAATTCCACCAATCATATATTGTATTTACACTCTCTTTCTTCTATGATTGGTCATATAAAAGGTGGTCTTCTATATTCTCTCTCTACTGTGATTGGTTATTTAAACACTTTTTGCCACGTGTCATAATTATATTGGAGAATTGGATGAAATGGACATAAGGAAATGGACCTAAGTTTTTTCCTATAATTAAAACACAAAATCTTAAATAATTGCCTAAATAACTAAAATAAGCTTAAATAAGTATTTTAAGTTCAAAATATGATGATTTAGGTTTAAATAAGTTTTCACTTATATAGTACATGGTCTAAGCTCTTCAAATTAATGTTTTAAAGCCCAAAACAAGTTGTGCAGCCCCACTTTTAGGCCTTAATGTGTAAACCACGTTTTTACTATTATTTAACGGCTTTATTTTAATTTCGTTGATTTTTTTTGTTTTTAATAATGCAATTATTTCGAGAGGTAAATTCTGATCACCATTTGTGCTTTCCATGCTCGCATCAATCTTCCCATACATATTATCATCATCACATTCACACACAAAATCAACATATTAACTCTGCTTCTTGCTCCACCTGCCATGGCCATAGATGAGCACTTAGCTAGGAACCTCCTCTAAGGACTCAGCTTCATTTTTAGATATATATTGTTTGATGTCCATTCCATGTTGTCCTATTTCCATACGTAATTGTAGACCCAACAGTTTATGGTTAACTTTTTTATTTTATCTTCACTATTCATTAAAGCAAGTCTGATGATCGATAATTTCTCGAATATTACAGAGTTTATTGTTGGGAACAATATTCTTAATAAATTATGTTCCATTTTATAAGAATTGAAGCTGACAAACAATGGTTAATGGTCACTGAATAAAGTAGGGAGTGAGAGTCAAAACAATATTTCCCGGCCCGTTTCATATCATACATGCTTTTGGGCTAACTTTTGAAGTCCAGAAATTATGTATCTTCCGTTTAAATTTGGATAATAAAAATTAATAGAAAATTTGTTTTCACAAAATTAAATAAAAAAAAATATTATGGGTTTTGGGTTAACTTTTGAAGCTGAGAAATTATCTAAACATGTCTTTTTAGAATTATGTGCATTTTAGACAAAAAAAATTTATATCATTCTATTCTAGTTTTGTTCATACATTATAGGATTAAAAAATAACAATAATAATCAAACAAAATTTTATTAGATGAGATTGACTATATAAATCAAACGACGCTAATACATCGTCATATCCTTACAAAACTTTCTTATGTGTTAATACTTGAAGGGAAATGTTAATCTGGTACATGCATGCACTGATAATGCACTCTATTCAAACAAATATGGTCTTGTCTTATATATAATTATATCTCAAATAACTTATAGTTTAAAACTTTAAATTAATGATGGCAATGTACTACTTGGGGTTGAAGATATATAGTGCATTTTACGAAAAGAAAAAAAAAAAGATATATAATGTAACAAATATTCTCTTTGAAGGACCACCTGCACCAAATTGTCTTCGATCATATGTATATTTGGTTTTAAGTTATGACAAAACTTAATGTCCTTATTTGAATTATGGACCATTATTTTGCGTTCACATGTTGCCCAACAGCCCAAGTTATTAAGTACGGTGAATTAAATAAAATCGACCCACTTGAACCAAATTAAATTGAATTAATATAAATCGAATAAAATTAATCAATGTTTAGTTTGATTTAGTTTGGTATGTCAAAAAATCAAACCAAACTGCATACACATACATATTTATATATGTACATATTATGTTAAAAATTTTAAATAATAAAGTTTAAAAATTTGTTTTTAGAAGGTTAGATTAAATTTAGTCAATCTAAAAATTTAATTTTAGAACTAAGTTGATTGTATATTGTAAGTAAATGAAATATTACTATACTTTTTATTATTATTTATATTGAATAAAATTATATTTTTTATTAATAAACTTAAATATGTAAGTTTTTGATGATATAAAAGTCCTAAACCGCCAAATCAAACCGCTCAAAACTGCTAGTTTATGATTTAATTTGGTTTGGTTTGACACTATCAACTTAAACCGATATGTGCACTAATTTTCATCAAAAACCGCCCAAACCACCCACCGAACACCCTACAAGTAAGTACAAGACAGAGATGATAAAATTTTTTTGTTATTTCAATTGTTGTCTTTCCATTTTAATCTTTTATAAGATAAGAATGAAGCGTTGTTCAATGTTCAGTATAAAGATTGCCATCAACAATGAGTATTATAAAACAAAAAAATTAATTATCAAAATTTTCAACAATGAGCCACACTATCTAAAAAATTAGTCAAAGTAACTTAGGAGATGCTGAAACTGAAATATATATATATATATATATATATATATATTTGAGTACAATTTTATAATAATTACAAAAAGACACGTGAAATTAATCTGGAAAATGGGGCCCAGAGTTGCACGCCAAGTTTAGATTTTGTCGTGAAAGAAACTTAACAATTAATTTGACTATTAAGCTGACTTGTGACACAATGCTTCTCGAGATTGGATTTTATGTTGCCCAGTATAAAAAAATAAGGAGAAAAAGAGAGCGACACATAAGTGAGTCCTACGTGTGGTACCTATTCATGTGTTACTCTCTCTCCTTACTTTTCTATACTGGATAGCATTCTCATAATTCATTCATTTCACTCAACTTCATGGACCCACTTCCCACTCTTACTTATTCATCCATCTATAGTACCACCACAGGCTATATACGATAAATTCACTTATGGTGGCTTATAATAAAACAACAAGATGAAACACAGTGACAATAAATATTCAATTCATCATTAGCATATGTAAATGCTCCAATCTTCTTTCTTTAAGCCACAAGATCGTGGACATGAATCATTATCCAAATTTCTTTATTTTATAACAGAATCACATTTGAAACTAAACTAGAGATCTGCATCATATCTCTCGAGTTTGATTAGATTAAGTCAAACTCAAATGGGTTGAACTAGTCTTGAAAGAGTGATCTGAGATTGTAAGGACCTGTGGTATTCCCATTTCCACTCCACATTTGGTGAGCAATAATCTGAGCAGCCCTTTCAGAATAATGAGAAGGATCAAAGAACACATGATCACTTGGATTCTCACATAACTCATACTTCACTCCCATTCTGCCTCCACACGTGCTATATCCCCTGTATGGCCCACTTCCACAGCATGCCACCATGCCTTCTTTGAAACCTAAAGAAATGCAAAATGGTCAAACCAGGTCTTAATTTGCTTAATCAGTGAATTTATGCAATCACCCACCATATTTTGAAGGGAAATTCATTAGTTGAGAGACCAAATCATAGTAATTGGTGAATGAGTATTTGAATCCTTGAAGCTTCCTCTCTAAATTCTGGAGGACTAAAGAAAGTTCCTTGTTGTGTTGCTTTGCAAGTTCATTGGCTTCCTCCAAGCAGGAACCTGCAGTTCCATTCACACGTGCTCTGAGAGATGGTAAACACCCCAATGGGGCTATACCAAGAAACCCAAACTTCCTCCCTCCCATCTTGTATATATCCTTCACATCATACCATTATTGCAAATTACACAACACACAATTGTGAAAACAGAGGATTTAGTATATATAGAAGCAGTAGTAGTCTGTACTTACTTGAACCACACTAGTCAAATTACCAACCACAATCTTCACGTACTCATCTGCACTGTATGACAAAAGGACACTCGAGTTTTCTGTCACCCGAGCTGTGTAATCGTTGGTTCCTACGTTGAACAAGTAAATGGAATTGGACACCAATTTGTTTGTTTCAGCATCTCCATGTCTGTTCCTCAGTATTCTGTTGACGTTTCTGAGATTAGCTAGTTGAGTTTTTAGGTCTATAACCTGAAAAATCAAACAACATTCTATCAAACAAAATAAAAAAACAGGACACTATAAAAAGGTAGGTATTCTAAAAAAAGGCATACAAATCCCCTATGTGTCTCAACTAGAGCACCAGATCCTCCTGATGCAAAGTTCGTCCCATCGGTGTATGTTTGGTAAGCGGGAAATAGATATGGAAGTGGTAATGGCAAGCGTGCATACTCAGCTGCAATCAACATCTCAAATTGTTAGGAGTAAGTTATAATCGAACCATGTGACGTTTGGACTAGGCCAAGTAAAGTAAAAAGAGTTAGCGCACTGATTAACAGCTATAATTTTTGGCCTAGTGGTATGCGCTCGATCCAATATATATATATAGAGAGAGAGAGAAAGATTGTTACCAATGAAATCAGGAATGACACGGCCATCTGTAAATCTGCCACTGGGGTATTTGAAGAAGGTTTGGCCATAGGGGAAGATATTAATCCCGGAAATAGCAGAAGTATTGATGTAGTTATTGTTTCCAGTATCAAACAGTGAAGCTCCAAATACAAATAAGGCAGCGTGTTTCCTTGGGATGCACACCTCACCATAGGCTGACCCTCCCACGCATATCATCATCATCACACACAAAATCAAGAAACCAACTCTGCTTCTTCCACCAGCCATGGCCATAGATGAGTTAGGAACTAGAGACCACAGTGAATTTTCCAATCTCTGACCAAAGTGGCTTGAGGTTTTAGATGTATATATGTAGGCAATAATGTGAAGACACGTTATCCTACTTCCATACGCAATTAATTAAATTCAACAATGGTGTTCTCATGTATAGACCAAGTTGTTACTAATTGCAGGACATTTTTTTAAAATAGATAGTATTTGTATAGGTCCTAGGAAAACTGATAAAATACAATTTGGCCCATAAAAAAGGATGAACAAGTTGCGGTGAAATTAAAGGTGAAGAAACGTGGAGCATGTGTGAGTCGAGTGACTCGTGTCTTTGTCATTTAGCAGTTCATGAATGTGTGTGTGGTTGAACCATCAATTGGTTCAATAATCACTAAACATGGAAACTAAAGTAGTCAAGTTCTGAAACACAAAATCAGAATACGACATCACAAATAAGGAAATGATTCTCGAAGTAGTTTTTTTTTTTTGAAGTTATGAGAAACATTGAAAGAATGAAAATTTTTGTTTTAAAAAATTCTTCTCCTTCTTAATTTTCTTTTTCACGTAACTCCAAAAAAAATATAGAGAATTACTATACAAATCTACTTCCAAAAATAATGCTATCAAAAAGAAGTAATTGGAGTTGAACAAAATGAATTGAAAAGTATTTCTATTATTAATTTAGAATTTAGAAATAAGTTTTTTTTAAACAATTTAAAAATAAATTGTATTTGAAAAATCTGTATAAAAAATATTTTTGAATATGAAATTATCAAAAAAAAAAATTGTATAAATTTATATTATTATTAATATTATTAAATAGATAATTAGATAAATGAGTAGAAAAAATAAGTGTTTTTAGACTTAAAACATGTGCAGCCAAACAGACTTTAAAAGGAAACGGATAGCATGGGAAAGAAATCTGTCTGCCTATATTTTATTAATTTAATAAAAAATATTTTGCTCTATTTTAATTAAGATTATATTAATAATTTAATTCATGTTTAAAAAAAGTTAGTACTAATGTACTATAACTTATTAAAATAATATCTTTTTTAATCGTAAAAGATTAACATTGTATTGTTCAATCTTTATAAATTTTAAATTCTATATATTAGTCCTTATAATTTAAGCTGAGTAGATAATAGATGGATATATATTAATTTACTTTTCAATAAAAATGAAATGTATATTGCTGTATTCTAAAATTATAAATGAAGATAGTATTAGCTTTTAAAACTCTATATATATTAATAATTTAATGCAATGTTCATTCCTGCTCCCAAACTTTTAATTTTGTTCATGCCTATCCCCAAATTTTCAATTTTGTTCATGCCTGCCCTTTTTATTAATACTGTTAATTTGCTTGACGAAATTTGCTGACGTAGATGATGAATGTGTATCTCTTTTGCCACGTCATTGTTCACCTCATTTTCCACCTCCCATTTCACTTTTATTAAAAAAAAAATTAACCTGATCCAAATAAAAAAACAAACCAAACTTTTACCCTAAAATATATAATAAAAATAAAAAGTTAAATGTGAGGTAGACAATGACGTGGCAAAAGAAATACAAATTCATCGTCCATGTCAGCAAATTCCGTCAAGCAAGTTAACGGTGTTAACAAAACGGGCATGCATGAACAAAATTAAAGTTTTGGGGTAGGCATGAACCAAAAAAAAGTTTAGGGACAAGAATAAACATTGCAGTAAAGTTTGAGGGCGGCAAGGATACTTTACCCTATATAATTATTATAAAAAAAAACTCTATATATAATTAGTTCTTGCCTTGTTTGTTATTTATTATATTGAAATGTATATTATTGTATTTTAAAATTCTTAAAAAATAAAAGGCGTTCCAAGTAACAACTACATTATATACAATATTGCAACATCTTTCAAAAATTTATATACAATATTGCAAGATCTTTTACAAATGAACATAGAATATATATTAGCCTCGACGGTTCAATTTGCCTAACATTAATTAATTAAAAGCAAAAAAGTCTCTCAATCTGCCTAACTTTAGTTAATCAATTATAAAAATTCTAGATAAAAGACCAACTTTTCCGTGTCATTTATTAAAATTTAGCTCTTCCATTCATAAAATAAAGTTACTCTTTCATTTTATGTGGACAAAAACTTGAAAATAATATGATAGTACCAAATGAAAAAAAATATAGATACAGAAACCGACTGAAATATATTATTCACTCATTATCTCTGTTATATAAATGAAGTACACCACTCAAGAAATCTTAAATTTTAAATTCCTCTCAATAATTAATTTAATTAATTTTATGTCAATCTCTCCGCTATAAGAATTAGGAGTTTTTTAGTGTGATTTATATATTGTGTAAATTATTCACTTGTTTCAATTTAGTTTCAGAATCTTGAAAATATCAAATTTAATCCTTAAAAGATACATTTTGATTCAATTTAGTCCTTGAAAAATTTCACCTATCTCAATTTAGTCCATAAATTCTAAATCCTAAACCATAATTTAATATTTACATAATTTAGAGAATAAATTGAGACAAATGATATCTTTTAAAGATTAAATTCGATTTCAAAAAAGACTAAGTTGAAATAAGTACAATCTTTCAGGATCAAAATAATAAATTATTCTAAGTTTGTTCTAAAAAAATCTAAGGAACTTGTTGAACTTGTCTCTCAAGTTTCTAATCCTTCTTATTATCTCATAATACTAATAGATGATGGAGAAAGGAGAGTAATATTAAAATTGAAAAGTCTAAGACGTATAGAACAGATTCAACATTCACAAAAATAGATCAAAGTGTTACAACTAGCTAGCTTACAAGTTACAACAAATAATTTTTGTTTGAATTTTGCTACAATCAATATTATGACTCCATATATAATTCTCCTGAATTATTTATTTTAGAACACAGTCGCATTTAAAATAAAAGTTGAGATCTGCATATATATATATATATATATATATCTTGAGTTTGATTATTGAAGTGGTTGGAGTAGTTTTGAAAGTGTGATTTGAGATTGAAATTAATTAAGGCGGCTCGTAGTGTTCACTTGGATCCTCACATAACTCATAATATTAATAATCTTTAATTCACTCCAAATCTGCCTCCACAACTACAAAATCCCTTCCTTCAACTTGTCAGCTATTTACATAACATTTCTTGAGCTATTTGTATGGGACGTCCTCTCAAAATTGATAAAATACAATTTTTTCACCAATAAAAGTATACGAGAAAGTTGGTGCATATAAATATATTGTGGTGATATTGAAGCTGAAGAAACGTAGCATGTGTGAGGCGTGTGACTCTGTGTCTTTGTCATTTACTCATATAGCAGTTCAGTTAAGAGATAGGTTGGGCCATTAAAGAATTTCCCAAAACAATTTGACTTCAAAACTCCATTTGGCATTTAATGTTCATCAAACTATGTGCGAAGAGGTGTTGGGCCATACGGGTTGGACCCGTCATGGATTGAAAGAGTTAAAGGAGCTGAAAATTTCAATCCGACCCACTAAAGTGGTGGGTCAAACTAACCCACCTAACTCACTTTTTTCTATTTTTTTTTAAAAAAAATTTATACTTTTTTTATATATATTTTTTTTCATGAACTATGAAATTTAATATAATAAAATTAAAAAAAAAAGATTTATCACTCATCATGTCCCTTACAAATAATTAAATACAAAATCATGAAAGTATTAAATATATTAAATAAAATTTTTAATATATTTAGTATATGAGATATAAGATATGGGAACTTAAGGCTTAGGATTTCCTTTTACTTTTTATTAATATATTAAATAAATATATTTTTTAATAGTTAGGTGGGTTACGGACCAACCCGTTTATTAAACGGATTGAAATTTTTCAACCCCAAACCATCAAATTGGTGGGTTAAACGGGCCAACCCGGTGGGTTGAATCCGTTTAGACAGCTCTACATGTGAGTCGTATAGTGAAGGAGATTTAGGCCGGGTCAAATGATAGTTGAATTAGTGTTTAGTTTAAATCGAATTAAGATTAGATTTTTTCTAACAATTGTATTAGGATACTTGTTAAGATTTTCTCTTATTGATTGAGAAAAAATTTATTGTCCTGAAATTGATGAAAATTAAACAAAAATAATTTTATAAGCTCTCTCATTCTAATTAATTAGCAAAACACATCTTATTATACTATTAGATGATGGAGCAAGGAGAGTGGTAACAGAAGCCAAAAAAAACTTACAGAACAGATTTTATTAGGATTCTATAACAACCCACAAGTTACAACTAACTTAAAAGTTAACACAATATACCATTTATTTGTTTAAATTTTCTTACAATATGGATACAACAATTGAACAATGTGGAGAATTATTGTTCAAAGAGTGATTTGAGATTGTAAGGCCCAACCACATTGCTATTTCCACTCCACATTTGTTGAGAAAGATAGTGATTGGCCTTATCAGTAAAATGGGCAGAGTCAAAAAACACATATTCACTTGGATCCTCACATAGCTCATAATCTTCCACTCCAAGTCTTCCTCCACAGCTATAGAATCCCCTGTAAGCCCCACTTCCACAACATGCCACATTCCCTTCTTTCAAACCTTCACATTGTCCACAAATAATTAATCAACCCACAATCATAACAATAAAATCATCATTTCTCTGTGGTCGAAGGTTCATTTTGGTCCTCTATGTTTTACTCAAGTTTTAAATTAGTCCTTTATGTTTTAAAAGTTTTAAATTAGTTCTTTATGTTTTCCAAAAGTTCTAAATTATCGGTCCTTCCGTCAATTTCTTAAGTTAATTGCTGACATGACGTGCCGAGGTAGACACATAATCTCTTCTACATGTATTAGATACCTGACGTGGCCTTAAACACACTAAAAACACCAAACAGCGTCGTTTAAGTCAAAAATAAAACCATGCTGAAAGGACCAATATGAAACTCTAATGAAACATAAATGACTAATATAAAACTTCAATGAAACATAAAGGACCAATATAGAACTTCAATGAAAGATAAAGGACCGATATAGAACTTGAATGAAACATAAAGGACCAATATAGAACTTTAATGAAACCTGAAGGACAAATATAAGACTTTTGGGAAACATAAAAGAACCAATATAAAACTTTTGAAAGATAAAGAACCAATTTAAAACTTGAATAAAATATAGAGGATCAAAATGAACATTTCACCTTTCTCTATTATATTTCCTTCTTATGCCACAATTTTTGTTAGAATCATGTGTTTTCTTACCATATCTTGTGGGGTGATCCATTAGTTGAGAGACTAAATCATGGAAATTTGCAAGTGAATACTTGAATCCTTTAAGCTCTTTCTGTAGCTTCTGGAGGAGCAAAGAGAGTGCTTTGTTATGAAGTTCTATGAATGGAGAAATTTGTTGCAGACAAGCCCCTGTTCCATTTGCAAGCATCTTCCCCAATGGAAAACACCCCAATGGCCCCAACCCAACAAACCCAAATTTTCTTCCTCCTATCTTGTGAATTTCCTACACAAAAGTAAATAATTACGACCGGGCGAATATGTAAATAAAGTGAAATGAAGTGCAAAAATTTGAAAAGAGAAAGTTTGTGTGACACACTTTGATCACATATGTGAGATTGCCAATTACTAAGTCTACATATTGATGTTGAGAATATGAAGAGAAGAGAGTGGAATTATCAGTCACACGAACTAAGTAATCATTGCTTCCAATGCTGATGAAGTAAACAGATTTGTTTAGTAATTTTGTGGCCTCAGCTTTTCCTAGTCTCTGCTTCAATATTTTCCTCACATTTCTGAAATTACTTAGCTGAGTTCTTAGATCTATCACCTGCACAAATCAAAATTAACATATATGTATCTTCATAATTGACTTTTAGTCTAATTAATTTTTATAAATCCAACTTACAAATTTTTTAGAGTAAATTACCATTTTAGTCCCTAAAAAAGCATTTTGTCTCAATTTAATCCTTAAAAGATGTAATTTGTCAAAATTTAATCCTTGAAAAATTATCGGTCGGTTATGTTAATAGAGATTTTTAAGGACTAATTTGAGACTAAATGCATATTTAAGAGATTAAAATAATAATTTACTCGGTTTCTAAAGATACTTATTTAAGATCATGCCTGGCCTTTACGAGTTTGGACTAGTGCTCCAGCTCCTGCTGATGCGAAATTTGCCCCATCGATGTATGATTGATATCCTGGATATCCATAAGGAAGAACTAATGACAACTTTGCATACTCCCCTGCAAATTAAGATCCATCATTTTTAAATTATAGTTGATTTTTTTTTAGCGTGATATGTGATATTTTTATGAACATTGGAGGTTGACATATAAAGAATTTAGTATTATACAGCACTGAAAGTTAGGTAGAGGAGAGAGATAAACATCAAGTGAGTTCCATACTCATATCTGTCTCCGGTGCTGTATAACACCGAATCCATTCTCATAATATGAAGGTGATAAAAGTTGTTATTACCAATAAAATCTGGAAGGGTGCGTCCATCAGAAAGTCTTCCAGTGGGGTATTTGAAGAAGGTTTGGCCATATGGATAGCGATTGGCTTGAACATCACTTGTAGTGTTGATGTAATTATTGTTCCCAAAATCAAAAAGGGAATCTCCCAACACAAATAAGGATGTTTTTTGTGTTGAGATGCATGTTTTGGCAAAGCAATTGATTGGGATGAATATGTGGAGAATTAGAAGACAGAAATAGAACCTAGAAGTTGCCATTTTTTGTTGATTATTCATCGTTCCTAGGAATTTCTATTTATAAGAAGTCGATTTCGTGAGAAGCAAGAAATGGATAGAGTTATTGACAATAATATATGTACCTTGTGTTGGATATAGATTGGCCTTCCTTTCTTTAATATTAATGTATCGTGGACTGATAATTTCTGGATTGTTCAAGAATGCGTTTTAATAATTTTCTGTCAACATTGAAATAAATCTACTATAATGTTTTCCTATTTGAAACTTAGGCCAGAAGAGGAATTCAATTTTAAAGATTACATCTGTTATCTTAATTTTATTTATTTATTTATTTATTTAGGTGTTGCTTCTAAATATTCTAAACTTGGTGATTATCCTTTATGCATCAGTCATATTATAGAATTGACTGGACTCATGAAAGTTGAATTTTTAACTTGCCAACATAATTTAATTTAAGACTATGTTTACAATGAAAAAAACTAGGTAATCTTTTCTATTGTTACTATCAGTTTTATAATTAAGAAAAAGACATCATTATTTTTATGATTAGGCCTTTTTAAGAGTGTTCTCCACATGTGGATTTGAAGAGAAAAATAATTTCCAAAACTTTATTACAAAAATATAAAGAAATTCGTATAGTCATACTAATATATGGGAAAACAGGGGATTTAAGATTTCAGCTTCAAAACAGGGGAATTTGCAGTAGGAAGTTCTACCTTGACTTTTCTAGAATTATCCCAATCGTTTGACTGAAGAATATCGCAACTCTTGGAAGCAATGAAGTGTCACTCTGTGGAAAGACATTATTATAAGATTTTTTAAAACTTACATATACATTAATATATATATATATATATCAACGTTCCCCAGGTGCGGAAGGGATGAAGAAACGATTATCCATGCTCTTCACGATTGTGAGGACATTAATACTGTTTGACTTCACTTTGTTCATCCTAGTAAGTAGACTTGCTTATGGGTTGGGTAGGCCATGAGACTACTCAAGCCTAAGCCCATGGGTCAACTACCCAACATTAAGAATGGAATTTTACCCAATGAAGCTGGTTTGTTGATGGATAAGAACTGGAAGGTGACCTTTGGAGCTCTTTGTTGGCAAATATGGAAGAATCGGAATTTTATTGTCTTCGAGAATGGGGTTAACAATTCTGATGATTTGTTTTTCTCAGCTTGGTATTCTATTTTTGACATCATTAACGCTGCAGTGGGTGAAAAGAATCAAATTTATACTCATTAACGAGCCACTCGTATGACAAGGTGGATTCCTCCTGATAGAGAATGTGTGAAATATATATTAATATTAACAAATGACACTACATGATTGGAGAGATACACTGAAGTTCAGTGGTACAGTAGTACTGAATTTTTTTATCCTAAGTTTGTGTGAAATGTATATTAATATTATTTTTAGAAATAATATTTTCACATATTTTTCAACCTCAAAACTTTTATTTTGATTCCTAATTAAACTCCACCTTCATTATTTACATCATGACATGTCATTAGTTAACAAATCAAATTAATGATGTTACACAAAAGTATCGATTTGGAACAAGTTACAAAAATAGAGGACTGATTTAAAACTTTTGAAAGATAGAAAACTAATATAAAACAATTGAAAAAGATTGAAGACCGAAATGAAATTTTGGCCATTGATACCCAAAACTTGAGTTAATTAAGGCGAGTTTAATTTAATCCATTTTCTATATGGAAAAAGTTGATATGCATTTCATAGAGACGGTATTGGAGTTGCTGAGAGCGTAAGCCTGAAAAAAAAAAAAATCATATTTTAAGTATGATATTGAGTTATTTATTTTGTTAATGAATTAAGCGGAGAAAGGAAATTAAACCAAAAAAAAAAAAAGTTGTAGGAGAGGGATTTGAATCTGAATGTATATATATAACAATGCTTACTAAGCGACTCTTGATGACTTTGGCACTATAAATTCCATTTGTGGAAGTAAGGTCTTTCAGGT
This sequence comes from Senna tora, assembly GCA_014851425.1. NCBI lineage: Eukaryota > Viridiplantae > Streptophyta > Magnoliopsida > Fabales > Fabaceae > Senna > Senna tora. The sequence continues at coordinate 332,494 of CM026268.1, read as the reverse complement.
TAATATTCATATCACAGTCCATAGCAACCTACAAAAATAATACATACAATTAATTAATAATGAACTTGGAAAAAGTTGTAACAGAGATGAGCTGACTCCTTTTTATATAATGAACTTGGATTGAGATATCCAAATCTTTTTTCTTTAATTTTAATAAGGACAAGAAAATTTAAACTAATTTTATATTTAATTTGTTCATCAATCATTTCTTTCCTCAGAATAAAAAGAGACTATGACAATATATTCTTGTATTTTCATCAAATGGATACATATTACTTTTGTAGTTTTTGGCAGGTATATATCATGGGGATGGGCACACCCAACCCTATTTGACCCATAAATCAAACAAGCTACACTATTTCGACCTTTTTAAACAAGGCCATTCTTTTCTTACCCAAATTCCAACTTTTTTTTTGGTTAATAAATTTCCAACTAATTAATTAATAAGGACCTAATTGGGAGTCCTCAAAGTAAGGTGTCTAGTGGGATGAGGTGAATTATTGGTAATTTTAAAGAATGAACATGATGGTAAAAGTAAAAATTTTAATATTATTCTTATAATGAATAAATTAAAGTAGGAACAAAGGGTTAAAAATAAAAATAAAATAATATGCAAACTATCTCAAACTTTTTAATTGAGAAGGATTTGAAATTTGAGACGTGGGGGTGGTTTAGAATTATTTACCTACATGGCCAAAAGAAAAAGGATTGTTTAATTTACCTACAAAAGTATGACTTATGAATTTAATAACAACACAAAAAGTTACTTTTTTCCTAAGACCTGAGATCATCATCAATATAATTAAACCTAAACTAAAATTCACTAGGTTTGATGAAAAAAAAAATAAAGGGATGGGAGAGAATTGGAAAGTTAATTACCTTTATATGAAACAAATTGACATGAAGCAACCAAAGATGAGCTCTAACATCTCCCAAAATTTTGACCTCTGCCATATCATTAACATGAGAAGCCATGCCCAATATTTTGGTCACATTAACACATTCCAACAATACACGACTTTGCACCACAACATCGTCACTATGAGGAGGCTGAAAGAACCTTGGAATTCGAATGCTTCCTATGTTCATGTCTTCATGGTACACACCAAACCTCGTACCACCATACCCTATTCCAAATTTGTTGTGATTCTCAGCATTAAGACTCAGAGAAATCACAGAAGAAAGCATTAGTGTTTGGTTGTTATTATCGTTATTAGGGGGCTTTTCAATCTGGTAAAAGTTCATTTTGAGGTCTCGCACTGAGAAAATGGGCTTGTTGGGTTTGATGATGAGGATGACGAAGAAGGTGGATAGGCCAATTATTAGGAGGGTGATGAGGAGGAATATGAGAAGGAAGAAGCAACATTTTTTCAAAGAGAAATTGTGGGGATGGACTAGTTGTAGTTCTCTACAACAGAAGCAATTATTTGAATTATTTTGGGTGGAAGAAGAAGAAGAAGAAGAAGAAGACATTTTTGGGCATTAATTACATAAATTTTGTGAGGTTTATAGGGTAATTAAGTGAAATCAATGAGTAGTGTAGTGTGTGTTTGGATTATTTTTTTTGGGCTAATTATTAAGTGGTATTTCAATGGAAGGAGGGAATAGGATATATGTCTTTCTTTGAAGATTAAGCCAACTGTTATTCCTTTTTCTAGTTTGACTTATACCAAAACCTTTTAAGGAGAGAACCCGTACACAAAGCAACCACTTGCTTTAGTTAACCTCTTTCATTAATTAATTAAGTAATCATTTTTAGAATTTTTTTTTAATCTATCTAAACAATTTGAGTTACTTTTGAAGAGTCTGTATATATCTTGTGTATTTTCTACATATATATATCCTTTTAAGTCACTTTTTTAGTATTTATTTTTTATAAGCTCTCCAATATAAAAACAAATATATGATAAAAAGTTTATGCATGACTAATTATGATCGAGAGAGAATAATATAAAAAATTACATTTTATATGACCAATAATAAAAAAGATAGTATAAATAAAACCTATTATTGAAAAAGTATGTAGTAAAGATATATAAAAATATAATTTTATCTAAATTTTTTTTTTATTTAATTAAGAATGACCCTGAAACAGTAGGACTTGCCCAATATGTTAAAAGCCTTTATAATTTTGGGTATGTGTTTTTAATTAAAAAATTGTAAAAATCAGAATTAATTCAGTGACCACGTGATTTAAGATTTAGCCCAAAAAAATTTGGTTTTGGGTAGAGTAAACCGTAGTCGTAGGTTACAGGCAAAGAAGTGATCAGATACTGACATGGCATACTGTGACTACATAGCATTGCATGTCACATGCACAACACAAATATGGTTTCTTTTCATTAAAATTTGTTTGTACAGTAATAAAAATGATTCCATATAAATTATTTGATTCTGAATGGGAGAGTTTAATCTTTAGGGACATGATGAACTTATTTTAAAACACGTAATATAGTAAATTAAGAAATATTTTTTGAAAAAAGGAAAAAAAAAAACGTAGACAAATAGCGCAAATTAAAGACAGGAATCACGAGGGGAGAGTGGTTTTGTTTTGATTGATGGTTATATTATATATGTTGTGAATCTGACACCAAAACGACGATCCATCTCCCTCATAAAATTTTAGGATCCCCAAACACTACACAATTTAATTATATTTGCATGCATCAATCACCATTCACCAGCACTACTCATATATCTCGTAACTTGGGGCACACCCATACGTTGGACCCACTATCAATTTAATCTTTTTTTGGAGGGTTATATTATATTTAAGGATTTACTTAATTAATTTAATGTTTTAAATATTTTTAAACTCAACTTTTTTTTAAACAAAAATAAAGACATTTGGAGCATTGGAATTGGAGAGTATAGTACAGAGTACACTCCCCACCTAAGGAGCAATGTCTATGCCTCCCACATGAGTTACGTCAATTAATTGAGTCTCACACATAAATTAATATGTACAAATTACGAAACAAATTATTAAGCCTCATGTTCATATATAGAATCTCTTCACTGAATAGATTCTTCTTAATCAATGATTTACTCAAGTGATAGATTATGATTTATCATCTAATTAATGAGATGGAGTATGGCCCAAGGACCAACACCTCAAAAAGATATTTTCTTTTACAAGATTTTGGAAATCCAGCCAGCTAGCTAATTAGTAACTTTCACGTCCACTCAACTTTAAATTGACGTTATAATCCACATTTTTATTCTTTATATCTTCATTATTGATTTAATCCAGATTCCAGAATTAAGTAAAAACACCACCAAAATAGACGAAAGAGCATATATATATATATATATAATAAAAACAACTAAGTTAACATTGATCAGAAGTTGAGTCAACACTGTATTACATATCACAAACTTATAAACATCAAACTTAAAAAGTCTCCAAAATTATAAGGTCCTTTAACAAGGTAAATTAAGGGCATCTAAAATAACCACATGATCCCAGACTCCATCATTAGCTACCAGACAATAACCTCCACACATGCTTAAGCGGGTTTTACTTGTTTTCCCTCCCTCCACCTACAACACAGGTGACAAACCATTCCTGAAACAAAAATCATTCTATTAATTTAACACTCAAACAATTAGGAGAGTCTGTCTCCTCAGTAATTCAAGAAGCAGCTAATAAAAAGGGTCATGAAAATTATTACTAACTTGTAGCTTTATTTACATGAGAAGGGGTTACTGATAGAAAGCTGCTCAGAAAGCTCCCCCCATCAGGGAAGGAGGAAGGTCATCAAAGGTCCAAAGGTCCAATGAGTTTGCGCCATCCTGGGTTGTGTCTCCGCTCAGCAGGCTTCCTAGTGAAGCATCATCCTCCCAGCTTCCTTCAAGATAAGGTGCCTGGAAGAACTTCAGATGGGATTCGATCTCTGCGAGCTCATCCCAGAGTGTCTTTGCAGATTCAGTTTCCACAGATACCACATTCTGAGAGTTTGAGTATTTCATGTTGTTGTTGCTGTTCTGGTTGCCAGAGTCATCAGAAAGTATGGATGAGATTTCTGGAGTCTTTGGGCCTTGTTCGCTGCCCCATCCAAGATCTGAATAGTCAAATGAGTTGCTGGCCTGATCTGAACCAAAATGCAGAGTGACATCATCAGATGGTGCAAGCGATGGGAGCCCATCGTTACTTCCAGGGAAGGATCCCATGTTAGCAGCATCAAACTGGTTAACCTTTGGCTTCTCTTCCACCAGACCCATAGAGCCATAGTAATCATCAAGATTGATACCAAGATTGAAACTCTGGGGCACACTTGGCTGAGCAGAGTTCAGATTAGCCTTTGGAACAATATTTTTCTTGAGGCGTTTTGGGGAAGCACCTGAGACCTCATCAGGGAAGTTCACTTTGGCTTTCTTGCCACGAATCCTGCGTGCTTCGGCATCATAAGCTCTTGCAGCTTCTTCAGCGGTGTTGAAGGTGCCAAGCCAGACACGAACCCCCTTTCTTGGGTCACGAATCTCAGCTGCCCACTTGCCCCATGGACGTTGGCGGATTCCTCTATATTGATTCTTCCTCCTTCTCTTCACAGACTTCTCATCATGCTCATCGGATTCCTCAACTTTCACAGCTGTAGATCCTGAAATACAATTGGAAAGGAAATTCAATTATACACAATTATGAGAATAATGAGAAAAGGCTCATATTTTTTATTTCTAAGGTTGTTAAGTAATAGAAAATTTAAAGCTGGCATGATCATTTGGTTTATCATTTAGAAGCTTTAACATACAAGAATAATAATAATTAAAACAGAAGCAACAGAACTCCCAATATTCTATGTGATATCAAAGCCAGAACTACTAGAATGATTGATATAAAGTATGATAGTGATTCTCATGTCACAACTGTTGAAGTTTCAATCAAAACAGATTTATCGTAAAAGAAAACAAAGTAATTTAAACGAATTTCAAGGATCACAAAATGAGATGTCATAACCTAAATTAAGTTTTAGAAGATAATACAAGCAAAAGAAACCATCTGGATTGACAAGATCATATCTAAAATCAAATCAAATCAAATCCTTTTTTGGAGAAAGAGATAAGATAACTTCAATCTCGTTTTCCATTGAAAAGGAAAATTTGGAAATTTACAAAAATAACACACATAATTAATTTCAAGAACCCTAGAGAAAGATTTTACAGATGCTTTTCCAGAAAATAAAATATCTCCAAATGGATCCACAAAATCATCCCTAAATTTAATCAACTTCAAACTGAATTGCTAACTAGTTTATGTACAGTTCATAAACACCCAGCCAAAAGGAAATAAACAGAAGGAGAAAAAAATTAAACGAAATGATATTAAAGGGAACTCAAAATCTGTAATAAAGGAAAGTCCAAAACTTCTCTTCAAGGAGATAACAAGATCTGACTAAAACGATTGAATTGATTTTCCTGCAAAGCTATTTTTAATAACTAGAAGTAAAAATATCACACTGGATTTTCTTTTTAAGGGACTAAGAATTTCATGCCAAAAATAAAAGATAACTTCAATCACATTGAAAAAAAAAAAAGCAAAGAAGAAAACGAAAAGCAAATTCTTCAGAGAATCGTCTTCTCCATCAACAAATTAACAATTCATTAACTAATTAAACAAACAAACGCATCAGAAAATCCACACAACAAATTTCACCCAAAAAAAATAAAAATCAAGGAGGATCAGAAAATAGTTACCGCGAGACAGGGTCTTCTTCTTGGAGGGCTTGGTGGCGGAGAAAGCAAAGGACTTAACATCAGCCATTAAAACATCGTCATCGTCCTCATCGATATCGAAATCGTCCTTGAACTGCCTAAAGTCAGCTTCAAAATCATCATCCAAGTTGATGACAGGTTCAGGCCTGAGATGCTTCGAGAATCTCCCACCCGAGGGGAGCTTCTTCAAATCGGGCCACAGATAGTCGGCGGTGAGACGTCGCGCCCTCCTGGCGCCGGCCACCCCCGCCGGAATGAAGTCGGAGATAATAGCTCCTCCACACATCTTCTTCTTGTTCTTCTCTCAGTCAGGAAATATTTCTGGCGTGAGATTTCACTTCTGTATCACTCAGTGAATTGAAAATGGAAATGAAGAGAGAATTTCTTGAGGGTTTTGTAATGCTGAGTTTGGTGAGGAAGAAGAGTGAACAGAGGACCTTTATATATTAGTTTTTTTTGCAGCAATGAAGGAGGAGATCAGAGAATTGCGTTTACGATTATGCCCTTGGTTAAGGTGGTGAATTACCTTGACCATGCCTGAGGGTGACCTTTAGGTGAACTGAAATAGTCAAGCTGCTATAGTACTATACTACCCATTGCTACACCCACGCGTGTTTGAGATTTTCCTCTTTTCTTGGTAAGAAATTCTACAAAAATATAATATTACAAAATGCTTTTCATATATTATTCTTATTAATTAAACCATCATAAAATAAATAATAGAATTTCCAAATTACAACTGCTCATCCTATCAACATTGAGGCTATGGCTTGCCAAAATATTTTATAATAATAACTAAATAATTTTTGTTATTACCGTATTCATTTGAATTGTCGAATTCTTAAATTAAAAGTAGAGTTACATTCAATAAAATCTCTTGTATTTATTACAAAATCATAACGATTAACGAATAAGATAACAGTATATGATTAATAAAGATGTAAACTATAATAAATGCGTATGATTGAAGTGTGAGAGTTTTATTTAACAAATATCGCATAATAAAAACAAAATCGTTGTCGTATTATAATAAAGTAATCATAGAATGAATATATGATTTAAAAAAAAATTATTCGATCGAATATAATTAATATATACGATAACGTTTTTTTATAAATTTATGAATTAAAATAAAAGTGTCTAAAACTCAATTTAAGTATCATAGTACAATTTAAGAAAACTGTTTCTTGATAAAAACAAAATTTTGAATAATTAATTTAACAAATTTTGAAAAAAAAAAACATATTAGACCTAATTAAATTATTTTTTATAAAAAAAAGTATATTTTCGTATTAGACAATTCCATTGTCAAAACGTAAAAATAGTTGTCGTGAGGTAACCGAGAACCTGCTATTACCTTTAACAAAATAGGGGTAAAATCGTAAAGAGGTGTAAAAGGTAAATGGGCAATTTTGTACTTTGGAGTTTGGACATCAAAGGATATGGGAGGTTCAGTTTTTTGTATTGTTCATTTAAATGCATATATACACCAAGGATCCACATTAATTAGAAAATCTGCAGTTGAGATATTAACATTTATGGTAATTTAATTGAAGGCCACTTAATTAAATTCAATACAAAATTTATTGCCATTAATTAAGAGGATAATTAAGTCAGTATCCTAAAATTTATTTCCCTCTTTTTGTAACCTTTTTTTTTTTGTGGACTACATTTATTTTCCTTTTATTTTTTTAATGACATCCCTTTTATTTGTATCAAACAGCCGAGAATATATATTAGTAGTACAGTAATATTGAATATATCTCTTTAATTAATTGTTCTTTAATGCATTTAATGTGGATCTTAAAATATTTTATGTAAATGGACATCTAATAATCCATGGAACATAACATGCTTATAAGATTTTCTTGATAAGTACTTGTAGAATGTTATTACAAAATTCCACCTTGTGTATGCAGCAACCAATTGGCCAGCGACAAACTCTTAAATGGAGCTCAGATCCGCGGAGGATTAGTCCTTGGCCTGTCGGGCTGGGGGATACCTTGGGAAACCAAAAAAAGAATGTTATTACAAAGGTTAGTAGAAGTTTGAGTAAAATACTTTTGCTTCTCCCAAATTTGACTGTAATGTTATTATAAGATTAATTCCATGAGTACTTATGATGAAAAGCAGATTCAGTGCTTGACTCTTCTGTATTTTAATATGTTAGGTTGTATTTTTGTATCGTTTTCTTTAATTTTTTTATTTAAATTTGAGAATTTACAAATTGTTCTAATGCATCATTTTTGCATGTATAACCTTTAATATATATATATTTTTTGAAGGTTACGCATGTGTTGTTTTTCACTGTAAAAATAACGTGAGTTTTATATAGCCACCACTAAAAGTCTAAAATCGGTATTAAATTGAAGTTTTTGTATTGTGGAGATATATTTTGTCCGACAATATTATAGAGAGATGATAAACTTTGGTTCATTACTTATGAGTTAGTGAATATATTTTGAGATTTATATTAAAATGTTTATTTTTTAAAAAATTAAAAATAATATAAATTTTAAATTATCATAATATAAATATTGAAACATATTCAACCAGGGCAGAATGATAAACTTTACCATATCTTTATACAATTATCCTATTTTGTCAACCCTTTAATTTCAAGAACTTCCGTATAAGAGAGGAAGAAAAGACAATTGACATTGTTGTTGTACTAGTAATGTAATTCTTTTTTTTCCTGTTGGCCAAAAAAAATGTATTTCTGTTTTCTACTAATTGTCATACATATATAAATTTAATTAATTTCAGAGTAAATTGTTAACTTATTTGTATTAAATTTGAGATTTTTTATACAAGTTCACGCGATAACAAAATTTTCACACAGTAGTATTTGTAAATTTTTTCTACGTACAATAAATTAACAAATAAATAATATTTTATTTATAAAAAAGTTTTTCTTTTTTTAAATAAAAAATATCAATATATATATGTTTAGTTTCTAGCGTAGCGCCGCATGCAAATCTCAGAATAGTCACCGGCACAATTATAATTAATTACATCCTTTTAAATTTAAAAAAGTGTTAAAAGGTCAGACAATTGGAAAATAATAGCGTTGGAATTTTCTATGGTCATACATGCATGCATGGATGATGCGTCAAGAAATGGCCATTGGTTTAGCTTATAATTAAAATTTTTCACAAATATTCTGAACAAATGAAAGCAAATTCGATTTCTTCTTTAAATACAAAAAAAAAATCATTTTTTTTATTATTATGTATCAAAATAAATGAGAAGAGAAACAAATACTTTTTTATCCGCTTGTTGGAGCAATGATAAAGGTCACTTCTCTTTCTTTCTTTCTTTCTTTCTTTTTTTTTGAGTTTTTAAAATACTTGTAGTCAAATTTTTAAGGAAAAGTATAACTTTTTCAGGGTAATAGAAGAATTTTTTTAGTTTTTAAATGTTAGAAATTTGAGTTTATTCCTTAATAAATAGAAGTGGAAATAAAAAAGGATATTGTTTAAAAAAAAACCAATTCTTGCCTTCAAAATACTAATTATTGTGATTATTTTTAACATTTTTTAAATATTTACTAGTTTTTTTAATTTGATAGTAAACGCATATTTTAAAAAGTATATAACTGTCAAACACAATAATATTGATAAATTTAAGTAAACTTATGTTTGGCACATAAAAATATATACTTTGTTATAGTGCTTCTATTATATAAACTTTAAAAAAATAAAAAATTTACAGCAATGATAAAATGGGACATTAAGTGATTAAAAGTCCATTGAGGATTAATGAGAATAATATTTCTTAAATTTTTTTTTTAAAAAAGGATTTCATGAGAAAGCACTTTAGGAAAAAATAGTTAATTGTTCATAACATTTATTTATAAAAATATTAGTATTTTTGTTATAATGTTCTCTAATCATAAGTTTAATTTATATTTGTGATTTTTATATTTTCTCTTTTCTATAATTAGTCATATATAAAATATTTTATTTAAATTAATTCATTCTGAAATTCCCCCGCATATATATATCTTTTTATTATCAAATCATAAAATGATCATATTTGTAAAAACTAAAAAAGACGTTGAATAAAAACAATAGGTAGATTTGAATGAAATGAAACTTTTAAAATTTGTGATTCTTACACTAAAAAAATGATTTTAACAAGTTAAAAATTATTTTCAATATTAAAAAATTTAACAATTAACGTTCAAAATTGTGTTGATGATATGTTAATGTTGAGTGATTGATTTGTGAAGAGTAAAAGTCAAATGGCAAAGGAGTGAGAATAAAGGGAGAGAAGAGGGGTAACCTGGGCAATACAGTATTCTGACACACTTCTGGATCCTCCACGTTTTCACCTACGGTGAATCGCGTGCGGGGATCAGAGGTAAAAGAATAATTAACTTTCACAATTATTTTTGTCTAATATATAAGACCAAAACAATGATAATAAAATGAAGGGATTAGTATTAATTAATGAAGGTGGCAAAGGAGGTGCATGCACCAGAATATTAGGAAAAAACAATTAAAGAAAGGACTCAACAAAACGACAAATCTCAAACCCCTTTTATAGTGTGTGTGAAGGAACAGGCCACACGCCACAGGAGACTTCCGTGGGCCCCACCACCCCACATGTGGGCCAAACTTTATTATATAGGATTGACGTGGTGGTCCCCACTCAGTTTAACTTTTGTCTATTACTATTTTTCATTTCTTTTTTTTTTTATTTGCACCTATACGTACCTACCGGATTACTTTTTAAAACTTTTTCCTATTTTTAGCATTTGTATATACTATATAACTACTTTTATAAATTAACTCTACAAAATTAAGTATATAATTATGGTCTTTCTATTACCTAGTTTGGTTCGGAGCCATGGTGAGTTAGTTTGGAGTTTGGACTCATAAAATATTAGATTAGATTAGGTTGGTTCGACTTCATTAAAATAAATTATCAATCAATTCAAATAATTTATTGGTGTTCGGACTGGTAGATCAATTTTTTCTCCTAAACTTATGATTAACTATATTTTTGGTATGTGGGTTTTTTAAAACAGTGATATATATTATTTTATTAATTTAAACAAAAAACACAAAAAAAATACAAAATTATTAGTTTATAAGAAAATCTAAAATTCCAAAAATATAATAACTATAAGTTTAGGGCACAAAAACAAAACAAAACATATTGACATATTGTATTAAAAGTGTAATTATTATAAATGTGGAGCTTAAATAAAAAATCTTCAAACATCAAAAATATAAATTTCAAAACTTAAGAGGATAAAACTAAAAGTTTGAATAGAATAAAATTATCTTTATCAAGTAACACCTTTTAGAGCACACATTGTTGAGCACATGCATTTTTCAAACATTGCAAAATAATATATATATAATTATATAATATTTTCCAATTTTACATGCATAGAGGTGATAGCTAATAAGGTAGCATAGAGCAAGATATATAATTAGAGCAGTAAAGTATTGTTTAAGCCTTTAAGAGATTTTGTTTATCTAGTGGTTAAATTATAAAGATATTAAATTTAAACTTTAAAATATTTTATTTGTTTCAATTTAATTATACAAATATGAAATTTAAGCGTCTTTAAAAAATATATTGTGTAGTAAATTTGTCCTTGCATTATTGACAGTCGACAAGAGTTGTCAAAATAAGATCGTTAATTTGGTTTGACTCTAGCCAACTTTTGGCCTATCTTATTAGGGTTGGGTACACAGGTTGACTTATTTTCAATATGAGGTATGATTTTTTAACCCAATCCAACCCTTTTAAGACTTAGGGTTATGCTAGGTTGGGTTGAGTTGGTCTATTTTTTATTTTCTTTCAAGATATATATTTTAAATTATAAAATAGTTTATAGTATAATATTTATTTTTATTTAAAATTTAAAATAATAATATATATTGGTAATAAAGTGTGGATTATAGTAATTATATAGATTAAATAAAAATATAAAATAATTAATATAATTTGAATTAATTAAGGTGAAAATTATGAAATTAGTTCAGTATATAAATATTAGGCTAAAATGCACAGAACCCCCTAAACTATAGGGTTTTTGCACATAACCTCCCAGAACTTCAAAAAGTTGCATAGTACCTCCCTAAACTTTTCAATTTTTGCACATAAAGGATTTTGTTACTTTTTCCATCCAATTTTTAACACTCAATGCCACCTCAACTTCCACATCACATTTTAATTCTATGTTAGCTGGACAAATAAGTAATTTCTCTACCATTAATTAATTATTTTTATGAAAAAAATTAATTATTTTTATGAAAAAAATTAATTTTTTTATGAAAAAAATTAATTAATTAAAATATAGACTGTAGAGAAATTAATTTTCATAAAAATAATTACTTTTTTTATAAAAATAATTAATTAATTAATTAATGGTAGAGAAATTACTTATTTGCCCAGCTGACATAGAATTAAAATGTGATGTGGAAGCTGATGTGGCATTGAGTGTTAAAAATTGGATGGAAAAGTTAACAAAATCCTTTATGTGCAAAAGTTGAAAAGTTTAAGGAGGTGCTATGCAACTTTTTGAAGTTCAGGAAAGTTATGTGCAAACACCCTATAGTTCAGGGGGTTCTATGCATTTTAGCCTAAATATTAAAAGAATAAAAAATGGACGAGTTTTACCGAGCCCACATTTTACCCATTTTGGCCATATTATTTTTATAATAACACTGGGTTAGCATATTTTTAATTAGGATAAAAATATATTTATTCTCTTTTTTTTTTAATTTAATAAGATTGGGATGATCTATTAAATAAGATATCACTAGAAATTGAACACAAATTTTATAATTGTCATAGACGAAAGATGATTATTGAGACTTAAAAATAATTTATTCTCTAAAAAAACTATCCATTCTCTCTTTTCTTAATTTATCTTATATTTTGATGAAGTTTGCCTCTATCTTTCCATTTTGTTGGGGAGGTGGAATGGGAAGTAGGAAGGAAGAGGGAGAGAGAGAGAGAGAGAGAGAGAGTTGAAAATGCATGATTGAATGAATGCAAGTTGCTTCTATGAAAAAAATTAAAATGAATGCAAGTTGCAAAGAATGGTGACGCATGGGTGGGACTGAAAATGAGACACGTCACGAGTGATGGAGGATGAGGTAGCACTATCATATTAGATGGTACGAGATATTCATGGAGATTGAGGAATATATCAATAGCTTAATCTCATTAGTTATAAGTTATTAATTTTGTTTTGAGATTTTTCTTATTTTATATTTAAAAAAATATTTTAACATAAATTTTTAAATAGATCTAATGATTAACAGAGTGACAGATGATGAACTTGAAATAGCTCTATAATATATTAATATTAGACCAAAATTAATAAGAACGCGGCTAACGGGGAGGAATCCCCTGTGCTCCGATGTGGTGGGAGCATCGCTGGAAGCGCTTCTTTGGGAAGGGATGTCGCCACGTGCCACATACTAAACCTCATTCACAAAGAAATAATCCGTTATTAATTTGTTTAAATGTTTAATGTAATTAGTTGATAAAATTTTTAAGATAGTGCTATATAGAGAGTTTCAGCTCTCATGGTTTAAGATTTTATTGGTTCATTTTAATTTTTTAAAAAGGATAATATATATTATAGAAATGTGATGTATTTAAGTTAACAATATTTTAATCGCTAGATTGTTTTTTAATTTTTGAGATTTGTGTTATTATTTTTTTTAAAGTTAAGATAGTATAGATGATTTAACCAAAAAAATTTTAAGTAAATTTTTTATATATATTTTTATCGTAAATTTGTTTAATTATAGGCTTCAATTATACTCTCTTTTCTACAACTCGTCATGTAAATTATGTGATCTTTTATATTAGATAGTCTTGAAATAAAAATATAAGAAATATTATCTAAATTTAATTCTTTAATAATTAAAAAGTAACGAGCTTAACCCTTCAAATTTTTGATTTTTTTTTTCAAACTAGAGAGAGATAAGTCAAGTTTCACAGAGCTCAATCTCTCTATGTATAAGCCAAATTTTTAAATATTACAAATGATTATCTTTATTAATTTTTTAAATATTTTAAGTCATTAAAATTCATACAATAAATGCACAGCCATGAGAATTTTCCCTCACAAACACAAACATAAACATGGACGTGATGTATGAAATAGATGTGCATTGTCTGAGTCGGCAAGACCGTGTATTAGTAGACACTCGTACAAATCCGAAGTGAATAAATTCTACTGTTTTAGCCGCCGGATAGATCTATTATAGTATAAATACAAATCTCAATTTTTATTTAACAATATAAATCGTATACTTTATATATACACTTGTATTTTACTGAATCAAAATTCATTCATCATCGACTCTTTCACCTTCACCTCAAATTTCATATATACTATATTACAAATATTATATATATTATCAAACAAATTTTATAAAGATTAAGGAGACTAAAAGCCCCTATTTTTTAACACTTAAATTTAAAATTGACGTGTTTGATAATCGAAAAAATATTTTTAAATTATAGTAGAAGGTAAAAATTAAAACTTATATTTATATAAAAAATATAAGTTAAAATTTAAATATTTTAAAATAAAATTACTCTTATTAAAATTTTATATTTATCATTTTATTCTTTATCTAACATTAAGATTATCCTCTCTTTGCTTCACTGTATTTTAAAAACCTTCTCCCAAAGAGAGGAATAGAAAGATTTAATGTTAATTTAATAATTTCAAATTGATGAATTTTGAAATGCATAAATAAGGAGAGGAAAAACCTTCCCGAACCCTTCTTTCCTGTTCAATTTCTTCTCTTTCCTCCTCTTCTTAAGTGCCAAATATATTCTTGTATTGTGTTTAGATTGGGAATAATGGAAGAAAAAGAAAGAAACGTGAAATTTTAAATTTCATATGTGCTTTTATTTAAATCTAAATTTAACATTTTTAACCATTAAAATGTGTTCAGATTTATGAGAATATATATGATATAAAAAAATACATATTATATTTCATCTAAATAAAAAGAACATGTGAAAATAAAAAAATTTCTTCCCTTCCCTTCCTCTTCATTCTCCTCAATCCAAACACACCTTTAAAAGATCAAAAGCAAAGGAATTGAACTAACAGGTGATCGGTTGGAGTGGTCAAGGTAATGAGTTTGAGACTTATGTATGAAAAAAATTTTAGTTGGGAGAGTTCTATCTCTGTTATGGAATTTTCGTTAGCTCAAACAGAATTACCTTTAATAGGAGAACTGTGACAAAAAGAAAAGAAAAGCAAAGGAGATGAGAGGAAAGAAAATATTAAGTAATATATAAATTTTCTTTTATTGTTTGGATCTCCTCACTACAAAAAAGGACTTCTACAGCGGTTATATATGGATTATAGTGGCAGTTGTGAATTTCGCAGTGAGAAGGGTTTTTGTTGCTGTTTTCAACAACGGCATGTACAACCGTCTCCAAATCCTGTTTACTTGCGGTGCCTTGAAAGCCCCAACAAAGTTGTGGCCATTAATTAATACTAACAGCCACAATTGCAGTGGTAGGTATAACAATTCGCCACTGAATTCATATATAACTGCCGCTAGAATTAATTAAGAGTTTAAAATTTAAAATTTAGTTTGCATGTATGAATAATAATAATTTGGATTTAATTTAGACAAAAATTATGACTAATAATAAATAGAAAGAGTTGTGGAATCAAGTTTCGAATCCCAACTAGTGGGAGAGACATGTACAAGTATATATACGAGAGTATTTCAATTAAGATGATTACCCCTAATATATGCATATATGTGTAAAAAAATTGATTTCCTAGTCCACGATCTTCCTTCATCTCATGAACAAGCTAAGTGTCCCCTTTTCCATAATATATATACTTAAATATTCAAGATATTTTTCATGACAGAATGTCATTATTTATTCAACACTTCACAGGAATAATATAATAATGCTTGAGATCGAGGGATAGAGATCTGGTGAAAACATTGATAACGAAGATGGATAATGGAGGGCATTTATGACAGAATGTCATTATTTATCCAACACTTCAAAGGAAATTTCACGTACTAATTATATTGCTTAATTAATTATTTTGTAATATTTAGTTGTTAACGATGTCATCAGATTATGTTTCTAATTGCCTCTTGGTCTTAATACACTACTCGATCTCATTACCTCGGTGTCTATCTAATTTATTTATTTTTTGCTAGAGGTGCAATATATGTATATGTACAATAATAAATAATATGAAATTATGATTAATTATTAATTAGGGAAAAGATAAAAAAATTATCATAAGTTGTGATGAATGTGTGGGAGTGCCTCTGCCTCATGTCAAATCTACATAGTCTTGTACTTACAAGTAAAAAAAAAATATTTTTATAATTTAAACTTGTAACTTTCAAATCACTTCATGGTATATAACATATATTATTGATATTATGCTCACTGGTCTTACAATTATTATAATATATATATACTAGAGGCTTCGCATGCACGTACCGTGCATGTAATTTATTTTTAAAAAATATAAAATTATTATTATATTTTAAAATAATAAATTGAATTATGAAAAGTTATTTCTATTTCCATAAAAAAGCTTCTACTAAGGGAGGTCCAACTTATAATAATTTGTGATATGGATTAATGTGTCTATAATTATTACTGGGTAATTAATTTGTTCAATATTTTGTTATTGGTGGTAAGAATTATATAAATATTGCTTTTAATAATTAATTAATTAGCACTTCAAGAATTCATTATGATCATTATACTTTTAATATTTTAATCATGCAAGTTGTAAAACTTGGTTGGAATTTACTATTTTTCGTTCAATACAATGTTCTCTAGAACTTAAATCTTGAAGCTAGCTAGCTATATAGCTAGATAGGGGTTAACAAACATTTGTATAGTAAGGTCAAAATATGCTTTATATAATATATATTAATTCCTTCCTTCTAATTTTAAATTATATATGCAATATATTGAACTTTGATAGATTATTATACAATGAATTTCTTCCTACCAAGTACCAATTGAATTTTGGCCAAAAAATAAAAAGTATCAATTTGAATGAATTTTTTAGGCAAAATATTATTTAATCCATGAATTATTGGTCAAACTACTATTTAGTCTTCGAATTTATTAAAAATACTATTTAGTCATCGAAATTTGTAACTATGTCAACTATTTAGTCCTCGAATTTCACAAAAATACTATCTAGTCCCCGAATTTGTAACTATACGTCAACTATTTAGTTCCCAAACTTGGCAAAAATACTATTTAATCCCTGAATTTGCAACTTTGTCAACTCTAACGGGTAACTGTCAGGAGACTAAATAGTTGACAGAGTTGTAAATTCGAAGATTAAATAGTATTTTTACCAAGTTTGGAGACTAAATAGTTGACATAGTTACAAATTCAGGGACTAAATAGTATCTTTGTCAAATTCGGGGACTAAATAGTTGACATAGTTACAAATTCTGTGAACTAAATAGTATTTTGATAAATTCGGGGACTAAATAGTAGTTTGACCAACAATTCAGGACCAAATAGTATTTTGCCTCAATTTTTTTTATCTCTAATTTATTATTTCAATTGCGCTTAGGTATCAATTTGAGCACAATGTCCTATATATATTCTGATCTACATAGATTCTTACGAAAGTAAAATGAGTATATATATGATAGACATGATCGATGAGATAAAATATATATATATATATATATATATACAATTATTTGATGCTTAGTTAATTAGGAGTTGATTGGTATTTCACTTTTTACTTGTAGTTGCAGTATGATTTATCGATGATGACACTTACTAGCTAGCTAGTTATAACATATTATCACAAACTACTCCACCACCCTTTTTTCTCTCTCTCATAGTCATCACTCTTTAATTTCGTGTGAAAAATTATAATAATTATTAGATAATCATTTGAACAATAAAAATAGTTATTTTTAAAGATAAAAAATGAATTGAATTTATGACATTTAATTCAAAATAAACAATATTGAAAAAAAATTTTCTAACAAAAAATTAATATTGTAATATTTGATAACATGCAATTCGACCTCAAGATATTTAATGAGATGGCCAAGAAAGCTTTCAAGGAGGCAAAACCGCTTTCAAGGAGGCAAAACCGCCTTTGGTACATGGTTCTTAACGATAAGGACCAAAGGAACAGATTAATCACATTCCATATAAATTTGTATAAAATAAAGATATTGACTAACAGGATTAGACTAATAAAACCGATCAGTCCCTCACAATGTAATAAATTTGAATTTGAATTTTTGTTAAAAATGATTTTCATATTTAATAATAAATTTGAATTTGAATTTTTACTAAAAAGTTTTTTTATATTTAATATTCGACAGTATTTCGAACAAAATTATAGTTTCTAATAAAAGTATACTTGTAGAAATTAAAAAAATATATATATTATAATATTTAACCATTTGTATATGTATAATCAAGTGGGAAGGCAAGTGGAGAGCAGCATTGGCATTCCTCATAAGCTGGACCACACACAAACAAAACGTTTTCTTCCCTACTCAACCAACTCATATTTTTTTAATTTATGTACCTTATATATATATATATATATAAGTTTGACAAATATGACTATATAATTAAAAATGAATCCCCAAACATTCAACATTAATAAGTGTGGCAGGAGGACAAATTTGTCTTTTAAGTCTCACAAACTAATTGGAGGGTCTACTCCTCTACATGGCACAGTTGTTTCCCCTGCAAAAGACAACAATATATAGAGGAAAAATTATTAGATGCATATCTTGGTAGGGGTGGATTCTATGTCATTGTGTCATTTCTTGTTATTAGAGAGACAGAAATAGAGGTAGAAATGTAGGATTCACATTGTAGGTCTCACTCTCTATCTCTCTCTTTGCAAACATGTGGGTTCCACCCTTTATTTCTATTTCTTTTTAGTGATAGAGAAAAAATAACGACAAAGAATTTATTTATTTTAGATGCCTACAAAGAATTTATTTTGATATGTGATATTATATTATTTGTGTATTGATCAATAATATGTATTTATTTTTATTTTACTTATAATTTGAGTTCTCAAAAAAATTATATGAAATTATGAATGCTATTTATTAATATATAAATGAGGAGAGTTAAGGATTTCAACAAAAAAGTTGACTGGGCCATGATGATGATACTCTTCTGGGCCGGGTTGCAACTTGAATGTCCAAAATGGGCCCACACACAGTATTCCTTTCGCCCACCATTTATTTAATTAATGAGTCATGAGATTAATATGGAAAGCATAAGATACAAAATTCCAGAGATGCATTACTTAATCTGCATGCAATATAAAAATAATAATTGGTTAATACTTCAACTATATATATATATATATATATATATATTAGGTAACCCAAGAATGAAGCTAGCTTCATACTTACTATTCATAGTCGTTAGGCATTGAACGAATTATTAATAGGTTTTGTAATCACTAGCATGTTTAGAGAATCCTTTAATTTAGCAGGTTTAAACTTAATTTAATTATTATGAAAAAAATACCTAATTTAAGG
Source organism: Senna tora (assembly GCA_014851425.1). Taxonomy (NCBI): domain Eukaryota; kingdom Viridiplantae; phylum Streptophyta; class Magnoliopsida; order Fabales; family Fabaceae; genus Senna; species Senna tora. The sequence goes on along the minus strand of CM026268.1, from coordinate 313,229 downwards.
CAGCCATGTAAAGATTAAAATTCCTTTCTAAGAAAAAATTTTAGTAATACGATAATATATATATACACTTATCAACTTTAACATATTTTTTCAATCACTTAGTCCTAATTCATTCAAATTCATGAGTAGTATTAACTAAATAATTGGTATGATAACTGAAATTTCAATATTATTATACTGAAACATCCTCTCCATATATAGATAAATTTGCTTTGAGCGGGCCTATATTCATTTTGTTTAATATTCTCATGATGATTAATGAGTTGTCCATCAAAACTAATTATCAGTTAATTGTTTCCTATTATAGCATTTAGCACTTATAAAAGTCAAATATAATTTTTTTTCTAACCGTAATTATGATTGCATCCTAATTTTCTCTCACTTCTTTTTTTCACTAAACTCTCATATGACCAGTCAATGTATAACTTATATGGATTCGAATCCATAAAAATATCACATCATTTTAATAAATGGTGGGGTCACGGTGCATGTATTGGCAAATTATACTAGTTGTATTTATGAGTTTATGACAAGTGTTATGGAGTAAAAGTCCAAGAAAAGGATAGAGACATAGAGTAGGTCTAGATACCCACATTTCACAAGATGCATGTATCGAAGTTGAAGGTATCATATATGTATAACCATGATGGATACATCACAGTATCAAACTCAGTCTCAGAGTTGAGGGTTTCATGGAGTTATTTGGGGAACTTCATTTTCAGAATCCTTATTGGGAAGATAAAGAGATGATGACGATCCACCATGTCAACTTATTATTACACGTCCATATTATAAATCATGCAAGTGATACCACCATTTTAAATTAGAAAATGATTTAGGGTCGAATTTTATGTAATTTAATTAGTTCTTGATATTATTCTTGAAATCGACAGGCGGTTGAAATAAAAGAAAAATAATATGTGATGGAAGTTGTAAAAGAGGACTCGAGCCGAATTCTTGATCCAGTGCCTACGTACTCAAAGGTGTGATATCAGAGCTCATGTACATAGTTCGCCTGAGTAGGTGCTCTCAGATTGTAAGGAACTCGCGAAAAGAATGATATGTAATTTTAACAAGACAAAAATATAATTTTCTCTTTTCTAAACTATTATACGTATATATATGTGGCTCTAGACTTTTTATCATTTTAACTAATTTTTCCAAATCATATAATATATATACAATACTGACATATAAGAAAATGAAAAACTATAAGAAGAGAAGATGCATGTTTATACAATAATAATGAACTGTTAAAGGTTGTATTTTACCATTTTCCTTATCTTTTTTGCTTTTAAAGTTCCATTTAATAACTCTAGAAAAGTGCGTCAAATGGCCAAATTTGATGTTTGAATGCTTAAAATATGTTTGAACAATAATATTATCGGACATTTTGGGTGAAATTTAAAAGAATATGTACACATTTGCACCTAAAGCATCTGATCGAAATACGATATAATGAATTAATTCAGAGGCAAGTTAATGAATTAAAATGTTATAAAGGGAGGTCAAAGGATTTGTTGTTTATTATTTTAATTTAGTATCAGTCAAAACTCAAAACTGAGTAACTGACCATAAGGATAAATTTTCGCTACTAAAAAAATTGATTTAGTGACAGATCAACCCGCACTAACAACCAAAATTTACCACTATTTTAAAATAATTACAAAATACTCACCATATTTGATTGTCAATTTTTTCTTCTAGTATTTTAACTAATTTTATGGCTTGTTTGGTATAATTTGAGGAGGAATTGTGAGTGGGAAAGTGAATGTGTTGGATGCTTGGTATGGAGATCGGGAGAATGTGAGAGGAAAGGTTGACGGAAGGTGAGCTTCCCTCTCAATTTAGAGAGAAGGTGAGGTTGAGGGAAGGAAGTAGACTTGAAAGTACTATTTTGCCCTTCCCTTCCCATGTGAGGCAGTGAGGGCATAATCTTAGAGGATAAAAATAGTCTTTTACACTTTTTAACTTTTACTTCCCTATCTCATTCCTATCATATTAAACAATTTTATTCTTATTTATATTTTACTTTCCTTACATACCAAACACACATAAATCTTTCACTTCCACTTCCACATCCACTTCCCACTAAACACTCAACGGATACCAAACGCCACCTTAGAATTTAGACCAATACGTACTTGGAGTAGTATGTAAAAAATTATTATTGAGAGAACTTTGTCCGAGTTATAAGATTTAGTTAGTTCGAGACAAATTACTCAAATCACATAAATTTTTTAATACTAATAATTTTTAAAAAAATGTTACAGCCATATATATATATATATATATATATATATATATTGGTAGTCACATGATTCTCTTTTACATTGTAAACTATTTTTTACCAATATACATTGTAAACTTAAAGCCTCCTATAAACAAATTTTTAAATTTTTAAATATAATATAAAAGAATTATATTATATTTTAAACAATAAATTAAATAAATAAAAATTAGTTAATTTTTACTATCATGTTTGAAATTTTCACTATTTATATTCTTTCACTACTTTTAGGCTCAGAATTAACAAGACCCTAAAATTATTATAATATAAATAAGTTCTAAATATTATTTTCATAGCAAAAAACTACCTAGCTACCAAATTAAATGTTCGAAGAAATTAGTTCGTTCTTGAGATATGAAAGAAGAGGATATATATCTCGAAAACTAAAAAGTATAAGAGAAACAGATACCGCTTACCAGCTCTTTATTTGTGGAATCATTAGCAAAAGAAGATTAATTAGATTACATGGATAATTAATTAAATTATCATATGAATTTGTGGCCCTATCCCCTGCTCATATTTTAATTATATTTTGGAATTGGATCGTCATATAAAAGAAACAGAGATACCACTTACCAGCAATTCGTTGTGTGCTGGACTAATCCGGTTTTATGCTTTGTTTTTGTGCTAATCCGGTTTTATGCTTTAAATAATATTACTTTCTCCATGTTGGTTCAAACTTCATGGAATAATTAAAATAATATAAATGAAAAAGACAAATCATGGTTGTTTTGACAATTGAAACATCCAGATTAAAACTTTATTTTCAGTATTTATGTAATATTAAATATTTAGTATTATGTTTATCAATATTTTTAAAATAAGTTATATAATTTGAATCTAAATTATAGTTATGTTGAATTTTAAATATTGTCAAGAAGTTGGATGTGTTAGATTAACTACCAAAGAACCTTCATAAGCCCATCATTCTCAAGAGAAGGATCTCTACTCTATTCTCTAATGAAAAATGGGCCTCAAGGTGGCAAAGAATGATTGGTCCATGGGCCTTCATTAATCACCAAACAAAAACAAAATTACGCCCTGGGCCCTCATTTTAAAAGGTTTTTATTTTGAGGGCCAAGCTTTTTGGAAGTAGAGGAAGGGAAAATTCCTTTGCTTACATTTGGGTTGATATATAGCTTAATTTTGATCTTTATGTGTTTTTTGAAATGCTTTAATTTTTTACCCTAATGACTTAATCCATCTCAATTTATCAAAGCTTCACTATCAAATTTTCAAATAACCAAAAATATAATCTATCTAGACGTCTAAAGGCGGAAGCTTTCTAAATTATACAAATAGATCAGCTTATTTTGTTAAGGATTTAAACAGTGAAAAATTTGAGACAAAATTGAATTGTTTGTAAAACATAAAGAATGAAATTAAGCCCCCCAAAAAAAATGTAGGAAAATTTTTTTTTTCTTTTTTTTAACAGACCAAATCATATTATAGAGAACACTTATAATTCTTCAGATAACTCTAATTCAATAATGTAAGATAAAATAATTTATAAACATTGTTAGACTAAAAAAGTGAAATAAAAGTACATATGATTCTATAAGGAAGAGAACCTTAGGATAAAAATTCTCATCGATCTTAGTGTTACCAACAAAATGTTTACCATTACACTTCCTGGATGTCAGAAAAGTAGTGTTCTACACGGATATAAATGTCATAGACTTCTCCATCAATTGATAATAGATTGAAAGCTTTCCGACATAGATGTTCTAGTAATTAAAACAGAATCTTTCACAAAAAAAAGACTGAGCTCAAAAATAAATTTAGACAAAATTACCACAAAATTTGGAGGACTAAAGATCTGACTTATTTTCATCTTTTTTTTTTTCTTTGAAAATTTAATCTTAACTCAAATGTAGATGCATGACAAAACATATGCTTTTGCCAACTAAAAAAAATCATTTAAAAGACTTAAAATCATTAATTTCCATAATTCTCTCTATCTTTTTTTATATATCATCTTAAATACATATGTTCATCATTTTCAATTTTCATGTAATTGTGACACGTGATCCCCCCTCGAGAATAGGAGAATCGGGATCCAAGGTCTCCTCAATCTCATCCCAATCAACAACGTAGTGTGCATTGAGAATGAGAATTAATGGACATGCACAATTTTGATTCTTGGGAATGAAAGCATGCATATTGCATACTCTGCATTATTTTTGCCTTCAATCGGGTATCACCAAGTTACTGATTAATCTCTTAAATACTATAAAATTTATTGTTGAAGATAACACCCATTCATCATATACAACAACAACAACAACAAATAAACAAAACTTTTTTTTACTGAGTCGGCTATATGAATCAAGCGACGCCAACATGTTCTGTCTTTGCATAGCATGTTTACATCGTTGATCCATATTCATGAAGGTTCGACAGAGTTTTTTACTTTGACTGTCGACTACCTAACATAACCCTCCTCCTTTATCCGGACTTGGGACCGGCTATACAAGCATAGACGGAATTAAATACTTTATTTTTATTTTCCTGAGAATTAAATTTGAGAGATGTTATGTTTTTTTTTTTAAATACATCTCTTTTATTATCTGTACTTGTTGCAGCAGTGGTTATACTTTACATTTCTAGCACACGTGTGAGCAAATAGGAAATACACCTCATTATTTTTAATATCAAACAACCATTTTTTAAGTTTTATTACATTAAAAAAATTGTCCACCAGCTTCTTGTTGGATCCTTAAAAAATTTGGTAAAATCACACTTTATGGAGTTTGTGTGAAAGACAGAAATAAGGCTGTATACTATCTTGAGTCAGAACTTACTTGACTTAGGCAAATTCAATTCCCACAAAACTAAAAAAGAAATTGGTAATGGCCACACAAGATTGCCTCTCTAGTGAGCTACATTATAATCATTTTGATGGATGGAATGATGCATTCTGATGTCACCTTCTGTCTTTGTTTAGGCCTCAATTAACAAAAGCAAAAGCTCTTTTTATTATAGTGTGGGGGATTTTCTTTCATCCTTCTCCTTCTTTTTTTTTTCTTTTCTTTTGAGAGGAGAAAAAAGTAAAAGACATGGGGGAGACTAATGAATAATGATACAGATTAATGAGCATGCAGCTTAGATGCAATTCACATCATCATCATCTCCTTTTCTAATTTCCAGCTAAGATGCTTTGTTTGCAAGTTTAATTTACCTTTTCTGAATGGAACCTTCACCATCCATTTTCAAGAATATATTTGCATGTTTTTTTTATAATTCACCATTTCATTTCCTTTTTTTTTAAAACCCTTTTGAACTGAAGCCATCTGCACAAGCAGTCAAGCACTAGTCAGTTCAGAAAAAAAAATTTATCATTTTAGTTAAGATGCATTTTGTTTTCATTTTGTCCGTAAAAAATAAAAATATCAAATTTAGTCTCTCAAAAATATAATTTATCTTGATTTAATACTAATTTAATTCCTAAAAGAATTGAAACAAATTGCATCTTATAAAAAAAATTGACATTTTAGGAAATAAATTAGTTCCTAGCATAATTAAATGAAAAATTTTCAATTCAAGGATTAAATTGAGACAATTTACTTTTATTTAGTCTCTAAAAAATAAAAATATCAAACTTAATCCTTCATAAATATAATTTATCTCAATTTAATACCAATTTAACCCCTAAAAATAAATTGAGACAAATTGCATCTTATAAGAAAAATTTGACATTTTAAGTAATAAATCAATTTAGTCCCAAGCATAATTTAACAGAAAATTGTTTACTTCAAACAAATTATATCTTTTAAAGATTAAATTTGACATTTTAATATTTTAAGAACTAAATTGAAGTAGATTACATCTTGACCAAAAATAATATATTATTATTACTGTTATTTGGTTTGGGAACTGAAATTATCTACTCATGACTTGTGAGATCTGCAAGAACAATCAGTGAACTCTGCAAGAACACTAGACAGTTGGAGTTTAGGTGCTACTGTACCACACTACCACCTAACCCTAATATCATAAATAACACAGAAAAAAAAACACCAACCCCACAAATTAATGAACAATTTTGTCTTAGTATGTATGACACTATCATGGTGCCTACTCTTGTGTGGCATGTTTGTTAGTTCACAATCTCCATCTCTTCACCACAAATATTAACAAACATCATCATCTCTATGCACATGCTCTTACCAAATCTTTGACTAAAAATAATCTATTAGATTCCAGCACAAATAAATACTCACAAACCAAACAGGAATCTTTCCATTATATATCCTTGTCTTCTTCATACAGCATCTTCTAGCTCAAGACATATACATCAATGCTTCATAGATAGAATATACACAGAGGTTGCTGCACTGCATTATCACAAACTCAGATTCCCATCATTCTTAAATTTTACAAAGAAGGATATACCTTGGTAATTCAACATCATCTTACAATCACAAAGACATTCTCTATTATACATATAGAACTAAATAGCTAAAACATTTCTAAGAACCAAAACCAGAAAAAATATATTATATTATATATATAATCCCAAAATTTCATGATCAAAGAGGTTGTTGCATTGTGACAACCAAGGGACTTGTCACAGTGTGCTTCCCATCAGACCAAAGCACAGACCCACTCTTGACACTTGAGGTTCCAGGAGAGAGCTTGAGAGCCCTAGCTTGAACCCTAAGAAGGAAGTTCAACTTCTGACCCACTCTCCTAAATGAGAGCCTCTCAGGCTCCACACTCACCACCATCCCTTCAGGAGGCCTCACTGTCACCTTATACACAGATTCTGCCTCCCCAACATTGGTCACTGTCCTAATAAAATGTGTGGACATCTTCTTCTTCCCATACTGCTGAAACACAACAGAAAATGAAGGGTAATTCAAATTCCCAGCATGTCCAGCCCTTTTTGCCCCACTGCAATCTGCTCATTTTCTAGTAATCACCTGGATGTTCTCTCTTGTATAATTTGAGTTACACAGGAAATCCACATACTCATATGTACTGATGTCATAGATCAAACCTGGGTTCATGGCTTTCTCTAGATGAACATGACCAGAACCAAAGTCAAAAATTGAGGACACATTACCTATGGATTCATCCACCATTGTTCCTCCTCTATTATCCACAGTGTAAGCAGTAGTCATTAAGGCTGATCTTATAGCAGCAAGACTCCAATCTGGGTGTGCTGCTTTTAACAAAGCAGATAAACCGAAAACATGTGGGCATGCCATTGATGTACCTGAGAGGATGTTGAATTATGTCCTACGTTTGTCTGATGATACCTCGGAGGGTCCCACTTTATCCGGCCAAGCTGCCAGAATATTCAATCCTGGGGCTATAACATCAGATTTTAGAATCTCTGGAGATTCTGGATTAGGCCCTCTTGCTGAGAATGATGCAACCACAGGTGCAGGCCTAACTCCAAGCTTTGTTCCTTTGAATATGATTGTTGCTGTGGGTGGGGAGTTGGATTTCGAAGATTCCGAGATGTACTTGCGAATCTCGTCGCCGCCGGAGGCTCCCACGGAGGTCGCGGGTAACACGTGGCAGTCGGCGACGAGGCCTTCCCCGTCGAAAACCCCATTGGCTAAGATCATCCCAATTCCTCCTGATTTCTTCACTTCTTCTCCTTTGGCTGCTCTTGAATTGATGCCTCTGTCACATACTACGATTTTGTTCTTCACGAATTTGGGATCCAATGAGCCTTCTATGCAGAGGGATGATGAATAGCCATCATTGCCTCCTTCAGTACCCGCATACACAATCGGATATAGCCGACCCGGGGTTAGACCCGGTCCGCCGTAGATGCTAACCCCAGGTATGATTTTCCCGTTTCCGAGCTTTACGTCGGCCGGGAAGTCTCTATCGATGGTTCCGGCGCCGACGGTGGTGACCCATGGAGCTACATTGGTGACAGTGAGGCCTCCAGGGCCGCCGTTTCCAGCTGAGGCAGAGACGAAAACCCCGGCATTGGTGGCTCCAAATGCGCCGATAGCAATGACGTCTAAGTAGTACGGCACCACTACGCCGCCGACGCTGAGGGAGGCGACATCGACGCCGTCGGCCACGGCGGCGTCGAAGGCGGCGAGGATGTCGGAGTCGTAGCAGCCGCCGTTCCAGCAGACTTTGTAAACGGCGAGCCGAGCCTTGGGAGCCATTCCGGCCGCCATTCCCTTCGCGTATCCCAACGTCGACGCCGGGAAGACGTACCGTCCGGCGGCGATGGAAGCCGTGTGTGTCCCGTGACCGTCGGAGTCTCTCGGCGAGCGATACTCCGACGACTCGTTCATCTTCCCGTTGGTAGCCTCATACCCATTACTGAAATACCGAGCTCCGATCAGCTTCCTATTGCAGGAACTCGCCGGAAAGGCTCTTCCGGCGACACACTGGCCCTTCCACTTGGGAGGAACAGGACCCAAGTCGCGATCGTTGAAGCTCTGCCTCTCGGGCCAAATACCCGTGTCGATGACCCCGATTACAAGATCCGACCCGGAATCGGTCTCCTTGAGCAACCCGGCACTATCCGGCGTCTTGAGACCCAAAAACTGAGGGGAACGCGTGGTGTGGAGATGGCGAACCTGCTCGGGGATGAGGGCGATGACGTGGGAGAGGGATTGGAGCTTCTGGGCCTCGAAAGGTGAGAGCTTTGCGGAGAAACCGTGGAAGACAGTATCGTAAGTGTGAAGGATGCGATTAGTGGGTTGAGAGGTGGAGATGGAAGCAAGAGAAGATTCGTACCAGTGCTTGTGGGTGGGGAAAATGGAGGGCTTAGCATCGTGCAGGACTTGAATGATGAAGGTTTTGGATTCATCAGAAGAAGAAGCAAGAATGGGGAGGAAGAAGAGGAGGATGAAGGAAAAGGAGAATGAGGAAGCCATGGGAGAAAGAATGAGGAAATTGAAGTGAGGGAGAGGAAGATTTAAAGGAGAAGAAGTGTGTGTGGTGGAAAATGGACGCACTGTGAAGAGAGCAGAGAGTACAAATGGAGAGTGTGAGAGCACAACAGTGGGAGGAGGTGGACTTGTGTTGGGTAGCGGTCGTGGTTTTGAATATTTTAGCTTTAAGCTCCTTTTTTGAATTCAGATTTCGAATTTTTGTGGGTATCTCTGCAAATTATACTTATTGTTTTTTATTTGAAAAGGTTATTTTCTAATTTTTTAATAATATGTATCTTTTTTATAAAAAAAAATATAGAGTTAATTTTTACATTATAAATGAAATTACATAAATAGATTTTTTTGATAAATTAAATTAAACAAAAAGCTTATACATTGACTAAACTTTTTTTGCAAATTGATCATTATAATTTCATTTATTATACTAATATAAAATGAATTTAGTGGAAGGAAATAGTATCTTACAATGTGATGAATTTAAGTTCAAATTTTTAATAAAAAAGATGCTATATTTAGTATCTTTTGATACTTCTAATAGAATTGTTTCAAATAGAGTATACATGTGAAATTTTCTTTTTAAAAAAATCATTTATTATTAATTTGATCCATTTAATTAGTTAAAAAAAAATCAACATTTAAAAAAAAATAATATGTAATATCAATATGGACTTATGTCCCCTTACCTAAAATTAAAAACGATAACTATACGTCTATAACTATAGTATTTTTAAAAATATGTGTATATAACTGATTTTTATATAAATGTATATATTTTTAGCTTGATTTTTTTTTGGAAGGGTAGCTTGATTTATATAAATAAGAAACTATTCATATTGTTATATATACTAAGGGCAGGTTGAGAGTTTTGTTAACGTAATTATAGACGTAATTTCTTTACATCATTTCAATCAAATATATTTTACTTTTTGTAATGTGATGAAATTATATTTTTATTCTTACTTTTTATCCAATTTATTCCATTCACATTTTCCAATCCCATTACATTCTCCAAACCCAACCTAATAGTTGCTCCCGTGAACTCTTAGGTGCCACAAAATTCTTTAAGAAGTCACTGCCTTTAATTTGTTTCCTTTAATTAATAGTAAATAAACTTTTATACAATATAATTAATGATTTATTTTATGACTAAACTTATGTAATTAAAATTTTTTATATCTTTATTATAAGATTCTTTAATACAAAAAAGATAGTATATGTGGCAAAAAATTTATGTACCACCAATCACAATAAATAGAGAATGTAGAAACTACATTTTGCATGATCAATCATTAAAAGGATAAAATATAAATGAGGCATATGATTGAAAATTTAGACAAAGATAAAAGAATCTTTACCTAAATTCTAAGTTTTTTCTTTATTTTATTTATAATATACCAATACATACAATTAAATTAAGTTATAAGATTACACTTTTGGTCCTTTTATAACCTTATAACTCAAGCTTTATCTCTTAATTTTATTTTATTTTATTTTAGTTTTCTCTCATAACTTGATTTAATTTTACTTGTGTCCCTTAACATCACTTTGTTCCAATTAAATTCCTTAAATTTACCTCAAATTAAATCTCTCTCACTCCATCCTTTAATTATTATTTCGTTCCAATTTATTCCTTAACTTACAAAAAACATTCAAATTCGTCCTTCAATTTAACATTGCCAATATTGTATTTAATCTGAAATTAAGGAAGGTTATATATTATTTTGAAATTGCGAAATTGTATATTTATTAGTGTTGGAAATGTTAAGGGTATTTAGTAGAATGTTTTAGGAAATGGAAATAGGAATGTTGGAACAAATGAGAATGTGATATGATTCAGATGTGAATGGAATAAAAGTGAATAAAATGACTATTTTACCGTTATATTAGAAGTGAGTAAAAAAATAAGAACAAAAATATAATTCCATCACATTATAAAAAATAAAATATATTTAATTTAAAAATATTGAAAAATTACGTATATAAATTACCTCCCTTCAAAAGCAACCAAAAGCCCCTTAGTCCCTCGCAATATAGAACAAGGAAGAAGGGAATTGAGAAGGCCCTCCATTCCTAGCTATCCTTATTATGTTATGTTGATTACCTCCATTTTTTTTAATGTTCCCATGTCATTAATTACTAATATTATTTTTAATTAACCATATCCTTTCGATTAGTTAGACAACTAGAATGGCCTATTTAATTATTAGTAATCATACAATAAGCCAAAATTTTGTTGTTTTTTGTTTTTGTAGGAGACAAATTGATAAAGAAAATAGTCATAAAAAGATTCCTTATATTGTCTTTGTGTTCACGTAGTTGTGGATTATTAGCTATAGTTCACGGCGCAATTAATCACCAACAAAAGTGGTTAACAAGACTCAAGAGCTGTGTTTAATTAATATTCTTAATTGCTATGCCAATTCTTGTTCACTGTTTACCTACAAAATTTCATTTCTTGCTCTTTTTAAAGAGAGAATATGTTTGCTATTACTGAAAAACTTCCCTCAGTTATTTATCATCTGTTCATATTAATAAAAATTTAATCTTTAATAAATTTAAGATGGATCTATGTTAATATTAATAAATAATATTAAATAAATAGAGAAATATAATGAAAATTAATTATTCCTATAATATTATATTTTTATATCCTTGTTTAATTAGGGCTTTTTAGGTGGATCTATGCATGCTGGACAATTGACAAAGCCTTAGCTTGGATTCATAAAGTTGTTTCTCTAATCATGCCGTATAATTTAATATATATTAATTAGTATATTACATTTACATAAGTATTGTTTAAAATTTTACTAGTTCTTTAGTTAGATAGTGTTTGTGTATAGATTGAATTTTGATGGAGGTTCTTGTGTGTACATCCACACACACACATATATATATATATATATATATATATATATATAAAAGTCTTGGGATAAAAGTTCAATGGTACCATACCACTGAACTTCAGTGCATCCCTCCAATTATATAGTACCATTTGTTAATATTAATAAAAGCTCACATTAATTAGGGCCCACCTTGAATGATTTAGGGACCAACTGATTGGAGGGATGTACTGAAGTTCAGTACTACCGTACCACTGAACATCTACTCTAAGTCTTGATAGGAGTAATTACTAATTAGGGAGGTAATTAATTGACTTTAACCTAATGTAGCATGAATTAAATTAGATATATATTAAACACGTGAGCCTTCAAGATTAATTAGTAGAATGTGTGTAGCTAGGATGTCGTTAAAACAAAATCTAATTTCTCTTTTCTTTGATTATGTGCCTAATATTGATTTAATTTTTTCTGCTAAGTTATTCTCAAATTAAATAGTAAGCTTTTTTGAGCTAGTCCAAGCTTTATAAATGGTGTTGGGGCCAGCATTGTCTTGTCTATTGTATCTTGAAACAAACCGCGTTTTCAATTGAAAATCACACATACTTAAGGCCATGTTTTTTTACAAGAATTGGCAATAGAAATAACTATGGAATGGGTGGGGCCCACTGGGTTCCACCTATTTTTTACTTTTTCATTTCCATCAACTTTAAAAAAAAAAGAAAAAAGAAAATATAAAATATCTATTATACCCCTCTGATTTGACATGATTTGACACAATTATAACCTTCTTTTCTTTTTATTATTTTAATATAAGGGGTAAAATGGTCATTTTAATACATTCCCTTTCCATTTCCATTACCAAACTTTTACTACTAAACACAGGAAACGCATTCCGTTTCCATTTCCGTTTCTGTTTCCATTTCCATTTCTGCGTAAAGAACGTGTCCTAAATTAACTTGATGTAAATATCAAGGTTTAAATGATATATATATATATATATATATATATATATATATATATATATATATATATTAATTTTGTAAGGTCACAAGTTCAATTTGAAATTAAAGGTGGTACTTTAATTCAATTCTTGGGGAGAATGTTAGATAATTTGTAATATGGGAGTATTGAATTCGGTACTCTCTTCATTTGTTACTTTTTATTATTTTTGAATTCAATGTTGTACAATTTTAAATTGAACAAAGAGAGGAAGAGAAATTTTTCTCTCATGTCCGATCTGATATGTTATGCAGCACTAGATCTAAACTTTGTTATTTATCAATATTAATACAAATTTAATCCTTAATTTATTTATGAAAGATCTTTATTATTTTAACGTGAATTTTTATTAATATTGATAAATTATATTAGACGAATGAAAAGATACAGAGTTACCAGAATACTATACTTTTATCCCAATTATTTTTGGCATGCAATGGAGGGTTGGGTAGGTAGCTACCTAGCTCTATCTAAGCCACATTATGGCATATAGCAAGTGCCATCATTGACAATTTTAATTTGGAGGTGAGATGAAAATTTTATATATATATATATATATATATATATATATATATATATATATATATATATATATGGGCCTTCATTTTTCTTTCATGGAAACAAACAATTACCACTCTCTTGTTCACTGTTCATTCTAATCTTCTTCTTTGAATATTTAGGGTTTGATGCTGACCTTATTCGCTGGCTATTCCTGTTTTGTTTCTCTTTACTCTCTTCAAATCTTGAAGATCTTCTTCAACCAAAAGTTATCATATGGTGGGGACCTTACTACTATATAAATTGATCATACAATATTAATTATTTTGTTTTACCCTTCAATTAATTTTTCCAACCCTAAGTAATTGCTCACACCAAACTCCAAGATAATCTCCCCCTTTTGCCCTATATAATTAATTAATTTGTATAAAGGAACAAATTTGAATATTAAAGTGTTGGGGAAAAATATAATTATTTTGAAATTCAAATTGTGAAGAATTTTTACTACTTTATACAAATGATGTAGGAATTAATTATATTGAGCTTTGGGCCCTATACTATATATGTGAAGATAGAGAAATATATAGTAACTTCAACTAGAGGAAACATGTGGGGTTTACAATAGTTGTACAAATGCAATTATTTGGAGTGTGGTTATGATTAGTTTTTCAAAGAAAGATTAAGTTATAACCCTGACCTGATGTGGTATAGATAGTAAGAGATCAATTAATCATCACATTTCATGTTTGATTCTTATAGAAATGTGAATAGAACATCATTTGATAGAAATATTATTTTGTACGATAGACTTTACAGTATCCAAGAGATTAATCATTAGACATGCTCTTATGTATACCCCGACAAAAACCTAAAAGAAAAAGAAGGATGAGGTTAGACCTCTTGACTAAGTTTGATTTTAAACCAAAGTAAAACGTTCCACATTTTGAGAAAATCCCATTTTTCTTTTAGGGCGTGTTCTTATCTTCAAATCAAGCTTTTCTTAATGGTTAATTAGATCGTTGATAATAAAGCTTTCATTGATATATATATATATATACACACACACGTTTATCAAAAAGGAAAAAAAAAATTTGTGGTTTTGGGATCAAGAAGTTTCTCAGATTCCAATCTTTAATTAACCTTGTTGCTTGTTGTTGCCTTAATTCCATCAATTATTGCCTTCTAATCTTTTGCTTACTTTTGCCAATCAACCCTATTTATTATATATGTGCATGATCTCAAAAGCCATTATTATGGCGAAGTCATGGGGTGTGTGTAGAGAGAGGAATATAATTGTTTCTTTTAAAAAGCTTATTTATTTTGAAACCAACCCTCTTAATCATTCATCAAAGACTAGTACCAAAATATTTTACAGTACTTAGGTGCCTAGCTTAGCTAGCAATGCCATATATAGCTACATATAATTAATGGTTCAATAGTCAATCTTGATGTATGTTTGTCCCTACCAAAAACATAGTCCATGAGTTAAGGATGTTCACTTGTACTAGAAGAATACAAAAAATTAAACTTGAAACTTTATTTATTTATTTATTATCATTTTTTAATATTAATAACTATTTAGTCTTTAATCCTGAGAATAAATATCTATTAATATTGAAATAAATGAAGGATGTATTGAAAATTCAATATTCTCATAATATTTTACTTTCGTTCGTCCATGAGTCCTAAGGTTAGATATTAATAACTATATTTCAAGTTATTCTTATTTATTCTTCTTATCTCTATTTAGTGACACATGCCGTGTATGGGTGGATTTGCTTAAAAAATTCTATTTAGCAACATATATACAGAGCATTACTGATATTTTTTTAAAAAAATGTTATTATAATTATAGAGAAAAGCATTTTTTTATTTTTTAGAAAAAAGAGTACGAAATCATTTAATTTTATCTATATATAGATATACATTTTTAAAATTTTAAACTGAACACTTTGTGTCAATAACTCAATATGATGATTAGTGTCTACAATAATGCCAACCAAATGCCAGAGTATTAAATTTAGAAGCTAATCTTAAGATGAAAACTAGAGTGTGACCCGTGCTCTGCACGGGTTATGTTTATAGAGAATTATATAATGATTGTTTATTAATTCTAACTTTATTATATAAAATTATAAATATGGATTATATAATAAGTATTACGATAAATGTTGATGTGACAAAACGGGTTAATTTAGTCCGGCCTTGATTCATTTTGACCCTAATTTATTATGGTTGGGTTGGCCCTTGTTTATTTATTTCAAAAATAATATTTTTTAATTATTAAATAAATATAAAATAGTTTATAATATAATATTTATTTTTATTTAAAATTTAAAATAATAAGATATATTAATAAAATATGAACTAAAGTATTGGGATAAATTAAATAAAAATTCAAAATACATAATAAAATTTGAATTAAAGTGAACATCAAAAAATTAATTTAATATATAAATAATAAAAATAAAAAAGGGCTAGCCTAACTCTAATCGAGTTTGATCCTCATTTTTTTATGGTTGAGTTATGCTAGCCCGTTTTTAGTTAAAGTAAAAAAATTCTCTAGCCAGACACCTATATATTTTATCGTCCTCCACAGATGTCTCTTTTGTCAATTTGATCCTCCACAGGTCGGTGTTATCAATTTGATCCCCTACAAATCAAACTGTTAAGTCGATCCATATGACTTAAGCCTATTTTGATACTTCTAAATATGATCATGTATATATATAGTTTATATATTGGTTATATGTTTGGATTTTAAATTTTATTAATTTAAAATATATAATAATTTATATGATTCCAGCTTGGGTTTACACGTAATAATTGATTTTAAATTTAGCACTTGGGTCTACACGTAATTTTCTCAATATGTTTGGCATTTGCTCATTAAGGATTGTTAGAGAAAACAGTTAAAGTAGCAGTTTTTCTAATTAGTTATTTAGTTAGTTACTTTCTTATAATCCTGTATGTACAAGTGTATGGTTGCCCATATAATTTGTAAACAGTTTCTGAACATCTTATTAATATATATACATATCAGAGTACAAGTTGTACTTATTGAACATTCATTCACATATTTCTTCTCTGTTTTAACATTCATTCACATATTCCTTCTCTGTTTTCAATCTTGGTATCAGAGCAACAATTCACAAATGGCGTCATCACCTTCTAGTGTTTCCAGTACGTCTACTGTTGTAGTTCCCACAAATGCTGCTGCCAAAACTTATTCTTTGTTTAGTTCGTCTAGTCAAATTTCAACTATCAAGTTGGATAGAGGAAATTATTTAGTGTGGGAATATGTTATATTACCATTGATTGAAGGAAACCGTCTTGATTCTCATATCAATGGTCTCGGTGTTATTCCTCCTCGTTTAATTACTGCTGAAAAAGAAGTCACTCCAAATCCAGCATTTGAAGAATGGACTGCTGTTGATCGATTATTAGTTGGTTGGCTACGTAACACTATGACTGTCGAAGTTGCGTCTCAACTTTTACATTGCAACTGCTTATGATCTTTGGATAAATGCAAAAGAACTCACATGTGCCTCTATGAAGTCGCGTGTCATGGTACTAAAGGCGGAGTTACATCAGACACGAAAAAGCACGATGAAGATGGAAGATTATCTTTGTAAGATGAAGAAAATCTCTGATCAGTTGTCACTTGCAGGATCTCCAGTAGCCACTGATGATTTAATTCTTCATACATTAAATGGGCTTGATTCAGATTATAATGCATTAGTTGTTAAATTAGTGGATCAACAAAACTTGACTTGGGTTGAAGCCCAATCAGCCCTCTTAGCATTTGAAAGTCGTATGGATCAACTTAATCAACTCTCTAGTCTTTCTATTCAGCCCTCAGCAAATATTGCTCAATATGGTGATTTGACCATTCCTCATGCCAATTTTAGTCAGAACAACACTAATCAATCTTCATGGAGAGGATCACGTGGCAGAGGACGTGGAGGAAGAGGCCGTGGAGGACGTGGTGGACGTGGATTCTTCAATGGAACCAATAATAGCAGTAATCGGCCTTATTGTCATCTATGTGAAAAGCCAGGTCACTTAGTTTTCAATTGTTTCCATCGTTTTGATCGAAATTTTCAACCTCCCTCTCATAATAGAAATTTTACTGGTGTTGGTACATGGATAGTGGGGCTAATTATCATGTTACACCCTTTGCAGAACAACTTGAAAATTTTTCTCAAGGAGGTAAATCTCATCTTTTCACTTGTACTGGACAAAAGACACGCATATCTGGTACGGGTACTGCATTTCTTCCTACAAATGTTTCAAATTCGAAATTACTTCTCAAAGATGTTTTACTTGTTCCATCAGCCACTAAAAGTCTCATGAGTGTACATAAGCTTACCCAAGATAATCCAGTTGATGTTTATTTTTCTAATGAAAGATGTGTTGTGAAGGACAAGAGGACACGACAGTCTCTACTTCAAGGGATGGCAAGGCAAGGCATGTATCCAATGTATCCAATGGGTGACAAAGTTGGTATTCTTCAAGCTTTTTCAGCGCAAGTTATTAATTCTCAAGTTCAAGCACTATCAACTATAGCAGAGAAAGATCAGAGTGACTATCTTAAGTGGCATTGTAAATTTGGACATCCCAGTAATAG
This sequence comes from Senna tora, assembly GCA_014851425.1. Lineage (NCBI taxonomy): Eukaryota > Viridiplantae > Streptophyta > Magnoliopsida > Fabales > Fabaceae > Senna > Senna tora. The sequence goes on along the minus strand of CM026268.1, from coordinate 295,094 downwards.
AATTTTAAATACAATATTGAATAAATGAAATGTTCACTTGCAAGTTTCAAACTCTATCTGTGAGGCTTGCCAATATGGAAAATCTAAAGCTTTACCATTTTCAAACTCTTCTTCTAGAGCCTCTTCTCCGCTTGAACTTATTCATTCTGATGTATGGGGGCCTTCACCAGTACAATCAGTAAATGGGCACCGTTTTTATGTTATTTTTGTTGATGATCATAGTCGTTATACATGGCTGTTTCCTCTAAAACACAAAGGTGAAGTTATACATGCATTTAAAGTGTTTCGTGCTCAGGCTGAAAATCAATTCAGTGTTAAAATTAAAGCCTTTCAGTGTGACAATGGAACATAATTTAAACCTATAATGCCAATTGCTCAACAAGAAGGAATTCAAATACGTCTGCTCAAAATGGTCGAGCCGAGCGAAAACATCGTCATGTTGTGGAATTGGGGTTAACACTTCTTGCTCAAGCTCGACTTCCATACACTTACTGGGTTGACGCATTTCAAATGGCTGTTTTTCTTATGAACAGAATGCCAACTCCAGTTCTTGGACTCTCTACGCCTTTGTATGAGTTGTATAAGAAAGAGCCAGATTACAAGACAATTTACACTTTGGATGTGCTTGCTATCCGTGTCTTCGACCCTACAATGATCACAAGCTACAGTTTAGAAGTCAACAGTGTGTTTATTTGGGTCTTGCTTCTCAGCAAAGAGGATACAAATGTCTTAGTTCTACTGGCCGAATTTATGTCTCTAGACATGTTGTGTTTGATGAAACTTTGTTTCCTTGCATTACAGGTTTTCTTAACAGAAGAACTAACTTACTAGAGCAAGATTTCATCGTGCCATTAGTAATTGATATTGGTGGGATTCAGCATACAGTTACAGCTTCTACTCACAGACCTGAAACTACTGTAACTAATCGTGTGAATGAAGAAGCTGCCTTAATGGGTATGACACCAACTGATATGTCTGTCTCATCACATTTTGATGAAGCACGAGAGCAGACATGTGACAAATCCAATTTAAATCAGTTTTTGGATTCTTCTAGTGGTAATGGGTCAAGATCAGAGTCTTCTATTGGGCTTAGGTCCAAATCTTCATCAAAGTTAAATGATCTTGAATCTTCATCTACAACAGTTTTTTCTCAAGATTCCACAAGTGAATTAGTTCATTAGACTCAATAGAACTTACATCCTATGATGACTCGTGCAAAGGGAGGTATCCACAAACCCAAATATCCTTTCATTGGTCTTCTTCATTCAGAAACTTCTTCATCTCTGATGCAAGCAGCTGAACCAATAAATGTCTCTAGTGCTCTAGCCTTACCTCATTGGAAACGAGCAATGACTGAAGAGTTTGAAGCACTTCATCGAAATAAGACGTGGATTTTAGTACCACGACATAGTGCTCAGAAACTTGTAGATTGTATGTGGGTCTTCAAAACTAAATTCAAACCCGATGGAAGCATTCTGAAACATAAAGCTCGGCTAGTTGCCAAGGGGTTTCAACAAGCTCCTGGCATTGATTATGGTGAGACATTCAGTCCGGTAGTGAAGCCAACCACCATCAGAGTTGTGTTAACCGTTGCTGTCACTTTTGGCTGGGAAATCCGTCAACTGGATGTGAACAATGCATTTCTAAATGGAATTCTTCAAGAAGATGTGTATATGACTCAGCCTGAAGGCTTTCGTGATGTTCATAAGCCAAATCATGTTTGCAAATTGGTGAAAGCACTCTATGGGCTCAAGCAAGCACCTCGAGCGTGGTTTGATCGCTTAAGACTCACTTTAATCAATTGGGGTTTTGTAAACGCAAAAAGTGATGTGTCTCTTTTCTTTCTTCGATCTGCTAATTTAGTAGTGTACATACTTGTGTATGTTGATGATATATTGGTAACTGGAAACAATCAAGAATATCTTCAACAGTTTGTGAGTAAGTTGAATTCAATGTTTGCTCTCAAGGATTTAGGACCAGCCTATTATTTTCTTGGGATAGAAATTGCTCGCACTAATTCTGGAATTCATCTTAGTCAATCAAAATATACATTGGATCTGCTAAAAAGATTCAATATGTTGGATTGTGCGCCAGTTCCTACACCAATGGTTACGGGAAGATGTTTTTCGAAGCATGATGGAGTTGTCATGAAAGATCCAACTCTGTACAGGCAAGCTATAGGCTCTTTGCAGTATCTCACCAATACCAGACCTGATATTTCTTTTGCAGTGAACAAGCTTAGTCAATTTCTAGCAAATCCATCTGATGTGCATTTTCAAGGGGTCAAGCGTATCCTCCGCTATTTGAAGGGTTCTTATCAGTATGGTCTTAGCATCAAGCCATTCAGAAGTCTTCAACTTACTGCTTTCACTGATGCTGACTGGGCAACCGATATTGATGATCGCAAATCAATGGCTGGAATCTGTATCTATCTTGGTAATACTCTTATTTCATGGGGATCAAGAAAACAAAGAGTAGTATCACGTTCTAGCACGGAGTCAGAATATCGTGCATTGGCAGATGGAGCTGCAGAATTAAAATGGCTAAGTTCTCTTCTAACAGAATTGGGTTTGTTCTCCAACATCCCTATATGATTTGGTGTGATAATCTTAGTGCTAAAGCACTTGCTGCAAATCCCGTTCAACATGCAAGAAGCAAGCATATAGAAATAGATGTTCATTTTATTTGTGATCTTATTCAATCTGGTTTCTTGGATATCAGTTTTGTTCCATCTAAATATCAAGTTGCAGATTTCTTCACAAAGGCTTTAACTCATACACTCTTTTTGCAACATAGAAACAAACTCGGGCTTGGACCAGCACCCTCTCGTTTGAGGGGGGATGTTAGAGAAAACAGTTAAAGTAGCAGTTTTTCTAATTAGTTATTTAGTTAGTTACTTTCTTATAATCCTGTATGTACAAGTGTATGGCTGCCAATATAATTTGTAAACAGTTTCTGAACATCTTATTAATATATATACATATCAGAGTACAAGTTGTACTTATTGAACATTCATTCACATATTTCTTCTCTGTTTTAACATTCATTCACATATTCCTTCTCTGTTTTCAATCTAGGATATAGAAGAAGCACTTCAACATCATGGACATGGGAGGGGATGGTTTATTAATGGAGCCTAAAGAAAGAACAAATATTAAAATGCTCTCCTTAGACATTTTTCAATCCACCACAAGCATTATGAGACAGAACAGAAGCATTTGAAAATGATTTGAAATAAGTTTGAATCACTCAGGAGTCAGGAATAGAATTTGCACGTGCTTCGATTCTTGAATGAATTTCTACAATTTTGTTTACAAAAACAGCAGATTTTCTGTGATATGGCAACAAATGAAATCAGCAAGTACCTAGCTTTTACGTTTTCACAATATCTGTAAAATCACTGAAAGAAGCAATCAATCTTCACATTCTCAAATGGGTTTTTCCCATATTTTTATTGTAGGAGAGGCAATCAATCTTGACAATATTCACACAGCTCTAAACTAAAAGATTAGTTTAACACATTCAGTATGGGCATGGTTTATTCTTGAAAGGATTTCTCAAACATCTAGCTTGATTGTGCAATATCGTCCATCCTACCCTGCATCAGAATATATATTCCCAGCTTGAGCCCCTTTTTATATACATAATCTGCAAGAGCCTTCATTCATGATGGAAAAGTCTTACGATGACACAACATAGTGAGGAGTATACAAATAATTTTTATTGAGATAAGAAAACAAACAATTGGAAGGTAAAATAAGATAGGAAATCAACAGATACCTCAACATTAGAAACATATATAAAAAGATAAGCATTATGAGAGTTATAAAACATGACAACACATGAACCCATTCACACAAATTATGCTCTGCAGATTTTGTCCATGTCAAATTAGCGAAAACCTGCATGTAGCACATACTTACAAATAGAAGGCTCTAAGGTTACACAGGAATAAGAATGCACGGGTAAAAAAATAATAATGAATAACAAATATATATAGAGCATTCAAAAGAGAGGCGGGGTTTTTCGAATTGAGATCTTGAAATTTATGAGGTATTATCAATTACAGCAAGGATCAAGGAAATTTTAATTAAGATAATGATCAACTCTTGAAGGTGATCAATTTAGCATTAATTGCCAATATTCAAATCAATTTTGCATCAACCAGTATAATGAGAAATCAAGACGTGTGGCAGCTGTATTTTTCAGGTTGGAAGACCTAAGATTAGGTGGCTTTAAAGTTGGATGCCAAGTGGAAATCTGGACGACATTTGAACTGATTGAATGAGAATGAAAGTTAAGATAATTAATTGTTGCTGGAGTGATTCCTTTGTTTAATTTTTGCGATTTTTGAAAATTGCAGTTTCCTTTTAGATTTAAAGTCAACCCTTCTCATATTTATTGCTTTTAATTAATCAAATAAATCATAATTAAATATATTGATTGGACCATTAAATTTACTATATGTATATAAATATAGATTATGTGGACCAATAGAAATTTAGTATTTGTAACATGACTTGACATGTGGACCATTAATTATGTGATGAATATTTAAAAGGTTTTTCTATACAATGACTAAAGTTCCAAGGGTTTTGTTCACAATAACTTATTTTTAAGGTTTTCTACACAATGGGTAGGAAAATTTCAATGAAATTTTAACAATTTCATTAGCACTTCTTCATTTTGTTGATGCGTTTCTCTTATGGCACGTTTAATTATGCGAATTGGGCAGATTGAATAGGAATGCAAATGAAAATTAAGCTCAATTCCCATGTTAGGTAGTGTATCAAAAGTGACTTAATGGTTTAGGAGATAAATAGGTAGTTACAATTTTGGAGGAAATCACAATCCCTCCCACAAAGGAAGGATTAATTGGTCTCCATGAGAGTCTAATGTGAGATTTCATTTTTAATTTGCTCCTTTATCTACTGCAATAAATAATTGTAGCCAATCTAATTCCTTTTTATACTTTCAAAATCAATCCCTCAAGTCTTAACCAAACGAGTTTTAGTGAATTCTTATAATTCATTGTGCAAGCATCAAATTATTGTAATCGTAATATGCCCTAAGGCCTAAACAACCTCTCATAAATATGGAGAGACTTTATTTTAGAACTTCTACACCACTAACATTTCCCTAATTTGTTCATTTGGTTTTTGATAACTTATTAACGTGTATATATATATATGTATTATCCACAATACAAAGATAGATATATTTTGAAGCAACAATTTGTATTGTTCACAATGAAGCTTAGGACTGAGTAAATGAATACCAGTTATATTATTATTGAAAAAATCCATTCAAAAGTTGGGATGATAATAGAGCATTGTATTAATTAGAAATACTAAATGTAATTTAGTAAAAGAAATTCACATGAATTGTTCATAGTAACTATCTGCTTAACGCTTTGAAGTTTTAAGAATCACTGGTTGCCCTCAACAATGATGAAGCTGATCCCAATGAGATCCACAGCCATAACAAAATTGATAACCACACCTGCAAATTCAAACCAAACATCCTTCATCTATATATATATATATATATATGTTCTCTGGATTCAATGGGCCTACAAGCCTCTTCCTCAGGCCCATAACCAAATAAACCCAGTCCAACCAAAAGAAAACAAATAAACATTTTAATAATGAGTAAATCTCTAGTCCTTTACTTGTCTCGAGAAATATTTTATTATTTAATTTAACCCTTTAAAATGTTAAATTTAATTAAAACAAATATTTATTCCAATTTAGTCATTAATTCATTAATAAATATCAAATTTAATCCCTCTTGTTTCAGTTACTAAATTATGAAAACATCTGATTTAGTAGTAAAAGATTAATTTAATCTTGTATCATGAAAATATTAAAAAATCTGGTATGTAAAAGGTTTTGTTTGTCTAATTTTAATACTCACTGACAAAAATTTAGAGAAATGAAAATGAAGAGCAGAAACAAACCTGCAAGAAATATGATGGCATCCCTGGTTCTTCTCCACATAAAACCTACACTGAGGGCATCTTCTCCATCTCTTGTTCTTAGCAAGCTCCATCAGCATCAAATCCTCCTTCTCCCTCTCCCCTTTCTTCAACCTCTGAAACTCCCCACACTCCACACCTGCATGCCACCCCACCTTGCACTGCGCACAGAACAACCTATTACAATTCGGACACTCCGAGGATGTCACCACCTCCCCATCCCCTCCCTCGTCCACCATCATCGCCGAGCAATCCTTGAAGGGGCAGTAGAATTTCTGGCTCCCGAGCACCACATTCTCGCACAACGCATTTTCCCACCTCCCAAACACCTCCTCCGGTATGATGCTCCGACACAACAGGGGATCCAACATTCCCCTGCATTCCGGGTGGGGACATCTCACCATTGAGATGTTCTCTTGAAGCTTCGCTGCCACGTGCGAGGCCGTGCATTCCGTACAGAACATGTGGGCGCACGTGTTGTTGTTTCGGAACATCTCCTGAATGGGTTTTGTGTCCATGCAGATCTCGCAGAAGCTTACGCTGGGGAGCTGCCTATTGGTGGTTCTAGAAGATTCCCCTGTTTCTAGATTCTTCTTCTCTTTGCCCTTTGAGGGGAAGGTTCTAGAAGATTCCTCCTTCGGGATCGGGATCAATATTGTGGTCGTCATCATGTATGGGGCCATGAGAGCCTCTTGGAGCTGAATCTGTTCTGCGTATTTCTCATCGGAGATTGGAAATATGTCTTCTTCATCGTATAAGGCAGAGAAGTAGAATTCATCTACGGACAGATTGTTTGTGGAAGATAAAGATGACATGCTATATAATATATATAGATTACGAGTATATTGTACGTACTATTTCTTGTGTATAGAGAGGTTTCTATATATATATACACACACAGAGAACATAAATGGGAATGCACGAAGCGTCATTATTGGGATTTCGAAGGGTCATTTTGAAAAAATTTTCGAATAACATAATTAGTAGTGTTGTGTAGGTAGCATTGGAATTTACTTACATGAGTTTGGGTGGTAAGGTAATTAATTAATTATAGAGATAGATGCTACATACATACAAGGGCTAAGTTCAATCGTTGAATCTTGAATTGAAAGGACCCTTTCACTCCCTCTTCTTGTTTTCCCAAGGCTTATTATTAATTCGTATCACTTCTTTGAGCCCTTTGGTATATAGGATTTGAAATACTAAGAGAGTCAACTATACAAATTAATTTAGAATTCTTTTAAATTTTGTAATTTTTGCCAAGGAATCTTATGTTAATTTTTTCATTCAAAATACTAATGAAGGGTATAAACATATTAAATTATTTAGATTATGTAAGAATTTTTAAATTAAGGATTTTTTTTTTTTTTTGCATTTTGGAATGACTTCAATTTACTAATGTGTCACTGTTGTATTAGTATTTTCAATGAAAAAGTTACGGGAAAATAATTTTTGCATAAATTGTAAAGTTCAAATGGTATTTTTTTTATTGGATACACTCTTGTTCGAGATATTGTCAAGTAATAAATGCGAACACCTCTCTAAAAATTTAAATCTAAATTTATCATATTATGAGGAATTAGTCCATTTAATATTTAAAAAAGAATAATAATAAAAACTTCTTTATCTAATTTTTTTTTGTTTTCCATAAAATAATTTCAAAACATCAATATAATAACATTTAATGAAATATATTTGATTTTGGGATATATAAAAAGGAACAAAGTATCGTTAGACCCAAGCCTTACATTTATATATTAGGCACAAAAAATATCAAATTCACATAATATGATACATCTCAATGAGGTGTCGGGTGTGTCAATACTCAAGAATAAATGAATTTAAGTTTACATATTAGACATTATTTCACCGAATATGGTATATTTTAAGCTAGCTTAGGATTATTCTCACAAAGTATACAGAAAATTCTATTTAGAAGCTACAATTAGGACATGAATATCATATTCTATTGGAAAAAAATAAGCAAAATAATACAATAAATGATGAAACATAAATTGCAAATTCAACTGTATTTATATAGAAATCTCTTTTCATTATTGTAAAGTAATTTTAAAAATGAAAAATAATGTGTTTGATATGTAAAAATTTTGATGAAAAGTATATTTAGTATGTAAAAAATAAAATAAAAAAATTGTTGAAAAACATAAAAATACATTACATCCTTCATTTAGGGAACATACCAAACATGTCCTACCTTACTGAGTCACTCTATTTAGAATTTCAGCTAGGGTAAAACAAGTGAAATTAGGATTTGGGAAACCCAATTAAAAATTGATATTTGAAAAGTTGAATATATTTTTTAAAAAATAAAAAAGTGGGCGGGTTGGTGGTTCATTCAGGTTGGTCCGAGTTGATTTTTAACACAAAATTATTAATTGAATTAATTTAATTTGGGTTGAATATTTTTAGTTCAAACTAAACTACTAACTCGACCCAAACCTATTCAATATGACGAGTTGGTTTAGCTTTAACGGATTAATCCAAATTGCTTTCAGAGTGAGAAAGAATATATGTTATATGGATGAAATAGACGCGTGATTTAAGTAATATATATTGTGTCACATTATTTATGTATTGATCAAGAATATTAATTTATTTATCATATAAGTTATTTAATTTAAAAAATAAAGAATCAAATAAATATTATTAGTCAATATACAAATAACATAATAAAAACTTACACCTAAGAATTTCAACTACATTTTTTCCTATTTACTAGGATTTAGTTGAGTAAAAGTGATTGATCCTCTTTTAACTCAATGTGAGAAGTTCAATTTGTGAAGAAAAGATTAGATATTAGAAACAAAATATCTTGTAGGCAGCCCACCTTTTTTGTTCAAGGTTTTATGCTCTGTCCACAACTCTTAGTTGGTCCCTTTTTCATATGACAACACTACTCATATACACATTTGAATACGATATCATACTTATCCTTTTGCTATTCTCTAACCTTTTTTTTTTTGTTAAGAACACATTTTCTATTAATATAACAAATTAACTATTCCCAAAAGTTGAAGAAGAAAAGAGATGAAAGATAGAGAGAGTGTATCAAATATCTTCCTCCATATATACATAATGCACTATTAGATATTATTGGACATAACATTAATAACATTAGAGACCGAACTTAAAAGGATTTTATTGCCAGTGGAATTTTGTTGACAAGAGACATCCACTAAGTGAGATTTTGGATGATTTTAAACAAATTTAAACCTTCATTCATAAATAAAGCGGGAGTTTTCTTTTGAATTTTTAATCATTTGTACCAATACATTGACTCCATATGTATAACTATAAGAGGAAGCATATTTAAAATAGTAATATATACAGAAAGAAATATTTGGAAGGTTAATTAATAATATTAATATAGAGTTTCATTGTTGGAAGATTGATCCAACAATTTAGCATAGAACAGTGGTGAAATGAAGTAACCATCTCTAATGGATTTATGAAAGAATGGCCCAATGGTTTTGAGAATTAGGGATTGGGTTATTAGATTGGAGTCTGTGAAGACGAAGGTCCTCAAGTATGAGACGAGTCTCGAGACGAGCATCGTTCCAACAATTTCTGTGATATGAAGATGAAGATGAAGATGAAGATGAAACTCTTTGCTTATTATTATAAGTGTAATTACTATATTGCCCTTCTGCTTCTTTCATCTCGTCCATTACTATCTGCCTCTTTCTGCACTCTATGCTGCAGAAACCTTGGTCACCCCTGAAACCACAAAATACAGACACCCCCACTTTAATTTTTACATACAAAACCAAAACTGCCCCTTGCATTTTTATGCACAAAATAAAAAAAGCAAAAAAAACAAATATCACTTTTTTTTTATTAAATATCTTTTCTTTTTATATAAAATTGATCGACTTTTCCAATAATTTTCTTTTTAAAAAAAAATAAATGCAAAAAGATTCCAAATCTCTATCAAATATACATAAAATCTGGCATCAGTGTACAAAATTAAAAATATCTTTTTGAATTTTCTTTAAAAAATCATTTTATTTGTTACTATTAAATGGGACTTGAGAGTATGTGAGAAAAAAAATTTAGTTTTTAGTCTTTAATTGTTGGTCAACATATTATTTAATATTTCAATAATGAAAAAAAGAAAAAAAATGCAAAATGGACAAAAAAGTCATTTTTAAATTGATGTTAAATACAAATTTTTCTTTTCAAAATATTATAACAGCACATGTGACAAGTCAACCGTAACACGTCTAATATCTAAAACAAATTTAAGGATCAAATAGTCTATTTTAATTATTTAGTGACTAAAGAGTAGATTGAAGAATAAATTAGAATAAACAATGAATGCATGAATAATGATGCAATTAATAGTGAGAATTTAATTAAGAGAGTGAGTAATATAAATATAAATTACCTGTACATGTAAATATCTTTGTCATGGCTGAGCTTCTTATTGCAGAGATTACAAGTTTTGAGGAAGCACATCTCCAAAGAGGCAGCATCAGCATCAGAAGAAGTCCCTAATTTCGTGAGAATATTGGGAGATTTGAGAACAACATTAATATTCGGTTTAGTGTGTGATGATGAAGAATTTGTGATTTGTGTTACAATTCTTAGACCAATTATATTATTGCTGCTTTGCCCTACCCCTACCCCTCTTCTTCTTCTACCTGATCTATCCTCTGCTTCCAAACTACTACTGCAATTTCTTTTTTGATTATTATTATTATTATTATTATTCACCTTCTTCTTTCTCTTCATCACCACCTGCTTCTGCTTCTGATTCTGATCTTCTTCTACTTCAGCCATGAAAGGGGTCATGAACTTTGGAAGAAGCATACTGAAGAACTTTGAGAAGAAGCTCAAGAGAGAGAAGAAAGAGAAAAGAGAGAGAATTTGATGAGATGTGTGAAGAGAAGAAGTGGTGGGTATTTAAACACCACTCTTATGTTTTGTTTAAACTCTTGTGCACTTACTTTGTTACACGTGCTACAATTAAATTATACTAACTGCTATTATTATTAATTATCAGTAAATGTTAATTTATTGTTGTATGATGTATCTGATAGTATTACTGTGGTCTTTTCATATTTCAGCATCTCTAATTCTGCATGCTATGCTTTTCCTATGGGCAAAACAGTAGGAAAATTTGAAAAGTATATATTCACATTTTTTTTGGTTAAAGTATTTATTATATATTTTGATTTTTCAAATATCAGAATATTGCATTCTGTACTATAGGTAGAGTTTCCATATTGAATTTTAATATAACAACAATGATAATATAGGAAGAATTTCAATATTAGAAAAAAAAAAGAAGAGAAGGGGAATTGTAATAATTTAATTGGCCCATAGAAAGACATGGAGGCATAGGAATTGTGGTGGAGAAGAATATAAGAGGTTTTGGGGGGGGGGGAGAGAAGAATAAATTAACACTTTGGTTTCGAATGGTACTCTTTGTGTTAATTTGATTTTTAAAAATATATTATCAACTAATTTCGTCACACAATTTATTAGATAAAAAAAAATTGAAACAGCTGATAATGTGATATTTTTAAATATTTAATTGCTGATTTGAATGTCATGTCAATGTCTAATTAAATTAAAAAAAAATTTAAAAAGTATTAAAATTAAAAAAAAAAAGTCTGCCCTCTTTTTATAAATTTTATTTTTTAAAAACATTGACTAGATACCGATGTGGCCAATAAGTGTCTAAATTTTCTTATTTTTAATCGCGTTAATTTTTTTATCTAATAAATTGGTCAAGAGACCAAATTAATTAGAACGAGTGAATCTATGATGCAACTTGTTGCATTATACAATACAATTTTAGCCAATAATATTGTAACACTTGTTATTTTGTTGTATCATACAATGCAATTGGATCACATCAATGACTATAATTATACCACATAACCCATTGCATGATGTAACAAGCTGATTATAAACTCACCGGCATCTTTAATATACTAAATTTGACAGTAGGACCAAATTGACATAAATGGCATCTTTTGGGGACCACATTATTAATTTATTCAAAAAGAAAAGAGAAAAAATAAAGAATTTTATATGTAAAATATAGGGAGATGGAGATTCGAATTTTAGGTAATGTTGTGCCATAAAAAAGGCACAATTACCAAAGAAAACAAAAAGGCACAATTACCATAAAGAATCAAAACAAAACGATGAAGAATTATTAATGTTCCAAAACCAAAAGATTCCAAAGAGGAAAGGGAAGTGTGAGAATAAATGCTCACTCACGAGATGATGGGATGGAGTAGGATGGGAATATAAAATCTCCCAATAATCCAACACAATCTAACCAACACATATACATATACTTCCTCCTATTTGCAAACTTGTAGAACAAACTATATTTCATTGCTATTCATTCTACCACCTTATATAACATTTCATGTGAATATTTTGAAAATAATTCAAATTATAATGATTTTATGTTTTAAATATAATAAGAAACTATTATAAACTTTTCACTCTCAAATTTTCTTGTTATGTTTTGCATATATTTAATATTTTATAGTTTATGCTAATATACTCAAATTTATATGACTTTAGGACTAAAAGTTAAAATACCTTAAAAAAATAAATATTATCATTTATATTTTGATGAATAAATAAATCTGACAGAAAATTTGAAATCTAATTTAATCATAATTTAAAACTATAAATTGCATGACTTGGGAATGAAACCAACCAAATTATGTAACCATATGTAATGTAATGACCAACTTCTTAGCGTAACAAAATGTCAAAATAATGCACCACTGATGGAAAGTTTAAAATGCAAACTAAGCTTCTGCTTTATGAAGAAAATGATTTTTTAGTCCTCAAATTAGAAAGATAAAATTCAAACAAAGTACCAAAGTTAAATTTTCTAGATTATTTGATATCAACATCTCTAAACATTTTTTAAAGAAAAAAAAAAAGTTTCTTCACTCATTTTAAGAAGCCTATATAGCAAATACTTCATAGTATACCTAAATTTCCTCCTAAGAAATTCTCCACAGCTTAATGCTTAACCCCCCCAAAAAAAATCCCATTTTATATTTCAGGTTACAAATGCATGCACTTGTTACAAAATTGTCCATGCAAACACACATGATCCGGAAAGAGGGCACTATCTTAGTATCTTAAAAGAATAAGAAAGGAAAAAAAGAAGTTGATATGCCTACAAGTATAGCTGGATGAGCTCATCACTAACAACGGATGGAGTAAGAACACCCAAATCAGTGAAAAGCAGAGTTAGATATTGTGGAGGAGTATAATCCCTCGCAGACTTTTCAACCTCAACCTTGGATGGAATGGGTACTCCAAACCCGATCGGGCGTAAGGCAGGGGCCAGATCCTTTTGGTCCAAAGGGTAAAGACGAGCAAACTGCAGAGTAAGACATACAGGACATGTAAACACAGAATATCCATTTCTAAATAATATGTCTGAATACTAAAATTGTTACTGAGATTATTGGAACAAAACTAGAATAGTTTGTGTGTGTGGCTAATATACCTTGTAGCTTTCGGCGGCCACATAAACTGGTTTATTCATACTGTGTGCTACCAATGCAATTTGGTATGTTCCCATCATGTTAATTATACCTCCGCTTTCAACCACTCCATCTGCCCCCACCAACACCATGTCCACCTCATCCATGCTATATGCCACCGCAGAGTCTATAAGGAGTCTAACGGGAACATCGAGTTTGGCCAGCTCATTAGACAACCGCAAACCTGTTCGGTCTGGTCTTCCCTCTGCAAATTTAGGAAATTATAATTATAGAAATTTAATAACCACAGTTAAATGAATGGGCCATCAGAATTAAGAAACAATCCCAACTCTCCTGATAAAGCTTCCGCGAGAACACTTGATAGAATAAGCTTTATATAAAATTATATAGTTCATTATCATCCAAAGATTTTGTTGAGCAAAGAAGATCATTACCTTAGAATACCTAGAGGTTAAGGATCATGAATTAAAATAATCTGGCTGTGAATTTTCTTTCACATATCCAATGAATTAACACGTAGTTAGAGTTAGAGGGCAAAAACCTGTGCAGAAGACCCGAAACAGTTTCTTATTTTGAGCTGCCAGTTTCAGGACTTCAAAAACAACTCTAGAAAAACCATGAACCAAAATTGTACAACCATCGAATATAAAATCTTGAGCCAGCATTGCAATAACTTTGCGAGCCTGCAAAACTATGCACTTTGCGTAATGATGTAAAAAATTAAACACAAAGACCTCTGCACAACCAATTCAATGGCTCACCTTGTATGAGATTTCCCCAAACTTTTCAGCACGTTCAATTAAGCGTGACTTTCCAGAATTGAAGTCTTCATATTCTAAGGCAGAAGTCCTAGTTACATATCGCATAAACAAATCACAGCCAGCTGTCAAAGAGATTGAGGTTGTATCCCAGGACTGTACAACACATAGGAGTTAACTATTAATCAGATAATTCAAGAATTGTTGATTGCTAGCACCTATTTCCTACTTCAAACTTATTTACTTATATGTTGTTTCAGGAACTAGCTAGACAAGCTTTCAGTGCATCGAAACTGTGAAGAGACACCAATCCACGTAAGGACATGTAATTCACACAGTAAGTAGGATTAGTTCCAAGAAAAAATCATTGTTACCGTATTAAAGTGATTTCTTATCATAAGCATTATGAAATGAGGGAATTTTCTCTGCTATTGACATAATTTTTACATGTATTATGGTATGCCAACTCCCACAGGGCGTAATACTATGTATACACATCAATGCAATTTCTGAAAGGCGCCTTCCACAAGCAAAGTGACCCTATCATTATTCTTACTCATATAGGATGCAAACTTGAAAATTTACTTTTGGTCTTTGGAAATTATAAAACAAACATATGAACCAACGTCAGATATACACTTGAAGAACTTATTGCTGTTGTGATCACCTGATCATGATCTGTAATAGCAATATTATAATAATTATTTTCTTTTGGCAGATAACTTTGAAATGTGAAGTAATGTTGAAAAAGTAGCAGAACTAGTGGTCATCAATTATCATTACAACAAAAATATTTCTCAGAATCTTAAGACATCTCAGTGAGCCTGAAAGGCTAACAGGGAAAATATTAATCTCTAGAAACCAACAAAAATAAAAATGGACCAAGATAACTATATCCTTCTGCTTTCTGCTTGAGCCTTGGAGATATAAAAGTTCGTCTGAATATTGTTTGAGAAGCTTCCACCTTAAACAAAGAATACACTACTGCAATAATGATTTACTAAAACATTTTGGTAATATACACCTCCAAACTCTAGTCCCAGCAATTTTCTTTCAAGGGTAGTTAGTTTGCACACAGCACATGCAATTAGTAATAATAGAATCCGCCATTAACCCTCATCCTTGAGTGTGAAAAAAGGCATTTCATTCACCCAAAAAAACAAATGAAAATCCACGTCCAGACAATGGTTTGTGAGTAAGCAGAGATAAACCGAAGAAGCTTCTAAAGAAGTTGAACGGTTTAAATTTTCTGTATAACATCAGAGTAACTTGTAGACATCCCATTATAGTCAAAATTTCAGACAGCACTAAAATTTTCTGCAGATAAAAGAACCACAATTCAATAAAAGAAGAACCTACATGCAGTTTTCATATCTTTTCTATCAGTCATCTGTCAGAAATCAAAGTGAATATGGCTTATGCAATTTATCTCCCCTATGACTGATTCTGATTTTTTTTTAAAAAAAAATACACATTCATTGGAAAACTGTAGATATAGATAACAACGATATAACAAACTGCACAGTATATTGTAGTCCTTCAATAAATTCTTCAGTCTTCACTAACACCAAAAGAATATAACCAATGTTTAAACCTCAAAATGCTGTTAAGTATGTAACCACCCATCAAATTTCGTTCCAAAGTCTTAAGGCAACAACTGAAAGTTCGTTGCGAGGTAATAAAAGAGAACCATTAGAAATTTACTAACCTTGAGAGAATCCGAAGCCTTCTTGAGCTCAATTTCCAGCTCCATCATAGTGGTAGCCTGACTGTTCCTAATCACCGCCGCCAAGGCGCGAATGGCGGCCACGGCCTCGGCCAAGTCGGGCTGTTTCCGCCAGCTATTGAACTCGTCGATCACGCTGAAGGGCTTATCAGGATCCGAAACCCTGACTTGAGTTCCCGAAACCCCATTGTCATCTGGATTCTGAGCGACGGCGGCCTGAGCCTGGGCGAGCCAGTCGCTGGTGACGACGCCATAATGCTCCGCCCTGGTCTGATAGTAAGCGGAAATCTTAGGGTTAGGGCTAGTGGGGTTCTGAAGCGTATCGGCCATGGAAGAGTTGGGAGGAGGAGAGATAGAATACGTGTCGGGTTTCAAAGCGGCGTCGTTTGGCTGCCTGCTGTCGAGGATGAAAGATGCTGATCTATACCACATTTATACGGTGTAGGTGTAGAAAAGTGAGGAAGAATTGTCACTTTCTCGGGAAATTTTTTCTTTTTTGGTTTGAGAAATAAAAGAAAAAAAAAAGGATAGAAAGAAAGTGCAAGCGTGTTTGCCGGAGAATGTAGAAAGATTCTGATTCGAATAGGAATGGGAGTATGAGAGATTGGGATTCTGCAATTGCAAATCACTGTGTTTAAGAGTCAGAGAAGAAGAAAGAGCCGAGTTTACTTCCTTCTTATGGTTAATTACAAAGCGTCTGCCATTGAAACGACATCGTTTCTCCGCTCCTCTCCTCCTCTATTGATAATTGATTTCTTTATTTGTTAAATTCTAAAATACAAAATTTTAAATAACTATTTTTTTATTAAAATATAATTAGCTTTTTTTCAGAAAAAATAATTACTAGTTATTCTACTAAACTTATGGCAAAAGTACCTTTCCTAACCCCAACGTTTGGAAGTCCTGTCAGTTTCGCCCCTAACGTTTTTTCGCTATCAATTGTACCCCTAACGTTTTACGTTTCTGCCAATGTCACCCTTTTCACTAACACCGTCAAATATTTAACAGTTTTTGCTGACGTGGCATCCTATGTGGCAAAACTTTTTTTTTCCTGTCAATTGTACCCCCAACGTTTTACATTTATGCCAATGTCACCTTTTTCACTAGCACCATCAAATATTAATAATTTTTGCTTACGTGGCATCCTATGTGGCAAAAATATCTGACTTGGTATATTTTTTTTCCACATCAGATTTTCTACTCATCTTTTCCCCATCAAAGTTGTATCGTTTTGACCTCGGCCTATTCCTTCTAAAATATAACTCAAATGCACGCGCTATTTTGCTTATAAAAACATCGGAGACGTTATCCATTCTCTATTTTAGGGTAACGTCTCCGACAAAGTAGAGAATGGGTAACGTCTCCGATGTTTTTGTCTGCAAAATGGCACGTGCGTTTGAATTATATTTTAAAAGGAATATGGTGAGGCTAAAACGACACGGTTTTAATGGGAAAAAGATGAGTAAAAAATCTGGTGTGGAAAAAAATATGCCAAGTCAGATATTTTTGCCACATAGGATGCCACGTAAGCAAAAACTATTAAATATTTGATGGTGCTAGTGAAAAGGGTGACATTGGCAGAAATGTAAAACGTTAGGGGTACAATTGACAGGAAAAAAAATGTTTTGCCACATAGGATGCCACGTCAGCAAAAACCGTTAAATATTTGACGGTGTTAGTGAAAAAGGTGACATTGACAGAAACGTAAAATGTTAGGGGTACAATTGATAGTGAAAAAAGTTAGGGGCAAAACTGACAGGACCTCCAAACGTTGGGGTTAGAAAAGGTACTTTTGCTATGGCATTTATGTCATCCAATGCTAACTTTTTCCTATGGTATCTTTACACTAGAGACAAATTTATTGAATCATCACCATTAAACACTAAATACAGACATATCTTATATAACTTAATGTTTGAAAAAGATAAGAGGGTTGTAAAAAGGGCATTATTGTTTGGTCTTAGTTTGATAAGAACTTGTTTTCTAAGAGTTGGTATTAGACCTGATCACGGGCCGGGCTTTAAAAAATACGGGCTGGGCTTTCGGGCTTTTTATCTAAAAATTCAAGCCCGAGCCCGGCCCGGGCCCGTATAAAATGAAAACGGGCCAGGCCGCCATATTTTGTACCATATTTTTTTTTACAGTTTGTTTCATGTTTCATTTAAGATACAAAAAGATACTTTTTTCTTAAAAATAGATAGTTAAAAGATTTTAATGTATTATATATAAATATTTTATACGGATTGTATATAAAGATATACATATTTTGTATCCAAAATATATTATATATTATGGAATCTGGATACAAAATATGTATATATATATATACATATTTTATATCCAAAATATATAATAAATTACCCACTCTAAGAGCTTGAATTTTCTCCTAATGGATTGTGTAAAGAAAATGGTACACGCACGCTAGGAAAATTAGTGTAATACTAGTTAATTGGAAGTTGGAAGCTAGTCTTCCCTATAAAATTGAATTTTTGAAATGTTCAAATATGTAAGATTTAATGAATCAAATACAAGACCTTAGACATCAAACATCAAACATTAAAATAAATTATCAATTAGGTTGGTATTTATTCTATACTAGATTGAGTTATTTATTTATTTTAATGTATTATATATATATATATAAAATAAGTATATATAATACGGGCCGGGCTTTAAAAAAAGCCCGAGCCCGGCCCGTATTTTTGTGGGCTTTTTTAAAAAATGAGCTTTTGGGCTCGGGCTCATATTAGTATTTTAGCGGGCTGGGCCTATCGGGCCGGGCGGGCTTTAAGGCCCGTGATCAGGTCTAGTTGGTATGAAATGGTTCCCTTTTAATATATATGTTAATTATTAGTTTATGATTTTTAAATATAAGTGCAAACAAATATTTAAGTATTTTGCTGTATTAAATGTTTAAATTATATGAAAGAATGGCACATCACCCTTATTATATTAAATCGTTTTACTAATCTCATTTGAGTATAATATATATTTTTAATTTTAAACATGTGCACATGTGTGTATATCTATATAAACATGACAGTATAGATGTGTATACCCAATGTTCTAAGAACTGAACTGGATAAAAATTCGGATAAGTATTTGATTTAAGATCTGATCAATTTAATCGGTCGAATCGGATGACGCAATAAATAATAAATATTAATTATTCTTAATATATAAAATGACATCACTCAAATTTTAAGTTTCAACATACATAATTTTGAGGTTTTAATTACATGACTTCTCAAAATTTAACTATCAAAACTAGAGGTGTCAAAACGGGTCCAACCCGCGGGTTGGGCCCGTTTACCTGCAAATACGGGCGGGTTAGACTGATGGAAAAGGACCCGCGGGTAAACGAACCCGGCCCGTTTAACCCGTTTAAAATACGGGTTTGAGCGGGTTACCCGCGGGTTACCCGTTTTTTTTAAAAATTTTTTTAAATAATTAATATATTATGCTTTTATGAATTTATTTATTTTTTTGGACTACCAACTCCAACTTTAAAATATAGTTGTATTTAAAAAATTAAAATATAGTTGTATTTCAAAATTTTTTTAAATGCATTTAAATCTTTAAAATATTTTATGTTGTTAGATTACTTTTTTCCAATCATCAAGATTATTTATAGACGTTGGATGTATTATAGACAATTTAATAAAATATTTCTTCAACTTTTAATTAAAATGATTTTTAATTATAAAGTTGATGTTAATTTATTTTTCAATCATAGAGATTTAACTTTGATTACAATTGGATGTATTTTTCCTATAAGAATAAATTATACATGGTTTTTGAATTTTAAAACCTTTTTTTTATAGAAAATAGAAAATATATTACTAGAAAGGAGAAGTACAGGAGCGGAAAAAACAAAAAACAAAAAGCTAATACAATAAAATAGTCACTAGGCCAAAAACATATCAATTTTACTCAATTTATTTCTTTTTATTTATTTTCAAACACAATTCCAAAACACAAAATCAAATGGCATGCGCGGATGTGAAGATTGGCAAAATTATGCACACTATTGACTAGAAGTATAGTATATAATATCATCATTTACCCTTTTAAAAATAAGAAAATTAAAAAAAAACTTTAAAAATTTGATATTTAAAAAAATAATAAAATTGACCCATTTGACCTGTTTAACCCGCAACCCGTACATATACGAGCCGGGTTGGTATTTTCCCAACCCGTGAAAAATTTGACCCGTGCGGGTTAGCCCGTTTGGCCCGTGACCCGTGACGGGTCGGGTTGGCCCGTTTGACACCTCTAATCAAAACTTATCAAACCCTGAAAGAACTTGATCAAACAAAACATAAAATTCTTGACAATCATGACTTCTTAAGTTTTAATTTTCAAGACTTTTCTAATTTTAAAGATTTTTCTAATTTATTTTCTGATGTTATTTTTTAATAAAAAAATTGGATCGGTTTGACAGCCGATTGGACGGTCTAACCCGATTGATCGGTTGGATCCCGATTAAATTCGGTCTAAATAAAAAAACGAGTTCTTGAATCCAACCAATTCATCTTTATATTCAGTTAACGGTTGAATCAATTAAACCGTCCGATCCAATCCATACAACACTGGTATATGAATTAAAAAGTGATACGAAATAAGAATAACTAACCGAGGGAGTTGAGCTTAAATTTTGAATTTGTTGAACGAAATGGCATACTCATACACTCACTAACTACCTATGTACAAAGGTGTTAGTTTCACATGTTAAATGTTTCATTCTTCAAAATTTCACCTCATTAGAAAATCACTAATGTTGCATGTGTTCACTAATTATCTCCGTACAATGAGTTGTTTTTACGGATTAGATGTCCCTTTCGTCATGATTTCAGGCTTTAGCTCATTGAAAAAATACCTCAACATTCTTGGATCCTTCTATACAGGGGTGTTTGGCGGGCGGTTTGGGCGTTTTTTAATGAAAATTTAGTGCACCTATCGGTTTAAGTTAATTGCATCAAATCAAACCAAACCAAAACATAAACAAGCGGTTTTGAGCGGTTCGGTTTGGCGGTTTAGGACTTTTATGTTATCAAACTTACATATTTAAGTTTATTAATAAAAAATATAATTTTATTCAATATAAATAATAAAAAAGTATAGTAATATTTTATTTACTTACAATATACAATCAACTTAGTTCTAAAATTAAAATTTTAGATTGACTAAATTTAATATAATCTTCTAAAAATAAATTTTATACTTTATTATTTAGAAATTTTAACATAATATGTACATATATATACATGTATGTGTATGCAGTTTGGTTCGGTTTTTCGACATACCAAACCAAATCAAACCAAACATTGATCGGTTTGGTTCGGTTTGTGTAAATTCGATTTGGTTTGATTCAAATGCGGCGGTTTTGTTCGGTTATGAACATCCCAACTTCTATATATACATTCCTTTCTTACAAGTACAAGTTTGGTTATTTATTGTATGTGATTATTTTGTTCATCTCAGGTCTAATTTCATTGTTGGACGTTTCACTAGGTGGCATTTGATTGTATGGAAAATATTCTGGTAAGGAAATGAAGTAAGTGTGAATTGAAATACGAAATAGAAAAAGTATATTTAAAATGTAGAGAAATAAAATTAGATTATAAGAGAAATGTTAAATTTGTTCTTTTTAAAATTGGGTCACATATCCTAACTAAAAATTGAGCTTATCCACACTTAAATATTTACTTGAATAAAATACATTGAACATGATCATACTTAATTTTGAGAATAATGAATAAAAATTTAGCATCACTATGCTTAAACTTAATTTAGTGTGTCATGCCTATTATTTTATTTGTTTGTTTATTTATAATTCTAAAAAAATCTTTTGTCATCAGTTTAACTTTATCATTTTGTCCTAGGTCACGAGGAGAGTGTGTGCTATAGAATAGAATGAAGGCACTAGTTAACTTTATAATTAATGGATGGTACAATTGGTAAGGTGAAATAAAGATAGAAAAATAAAAGATGAAGGTAATAAAATATCAAATTTGTCCCTTTTAAAATTGGGCCACATATTCTAACGAGAAATTGAGCATGTTTATGTTTAAGTATTTACTCTAATAAGCATGCCCTACTTAACTTTGAGAATAATAAATAAAAATTGAGCATGACTATACTTAAACTTAATCCAAAATTTAGTATTGGATTTGAAAATATGTTGATAGAGTTGTTATTTGTTTACACAAAACTTCATTAGATAATCACAATAACTATGGGATAACTCTTAATTAGAATTAGTATAGAAATCCACTTAGAAACAAATAACACCGTATGAGTTGTCAAATCATGATAAGTTGATAACGCCAATAATCACAATAGCCAGAAATACAACTTAGTACTAGTTTATAGTTTGACTTTATGTATCAATTTTTAAATTTAATCTTAATTTAGCAAAGTAAACTGTATTTTCCTCCTAATATTTTGACGTGTGAGAACAGAGAATGAGTTGATTTCACATATAGCATTAATATATATATATATATATAAAATAATAATAATAATAATAATAATAATAAAACAGATCTGATTTAATTTCTAACATATTTGGATTAAACATTTAGAGCACGCTTTGTATAAATGCACGGATATAAAGTACTGTAGAGTAAAGTATTATAGAATAAATGAAAGTACTGGCGAGAAAAGTGAAGAGAGAGATAGAGAAAAAAATTAGGAGAAATAAAAAATATAATGCGTTTGGTATGTATAAAATATGATGTAAAGTTTTTTTGGGAATCGTGGGATTACATGTATTGCACTGTTTTGAAAGTATACCAAACGTGCCCTAAATGTGTGTTTGGTTAGTGGGGTGGATGATGTAATGAGAATAGGAATATGAATGTTAGATGTATACATGTAATAAAAATGTCATGTCAATGTGATGTGAATAAAATAAAAGTGGATAAAATAACTATTTTACCCTTAAATTAAAAGTGATAATGGAATAAAATGGATAAAAAAATAAGGACAAAAATATAATTTCATTACATTGCAAAAAGTAAGGTATGTTTGGTAAGAAGAATGTTGAATGTAATATTTAAATCCTCAAAACAACATACCAAACACATCCTAAAAGAATATATATATATATATATATATTTGATATAACAAAAGTTGGGGGGCGAGAACATAGGTTTCACCTATATATATTTGTGTTTGGTAGGCAAGTAGATTTAGATGAAATAGAAGTTGAAATCATAGAAATTGTAATTTTATAATAATTTTATCCTATAAAAGTTACCGAATGTTTATTTGGGACGAAGTTGAATTTTTATCATCTTCATAGTTCATATTATATATTTCTCTATCTTAATTCTATAAGATTTCTTTTAGAACAGTTCTACAAGATTAATCTTATCATCTAATTCGATTTTATTATATTACATATCAAACTACCTTTTATTATATTTTTCATACTTATTTTTTTATTATCAAATGCCACTTAAAATATCAGGAAATGAGATGAGGAAGAATGGATGGTAGCCACCTTCCTTCTGAGATTATATATATATATATTCCCTTGTTTCCTTAGCTGGCATTTGTCATAAAAAATTTCTGATTGATTATTTAAGGTCACGAGTGATGAAAATATTTTTTTTTAAAAAAAATGAGGCAGGGAATAATATAATTTTCCAAATCACCAAAAATTGACAAGTGTTGCACAAGATTGCCATTGCATATTTAATTTTCTGTGCCCCAATCAAATATTTGAGGCTAAAGTACTATTTTGGTCTTTAATATTTGCATGAAGTTGAATGTTGGTCCTCAATGTTTCAAAAGTTTAATGTTAGTCCTCAAAAAAATTTTTTGGTCGATTTTGGTCATCGAGCGTAACACCGTTAACTTTTGCCGTTAAATGATGACGTGACATGCTTATGTGACACACCCTCTCTCCTACGTGTCATATTTTAATGACGTGGCATGACACATCACTGCCAAGTCACCCCAGGTGATGATAATAATGATGATGATGATGATGAAGTGACAATGTGGGTTGACGTGATAGTGATGTGTTATGCCACGTCATTAAAATTTGACACGTAGGAGAGAGGGTGTGTCACGTCATTACTTTACGACAAAAAGTTAACAGTGTTACGCTCGAGGACCAAAATCGACCAAAAAAAAATTTTGAGGACCAACATTAAACTCCATACAAACATTGAGGACCAAAATAGTACTTTAGCCAATATTTGAAGATTCATATTACTTCAAACAATCTTATTTCGAAACTTTGTTTTTGTTATTAATTACATAATACGATCCATATTATATGGTTGAGTATCCTTTTAAATATAGCATTTTAATTTCTTAGATTTTTATGTATTAACATCATGCTTTCTTTGACAAACTTAGAAATATAATAATTATACTGGATTAATAGAAATTGAATATACAATAAAAAGGACTAGTAAATTGTTCATATTTTAGTACACTCAACAATATTTGGAACATGATGGCAAAAAAAAAAAAAATTAGAACATTGTACCAAAACAAATTTCTTTAGAACAAAATTTAAAAGTAATAGTAATAATTGAGATCATCGAGATTGCATAAATTATTGTTGAAAAAAAGGAAAAAAAAAGAGGTTACTTATAAGTTATATTATCGAGATTGCATAAATTATTGTCGAAAAAGGGGGAAAAAAAGTGGTTAGTTATAAGTTATATCCATGAAAATAGCATGTGGTCAATAGTGGTTGAGTGGAACTGCCAATCCATACGCGCTTTTGAATTTTTTTATTTTATTTTGGATAATATTGATGATTGGAGGGTAATAAACATATTATATATTTATATGAAATATGAAAATATGATTGGTTGAATAAGAAAAGGTATATTTAGCAGAGTCCATTTATGTGTTGAATACAGCAAATGCTTCACTGTTCAAACCAAAACAGCGCCATTAAGTTAGTCAACGTCACCTGTAACCCACACTACACGCTCCCTATCAATGTCTCCAAAATTTACAATATACCAAATTTATTATTATTAATAAGTATAAACATTTATTTGAATAATGTAAAATAATTATTTCTGAAATTTATATAATAAATCAAATTTTACTTTTTTTTTTTGTATTTCTCTGTTTTTTTGATAAATAAGATAGTTTTGACTTTAAGATCTATTATATTTATATCTAAAATTCAAGAATAATTTGTGTCGAAAAATTTTAAATTTTTCATCATTTCATGAGTAATAAAAATAAGATTTTCTTTGACTTTATTTTTTAATCTCATTTCACGATCCCCTCAAACTCTCCCGTAACAAAAAGTCGAGGAGAATTGGAAACATGGGTCGAGCATGATCTATAAGAATGTGGGAAAATCATGTTTCTCCCCACACCAAGTATAAATAAATATCCCTCATTTAGGAGATTCAACAAAGTCTAATAATGAACATAACTCAGAGCTCACTTATTTCCTCATTCAGATGACTAGTCAGTGATCTTCGCTCTCTTATCTATCACATACAATCCATCTCCAACAGGTGGCTTGGCCGCCCGGAGCAACATACACGCAGGCTACCACATGTAACATTCTTGTCTAACAACTTCTATGGACGTTTTCTCTTCGAACTATATGGACTTTGATTCCTTAACAAGGGTACGTAGGCACCTAGGTTATCACCTAAGAACAAATCTTTCAAGGTTACGACCCCTTGCGATCTTTATTTTTAATTATAAATTGTCTGAACAGAAAATAACAGTTACATATATATTACATCAACCTCTCTTTTAATTTTTTTGGTAAATGAAGTTAAATTTATTTAATTGTCTTTATTATTATATTAAGAATATTATGTTAAATTATGATATAATTTAATTGTATTTATTATTATATTAAAAATAATATTACAGTTTTATTCTGCTAAAAAATATATTCATTAATAAAAAATGAAAAAGCATAACTTTTAAAACTACTTAATATTAAATATAATTTAATCAAATATTAAGAAAAGTAAACGTAACATATATATATTTATTTTTTAAAAAATCAATTTCATTTATTTTTTAATTTTTAATTTTGTCATGCTTACACGTCCGACGAGTCTCTTTCTGGGTCACATTAAGAAAAAGGGGGAAACAAAAACGACTACTTGCTTCCAAAGAGAAAATGATTGAGCCAATACAAAACGCAGAACAATTCTTCCCTAATTTCCATAATCAAAACCATTTCGTTGCTTTTCGAAATCTGTATAGCGCTTGATTTCATCAAGAGAGAGAGAGAGAGGTCTTGTAATTCTCCGTCTGACTCTCAGATTACATATTGAATGCTATTCTATTGCATAATTGAGGATCAAATGAATGACTCGGAAGCAGATGTTTCGTGAACGATCATGATCCATAATTCAACTTCTTGAAGATTTGAATCTGATACGCGCTTCTTGTATAGGGTCGGTGTTTGATTGTCCACAGCTGCCCAACTCTGTTCTGGCTTTTACTGTACGGGGTCTGTTAACTAGGTGGTCATTATCTTGTTTTCCCCTTTTGCTTTTAATTGACCAAGATCTTCTTGCGATTTTGTATATCAATTTATTGGGAATTCTAATCAGCATTCAATTGGAATCCTGAAATATCTGTTTGATCACCGGGACTTCGGCAGTTTCTTCGGTTGGTTCATTTCCACACCACAATTCGCGTGTAATGGGAAAGGAAGGTTTTCATGTGGGTTTGAGCTTCGATCTTTTTTAAATTCAGTAATTTTCTGTTACTCATTTTGATTTGCCGTGGGTTGTTTGATATATACAGTTAAGCTACAGTCCATGTTATATGGTATTGATAGATTTGTGACAATTGAATATGTTGAATTGAAGGAGGAGTAGACTTTTCTTTTTGCTGAGGTGACCACTGGTTTTTCAAAGTGTTGATTCATTGAAAAAGCGGTGTTTTACACTGAGATGGACAACCACAAACTGCTCCAACAATGTTGGGGATTGTTTGTGGATCTAGAAGAATTCAATTTTTGTCTCCTTGGGGTTTACATTGGAGTTTTTAGTACTTTTGCTTAGGATCTTCAGGACTGTATGTTTTCTTCCTAGTTCTTGATGTTGGGTGAATCTTCTATACATAACAAGGTACAATAGGAGTGGGCAGTAGTAAATGGGTATGTCATAATGAACATAGAAGAAGGATCATTTGTCAATGGATGCTCCAGACAAGACTTTCTCTGAGCTTGTCAGCATCATCAAGTCATGGATACCCTGGCAATCAGAGCCAGCTAATTTGTCCAGGGATTTTTGGATGCCAGATCAGAGTTGTAGGGTATGCTACGAGTGTGATTCCCAATTCACCTTAATTAATCGTAGACACCATTGTCGCCTTTGTGGACGTATCTTCTGTGCCAAGTGTACAACTAACTCAGTTCCTGCTCCATCTAGCAGCCAAAGGAATCCTTGGGAGGAGAGGGAAAAGATTCGGGTTTGCAATTATTGTTACAAGCAATGGGAGCAGGGCATAGCTGCTTCTGATAAAGTGATTCAGGTTTCCAATCTTGATCATAGTGCTTCACTATCAACTTCAAGCTTAACCAGCAGTAATTCCTTTGGAACTGCTAATAACAGTACCACCACTTTTTGCTCCATACCTTGCTCAGTTGGTTCGTATCAACAAATGGAGCAAGGTTCTGATTTGAGCCTGCATCAATCATCCATGACAGGAAAAAGCATTGATATAGAAGGTGTATCAGCACTACCAATGAGAAATGATCTTGTAGTAGACCTCCGAACTACATCACAAAAGCAATATGAATTCTCAGTGAAACGGTATGTACTAGTTTTTTCTCTTAAATTCACAGATGAAAATTTTCTGTGTGATCCTTTATCCTTGTCTTTCTTTACCCAGACATTCGTTGTGTTATTTGTGTTTGAATTATGAAAAATATGAATATGAGATGGTAATTGATGATTGATTTGTCAGTGATATATTTATCACATTCATTCTTCGTCCACCTGCAGTTTTGTATTTGAACTTTATTTATTCTCTTAGTGGCGATAATCTGGAAAAAGAGGAAAATATGTAATTAATTGTTATTCATTTGTCATGGACTATATAATTTTTCATGCCTCAGGAGTGATGAGGAGGAGGATGACTACAGCGTCTATCAAACAGATTCTGAAATGAAGCATTGTTGTATGAATGGCTACTATGAGCAAATTGATTTTGATGGAATAAGAAACACAGATGGCTCACAGATGGTGCATTCTGATGGAGAAAGCATCAATACAAAAATTGTGTGCAACTCTTCAACACACCACAATTTTGATGGACAGGGTTTGAAAGAATTCCCAGGTATGGGACGAAATGAAGACGAACCTGATGTCTGTGATGAAAGTGAAGCACCTTCATCTATGTATGTTTCAGAGGATGTTGATGCCGAACCTGTAGATTTTGAGAATAATGGGCCTCTTTGGCTCCCTCCTGAACCGGAAGACGAAGAAGATGAGCGGGAAACTAATTTGTTAGATGATGATGATGAAGAAGGGAATGTCACAGGAGACTGGGGGTATTTACGTAAATCAAGTAGTTTTGGAAGTGGGGAGTATCGTCATAGGGATAGATCAAGTGAGGAGCACAAGAAGGTCATGAAGAATGTAGTTGATGGCCATTTTAGGGCTTTGGTATCTCAACTGTTACAGGTTGAGAACCTACCTGTTGAAGACAATGACAATAACAGTTGGTTGGAGATCATTACTTCTCTGTCATGGGAGGCTGCTACACTACTAAAACCAGATATGAGCAAAAGTGGAGGAATGGACCCAGGTGGATATGTGAAGGTCAAATGCTTAGCAAATGGGAGCCGTAGTGAAAGGTAAATGCTGTAATCTATATGATTATTAATGTGTAATGCCATCTAATGATGCTTCATATTCTAATTCAATTCACAATTTGAATGTCATTGCTAGTGGTTTTTTATATGTTATAATATAAAACTTCCAAATATAAATGCTGAACCAAGGTCACATATGCATATAGGCAGGAACACAATTGTTTCTTAGTGTGCCAAAAGACCTTGCTTAAATCCGCCAAATATAGAGTATTGACACACACACACATTTTTTAAAAAGGTAATGGATTTGAGAAAAGATACTAAAGGAAAACATACATGCTGAAAAGTCAGGAATCTTGTTTAAATACGAAAAGAAAAGTATGAAAAAATCATAAGACTTTGACATTTTATGATCTGTATAGTCTGAGGCTGGATATGACCATATGAATTTAACAATAATAGAGATATGGACGAAACATGATGAGATCAAACAGAAGTCACTAAATTCTCACCATTGACCACTATCATGTATCTTTTTCATTTTTTTCCCTTTTTCCTATAACATGGGGCTACGGAAATTAATAACAACTTCCGGGTAATTAATGATCTAGTTATTTCTTTCAATGGTCATTAGAATCTCTACAAAAGGCTAATTTGAAACTTAATTTTATCTCATATGATTTTAACATTGATCACTATATCTTCTCTTTTACCTAACTTATTTCGTGGATTTTATAATCTTCCAGTGCTGTGGTTAAAGGAGTTGTTTGTAAGAAAAATGTGGCCCATCGGCGAATGGCATCAAAAGTAGACAAACCTCGCATGTTAATCCTTGGAGGGGCTCTTGAGTACCAGCGTGTTGCCAACCTCTTGTCTAGTGTAGATACTCTGTTGCAGCAGGTTGTGATGGTTCACCATTTTACAAGTTTATTGTGGCACTTGCTTGGTTGCTGGTTTACAGGCTTGTATTTTACAACTTTATGTTCATGAGTTTATGCTCATAGTTTTGCATTCTTGTCTTATCTAGGAAACGGACCATCTCAAAATGGCAGTAGCAAAAATAGCTAAGCACAGTCCTGATGTCCTTTTGGTAGAGAAATCGGTTTCTCGTTATGCACAAGAATATCTTCTTGCAAAAAATATTTCTCTGGTTCTCAATGTCAAGAGGCCACTTTTGGAACGTATAGCACGCTGCACAGGAACTCAAATAGCACCCTCAATTGATCATATCACGGCACAGAAGGTGGGTCACTGTGAGACATTTCATGTGGAAAAGTTTATTGAGGACCCCGGTAGCGCTGGTCACGGTGGGAAGAAAACAGTGAAGACATTGATGTTTTTTGAAGGCTGTCCAAAACCACTGGGTTGCACAGTAAGTCCTATACTTCTATCAATTTAATATGATATTGCAGTTGGGTTAAAATCTATGTGGAACACTATCGTAAAATAAAGATAATCTATATTGATGTGTCCACATAGATAATGGCCATCATGCCCTTTTTTGAATATTGTATTAAATAAATTGTCATCTTAGATGTTTTGTGATTGTTTAGATGTCATTTAGTTATAGTCTAGTTGTGATCTGAATACTTGTAGGAAATGTTAATTTAGATCATTGGTTCTGGTCTGACAGATTTTACTTAGAGGTGCTGATAAGGATGAGTTGAAGAAGGTAAAACATGTGGTTCAGTATGGATTTTTTGCTGCTTACCATTTGGCTCTGGAGACATCTTTTCTTGCTGATGAAGGAGCCTCCCTACCAGAACTTCCATTAAACAGTCGAATAACTGTGGCACTTCCAGATAAATCATCAAGCATTGAGAGGTCCATCTCAACAGTGCCTGGTTTTAGCATTCCTGGCAATGAAAAGTCCCAGGGGCCTGAACCTAGCACTGAACCACTGAGAGCCCAAAGTGTTACAGTTGCTAATTTAGCCTCACTGGTCTGCAGTACAGAACCCTTTTTGTCTAATTTCCCTTCTCCACCTGAGCAATTTGGTTCAAGTATTAGCCACTCAAATGCGTTTTACTCTTCTGCTACTCCTTCAGGAAATGCAATTTCAGATTCTTACGACAAAAGGCTTCCTTGTAGTAGTGAAGAAAGAAATGAAATGGACTACAAAAAATCTCTAGTGCCTGAGACTTCTGTGGTAAACAACACCCTTTCCTTTATGGATAATCATACTGATGTAAATGGCTGCAGGGTTTTGGAGAAACCAGAAATAGGCATTTTAACTGACACTCCTCAAAATTGCCACAGTGAAGTCTTTAAGTGCCAACTAAGTGATTCAGAGTTGTTATCTCCAGAAGATGTTCAAAATCATTCCAAGGGGCAAGGATTCATGAATGAAGATCCAATGCCTCTAAAGGAAGAGTTCCCTTCATCACTCTC
Source organism: Senna tora (assembly GCA_014851425.1). NCBI lineage: Eukaryota > Viridiplantae > Streptophyta > Magnoliopsida > Fabales > Fabaceae > Senna > Senna tora. The sequence goes on along the minus strand of CM026268.1, from coordinate 263,938 downwards.
TGACCACCAAAGCATTTTGGTCTCATTATCCTCCCGGTGTGTATGGAAGGGAACTGTATGTGAGAGGTCCCATCTCTTTCGAATTAAATACTATGGTAGCTTTGACAAACCTTTGGGTCGTTTTTTGCGGGACCATTTATTTGATCAGGTTGGTTTCTGACCCAAGAATAATTATGAATAGTTATTAGATTAATTGCAATAATTCTGAAATCTGGTAAACTTGATTGTTATTCAGAGCTACCGATGCAGCTCTTGTGAAATGCCGTCAGAAGCACATGTGCATTGTTATACTCATCATCAGGGAACCCTCACCATATCAGTTAAAAGATTACCAGCAGAAATTCTCCTACCTGGTGAAAGGGAGGGAAAGATCTGGATGTGGCACCGATGCCTGCGGTGTCCAAGAGTCAATGGTTATCCTCCTGCTACACAGAGAATAATAATGTCTGATGCTGCTTGGGGTTTATCGTTTGGAAAATTTTTGGAGCTCAGTTTCTCAAACCATGCTGCAGCAAGCAGGGTGGCAAGCTGTGGCCATTCTTTACATAGAGATAGTCTTCGTTTTTATGGGTGATTGATTATCTTCTTTCTCTTTCTCATATTTTGAAATATACAAACATCTGATCCAAGTTTTACTGTAGTTGCCTTGTATACATATGTAGGGCAAAACTTCCATGTTTGCGGCCTTGGTTTCTAACTAATCTTTGAATTGAAATCAAACATTTGGTTATGATTAACCCAATTGAATGATTAAGTGGTGTGGTCTTATAATAACCTTTTAGAGGAAGTCTAGGTTCAGTAGAGCTTTGTCAAAACAATTTTAACCTGCTTGTCTTATTGTGGTCATTCAAGAATACAATTTTGTTTGTACCTTACATATGTTTCAAATTTTGAGGTTCGTATTTTTATTTACCTCTGTTTTGTGGTTTTTCATGTGCAGATTTGGGAATATGGTTGCTTGTTTCCGATATGCATCAATTGACGTTCATTCTGTCTACCTTCCTCCACAACAACTGGTTTTTGATAATGGGATCCAGGAGTGGATTCAAAAAGAAACAGATGAGGTCCAATATTAACAATCTTAGACCTTAAATTTTGGTTGTATGATAGGGGGCCTAATTTTTTGTTGTTACAGGTGATTAACCGGGCGGAGCTTTTATTTTCTGAAGTACTGAATGCTCTTAGTCAAATTGGAGAGAAAAGATCTAATGCAGCGCCTGTTAGTGGCCTTAAAAGACCTGAATTAAGACGCCAAGTTGCTGGATTGGAGGAAATGTTGCAAAAGGAGAAATCAGATTTTGAGGTGAGGCCTTCAGTTTTAAATACTTAATTTAAAGCCTCATCCAGGACCTTGGATAATGTTGGACTTGTATTCTGTAGTTTTGGTATATATAGCAAATTAGATCAAATACCTTTCTTTTGCATACAAGTTGGTAGAAAATATGTCAAACTTCTTGAGAATTATGAATTGTTACTTTGTACAATTTTCCATTTAATTGCCTTTAGACTAATTAGACTGTCTTTACCATGTACTTGAAGTGAAATTAAGAAGGAATGAAGCAGAGCAAATTAAAATTGGCTATGTATTAATGCGCATATTATGTCAATTTAATTGCACTATTTCCTTCTTCATTGCTTTCATTTTCATTCCTATAAAGTACATCCTTGGTATCTGTTCGAAATTCAAATGTTTGTTGTTGATTTGTTACTTTTCTCTTCTTATTTCCTTGGTTGCATATGTTACAGAAACCACTGTTAATTTTTTGATTCTATCTCTCTGTTGTCCATCTTTTTGTCACCTGCAATTTCTTATTCCAGAATGTGAAGTTTACTCAAGTTTAATTAATTTTTATAAATAAATACTGTGTAACTGAACTCTTTGAGGTTTGTAATTCAGTCTTTCTCTATTCTCTTCCTAGGAAGCGCTTAAAAAAATTTTGAACCACGAAAAGGGAAAGGACCAACCTGGGATTGACATTCTTGAAATTAATCGATTGAGGAGACAGTTACTTTTCCAATCGTATATTTGGGACCACCGCCTTATCTATGCTGTCAGCTTAGTTAATTCCAGTGAGCAAGATGAATTAAGCAGTGCAGTTTCAGAGGACAAGGAGAGACACGTTGTTGAAAACCAGAATAGTGATGCCCTTACTCCAGGAAGAAGCTACAGTAGTGATGATTCTATGTTTGTGGATTCAAAGGTTACATATAACCCTGACTTGGGAGGAGGAGGAACTGATGACAGCATTTCCCAATCTGGTGCACTTCATCAAGAATTTGACAGGGTGAAAAATACTAATTATGTGAAAGAGGACCAACCTTATCGGTCAATCAGAATTTCCATAAGCAATCAATCTGACCATTCAGACATTGGGTTAGGCGTTCACAGAACCCTCTCTGACGGGCATTTTCCTGTCATGCCTAACCTGTCTGATACCCTTGATGCAAAATGGACGGGAGAAAGCCACATAGGATGTGGATTACCGAAGGATAGCACTTCTGTTACTTCTGATACAACTGTGGCAGATTCTTTCATTGCTGGTAGAAAGAGAGATGCATCCAATCTAGAGGATCATGCAGAAGACCAGAATGGCTCCAAAATGTTGTTTTCTGCCTCTAAGAGCCTTGATAATACAGAAGACTCTTTAAGCTGGTTCGCGATGCCCTTCTTGAACTTCTACCGCTCACTTAACAAGAACTTTTCAACCAGTACACAGAAATTTGATACACTAATTGATTACAATCCAGTTTATGTATCATCCTTTCGGAAGCTAGAACTCCAAGGTGGGGCAAGGCTGCTGCTGCCTATCGGTGTTACTGACACTGTAATTCCAATATATGATGATGAACCCTCAAGTATAATATCCTATGCTTTAATGTCACCAGAATATCATGCCCAATTGATTGATGATGAAGAAAGATCAAAAGATGGGGTTGACTCTATTGCTTCATCATATTTTTCTGACTCAAGCCCCTTCCAATCATTTCATTCAGCTGATGAATCAACTTTTGAGTTTCTGAAAAGTTTGGGATCAACAGATGATACAACAGTATCCATGTCTGGGCCCCGTAATGCATCAATATTGGATCCACTGTTGTACACAAAATCTTTGCATGCCAGAGTTTCCTTTGGAGAGGATGGTCCCCTTGGTAAAGTAAAATATTCTGTGACTTGTTACTACGCCAAACGGTTTGAAGCCTTAAGAAGGGTTTGTTGTTCTTCGGAGCTGGACTTTATAAGGTCTTTGAGTCGCTGTAAGAAATGGGGAGCTCAAGGTGGAAAGAGTAATGTGTTCTTTGCTAAAACTTTGGATGATCGGTTTATCATCAAGCAAGTTACCAAAACGGAGCTTGAATCATTTATTAAATTTGCTCCTGAATACTTCAAGTACCTTTCTGAATCAATAGGCTCAGGAAGTCCCACATGCCTGGCAAAGATTCTCGGGATATACCAGGTACTTGTCCTTAAAGCCTTAAATGTTGAACCTTCTAAACATTTGACTTTATAGGAAAAGCTGAATACCTGGAAGTATATAATTGATATGAAACTTCTATTAGGCATCAAGAAGACAAGTAAGAAAGATGAATATTTAAATTCCCTGATTAAATTACTCCAAAGAAGAATAAAAAGCCTTTTATGCTTTTTTTATTTTTATTTTTTTTCAAAATACACAAGTACATCATATGGAACAGAATTTCAAGACAGATTGGATGAATCTTAATGAATGATGCCTTCATTTAGCAGTATGTAACAACTTGCTATATACTTGAGAAAAGTCTGATGGTTAATTTGCTTAAGTGAATGCTCAATAAATAATAGTTGAAACAACCTTTTTTTTCTCCCCTTACGATTTAAATGCAAAACCATTGTATACTTGTATGCAAAAGGTGCAGTTTTCTTAATAATGACCATGTGATATTCTTGTTTGTTACTTTAGAATTAGTTATCTCAATTGGATTTAATGGTGGATCTTGGCTTCAATTATCACCATGTAGTGGAGTAGGTTAAGGGAAATGCTTACAATTAATATGCTTAGTTGAGAAAATTCTTAATTGATTTTTATTTTGATTGAGGTCAAATATATTCCACTACTCTTTTGGTTGAATGTATTGGATGCTTTAACTAAGAAAACCTACCCAAGGAAGGGGAGAGTCTGTACTAAAATGGGAGCTCCACACGTCCCGCCCTGCCAATTTGAGATTCATGCTCCTTTATCGACAACATTGGGTTGGAAAGAGCAGGCCCAGCGCACAAGGGTGTGGACAAACTGTATGCTGAGATCACTGATATTAGAGGAAACATCTTTAACACAAAATTGTTCCGTTAGTTTGCGTTGGGTTCTTAATGTGCTTTTCATTATTATTTTTTTTATGAAGTTATAATGTGATCAAAGAATGTTGTCCTTCCATTTGTGAAACTTGTTATTTTGTTTAGCCTTAAACAAATAAGGGAGAGAAGAAGAGAAAGAACAATCATTGCTTGAATGATTGTTGTCAAGAAATAGAAGGACCCATGCAATAAATCGTTTCTTGAAGTTTATTGGTAATTGGGTTGGTTGTAGATAATCCTTTATTTTGCTCTACTTAATTACCTAGGATTGTATGGCCAAAAAAAAAATAATAATTACCTATGATTGTGATTACTTCATCTACCACTGGCTTTCTCTTGGATAGGTTACATCAAAGCATCTTAAAGGAGGGAAAGAATCAAGGATGGATGTTCTTGTTATGGAGAATCTTCTATTCAGGAGGAGTGTGACACGGCTTTATGATCTCAAAGGATCTTCAAGGTCTCGCTATAATCCAGATTCTAGCGGGAGTAACAAAGTCCTGCTGGATCAGAACTTGATTGAAGCAATGCCAACTTCTCCCATTTTTGTTGGAAACAAGGCGAAACGGTTATTAGAGAGAGCTGTCTGGAACGACACTGCTTTCCTTGCGGTAAGTGTCAGAACTCCATACCTGTTGTTCTTCCTTCTCTTTATTTACTGTCTCTATCTTTTTCCTTGCATACTGCCCATAATTTTATCCCCATTTTTCATATAAATTTGCTGATCTTCTGCAGTCTGTCGATGTAATGGACTACTCATTACTTGTTGGTGTGGATGAAGAGAAACATGAATTAGTACTTGGAATCATAGATTTTATGAGACAGTATACCTGGGACAAGCATCTCGAAACATGGGTAAAAGCTTCTGGCATCCTCGGAGGGCCGAAGAATGCATCTCCAACCGTAATATCACCCAAACAATACAAGAAAAGGTTCAGGAAAGCAATGACCACATACTTTCTCATGCTTCCAGATCAGTGGTCTTCTCCATCTAATAATTCCCAGTCTGATGTTTGTGAAGAGAACACACAATCTAGGACTTCACCTGAATGATTCTTGGATGCTTTTTTTATTTAAGTTTTTCTTCCAATTTGGTATCATCTATCCCATATCATTTTTCTTCTGTTTTTTTTTTTATATAGGAATTCTTTTTTGTTCATCTCTGATTTTGTCATATGAAACATAGTCAAATATTTGTTAGAAGATGGAGAAAGAAAAGGCAGTTAGAAAATACAGGACGCTTGTCTGGGGTTGAAATATTTGATGACCTCCGGATGAAACTCTGTACAAAAATTATTAGTCATGTATTTTAGCATCACAGTTTGTACACCACTTAAGTTTCTAGGACTTTCAATTACATCTCAAATGTAATTATCAATATCTGGTTGGGTTAAAATGTTGGCCATTAACTATCAATGATCCTTTAAGCATGGGATTTGGCCTTCATGATATTTTTCATTAAAAGAATTAAAGGATAAGATACTTTGAACATAACTTTTCACTTCTTTTTTAATCCTATTAATGTTTCTAGAGATTTTTTTAATGGCAGAAATGGTAATTTTATCATTGCTGTTAGAACTATATTTGGTCGTAATATTAATAACTAGTGAGTAGTGACTGCATTTAAGTTCGACATAAAAACTTATGTTGGAATTTTTTAAAATCATACTTTATGACATTAAAACTTATTTTTACATGTTTCACCCTAAATCGTATCCAATTTCTTTTTGGAAACCCATAAGAAAAAAAACTTAGATCAAGTTTCTTATGTCATTTTCATCAAGTTTCTTAATATAAATATGACACGTGATAAAAAATGTTTAAATGACCAATCACAGTAGAGAGAATATAGAAAATCACCTTTTATATGACTAATCATAGAAGAAAAAGAGTATAAATATAACATATGATTAGTGAAACTTGATGAAAAGGACATAAGAAACTTGACCTAAGTTTTCTCCCACCCATAAATAGAAGAAAGTAAAAAAGTAATTTGGTTAGTTATGTTTTTCCAGCATAAATGATCTATTTTTAATTAAGACGGAGAGACAAATTAGTTGAGGAAGGCGTAAACTGAACTGACCCAAACAAAGAAAAAGTCTTTGTCTTCAGTTTTACTTTTACACTTGTCATGAGCTATGAAGCACATGGACACAACATATATATATATATAAAATGTACCAATATTGTTTTTATATTCTGAGTAATTTATATTAATATATTCTAAACCAAATTTACTAATCCCATAGACAAGAAAAAAAATTAGAAAATAATTTATTTTCTAATATTTTTTAATCATCTTGGACTAAGGGTATGTTTGGTGTAAAATCCAAACAGTGAAATCTTGGTGTTTTACGATTCTCAAAAAAATTTTACATAATATTTTATACATACCAAACACACTTTTTATCATAATTTTTCTCTTTCCTAATTTTTCTCTCTGTCTCTCTCCTTACTTTTCTCTACAGTACTTTCTTTTATTCTACAGTACTTTACTCTACAGTACTTTTTTTACAGTACTTTACATCCGTACATTTATACCAAGCGTACCCTAAAAATAAGCATGTATGTGGTTTTAAGGTGATGAGGAGGCCCTCTCCGCTCCCATTAGCTTCAAGCTGATAATATGGAGACTGGAGAGGGATAAGAAACCACAAAAATGTGATGAAGATGAAACCCATAATTCTTTCTCTTACTCTTATTAGTAAAAAACAGATATTTTATAACTCCTTTGCCTTTTAAATCAAAGGACATCTCCTACACGTCTCTCTGCCGTATTAAAACTGCTCATATATATATTATTTGGCCCAATTTATTATGTTTTCTTGTTTCCAGATATAGATTTCCCTCAAAATGTATGAACTGGGTTTTGGTTTTTAACTCTTTTTTTTCCGAACCAATTTGAAAATGATGCTACTGCATATTAGTCTGAGTCTCATAATTGATGCTATTTGGATTGAGACGGAAAAAAAATTAAAAGAAAAAGAAGCATACAAATTTTATTGCTGTGTGATTAGGAAGTCATCATCATCATCAACATCATCAATTTTTTTGTTTCTCTATGAGGTAATCTTGAAAGAAAAAGGGGGTTTGCATTATATGAGGCTGTATAACTTTGCAAGTAAAGAAAATGTGGTGCTTCAATATGGACATGAAATGCACGGTCTCTAAAGTGTATTCTGTATGAAGTGTACAATCTAAAACATCGGATAAGAATTGGGTTCATATTCACATTACAATACTCGACCGGAATTGCACACTTTTTGAACTTGTACTTTAACGGATCTAAATCACGAAGATCAGAAACCCCACTTTCTGATACATGATTGTTTGATGGAAGATGCTGAACTGAGGCCTTTGACATGTAATATATTTGATAAAAGTAGTAAAGTTGAAAGTGATTAGCAGAATGAGTTAAAGCCATTACAGTTTAAGTCCTCTTTCACATGATTCTTCATTTCTTCTCCTTTTACTATCTGAATCCAACTTTGTTGAAGAAGAAGATCTATGATCTCTGAATCTCTGAATCCAAAAAGTTAAAACTATTGTAAATAACTGAACTTTTCTTAAGGGATCAAATTCTTGATTTAAAAAGTTTATACCTTTGATGAAAGGTTGACTTTGGAGTTTGTTGAAAACGAGGTCCTTCATCGAACCCTTCACAAAATATTTCCCCACTCTCATCTTGGTAGCAAACTATGCCCTGAGATTGATCCTCATATACCTGTTTCATCATGGATTCAAACTTAATTAATTCCAATAAATAAATTAAACTGAAATTTCAAAAACTCCAATCTCTATAATGACTTATGGGTGTCTTCATCTTGGAAAAGAGGGGAAAAAATTCTATAAGAAGGAAAAGTACACACACACACACATACACACACATATATATATATATATTGACCTTGTTCTTGATGGATGCTCTAATCCTAAGTACAAATGGTGATCTTCTCAGTGGGATGGAGCTGCGTTTGGACATCAAATCTCTGCTTGCAATCTTTAGAAATGACCCAGATTTCTGAATTGGGATTTGAGTTGAAGAAGTACAGTTAATAGCCATCATCAATCTGGTTCTACAAGAAGAAGAAGGAATAGGAGAGATGTAAGTGAAGCTCTAGCTATATAATATACTAGTAGAATATATATAAAATAATGGTCTCTCTGTGACTCTGTCTCACCCACAAGATTACTTAGTTTTTTTTTTGGGGGGGTTCTTGGGTTATGCTAATGTCATGTTATAATAAAATTCAATTCAATTATTGATGGTTCATGTCTTATCATGAATTATGATGCATATTTTATATATAAGTAGATAGAGTGATGATGTAGGCCCAAAGTTTTCTTATCTCCTCCTTTCCCTCTTTGTTGTTTGCCGGTGAACTCCAAGTCATATTTTTGGTTGATGCTTCTTAGTGCTTCTTTCCTATCTAATATCTATTCACCATTTCACTATGAAATGGTTTTCTTTTTTGTTTTATTCTTACTATTCTTTTCTTTGGTAGCCGTTCACAATTCTCATCACACAAAAACTCCATTTTAATTAATTAGTACATACTTCAAATTTTTTTAAAAAAATTTGGTCTATATATCCGTCGTCAAATCGTTGTTTATTTTAATGAATTAAGAGGCAAAATACTATTTAGTCTCTGAATTGTTGGTCAAACTACTATTTAGTCCCCGAATTTATCAAAAATACTATTTAGTCCCCGAAATGTTTAACTATGTCAACTATTTAGTCCCCGAATTTGATAAAAATACTATTTAGTCCCCGAATTTGTAACTATGTCAACTATTTAGTCCCTAAACTTGGCAAAAATACTATTTAATCATCGAATTTGCAACTCTATCAACTATTTAGTTTCCTGACTGTTACCCGTTATAGTTGACAGAGTTGCAAAATCGATGATTAAATAGTATTTTTACCAAGTTTGGGGACCAAATAGTTGACATAGTTACAAATTCGGGGACTAAATAGTATTTTTGTCAAATTCAGGGACTAAATAGTTAACATAGTTAAACATTTCGGGGACTAAATAGTATTTTTAATAAATTTGGGGACTAAATAATAATTTGACCAACAATTCAGGAACTAAATAGTATTTTACCTCATGAATTAATGATGGAACAAAAGAATTGCTAAACTGAAAAATCATAGTGCAAGTCTACAATACTATCGAAGTAAAATTCTTCAGCAATTTTTTTTTCTCCCAACAAATTTTATTTATTTATATTACAAGGAAACCTAAATCGGATCAACCCAACCAAATAAAAAAAATACACATACACCCCTGAGTTTTAAAATATTGCACATAGACTTTCTGAATTTTCACTTTGGGGTAGAGACACTTTTTTTTATTAGGGTTCCGTGAAAATTAGCTGTTAAGTGTCACGTCAGCAAGTATGTGTGAGAGGTGTCTCTGCCCCAAAGTGAAAACTCAGGGGGTGTATGTGCCCCTAAATTGAAAACTCAGGGGTTTGAAAATACTAAATTACCCTCACACATGTTTGTTGACGTGGCACTTAACAACTAATTTTCACGGAACCCTAACAGAAGGGGTGTCTCTGTCCCAAAGTAAAAACTCAGGTGGTTTATGTGCAACGTTTTAAAACTCAGGGAATCTATATACCCCTGACCCAAAACTTAGAAAATGTATGTGCATTTTAGCCAATAAAAAACTTGAGCACTAAATGTAGACATTTATCCTAACGAAAATTTCAACATTAATTTATAATATTTAATTTGGGTAACTAATCCCTTATCCTAGATTTAAATTTATTCTAAATATGTTGTGCAAAAAATATCAATTAAGCACTTCAAACAAATGAGGACAACGAATGAGTAGACAGTTTCCTATACTTGATTAAAATGATTACTAAACAGCTAGAAAAGAGAGATGAACATGTATGTTTATGGAAAGACACTAACATTAATTATTTACATTAAAAATAGCAAAAGTACGATAGACCTTCAATGATGCTCCAGTTATTGGTATCGTATTATTGAAATTTAGTACATCTCTTTAATTATGTAAAATCATTTAATATTTATAGAAATTTACATTAGTAAGGACTTGAATAGTTTAGGAACCAACTAATTAGAAGTATATACTGAAGTTCAGTACTACCATACCACTAAAAATCTATTCGCTCCAGAGTCATTGACTGGCGGAGGGAGGATGGGCTAGGGGTGTCATGGTCCCCTTAAGATAATATTAATATATATGTAGTACATGGTAAGAAAAATTTATAACCGTCCTTAGATAAAAAATTATGGTTCCTTTATAGAAAAAAAAAACACAAAAGTAAAAAAAATATACTCTACTATTTTTGAAATTGTAATAGACTTTGAAATTATTTTACATTGGAAATATAAAAAGTTAAGAGAAAATTTTTAAATTTTAATCTTTACAATAAATGAATAGAGAGTATTGAAGTGTTATTTCAACTTATATATAATGTTTTAAGTATGACAAATTACTTTTATTTATCAAATTGTCAATCAATTTTATTTTTTTCAAATTATTATTTGTAATTAATTTATAAATAAATGCATTGTATTTTAAAATAATACTATGATAAATATTAATAATGTATGTAACATTATACAAATAAAAAAAATGGTGTGCACCTTACTGGCGCTATTAATTTATTTAATTAAATTTATGTAACATTACATAAATAAAAATAATAATGCACGTCCGCTATTAATTTATTTAATTAAATTTATATAACATTAAATAAATAAAAATAATGATATACTTTTATTTAATTTTAATATAATATATTATTATTATATATATATATTTTATAAAATGAATAATGATTTTTAAAATATTTATTATATATTATAATTTATTTTATCTCAAACTCTCGTAGCCCTTAAAAAAATTCTGGGTCAGCCCCTCCTCGTTGAAAATAAATAAATAAACAATACCAATACTTGCTTCTGTATTAAATTATTCTTATGATATTTTTTTGGTTTCAAATTATTCTTATGACGTATGAGAGTGATATTTTTCATATTTTACGTGCAAGAATCAAGTTTGAAGAAGCAGGTTGTCTCTTCTCTATTTCCAAAGGGGAATAAAAAAAGATAAATAAAACAATCTCTATTTATTTGGTAAATTTTTTTATTTTACAATTTTAATAAGTGAATAAGCATTAGAAGAACTTCTGAAATTATTAATATTGTTAGCATTTTTAAAGTGAGTTGATTAAGAAAGAAACATTATAATTTTCACTATTATATTATTATTTTATTATCATTCTTGACCTAATAATAGAATAACTTAAAGTTTGCAAAAAAGAATAAAATATACTAATGAGCTTACATAAACTATATAAAGTCCATGTTAATAATTTTAAAACTTCGTTTTAAATATGAGTAGTAATTAAGTTAAATAAGTTTTATTCTTTAATAACTGGCCTGTCTATAATTCTTATCCTCTTATCCTCTTATATATTATATATATTATTTAGTTGAAAAATTAAAGAGATTGAAAGTCTCAGTCTATCATCTATCTAGTTTTGGTAATTTTCCTAACAATACGGTAATGAAAACTACTTAATTACTAAGTTTTGACATTAACTTAATTCTCAGGCTAACAATTTTGTCGTGAGATGCCTATATAATTGCCTCCACTATTTATTTATTCATTATTTTGGAAGCTCAATAATAATAATAATAATAATATGAAGATATTTTATGTAATATAGGAATTTTGTTACCAGAAAAAAAGAAGAAGAACAATTATATAAAAATTTTGTGGTCATATTTAGGAACAAAATTCACCATTATTGAAGGGAAATGCTATATACGTACGCATGAAGGAAACAAATTATTAGGTAGAGAGGATTAAGATATGTGATAGACTTTGATGTAGCCACTTGTCGGTGATGCTGGGATTTTTTAAAGTTAGCCTATGATTTTCAACCATAATTTCACTAATTAATAATTAAACATGTCAAATCCATTTGATTATTCTAACCTAGAATCAGACAAAGACAACTACTTTTTTTTTTGGGCTGAGACAAAGACAACTACTAGTGATGAATCTTTAGAACTTTACAAAATAAATGACCCAACCAAGGCTTCAATATATGGGCTTTTATTGCTGTTAGGTCTTCTCTTGAGTCTGGATACTTCACTTTTAAGGATTTAGATTTTATCTCATGATAATTCTAACATTTTTTTATTTAGATTTAACTGCAACATTTATTAAAAAAATGCTTAAATTGGAAAAATGGCCCAGAAAAGAATTTTAGCCCCAACAATAAATAGTATTCAAAAAATTAGTCATTAAATTCGCTCTGTTAGATCGAGTCAAATTTAAATGTGACTTATTTTTACTTTCTTGACTTCTTTAAATTCTCAAGAGTAAGAGTAAAATTCAATTATTTATAGGGCAGAACCTCTGACAATAAATTGAGGTTATTTAAGTCTTTTCATTTTGTCTGAAACACGCTGATACGTAAGCCAAGTCTAATAGAAATTTTAACTGCACTTTTACATCATCTTCCTGTTCATGCTCAATAATTCTTAGATATATGCCATATACCACATCATTTATACATTAATCATATTACTTATATATTAGCTAATATCATTAATCTAAAAAGTAAAAAATTAAATTATTATTGGTGAATGCACAAATAATACAGCGTAACACATGACTTTGTGGCCCCAAAAAATAAAGGATCAAATCAAGGATGAGGAGGCAGATCAATAATCATAGGCTAGCCCTATAGGACCTAGCAGAACAAGTAACAATGGCATCAAATCAAGGATCCTGTTGTTAAGTTTCTGCTCATTTCCTATGATCATTGTCCAAAAAATAAAGTGTCATTCACATCTTAACTAAAATAATCTTAGGCTAGTTATCAATTTTGTTCACCCAAAAAGATAAACTAAATTTTGAAGTATACTTCTGGCATAACCAAGAGGTAAGAAACCAATAACTGGTTAAAATAAATGTATAAATGATCTTCACCTGCAACATCTACTTCACTATGTCTCATAAGCTTCTTGCTTGTCTAATGTACTCTAGAGTTTCTCAATGTTCCATAACTAAGAAACTAAGATACATATGTTGTGAGATCCACTAACACCCAGGGGGTTCAAACTTTACAGCTATTTAATTTGTAAATTTAAAATAAATGACCACATGCCACCACTTATTCATTTCTTCCTTCTTGGCTTGCACAGCAAGTAAAGACAAGAAGCCAAGAAAGAAGGGGTTGAATGCCAACCAATAAAAACCGTTTTGTTGAAAAAAGGAAGGTGTGACAACTATAATTATTCAAAATGGGGACCCCGCAACTGGCAAGGAGACCAAAAAAGAAGGGTTGAATGCAAACCAATAAAAATGGCTCCTTGAAACTCAAAGTTCAGAACTGTAAGAAATGGGTTGGCTAACCCTAAACCTTTAATGTGATGGGAAGAAGACTCAAAACCAGGATTCCTCAGTCGCGGAACTCATCCATAAATTTTTGGTGGAACTCAGTCAAGCGAGAGACGATGGCTGGAATCTTATCTTCTTGAGGCAGTATGGTGCACCTAAAGTGCCATGTACCAGGAACCTTGCATCACAACATTACAAATCAAAAGTAAGTTAGAAGTAGCCAAATGAGAAACAACTTATGTTGTCACACTTTTTCTTTATTGGAATGGGTGAATAATGTGATGTTGAGATAAAGGACATACGTACATATTTATGTTTGGAGAAAAATATAAATACATCCTCTTAACTATAGGTCATTTTCACTTTGCAAACAGTACCCTACTTTTAAAATCAGAATTTGACCTTTAAACTCCCCTTCAAATTAGGAGTTAGTTGTTTGAGATCTTTATGATTAAAATCCCCTTTAAACCAATCTCATTAATGACATTCTAACATCTAATTGTAGAAGGTAGTAGAATACCATCTATTTTTTAAAAATTAACTTTCAATCAATGAAATAGGATGTCACACCCACCCCACTTTTCACCACTCTGCCTCACTTTCTTCAAAACTCTCAATCAAGTCCTTAAACTTCAACATTTGAAAGCTTTTGTCTATGACGCATGGCACAACCTCATTGGTTTAAAAGTAAATAAGTATGGTTAAACTATTAACAAAGCTTTCAACAAGAATAAATTGCCCCAACCCGAAACTCTAAAAGCTAATGAATAAAATCTAGGGGTGTAATCTTTTACTTTTTAAAAAGAGGAAGTTGTTTGCAAAAGACCAAAGGTTGAAGGAGTACAATTTTATTTTTTTTTCCTGATTTTTTTATAAGGAAACCTAATGGTAAACACTTAAGAAACTTTACCTAAGTTTTGTCACTGGCCAGAAGTATGGAAAATGTAAATTGGTTGGTAGGAGGAGATGACCAATTTTATTGATAAATTAGAGAGAAAATCACATGTAACTTTTAAGAGACAGAGTTTTGTTATGCTAGAATAAATCAATAGAAACTAACCTGTCCAAAACCAGAACCGGGGACAACAACAACTCCTGTGGCATTAAGCAGGAGTTGACAGTAGAAAGCATCAGGAGCTTTCTTTGCAGCCTCTGCAGCTTTTATTGCTTTTTCCGGTAGGAGGATACGGGGAAATAGATACATTGCCCCTTCTGCTTTGTTGCACGTTATACCCTCTAATTTGTTGAGTGCTTCTTCTAGTGTCTGGGTCAGGAACATATATTAGGAAAGGATTCAACAAAAAATGGATATGGGGTTTCGTGAGGGGGAAGAATGGGAGTGGAAATTGAATGCTGAAATTAATATGACAGACACTTCAGTTCGTAAGGAACTCCTCTCATATGATGAATGATTCCAAAGAAGTTTATGTGTGAGAAGGAGCCCCAGAAGTAGTTTGGTTTAAAATATTGCTATTTTGACATGAATGACACACAAATCCTTTGTTAGCTTTTCGGTATCTTACAGAATTGGTAACTTAGTTCTTTCAGATTAAAGTATTAAACTGACCTTTGCGCGCCTAGTGAGGGATGATAGAATTCCATCTCTCTCAGCACTGTAGGATTCATAGGATTCATCTCCAACCTGCAGGCATACATTGAATTAACTCAGTGTGTTATGAGTGTAATGTATAATGCAGTTAACATCATACTAGGGATGGAATGTTGGGAATTCTGAAATTCGTGCTACCAACTCCATGCCCATACTCATGTAAAATTGGTTATATCATAGAATATATTTAAAATGAAAGTGTTATGGTCCCAGTATTACACTGTTGATTGTAAATACAAATGGGAGCTGAGAAGAAGAAGAAACTGGTGTAACTTCAGAGAGGCAAAGAATTGACCTTAGGAGGGCTCATGACCAAACTAGCAAGAATTTGACCAGAAATATTAGAACAAAGATTCACAGAGGCCACTTTGTATATCTGTTCCCTCACATCTGCAGAAAACCCAGTCAACTCCATGTAACCTCCTCGTTTCCCACATTCCCCGTAATAACCTGAAAGGAAAGAGAAAGATGCTTTAGCATGAATCCTTATCAGCATGACAGTCTATTCTTTCTTATTGCTGTTAAAATGATTTGTCACACCAACTTACCTTTAGAAACTGATTGAAAGGACACTAAGCTGATATCATCCTCCCCATAGCCCATAGACCGAGCTACCTTCTTGAAAGAATGGAATTGTTTCTCAGGAACATAAACATTTTCTTGATATACCTGCAAAATATTAGAGGTGTTTCAATTTTAAGTTTCATGAATTTTTCAACAGTTCTATGGAATATGGAGTTCTCAAAAGGAATCCAATTACCTCATCAGCTAAGAGAACCAAACCTTCTTGCTTGCAGAATTGCACAATATCCCTCTGGTTTTCCTCAGCAAGAACCTGTAAAGAATAACAGAAAATCCATGCTTTATAATTCAAAGAGCTTAGCTGCATACTCTTAAGCAATCTCTTATATTAATATTACTAAGCTCTCAGTAACTCACTTGCCCTGTTGGGTTGCCTGGATTTATGACAACCAAAGCCCTAACAGAAACACCCTTGGACTTGGCAGTCTCCAATTGCTTCTTGAGCTCAGATATTTCCAAACCCCAACCAGTTGCTTCGTCAAGATAATATGGTACCTTAAGGAAAAAGAGAGGGAAAAAAGCCAATTTCAAAGTTTCACGGGTATTCTACCAATGTAAGAAACCATAACAATATATAATTCAAATTACAATATTTTGGATTTCACGTGATTCCTAGACATTCATACATGAAATTATGCATGCGTGTGCTTTCTATACAAAGATGATCTATACAGCTCTTTTAAATCAGCCAAGTGATAAAAATTTATATCTATAAATTTCATAAATTCTGTAGTAAAATCCTGTGTGTAAAAACATACCAGAGTGCCACCATGAAGGGCAATCGAAGCTGAGTACAGAGGGTACTGAGGGATGGGGCACAGAATACCATCATTTTCTGATCTTATGAGTAATTGCATCATCATATGGACCTGGAAAAATTGAAAAGTAAATCTTCCTAATGGAATCAGATTGAAAACAGAGTATCTTTCATACAGCTGCTGCTAAAAACTGGGGAATACGAAGTTGAAAGTTACTGCTGGGCTTGCACCATCTGTCAAGAAAATGTCATTAGGATCAGCAGGAAAACCATCACGGGCTTCAATTCCAGCAGCAATTGTATCACGCAGGCCTTTAATACCCTGATATAAAAATAAGACCAATTTTCATTATCCATCCCAAGTACATCATTCTGATACTAAAATAAATCTGGTGCAGAGGTAATGCAATCAATACCTGACTATGACTATAGGCACCAGTAGCTCTCCCGGGAATCTGATCTAAAATTTGCCAAGCTCGCTGTATTGCATCAGTACTGAGAAAAAAAAATGTCAAGAGGACAACCGCAAATGCAAAAAGTAATTACAAAGATTAGAAAAAGAATTATGATCAATACATAAGGGTTGAAGATCCATTCAAATTCAATTTAACATCCCTTTATTTTTATAGCAACATCAAAATATAATCTATTGCTTTGTTATATAATTTCACAATAGGGCAGTCTGCTTATCCACTAGGTAGTCATCCATATACTCATACTACACAGTTGGTAACTTGGTATTGATCCTAATTACCTGAACAAACCCTGTGTTTCACTTTTGTCCAAAATGGCAGGATGGTCACATAATGCAAGAACCTAGAACAGATTAGACCACCATAAGAAGAATTTCTTCAATGGCATGTCATCAGATAGGCTTTTACCACAAAAATAACAGAAAACCAACCTCTCGGAAAAAAGTTATTGGCTGTTGACCAAGAGACTGAGGATTCCCAATGTTGCAGTAAATTATCTGTTTTCAGATAATAGAAAACTCAGGAAAAGTAGAAAAACAGCTAAAAGAAGCAAAACTAAAGTATGTCTTAGAAGAATATGATTCATCATCCTTGGAAGGGTGGAAGAACTTATAGATAGTCTTTACCCACCCACTTTAAAGGTGAAAAAGTACAGAAAAGAAACAAAGAAAAGAGGAAGTGCTTTATCTATTATTCTATTATCATCCCTAAAAGACATCTTAAGTGAAAATGATAAAGATCAATCTTGCAGAATTGACTAATTTAATTGGTCAGTTTTGCAAGACAAGTCGCCAGGAACTCTGTTACAAATTATGTTATAGTTAAAGAGGGGAATGAAGAGTAGTAGACTAGCAGGTAGCGAAGGGTAAGTTGAAATGTTAATAATTAATTTATTTTACTGAATAATTTAATTTGTATCAACAATCACCAACTGATTGCAACTCTTTACTTAGGAATAAGATATCAAGTGTGGGAAAAAAACGTACCTCATCAAATGGATGAGAGCCTTGATTCGTCTGTAACTCTTGTTGCAATCTCTGCAGCATTAAAACGTCATAAGGTGTCATTACAGAAATTCTATAATGTATTAAAAAATCCATTTCAAACTTCATAACAACAAGGCATCTTTATCTTCCAAATTATCATGTAGCAGTACAAGCACTACTATTAGCTCTAGTGTGAGTGTTGAAGATAATTAAAGCAGTGTTCTGCCTGCCAGCAAAGGATTTCAAAAGCTTCAATTTTAGAATGAATGCCTATACAGAAACAACTTTTGAATGAAAGATTTTAATTCTTCTAAGATGCACAGCCAAATTGCAATACCTGGGCAATAGTGACGATCTCTCCTCGAACAGCATACTCACATTCCAGAACCTGCAGAAAGGAACAACGATGATTTCAAGCAAGCACAAGTGGAACACATATTGGTAACAGCAAACCGAACTAGGGAATCTTTTGTGCAGATGTACCACTCCATAGGACAATTGCCAAAAAACGAAACTTGATGGTAATCAAAGTTGAAGACGAATATTACTTATTAGCTATTTGCCCTTTCTTTTTTATGAGTATTACTCCACGTAATCAAATGGAAAAGACTAAAAAGATTTGAGTACAACAGAAGATAAAAGAAAGTAGCCACCACTGAGAGAACCCCAACAAAAATTAATAAAGTAAAATTCTTAAAGAGTACAGGCCACTACAGAGAACCAAAGGGAATAAACAAAAAGTGGAACCCAAGTTATAGATCTCAGATATTGAGCAATCTAGCGCACTAAATATGCCGCATGAATAAGAAATGATAAATGATCTTCAACAGAAAAACACATACATGATGATATCATCAATCAATCAAGATTCAGTATCAGCATCCCAAAAAGTGCACACCAATAAGAATAAAGAAACCAAAGCAAACCCAATACTTAAGAATATCAGATCGATATAGCAGTATCATCTACACGCGACGGCAATCAAACAGTTTCAAGTAGACAAAGAGTAAATAAACACCTTGGGATTGATGTTCTGACAAGTAACAGGAAAGGGAGAACTGGAAGTAGGAGAAGAAGAAGAAGCCATTGAAGGCGCAGAAGACAAGAAACGTGACTGAGAAGAAGAGAGGAGATGGGCGTAACGACGATGCTGAAAGGAACGGCTCAAAAGGCTCCTGACTCTGTCTGTAACGAATTTCCGCATCGTATATAAATGGATTTTATGGTGCGATAATTTAGTGGGCACTTAAAATTTCCTAAAAGGAATTCTAGAAAAGAGAGAGAGAAAGCCAAATTGCTTTGGCTTGGCCTCCACGCCTTGAATTGCAGGCGCACACAGTATCTATGTATCTACGACTATTCTACTCTCCTTAAAGTCCTAATCTGCACCTACTCCTACAGCCACACCTCCTTTCCTCTTCTTCCCCTCCTCTTTCCCTTTTTCTGATTTTGATATTAGGTAAAGTTTTCACCTTTCAGCTCATTGATATTAATTTTTTTTAATAAAAATTTAAGTAATAATTAATAAACACATACAAATATTTTTCTAAATTTTAAATTACGTACTTACGTCTATTAATTAAACTATGAAAATATTTATTTCTAAATTTTTGTCATTCTTTTTTTCATTCTCTCTTCCCTAGTTTGGTTTTTGACTTTTTCGTTTGCAATAAATTTAAATAAAATTATTTACATATTTATTATAAACTTTTTTAATACAATAAATAAATTTTATATAACTAATTATAATAAAAAGAAAATAAAAAAGATTATATTAATAATCGTTAAATAAAAGTTATATTTAAAGTAACATTATTTTGTATGGAGATTAAGGATTTACCTGAATTTTTTCCCTTTTTTTCTCTTCTAGCTTCTGTGGTAACATTCATCTTCTAGATTGCATTCTTTTTTTGGTAGAAAAGAGATCAAAGAAAACAAACAAGAAAAAACAAAACAAAAGGAAGGGTTAAAGTACCGTTACTGTCCCCAAACTTTCACTACAAGAAAAACATTAATTAGAGACGGACAAATCCGTCTCTAATACAAGCAAATTCCGTCTCTAATTACGTTAGACTCGGAATTAGAGACGGATCCGTGTTCGTGGCAAAAAAATGCGTGGCTAATCAACAGAGACGGATTGGAGATGGATTATTTTTTAGATTAGCCACGGAAAATTCTGTCTCCATTTTGAATCATTCCGTCTCTAAGCCTAAGCCATAGTGACATTATCAGGGACGGATTAGAGACGGATTAGTTTTCTGGCCATCTCTAATCCGTCTCTAAGACGAATATTCCGTCTCTAATTGGAGACAGAATATTAGAACAATTTTTTGTTCATCCGTCTCTAATCCATCTCTAAAAAGGCAATTTTTAGTATATTTTAGAGACGCATTGGAGACGGTTTTTAGGTCATCCGTCTCTAAATTCTACAAAATGGATTAATTCTTTCCTATACCAAATGGTCCAATTTTTAGATATAATTACAATTTATATATATTATGGATTGTAATACATTAGAAAGCACAATTTCAATATAAAAAAAGTCACAAGATTCATATAAGTCATACAAAATACTCATAAAAAGTTTCAACAATACCACAAGTTTGCAAATATATATAGTAGTCAAGAAGCTACTAATTTGACTACTTCAAAAATTTTTAGAAAGCTCATAAGATAATTATTCCTAATCTTCTTTTGATTTGGTTCCTGCAGCACGGCTAACTTGTAGTTGATAAAATAATTCACCAATCAACCGCTCAGGCTCCGCAAATTTATCCTTATAAGACGTTATGATTTGAGACTGCTCCTCAACCTTTTGTTTCAAAACATCAGTTATAGCTTGATTTTCCTCAGCTTGCTTTGCTAAGCATCTTTCTATCTCAGCTTAGAATTGAGGATGAAGCCATGTCTCAGTCGCACTAGACATCGCAACTGATGAGCTACCAACTTCAAGCGCCTCTGAGCCTACTCCAAAAACATGTCCTTTTCTATTCTTTCCACCTACAACTTCTAACCATATGGCATTTTCTTCATCTTTAGAAATCTCATTAATACCATTGGCCGATGCTTGAGAAGATCTAAGTGACTTAAGCTTATTATATTCATCCTGCAAATAATATAGAAAATAGTTTCTTAGTGACTTAATTTTCAACAAAGTTAAAAAGCATAACACAATCAAAGATTAGAGCAATAACAGTTTGAAGCATATCCAATATACAACCCTTCAACTTTCAATCTGTAAGCTATATTATGGAAATTAATTGAAACCCAGAGAAAGCAAAATGAAGAATTAATTGTCAAGGGGGAATATGATATATGGTATTTACCAAGTTTACTCACCTAACCACATGAAAATATACAAAATACCTTACTTTCCAATAAATGCATGATTTAGTAGTATTATCTAATTGTCATCTTCATTGAATCCATAACTAATTTGCTTCATTTATACTGCCAGGCAGCACAAAACCAGAAAAAGAGAAGGGCAATTAATTAACCATGCTTCAAAAAATTAATACTCTATATTCATCATTTCATTTGATCAATCACTTGCATGGATCAAACATCTCAATCATGTCTGCCATTGCCATTCATAAAACTTGCTAATTCATCACTTCATTCTACTCTATTCCACTTCACAATCAAATTCACTTTTCCTATAATTCAGAAATTTAAAACATTCAGTAATACCAATAACTAACAAAGGTTATGCATATATATCTTGTGAACTACTACTTTATTGCAATTTATTTCTTTGAGAGGAGTTCGTCCTCCCATATCTTTATAATATATTAAACGAACATACAGGCTCCCATTCTGAATGCATCAATATTGCCACGTAGGATTTTGAGACCATCTAACATACCAATTTTTCTACGGTCTTGATCCATTCCTTTGGCCACCAAATTTCCCAAATCCCATCCCATCGTATTAACAATTAAACAAATATTTAATACACTAATAATGTAATTCCTTAGATTTAGCAAGGATATTAATAAGGGCTTATACTTACATAAGCATCGGCTGCCCTCTGATCAACAAACTCACCATTATCTTTTCTTTTGTGAGTGCGCTCAAATAGTTCGAAGAATGTTGGCTCCTTTCCTAATTCCTTCTTCTGTTATTGGTACTTAAGAATCAATTATTGATAAAAAATGATAAAAATTAAATAACCATGTATTGGTTAGAAAAAGAAAGTTTTATACCAGCCTCCTTTTATGCTCTGATGCGGGAATAGAGCCACAACTATGTAATGTCCCGCCCTTCGCAGATGCTCGATTTTGCTTTGTCTTTTCTTGCTTTCTTTTGTAAGAGTCTGTACCCCATTCAGCCAATAATTGTTCATACACATTCTCAGGAATCCACAAAGGTCGCTTTTTCTCAGCACGTACTTTGCACATTAACCCACGAAGTCGATCTTTAGCCTTTTTCTCCCAGTTTTTCTTTATTTGTCTTTCATATTCTGGTAGCCATTTGTAACTTTTCTGTATAAATTAAGAAATTAAAATAAGTAAACTCTTATATATATAAAAAATTAAGTAAACTTAAGTACAAAGAAGTGAAACAAACCGCCCATTCTCCAAACCACATGTTTAGGATTTCAGGGGGTATAGTCGCCCCATTATAGCATGGTCTGTCAAATTTTTCATGAATCACTGATGTGATCTCTCTAACGACGTCGATTACCTGGTCAAAGCTGCAAGTTTCCACAAGTGGTTAATAAAAAGTACACAAATAGAAATCTAATTAATGCCAACATACAGAGAAATCTTGCAAGAATTATATTATAACAAGTACTAGATACTTGATATTATTACAGCTGGTCAGATTACGCAACAAGCTTTAGATTCATGAATCTTGCAATAGAAAAGAAACAATATCACGGGTTCTTTGGATAGGTTAGCTAGATATTGACATCTTATCAATAGTTTATATATATATCCCCACAAGTGATAAAAATAATTATATATAAATTAATACTTACGAATCTTTATCAGGATAAATCCATGTTTTTCCATCCGCTGGATCTTTGCCACAAGGTCTACTGAAAGGATGTGCCCCACTAGATGACCCTGTAGGAGCTTCATGTGGAGGCTGAGTGTCAGGCTGGATAGTAGAATGCACGGATGAAGGTGGGGAAGGGTCAGAAGGTGGAGGAAGCATTGCCACAGGTGGGGAAGGGTCAATAGTGATTCGAACCCTTGATCGGCCCCCACCTCGAACTGTGCATCCTCTACCACCGCCTCGGCTTGATTGACCACTGTACATCTGTATATGCAAAATAAGAGTTGCAAAAACATTTATAGAATCCATAATTCACTATAGTAAACAAGAAGCATAACACATTACAAAAAACTTCACAATATAGTTGAGGTAAACAAGAATCAATACTAATTCCAAAAGCATTACAAGAAGAATAAAACATTTCACATTAAGCACAAAAACATTGAGAGTTCCATTAGATTCATAAAAACAAACTACTCCTCATCTCCAGCTTCATCCCCTGTATCATCTTCAGTAAGTAGGTCTTCCTCTTCATCAGTCGAGTTTGAAGTAAACTCAGGTTCAGCTTCATTAAGTTCTTGATTGACAAGCAATCTGTCAACTTCTTCATGTGCACCTTCAACATCATGTAATGTTGGAAGCTCATCATTGTCAATGTTTGTTGGTATGATTTCCTCTATCCCATCACCTTGATATACAACATTATCAACTTTAGTGCTAGGTGCATCAATTGTGCTCCTTGCTTTCGTTCTAATGACTGCCATCCAATTAATCTTATCACGTGCTGCAGGATAAGGTGCATAATACACTTGCACCGCTTGTTGTGCAAGTATAAATGGATCATATTTATTGTACCTTCGTATGGCTTGAATGTCAACAATTCCATACTGCTTATGGATTTTCATGCCACGTTCTCGAGTGGGATCAAACCATTCGCAATTGAACAACACTATTTTCTTCGGCATCCCTATGTATTCTAATTGGATTACTTCTTTAAGTATGCCATAGTAATCACTTTC
The DNA here is from genome assembly GCA_014851425.1 of Senna tora. Lineage (NCBI taxonomy): Eukaryota > Viridiplantae > Streptophyta > Magnoliopsida > Fabales > Fabaceae > Senna > Senna tora. The sequence continues at coordinate 239,774 of CM026268.1, read as the reverse complement.
CGATTGTCCATCGTCAGTTCCCCTAATGCAAACACCATAGTTTATAGTTGACTTATGTTGGCTCCAAGCTTCTGTGTGGAACTTATACCCATTGACAAAATACATAGGCCATGTGCGTGCAATTTTCTTGGGTCCCCAAGCAATTTCTTGTAAAAATTGATCACTCACACCATTGTCTTTATTTAGGATCTATTCATAAAAGAGATATATAATGTAAGCATACTCTATACATATTTGATGAGGGAATCACATAGATGTAATCTAAAAAAGTTAAAGAAGAAGAATCCATAGGACACACGTAACCCGGCTCAAATCGGCCTAAGGAAGTATAGATATGCTTTTGGGCAAAGAAATTGTAAGTTTTGTGCAGTACAAATACAGCCATTCATTTTTTGTCTCTCAAAATACAAATTCCAACCTTATCATAATCTATCCCCAATTAGTACTATTGAAGTAGATGAAAATTAACAATAACTCGTGTATGTAATATAACTGTTGATATTTGTTCACTAAAACCAAACCAAACAAAAAAATTGTATTATGGAAAAAAGTAACAATTACAGAGTGGATTGAAGTTTGATACCTAAATAAAGCAATGATAATCAGTGGTTAACATTATTGATGTAATCCACGTGTTTGGCACATTCTCTTATTCTTGTCTTTGTCCTCTTCCATTTAAATTTTGAAACCCTCAAAGTACAGGTTGAGAATCTACCACTCAGAGGAAGATGTTGACACTAATCTTGTTTTTTATTGAGAGTTTCAATGTAAGTAAACTCAATCCTCGGATACATTTAAATGCATGATTCATATGATACATTTAAATGCATGATTCAAAGCTCAAGATCTTTTTTTGTGTCCTAAAATAAACAACAAAGAAACAACCCAGTCTAACTATGAATAATTGGATTGTTTAACTAACTACTGGTATATTGGGCAAAAGAAAAATTAACTACTGGTTTAACTAAATTTATTGTTTATTCCTAAAGAAGTCATTCAAAAGAAATGAAGATGATTTAGCTATTCAGATTTCCAACGCACACTCACTCTTTTGAACAAAAAAAAAACGCACACTCACTCTCACAAAATCATACTCAGCTGTCAATTCATTCAATTGTCATTCCTTTGAGTTTTGACTATTTACCCAAAAAATAGAAAAAGGAAAAACCTTTGACCACTTGCTCACACCATACTCAGAACTGGAAAGTAAATGGAAGAATCCACTTTCTCAGTTACTTGCAAGTAAAACATGAACTCAATTTTCAACAAAAAAAAATGACTTTATGCATCCAAGACAACCACTGCTCTGTTACAATCACATTAAATTTTGTTATCAATTTCAATTTATTAAATAATCTAACAATTAATAAAATGAAAACTAAAAAATACTGTATAATTTTGATTTTGCTAATGGATATTCTAAGGACATTAAGTTTAAATAATTATAAGTTATATATAAGTAAAACCCTACAAAAATGTTTAGAAGGTTAACTATTGAAACTTGAAAGAATATTGAATAAGACAAACATTGTACTATACTCAGTCTCACACTAACCTACTAATTATAGCACTTGATATCTCAGGGCTGAAATTACTAACAAAAACATTGTATTTCCACAAAACAAAACATCCAAAGAAAGAAAAGCATCAGTCTCTATCAATAACCTCGATGTTCCAAGTGTCAATCAACTCTTAGAATCGGTAAACTCTGAATTTTGTTGGCGGTTCCTACATTGTTGAGTCTTGAGAATTGGAATGTTATTGTATTCTAAATCAATTCATAATTCTGCAGAAGAATATTTTTTTTCCATCTTATTTAGTAATGCTATAAGGATTATTATATTTGCAGGTTTCGGAAACAGCTAAGGAAGTTGCAAATTTCCCCATTACCTCAACAACTTTACCTTATTCAAGCCTTCTACTAGCTCATAAAGAACCAATCCCTTGGGTATATGTATATCCCATACTATCCGATCCCCATCAAAATATTATCATGAACAAAAAAACCAGAACAAAACATCCAATGGAATGTAAAAAGGATCACTCACTATGGTTCTTCTTGACATACTTAAGCTTAAGGTGCATTAATGTACCTTAACCAAACAATTTTGCCTGCAGCAACTTCTTAGTATGAATATGTAAAAGGCCAAAAAGAGTAGCCTCCCTTATTTTCCATGAGTTGCGAGAATTCCTTCACCACCACAATGGCACCAATATTTGTTTCCTAATTTTCATTTGTCAAAACATTGAACCGAATCTATGTCCAAAAGAAAGCACAATTAAAGAAAACGATTGAATCAACGGTTTTTTTGTTAGATGATGATGAAAATAAAAAATAAGAGAAAGTAGAAAATAAAAGTGAAAGGCAAATTAAAGTATATAATATGATGGTGAAACGATGGATAGATGAGAAGGAGGAGATATGTTACTAAGAAGTGAGAGTAGTAGTGGGTGGGAGAGTGCATCAGTCGTCCATGATTGGGGAGATTGCAAAGGCAAAGAGTAGAGATTGCAAGCTAGCTAGGCATTACCCCAATTTCTTCTATTTCCAGCTATGAAGGATCCTCATGCTATGTACACATAGAGGAATAGGAATAGGAATAGGAGGACTCATCAGTCATCACACCTTCACACTCATCTCATATATAACTATTTGCTTCAAGAAAAAATGGGTTTAAATTGATTTATATTGAAGTCTTTAAATTTAAAGAATAGAATAGAATTTGAATTTACATCAGTGACATTAAAACAAAGCTAAAAAAGGACCACTGAAAATGCATTATTTTATTTATTAGCAAGGCAACATATATATTTATATATAATGTGAATTACCAGTTAAAGCTAATGGCCTCAAAATGGAGATTATTTCTAGAATGAGATGAACATAAAGTGGCAACTTCATGTCTCATCTTTCCAGCTCTGCCAACACTCTCACTAACTTCATGGGCTCCACTTTCTTGCTTTCCCTTGTTGGTGGCTTCATCTCAGACACTTACTTAAACAGACTCACCACATGCCTGCTTTTTGGCTCACTCCAAGTTCTGGTATGTGCTATGTGCTACATCACTAGTTTAATCTAAGTGTTCTAATTAAAGATCTGACCAATTTGATGAGAAGGACCCAATTGAGACAAAAGCACGGGTTATCATTAAAACTAAGCCCTCTCTTTTAGTACCTACCTACGCTCTATCCTGCTTTTTAATCATTCATTTCATTTTTTCATCACTCATACATATATAGGAATATTGGCCCGGAACCAAGTATATGCAGAATTCATATATACTCATCACTAGTCACTTCATTTTGCACATCATTCCAACTCCATCAATGAAATTCTTTGATAAAAAACAAACTAACTAATTTTAAAGCTAAATATTCTTCAAATGTCTTTACAGTCTGGCTAGCCTATACATATATATATATATATGGGATTAATTTCAAGCCACGCTTAATCTTCCAATTAATACTATTGAGAAGTTGGTTCTTGCTGCAGAGAACGATTATAATCCACGAATTAGAGTTTATCTGATGAAAGCTCTACATTCAAATTTTCTTAAAAGGAGGCAAAGACAAGTAAACAGAAAAATCAACCTACAAATAAAACGGAGTTTAATTTGACTAAAAAGAAGTTCAGCCACATGCTAGAGGATAAACGTTCCTGTTCCACACAAGATAAAAGAATGCAACTATGGGAGTATCTATGGTACAAGAGCACTAATTCGACTGTACATGAACCATGGTTGACACTTGACACTGAACCTAAAAGCCCTAAACAAACCAAATCCAACTATGGAGAAGAGGAACACAACTCACCTCCGAGAATAGGAAACAAAGCAGAGAGAACAGAGCAGAGGTGGAGGAGTGGCGAGGAGGAAGATAAGCAAAGCAGAGTACCACCGAGTAACTGTAGCGATGGCGGTGGTTGTCGGAAGCTAAGGGATGAAGCCGCTGCCGCTGCCGCGAAGGAAGAGAGTGACGAAGAGACGACTGATGAGAGTGACCAGGAGATAGGTCTGAGAAGAATCAAAATTTTTTTTTTGATGGGGAGAAGAATCAAATTAGAATTAGGGTTTTTTTTTGTTATTTTTGGGATGGATTAGAGATGGAATAGAGATCAGGCCAAAAAAAAAAGAGATGGAATAGAGATCAGGCCCAAAAAAAAAGAGATGGAATAGAGAAGAATAAGTTAGAGATGGAATAAATTCATCTCTAAATTGTGTCTCTAATAAACAAAAATTATATTTTTTTTAAAAAAAATTTAGAGACGGAACAGCCACGGGATTGACACAGAATAGCCACGGATGTTGATCCGTCTCTAATTTCCGTCTCTAATTTGCATTTTTCTTGTAGTGTTTGTTGTAATGTTCATTCCTGCCCTCACATTTTTTTTTGTTCATGTCTACCCCAAAACTTTCAATTTTATTCATACATGCCCTTTTTGCTAACACCGTTAACAAATTTGACGGAATCTGCTGACGTGGACGTTGAATGTATATAATTTTGTCACCTCACATTTAAAATTTTAATATTATTAAAAAAATTAATTTAATCCAAATAAAAGTACTAAAATTTTACCCTAACCCATTTTGACTACCCTCATTCAAGTTTGGTATTTTTATTTGGATTAGGTTAATTTTTTTAATAAAAATAAAAAATTAAATAGGTGGACAATGAGGTGACAAAATTATTAAACATTAATCGTCCACGTCAACAAATTCCGTCAAACATATTAACGATGTTAGTAAAAAAGAACAAGCATAAACAAATTTAAAAATTTGGAGATAGACATAAATAAAAAAAAAATAGCAACAAAGTTTGAAGCGAGATACTTTACCCCAAAAAAAAAGAAGACTATCTCTTAGCAAAGGGCTTTCTTTGTTTGACCGTACACCATGATTGTCTTTTCCTTCTTTGTTGTTTACTATAGCTTAAAAAAACTATATGTGGTATTTTACAAATTGTCTTTTCCTTCTATTACTAGTTCCCAATATTTTTTTTAAGAATATATTTTTAAATTTTACACGAAATAATTATTATTTCTTTAATACATGTTAACATATGAATAAATTTTTAGCTTCAGGTAGTAACTATCTAAAATAGAATAGCAAATAATCATTAAAAAAAGAATGATAAAGGGCAAAATGGCGTTATGTGAAAAATAAGAGGAGTTCGTTTTAATGTTAACTTAATAATACTTAAACATTATATGTAATAAATCATATAAGATTCGAAATAGCAATTTGATAATGGAAGTCACATGCGATTCAAAATAATATTTTAATCTTCCTCCTAATAAATGTGTCATAGCAACTTGATAATTTGTGCTTGTCAATTTTCACCTGACTAAGTCACACTAAAAATTTTACAGTTGTTCTCTCCAATGTTGTAAGAACCGGACGGTCCGACCGGTTCAACCGCCAACCAAATATAAAGGCGAGTCGGTTTGATTAAAAAATCGTTTTTACAGTTGGACCGGATTGGACCGGATTTAACCGGAGTTGGACCGGTCAACCGGTGGTCCAACCGGTCCAATTTTATTTTTTAAAAAAATTAAAAAATAAAAAGGAAAAATAACATAAAAAAAAAGAAATTAGAGAAATCTTAAAAATTAAAATTAGAAAAGTCTTAAAAATTAAAATTTAAAAGTTATGATTATCAATAATTTAATATTTTGTTTGATTAAGTTCTTTCAAAGCTTGACAAGTCTTAAAAATTAAAACTTTGATAAGTTATGTAATTTAAAACTTCAAAATTATGTATATTGAAACCTAAAATTTGAGTGATGTCATTTTATCTATTAAGAATATTTATTATTTGTTATTTATTGCGTCATCCGGTTCGACCGGTTAAACCGATCAAACCATGAACCGAACACTTGTCCGAGTCTTTATTCGATTCGGTTCTTACAACATTAATTCTCTCAGATTATTTTATTTTAGTATTTTACAAAGATTTTTAAGTAAAAATAATTTTTTATACATTAAATGTGAATATTTTTCTCAATGAAAATTTAAACATTAATTAGAATACTTTTCTCAAAATATGTTAGTGGTGAATGTGCAGTGTAAAGAAAAAAAGAAATAGCTACATACGCACCAAGCCACCAATGGATTTTGATATTTAATGGTTTAAGAAAAGCTAATTTGGTGCATTGAGAAAGCACTACACTATGCCATGTTTGTTTAATGGTTTAGAAGAGGGAATGGGCAAGGATTTAAAACTTAGTAGAGATATAAAGATGTAAAAAGTTGGTGGACATGAGAGTTACACTCAAAATCCCTTACTTGAAAGGGGTTGGAGTTTTTCCATGAATTTGTAACGTAGAATGAATATATTATTCCCACTTTAACAATTGAAATTACAAAAATATCCCTCCTTTTTAATTTGATATTTTTTTTAATTCATTTTATTCTTATCTCATTCCTTTCTCACTTTCCATTGTATTTTATACCAAACATAATCATATCATTCTTAACCCCATCCTAATTCACATTCCCTCAAAATAAATTCAACAACTAGGCCTTGTTTGGTAGGATGGAAGTTAGGAGAGGTGAGTATTCTCACCACTTATGAGCTTGTTTGCTACATGGTGAGGCTTCATCCTGGTGAGCCAAGTTCCATCATAGGAGGGGAGGTAGGTGTCATGGGTGTGGAGAGGCAAGTTGTGATGAGGTGAGGTTTAAAGACCAAAATGTCCTTCAAAATTTTGTGGCTTTTAAAAAAGTAAGGGCAGAAAAGGTATTTCATACTTTTATCTTCTTTCCACCATACCAAACAAAATTACTTTTATATTCCACTTCTATTTCCCTGCATACCAAACATACTTTTTATCACTTCCACTTCCATTTTCACTTCCACTTTCACTTCCCACTAAAATACTTATCGGATACCAAACGCAAGTCTTTCATTCATGGAATTACACATTTACAAATTATAACCTTTTTTCCCCCTCTCTCCCCTCTCTTTCTCTCTCACAATCAGAATATTGGGTAACGATTAGGAATGCCATGAAGTAAAAAGTGGTGAACCGAGAGATAATGACAGAAAAGGAATTAAAATATCTTTTTGAATGAATAGTCAAATACATTTTGAATATCTAATCAGCATATATGCAACATCTAATTAAATGTTGTTAAGTTTATGGTTATGGGTCACACTCACTTCCCCACAGTCCTATCATTGAGTTATAGAGAGCAAGGCCATGTGATTAATCAGTCAATATATATTTTGCATCTCTTAAAATATAATCTTCCACATATTCATTTTGAATAATAAATAAAATTGATTACACACAAAACTTTGATTTATGACTTTCCAAACTGTAAAAATAATTTTACAAAACCATCCAAATGAGGAAAGAATGAGTGACCAACACAAAGAAAAATGTGTAGCACTTAATATTTATCATAATGTGGACTGAAACTCCACATCTGTCTGAGGCAACCACTCAGTGCCTTGTATAAAAGACTGAACAGTAAACCTCCCTGCCTCATCTTCTGATAGGCTGGGCTTATAACCGGCCCATTTAACCCGCTGGGCCACACTTGAGCCTGCCCCAGTATTCTGATACTCTGCATAAAATATACTACTTGGAGGCTCCACATTGGGGTACCATTCAGTCCAGCCCAGTGGGCTCAAGAAGCCTGCAATATCAGAGTGCATAAACACAGTGGTGGAGTAGTTTTTCCAAGGCCTACCAAGGTATGTGGGAGCAGTAAGATCATCAAGTGCAGAAATCACAGAGTTTTGGATTATAATGCCAGAGTTCAAGTTTGGTTCACTCTTGCCCTGAGCAGTGATGGTGTTGAACTGGTTTGGAAGAGGCTGCCTGGGCTTGATATAGCAGTTTTGGAAGATAGAAGCTGCATAGCCAAAGATGAAGTCAATGGTGCCTGTAATGTCACATTCACGGTAGAATTGACGGTTGGAATGGGCATAGAGAGTGTCCTGGTAGCCATCAAAGGAGCATTTGTAGAACACAGAGCGATCTGAGGCAGATCTCAGGGCTACAGCTTGGTGCTTGGATGCACCTGCAGTGTTCTTGAACCCTATGTCTTTGGCTATGAATCCCCTTCCCTTTACAGCTGGAAATTAATAGCATGGCTTTCAGTTAGTTTGTTGCATTTGTGAAAAGGATCAAAATGTTAACCAAAGCAAAATAAGAGATCATATTAGAAGTTTGAAACGAACAACACATGACAGTCTAAACACAATTTCCCAAAGGAAGACGATGCAAGCCATAAATTACCATCGAGCATATCATCATTTTGGTCTATGAAAGATGTAATCTGTCTCAATTTAGTTTGAGAAATTTTCTGTCAGTTATGTTAACGAAGATTCTCATGGATTAAATTAAAGATAAATTATGTATCAGGGACTAAATTTGATTTTTTTTATCTTTTAGAAATTAAATTGAGATAAATTACAACTTTTAGTGGAATCACAACTAGGCACTAGCCAGCAGCCCAATTCACAGTTACTACAAACTTTTTTCCCTACTTAATTGGTTACGCTTTTACGGTTTTACCACCTATTCACTATTCCACATATTCTCACTGCTAGTATCCATTGTGATGTTTCATTATAAAACACTAACACTGTTTCATTAACCATTGACCTTTTCCTATCATATTTGATTTTATAAAAAATTGCATCAACACCATAGTTTCAAAGCAAAGAAGGGATCAGCTAATACGATAATACCATTTTACCATATCATTTGCACTTAGACAGATGAGTGCATCCATCAGGCCAGGGAGTATTGCAGGCCAATAAACTCTTGATTTTGACTTGACACCAAAGGGATCCACATATGACATGCATATGAATATTAATTGAAAAGCAAAAGGAACAGACAAGCACATGGTAGACAAATCCATATGCAACATCCAAAAAGCCAAAAAAATCAAATCAAGTTTAATGCAACTCCAAGTGGGTCAAGAGGATGAAAACAAAAGGCAAAATAAAGACTCATTCTTAATTTCTCACTAAAGCTAATGTTTCACATTTCACATGGACTCATCTAAACTTCAAGACACACTGACTTGGTCATCAACTTCAATTTCATCAATCTATACTAAAAACATATCCAAATTTTTCACTCAATAATTACCCTGATTCTTTGTAGTTAAAAAATAGTGCATTCCTCAATCATAAGAATCTATACTAAAAGTATATCTAAATTTTTCATAAGAAATAGTGCATGCGAAGAGTCTTGCTTACCGAATGTGGCAGTCTCAAAAGTGGGAGTGCCGTCGATGTAATTCCGGCTGCCGGAGATTATGGTTTTGCTTTTCCCATCGCCGATCATCATCACATTCCATGTATTCTTATCCAATTCAACATTTTCTACATAAACACCTTCCTTCACATAAATCACGAATCTACTCTCACTCTTCTTCTTCACCGCAGCCACAGCCTCACTGATAGTCTTATACTGACCGGTTCCGTCCTTCGCCACCACCACATCCGGCGTCGTTTTGTTGGTCTCCAGCTGCAACAGCCTCCGCTCCGCCAGACCAACCCAATCCGGTATGTGCGAACCCGACCCGAGCAGCCTCCGATGGATCGGGAGGTTGAAATTCGCGAGCACACCGATAATCTTCGTGACAATGGCCAAACTATTGCTCGTGAACTCAGTGGAATTCCTCATGGCGATTCTCAAATCCCTAAGAATCGCCTTCGAATTGGTCGAATTCAACTCCTCCACAGCGTCTAAACAAGTCTCTTGGTTCGAAATCGTCGCGCTGAGCCACGTCTTCAGGTCGCTGATCTCCGCCGGCGACAGAATCGTCTTCTTGCCTCCGCCGGCGGCTTCCAGCGACGAAATTGACTCGTTGAGGCTATCCACGGCGTCGTCCAAAACGATTCCGCAGACATCGATGGCCCTCTGTTCGCGAGGGTCCTTCGCATTGGCTCTAAGCTCCGAACGATAGGTCGTCGCGAGCTTCGAGACTTCGTCAATGGCGACGAGAAGAGAAAGCTTGAAGAGAGATTCGGGGTCGGTGGTGGTGTTGGAGTAGCTCAGGTGAGAGGCTATGCTGGTGCGGCACGAGTCCGGGTAACGAGTCGCGTCGCACACTGCTTTGAGTGACGCGGCCGGAGTTAACTCAGTGTGAGGGGCCGAGTCGCCGGAAGAAGAGGAGGAGGAGGAGTTGTTACGGTTGTGTATGACGGTTCCGGCAACGGCGCCGATGATAAGCGCCACTAATATTACAGAGGAGATAATGAGGATGATCAGGCGCTTACGTGTCTTCTTCCGAAAGGCTTCCTGCTCGAGCTCATCTACCTTACCGTACCCCTTGAAAGAGTTGATAGATTCCATAACGTGTATAGCTTTTGCTTTTTTGTGTTCTTTTTTCTCACAATATTTGTTATGAATGGAATAGTGAGAGAGAAATGGGAATAGTTTTGGATGGCAAGGTTTATTAGGATTTTGGTGCCTTTTATAAAGGATGATAATGTGTGTATTTTTTTTTTTTTTTTTTTTTTTTCAAGGTATCCTCCAGTTCGACAGGCCAATGATTAATTTTTCGCGGATCTGAGCTCTATTTAAGGGTTTGTCGCTGGCCAATTGGTTGCTGCATACACAAGGTGGTATTCGAACCCCCAACACTTGCTTAAACGACCTAGTGAGCTAACCACTAGACCAATCAAACTTGATAATAATAAGTTAAGAAGAAAGAGTTGCCTTACTTTGACCCTTCCTTGACCTTTCTTCTTTCCTTTCTCTTTCCCTAATTTTTTTTTTCGCCACTCTACTTATTACTTATTAATCTAATAATATTGCTTTTCTTTACTTGAAAAAGTACAAAATAAATAAATTACTAATGGCCCATATGGGTCTTTCTTACTTAACGCGTCTATATATATATATATAAAAGGTAATCTTACAGGGACTAGGGCGATCAGCGAGCTTAAAAATTTTAACTTATAAATTATTAATGGTTATATTTGTCTTAAAATTTATATTAAAATATTTTTTATATTTAAAATAATATATATCTCAAAATAAATTCAAACAATTGAGAATCAATAAACTTTTAATTTCCTGCCGTATTTATATATTTATATAAAGTTATAAACAGACACGTTGACTACTTCAATGAATATAAATTATTTATAAACTTCCAATCGGCCATTTGGCAAAATGTGCTTTATATCTATATATATATAGTACAGCACATCAATCACATTAAAAAAAATGGAATATGGACATCGGACAAAGAAGTTGGGTAGTAAAGGCAAGCATGCATGGACACTGCATTTCAAGTATCATATTATTTAAAACAAAATATATAACTTTACCAGATTTTACATTTATTAAAATTCATATATATAGTATGTTAATGATGTATTAATATTATTGATTTCATTGTTATCTTAATCCTTTTTTTATTACAGATGGGATCTATCTACCATTCTTGACCATTAATGTGTATTTGGCTGGTGCAGCAGGCATATCGTCTCTTATATTTATATATTTGTGAATCACAATGTGGAATCATAATTCATAGCTAGGTGCAATATTATTAAAAAATCACCTTTTGAATTATCGAATTCGTTTATTCACAGAAAAAAAATGTTATATTGCTATATATTTTAAAAATTATGAATCATCCATAATAAATTCATAAGAAAATACATAAACCTATATTTTTTTTATTTCCCACAACTATCCTTCTATTGGAGGCAATCATGTTCAAGCTAGCTGAAGTCTCATAACGGGGGTAGAGCTCTCCTAGTAAATATTTTTCACACGCAAAACTCGAACCTAAAACTTTGCTTAAGAGGAATGGAATACCTACCACTCCACCAACCACCTATTTGGTACATACAACCTATATTAATTATACTAAAAATTGCACATTCACGTATTTTTCTTTAATTTTAAAGATATACTTAAAATTATTATCATTATTATATTTTACAAAAATTAAATAATATAAAATATTTATTGTCTCACTCTTCTGTTAATTACTTGTAAATTGTAATCTCTATTTTCTTCTCTCCTCTCTCCATATTACGTACATATTTTATTTGATATTATAAAATATATAATCAGACTAACATATATTCAATATAAAATTTTAACAAATTTATCCTTTTAAAATTATTATATATAATAATTTATATATTTATATTAAAGTTAAACTATATTATTTATAAAATAGAAACAAATAACATAATTGAATTATTGAAATATGTATTTGCTTCAATGAAATTAAAATAAATTAAAAATATATATTTATAATATATAAAATAATATTTAAATACCAATCAAACAAATAATATTTAAATAATTAATATCCATCGATCTAGGTTTGAATTGGATATCACCCTCTCTATACTGAGAGCTGAAATAACAGTTAAATTTTGCAGATACAACATGATTTATATAAAATGTAACAAAATACTATATATCTTAGGTTGTGTTTGCATTGGTAGATAGAATACATGATGAAAAAAAGGAAGAAGATCACTTCTTCCTCCTCTTTTCTTTCTACCAAACAAACTCCACTTTTTTTAATGTGATGAAATTATATTTTTGTTTTTAATTTTTTACCTACTTTTATTCCATTATCACTTTTAATGTAAGGGTAAAATGATCATTTTACCCACTTTTATTCTATTTACATCACATTGGCATGACATTTGAATTCCTTCTTATTTTCCCATCTTCATTCTTATCCCCATTCCCATTATTCTCATTCCCTCCTCCTTTTTTCCCTACCAAACACACCCTTGTTTGGGAAAGGGAATTAAGAGAAAGTAGAGGAGATGAGGGAAGGGAAAAAAAGTTAAGTGATGGTTTATTCTCTCTTATTTAGATTCTCCAAAAAATTTTAATTTAAACTAATTTAAATTAAGAAAAAAAATTAAAAAGAGTTTTTTTAAAACAAAATTAAAGAGAGTTAACATATAAAGGTCTATTTTGGTCCTCAATATTTGCATGAAGTTTAATATTGGTCCTCAATGTTTTAAAAGTTTAATGTTGGTCCTCAATGTTTTTATTTTTGGTCGATTTTGGTCCTCGAGCGTAACACTGTTAACTTTTTGCCGGTAAATGATGACGTGACATGCTTATTGGCACACCCTCTCTCCTACATATCATATTTTAATGATGTGCCATGACACATCACTGCCACGTCACCCCAGATTGCCACATCATCATCTTCTCTCCTTCATCAGCATCATTATCATCATCATCTGGGGTGACGTGGCAGCGATGTGTCATGCCACATCATTAAAATATGACATGTAAGAGAGAGGGTATGCCATAGAAGTATGTCACGTCATCATTTAACAGCAAAAAGTTAACGGTGTTACGCTCGAGGACCAAAATCGACCAAAAATAAAAACATTGAGGACCAACATTAAACTTTTGAAACATTGAGGACCAACATTAAATTTCATGCAAACATTGAGGACCAAAATAATACTTTAGCCTAAAATTTTTTTCACTCTTTTCCGTATTTATAAAAAGAAAAATAGTCAATTCGCTTTCTCTCCCTTCCACTCTTCCCCCTTTTTCCACTTCCAAAACACACATTGGAAACCAAAGTTCCCATAATAACATTAACTAATTATTCAATTTGATGTAGTATATGCATACCCTATTTATACAACCCCTATAAGTTGAGAGAGATTACGTCATTACATTTGTAGGCTTACATATTACAGCTTATTTATTTATTACGAGGGGATGGCATTTAAATCAACTAGCTAGCCAGTTAGACATACATCACATTCACAGATATATAGAAGCAATATGCACGCGCATATATGCTTCATAACAATATTTCCAACACATACATATATACTATAATTAAACTAGAGGCCAAGAGTAAACGGAAAGCCAGTGGAGGGCAACCAGCTAGAACCAGAGATGAAGGAACCAGGAGTGAAACTCTGAGCTTCAGAAGTACTGGTGATAACCTTGAAACCTTTCCAATTAACTCTTTTAGAAGTACCAGCACCAGTTCCAGTGTTCTTATACTCACCATAGTACAAAGTGTTCAAAGCAAAATTGCCATCCCAAGGGAACCAACCTGCTGGGTCTATCACATCGCTTATACTACTCTGCATCACCACTGTCCTAGAGTACTCCTTCCATGGCCTCCCAAGGTACGTAGGAAAGCTTGACTTCACTGCCTCCAGATCCTATACAAAGAGATGCCAAATATAATATATTTATGATTTGGGAAAATTATAAATACGGCTAAATTACTCTTTTGGTTCTCAACGTTTGTACGAAGTTTAATATTGATCTTTAACGTTTCAAAAAGTTAGTTTAGGTCCTCAACGTTTTTTTTTTGTCAAAATTGGTCCTCGCGTAACATCTATCTGGTTTTGCCATTAAATGCTGACGTGAAAAGCTTATGTGCTACACCTTCTCTCCTACATGTTGTATTTAAATGCCATGGCACCCTCTCTCGCTCAAACTCAACAAAACGACGTCGTTTTGATTCATTTAAATGAACTTTGGAGTGAAAGAGGGTGCCATGTCATTTAAATATGACACATAGGAGAGAGTGTATACCACATAACCCTTCCATGTCAGCATTTAATGGCAAAATCAGACGAATGTTACGCCAGAGGACCAATTTTGACTAAAAAAAAAACGTTAAGAATCTAAAATAACTTTTTGAAACGTTGAAGACCAAAAAAATAATTTGATCCTATAAATACATATTGTGAATAAATGTGATGCACGGAGAAGAACCAAGCTTCTTAAATTTTCTATTGAGTATCTCAACCTAGTATGAAAATTTATATCTCTAATATAATGTGCATGTAAGTTATTAAGTAGGTACCTGGGTGGCTCCAATCCTGCATTTTTGGATGACAATGCCGGTGTTCTGATTAGGGTCGGTTCTTCCCTGTGCGGTGACCATGTTTTTCTGGCTTGGGTTGGGACGGCGGGCGTGGATGTCGCAGTCTTGTAAAACGGCGGCAGCGTTTCCGAAGATGAAGTCGACTGTGCCGGCGATGAAGCAGCCGACAAAGAACTGGCGGTTGCTGTGGACGTAAAGGGTGTCTTGGTAGGCTATCATGTTGCATCTGTAGAATGCTGACAGATCAGCTCCCACTCTTAGAGCCACGGCTTGGTGCTTCGATGGTCCCGCTGCGTTTTGGAACGTTATGTCTCGAGCTAGGAATCGTTCTCCCACTACGGCTGCAAGTCAAGTGGAACCCACAAATATGAGATATCCAAAAGCTCATTAGATAAAGGTCTAATTTTGTTCGAACTAGGATCAAGTGAAAGATCGATTTCTTCCAATAAAAGGCATTTTATATGCAAAATTCAAACATAAAAAATAAATTAAGTACCTACATTCCAGCAATTAACCAACCACTTTTGATTGTCTAGTTATTTATTTTTGAACAACAAAAAAAAGAAAACCTGGAATTTAAAACTTTTTCTTAGAGTTCAAATCCTTTAATGTCTATAGTTGTGCTATTTGGATTCGCTACAATTATCACCAAGCTAATCAATTAATAATTGTAGTTAAAAATTTAGCCATATTTTTTTAATCAATTAGCTACAATAATGATCATAATTAAATCTGAATAACATAATTGAGATAGCATAGAATTCGCTTTCTCTTTTCATAGCCCACATTTTCATCTACAAAGAGGCAAGAGCCCACGATAATCCACCCAAATTCAGAGGCCAGATCAAATAAATGAATGAGTTAATAGCCTCAGTATATAACCCATACCCATTGGGCCCATTATAGCATATTAGAGATTTTGATACTAAACAATTCATAAAACTCGCTTAAAACATTGTATCCCTAAACTTTGTAATTGGCAGAGCCGACCGTAATTAAAAGTTTAGAATTAGAAAGACATTCAAGTAGCCAAAATTTTGGTGTGTTTGCCTGTTTGGGTTGGGTTGAGGTTCTTAATTAATACTAGTCAATTTGCTAATTAAATAAATTAATTAATGAGGTCAGCAGTCCGCCTAATTGCATGTCTCTTTAATTTGATAGATCTAAGTATCTAACACAAAATACGCGTCTTAATTATTAAAATTGACATATTCTTGTAATATATAATTAAAGCAAGTAATCTAGTAAATTGGGCACTCAATTGAATACAGGACGTAGGAGTTAAACTTTAAAAGTTAAAGTTTCAAAGATACAACTTTGAAAGTTAAAGTTCCAATAAGTTTTGACAAAGACACAACGTAACTTAGGAAAAAGAAATATGCTCAATTATTTTGATGTTAAAAAAGTTTCAAAGAAGTTTTGACTAACACAACTTTTTTTAATGCGAAATAAAAATGACAGCTCTATGTCGCTGACTCAACACAAGACGTAGAAGAATGTACTGATACATAGTGATCCAACTAATATAATATCATGTAAAAACACATTCATATCTATACTTTTTTTTAGAACTATCCATATCTATAATTAAAGGATAAAGCTCTATATTCAAAATAATTTATAATTCTTAAATTAAAATGAGGCGTTGCTTACTAAATATCTTCAGATTAAAAAATAAATAAATATGTCAAAATTGTAATTTTCTATGATAATCGAATTCTTTAATATAAACAAAACTGTGTCAATATCTTCTTTAATTTGATGAGTTTTGTTCTTTCCTAATAATGCCAAAACTAGTCTAGACATATCACATATGTATGAATTCTATATATTATAATAACTTTTTAAAGAAAATTATAATCTAATTACAATATAAATTTAAAATGTAACATTTTGTTTATCTAAACAATAACGAAGTGTACAAAATATTTAGGTGTCAAAATTATAATTAGTTTAGAATTTAAAATTATTATACATAGTTTTTCCAAAAAAAAAGATAAAAGCAGAACTAGATGGCGACAAGCATATATACATCTCTTTGTGTGTGAATGCTCGTAATTATAATACTGCAAATTAAATGAAAATGATAGGTTCCGATCCGACTGAAATTAAAATCATTAAGATTCGATAAAGACATTCTATCTTAAAAGCTGGGGCCTCTATTTCTCCAAGTAACATAGATATGGATAATTGCTAGCAATATCACCAAACCAATTTAAATGTTCTTATATTTTGTAAATTCTGTAATTATATGAATATCACATGAATGATTAATAAACACATGATTAAGTATTAATTAGTAATCTCTGGCTAAAATTGAAGTAGAGAGTATTTGAATCACTTACCTACAGTGGCAGAATTGAAGGTCGTGCTTCCATCAACAACATTTCTGCTAGCAGTAATGATAGTGCTTCCTCTTCCATCACCAACAAACATCAGATACGTCTTCGTCTTCGGTACCTCCACATTCTCTCTGTACACTCCAGCTTTAATCCTTATCACATATCTATTAGTACTCTTCGCCGGCGCTGCCGCCACCGCCTCCGACACCGTCTTGTAGTTTCCGCTTCCGTCCGCCGCCACAATCACGTTCGGCGTTACCGTCGATGACTGCAGAAGCTTCCTGTCCGCCGCCGACATCCACTCCGGCCAGTGGATCCCGCTCCCTCGGATCTCATCCTCCTTCGCCTCCATCAATTTTCTGTTACTAACTGTTGACGCTTCGGCGTGAGTCACGTTTTTTATCATCGCGAGCGCGTTGCTGCACAGGCGCTCCACGTGTATGTGTCCATCCGTCAATCCTTTCCTCACGCGCCTGTCCGGAGCGTCGTGTGAGAAGCCGTCCAGGCAGGTCTCTTGGTTTGTTATGGCGGTGCTCATCAGAGTCAAGAGGTCGTCGCCGTGCCGGCCGGGATCGTCGAGATCGGTGATGGTCTTGTGGATCTCGTCGAGCGTGTCGCTGATGGTCTCGAGGCAATCGTGGAGGGCGATTTTCGCTCTCTTACTGATGAGGCTTCTTCTGAATTGAAGCTTCTTGACGATGTGGTAGTTGCTCTGGACGGATCTGATGGTCTGGTTGAGGGCCAGTTTTATGACTTCTTTGTGGTTGGAGACTACTTTCTCCGTACCGAAGCCGAGCTCGGCGGTGACGGCGGAGAAGCAGAGTTCGGGATACAATGTGGTGCTGCAAGCGGTTTTGACTACGGCGTGTGACGGAGTGGAAAGGACATTGTCGACGACGATGTCGTCGGCGACGACGAATGTGGCGGCGGCGAGGAACAGAGTGAAGAAGATGAGCTTGTTTGACGTGGAAATGCGGTTGCCGGAATTGAACATTCTGGCGAAATTTTCTGTGTGCATTGATTGAGAGAAAGAAGAGAGAACACTATGAGCTGAGTAGATACTGGATAGTGGATAGCTTGCAAGTAAGGGAAGCAAGGGGATGAAAGAATTTTATATATGGCGAAAATTTGAATTTAAAATTAAGGCAAAAATATCATTCTGTCCCTAACGTTTGGGAGTCCTGTCATTTTCGGCCTTAATATTTTTTCGCTGTCAATTATACCTCTAATGTTTTGTGTTTCTCTCAATGTCAGGCTTTTGACTAACATCGTCAGACGGTTTTTTGTGATGTGGCATCCCTATATGGTCAAGAGTTCTAACTAGACTTCATTTTTTCACATCAGGAATATATTTTAGGGGTACAACGACCCCAAAAACTCAATACATCAGTAAATCTAGTACACTAAAATACTCATTACATCAGTAAAATGGACGCCAGAAACTTAGTACTATTAACTGTTTATGTGAAAAAAATTAAGTCCAGTCAGAATTGTTGGCCACATAGGATGTTACGTCATCAAAAAATTGACAGTGTTAGCCAAAAGTCTGACATTGGGAGAAACGCAAAATGTTAGGGGTACATTTGACAGCGAAAATACGTTAGGGGCGAAAGTGACAGAACCACCAAACGTTGGGGCAGGAAAAGTACTTTTGCCTAAAATTAATTCAAAAGACATAATTTATTCATTTATTTATTTATTTATTGTTTTCCAAGGTATCCCCAACCCGACAGGCCAAGGACTAATCTTCCGCGGATCTGAGCACTATTTAAGGGTTTGCCGCTGGCCAATTGGTTACTACATACATAAGGTAGGATTCGAACCCTCAACACATACTTAAGCGACCTAGTGAGCTAACCAGTCATTTATTTATTTCATATGGCGCAAAATGGTTTGAACTTTGAAGAATATCCCACGTGAAATTGGGAAGCACAAATAATCCTTTTTGGCAAGTCTTTTTGTATGGTTAGAAGTGTTTTTTTTTAAGGAACACTTATTTTAAAATCTTGAACTTGAAGTGTGTGGGAAAAATTTTTAAATTGAGAATTGTTTTTGAATTGTAATAAAAACAGTTTTTTAACTTAAAAATTAGAGCGTATGTTTTTAGATAAAATTATAAGTTAAAATTAAACATTTCTCATGTATTGGTCATTTATCTATTTAATAATATGGTATATATTTAATTAATAAAAATAATAAAATAAATCATTACTTAAACTTAAATTTATTAACTTATTTATAAAAAAAATTTATTAACTAATATTTTATTAAAATAATAAAGTAACAAATATTTTATATTATTTTTTAGTATAAATTAATAATATATATACTTATTTATATATTTAATAATATTAATATACTCTACCTATCAAAAAAATATTAATAATACTCTAAATTTAAATATGCTCATTTTTTATAATTATACAGTCAGAAATATTTATGAAATACAATCTATTTTTTCTCAAATTCTATTTAATAAAAAATAATTTAAAAATAAATAGTCTTTAAAAAAGTTTCTTAGAGAAAAAAGTTAAGTGGATTTTATATTTTATGTGTTTGGATAAACATTTAAAGGCCTAAATATAGTGCTTCTTACAAAAATAAAATTGTCATAAAAGAGGATGCAGCTTGAATGAAACATGAAATGGAAAGTCCAACAATAAAAGGAAAGAGCTGTGGGCGCTTTTCCTCTTTTTGCAGTGCACAGAGAGAAAAGAAATGGGGATAGTGCTTATTGCTTAATAAAATCAGAACAAAAGGAAATCTGTGAGAAGAGGGATTTTGTCCTCAAGAAGCACAAAGATTAAAATAGTTTATGTTTGACTAAGCATATCCATGCATGGAGAAACTTTTCCCTTAATTGTATAAGGCTAAAGTACTATTTTGGTCCTCAATGTTTGCATGAAGTTTAATGTTGGTCCTCAATGTTTCAAAAGTTTAATGTTGGTCCTCAATGTTTCAAAAGTTTAATGTTGGTCCTCAAAGTTTTTTTTTTTTTGTCGATTTTGGTCCTCGAGTGTAACACTATTAATTTTTTGCCGTTAAATGATGACGTGTCATGCTTATATGGCACACCATCTCACTCACATGTCATATTTTAATGACGTGACATGACACATCACTGCCACGTCACCTCAGATGATAATGATAACGATGCTGATGAAGGAGAGAAGATGATGATGTGGCAATCTGGGGTGGCGTGACAGTGATGTGTCATGCCACGTCATTAAAATATGATACGTAAGAGAGAATGTGTGCCATGCCACGTCATCATTTAACAGTAAAAGTTAACTGTGTTACGCTCGAGGACCAAAATCGATCCAAAAAAAAACATTGAGGACCAACATTAAACTTTTGAAACATTGAGGACCAACATTAAACTTCATGCAAACATGGAAGACTAAAATAGTACTTTAGCCATTGTATAAAAGCTTTTATTTGTACACAAAAAAAAACTTTTAATAGTAATATAAACAATTGTTAAATGTGGAACAGAAATAAAAGTTAATTAAAATTAAATATTCTAAACAAAAATACCCTTCTTAAAATATTGTTATTAATCATATATTAGCTTGTGCCATGTAAGCATGTCTTACTGAGCAACTAACGGCCCTCGTGTGCAATTAACGTGCCACGTCAACAAGTGTTGAGAGAATCTAACTGAAGATGACTGAACGACCAATTTGTGAAACAATGGTGCAATCTTTTAGGGATCAAATTATATACTTATGATCTTTTAAAGACTAAATTATCAACTTCCAAATTTGTATGTGCAGCGAGTGATTGTGTTACAATGGGAGTTTAAAACGTTTTTCAAATGGTCTCTGTTTTTTAGTTTCAAAATAACAAGAGTGGCGTACGTGTAGCAACTAGCAATGCTATATTATCGGCACAGGTCTCCTATGTCCACACGACATCTTTTATTCGTTTATCCTCCTCACTCTGAATATTTGTCGGCAATCAACGGATATCTTTTCAGTTTTTCTAACCATTATTTTGCAAAGACTTTTATTAAGAAGTACCTTTAGAGTATTATTTTTAAAGATTTATTTTAATTAATTAAAAAAAACTTAACAGATTATTCTTATTAATTTTTTTTATTAAGTTCAAAATAATATATTCTCTCTCAACCTATTTTTAGTGTATTATTTAAGGTTTACGAGAGAAAACCTTAGCAAATTGTTTTATGAATTTTGCTGATAAATGCTCTTAGTGCATTAGTTAAGATTTATTTTAACTAATAAAATATCTTATAAAATTATTTTTATTAATTTTTTTACCAATTTTTAAAACAATATATTCTTTTTCAATTAATAAAAAAAATCTTAATAAGTGTCTTAGAAAATTTGTTAAATAAACCTTTATTTTAGTAACACTCTTTAATAATTTTACTGTCTTAAACTTATTAAATATATATATATATATATATATATATATATATATATATATATATATATATATATTATATATCAAATGACTTGGATTCCAACTTCAAACTGGGCTGAAATTTCTAATTAATGCCTTGTTTATTTAGTAAAAATTACAAGGGAATGTTGGAGGGATTATAACAATTCTTTGTAAATATTTTTTTTTACTAAATATGCCTTATTTTTTATCATGTTTAACTAATTATGTTTTTGTTTTTATTTTTTTAATATTTTAATATAAAGATAAAATGAACCCACTTTTATTCCTTTCTCAGTTTCATTCCATTTTCATTTTCTACTGTCAAACGTAGTTTAAGCACTCTCATATTCTCATTCCTATTCCTACTCTCACCACATTCTCAGTACCAAACGAGTTCTAAGTTTATTTTTAAATTCAAATTTTGAAAGAGATAAAGAGGCAAATTCAAAAGTTTGAAATTTGAAAAATATAACTTTTGGAAATATATGGTGAGAATTGAGATAGAATAAAAATGCATCTTTCATTGAAATAATAGTAGTTAATTCAAAAAGAGTTTTATTGTATCTTAGAAAGTTACACAAAGAAAATCTTTTTTTATTAAAAAAATCCATATATAATGTATCAAAAGTCAAAACCCAAAACATTTCTTCTATTTTCAATTATATTTCTAACATCTTCATTTTAGGCTTTCAGCAACAATTATCCATATATTTCCCTATATGATGAGGCCCAGGGTTATGTACTTATGTTATGCCATATCCACTTTTTCACCAGCATTCACTAAGTAGTGGCCCAGCCAGAATAACAAAGGGACCATCTAGCATAGTAGTGAGCATATGTAGCTTAAATGTGGTTAAACTTTTTTTTTTTAAAAAGGCCAAAATTCTATTTTGGCCTTCTATATTTCACTCAAGTTCTAAATCAATTCTTTATGTTTTAAAAGTTACAAATCAATTCTCTACGTTTGCAAGTTGTTCCAAATAAATCATTTTACCTTACATCATTAGTGTTCTCCGTTAAATGATGATATGGATAGTTTATGTGGATAAAATTTCTTGGCTAAACTACTATTTTGGTCCTCAATGTTTGCATAAATTTTAATGTTGGTCCTCAAAGTTTTTTTTTGGTCGACTTTGGTCCTCGAGCGTAACACCGTTAACTTTTACTGTTAAATGATGGCGTGGCATGGCACACATTCTCTCTTACGTATCATATTTTAATGACGTGGCATGACACATCACTGCCACGTCACCCCACATTGCCCCACCATCATCTTCTCTCCTTCATCATCATCTTGGCAGTGATATGTCATGCCACGTCATTAAAATATGACACGTAAGAGAGAGAGTGTGCCACATAAGCATGATACGTCATCACTTAACTGTGTTACGCTTGAGGACCAAAATAGACAAAATAAACTTTGAAGACCAACATTAAACTTTTGAAACATTGAGGAAGAACATTAAATTCCATGCAAACATTGAGAACCAAAATAGTACTTTAGCCAAGTTTCTTTCTTCCGTATCTTTTTAAACTCATATGTATGATGACTTACCCATTAACTCTAAACTGACTATCAAAGAGGGCCAAAGAGACCTAAAGGGAAAAAAAAAAAACACATTTGAGAAATTAAAGAGGACCAAGGATCCATGGCCCTCAAATGTTACCTTTCTTCTCCTCTTATTAGACTTGAATTTAAAAAAAAAAAAACTCAACTTCCCATAATATCAATTATTCATACTTTAATTTCATATCATAGATTATAGATGTTCAACCAGGTTTGGTTGAGAAAGATTACAACACTAATATTGCAGACTTACATGCATACAGTAATCAGAGTGGCGTTATTCAAACTAAATCAATAGAGAAACTAGATTTTGAACCCTCTAGCTAGCAGCAGTTATATATCGTAGTAGTTAATAGAATTAGAGGCCAAGAGTAAATGGAAAGCCAGTGGAAGACAACCAGCTAGAGCCAGCAATGAAGGAACCAGGAGTGAAAGTCTGAGCCTCAGAAGCACTAGTAATAACCCTAAAACCTTTCCAATTAACTCTTTTAGAAGTATCAGCACCAGCTCCAGTGTTCTTATACTCACCATAGTACAAAGTGTCCAAAGCAAAATTGCCATCCCAAGGGAACCAACCTGCTGGGTTTATCACATCGCTTATGCTACTCTGCATCACCACTGTCCTAGAGTACTCCTTCCATGGCCTCCCAAGGTACGTAGGAAAGCTTGACTTCACTGCCTCCAGATCCTATACAAAGTGATGCCAAATATAATATATTTATGATTCGGGAAAACTATAAATACATATTGTAAATAAATGTGATGCACGAAGAAGAACCAAGCTCCTTAAATTTTTTATTGAGTATCTCAATCTATTACATATGAAAATTTATATGTCTAATATAATGTACATGTAAGTTATTAAGTACGGACCTGGGTGGCTCCAATCCTGCATTTTTGGATGACAATGCCGGTGTTCTGATTAGGGTCAGTTCTTCCCTGTGCAGTGACCATATTTTTCTGGCCGGAGTTGGGACGGCGAGCATGGATGTCGCAGTCTTGGAAGACGGCGGCGGAGTTACCGAAGATGAAGTCGACGGTGCCGGCGATGAAGCAGCCGACAAAGAATTGGCGGTTGCTGTGAACGTAAAGAGTGTCTTGGTAGGCTAACATGTCGCACCTATAGAATGCTGAGAGGTCAGCTCCCACTCTTAGAGCCACAGCTTGGTGCTTCGATGGTCCTGCTGTGTTTTGGAACGTTATGTCTCGACCCAAGAATCGTTCTCCCACTATGGCTGCACAAGTAGTCAACTAGTGAAACCACCGCATGTGTTATTTATTTTTGAAGATTAATTAATTATATATGAATAATAATGAAGATATTGTCAAATTCATCTCTAAGAGCTTGGGCCTGATATTTTTCACTATATTTATCTCTGAATGAATTATATAGACCGATTTCAAATTCAAGCTACATATGATGAAATCAAACTATATATATATATATATATATATATATATATATATATATATATATATATATATCTTTTTTTTGTCAACATACATGACTTAAATGCATTAGGTGGATGTGGGGGTGAGCCTTACTTGTGAGTCAATGTGGCTCATTAATCAAGATCGAAGCCCAACAACGATTCAAAGAAAAATCGACAAAATTTACTTAAATATATAGTTTGTATTTGGCTCCTCAATAAATAAATATTTCTTATAACTTGTATTTATAAAAAATTGAAGTACCTACTAAATATTGAAGTAGCAGGCATGGCTTGAATGCATTAGCTGGGTCTTATTTATGGCATAAAGTGGCCAATGGATGAAAATTGGGTGGTAAATTAATTAGAAAATGACAGATTGTAACGGTACAAAAAATCACACTCTAGCTAAGTTTGTCAAAGATTTAGGTTAAAGTATTATTTTGGTCCTCAATATTTGTATGAAGTTTAATGTTCGTCCTCAATGTTTCAAAAGTATAATGTTGGTCCTCAAAGTTTTTTTGGTCGATTTTGATCCTTGAGCGTAACACCGTTAACTTTTATCGTTAAATGATGACGTGGCATGCTTATGTGGCACGCCCTCTCTCATACGTGTCATTTTTTAATGACGTGGCATGACACATTACTGTCATGTCACCCCACATTGCCACATCATCATCTTCTCTCCTTCATCATCATCATCTTGATAGTGATGTGTCATGTCACGTCATTAAAATATAACACGTAGGAGAGAGAGTGTGCCACATAAACATGTCACGTCATCATTTAACTGCAAAAGTTAACGGTGTTACACTCGATGACCAAAATCGACCAAAAAAAAATTGAGGACCAACATTAAACTTTTATAACATTAAGGGTCAACATTAAACTTCATGAAAACATTGAGGACCAAAATAATACTTTAGCACAAAGATTCATACAATAACTTTGTATGAATTGATTCTTTGCCTTCTCTGCTTACTGATGTACTCATGTTAGACAATTTCTAATTGATTGAATTCAGTTATTTTCAAAAAAAAAATTTATTAAATTTCTTATATCTCCGTATTTTAATTAGTTTGTTTGAGATGGGTTTGTATTTTTTTTTAAAAAAAACTTTCTTGAACGGTTTTTTTATTAAAGATAATTCTATTTTAAAATACTATTATACGAAATTTTAACATTTCTCTAGATAAAAAATTTAAAACCAGACATGCAAAGACAATTATGAATTAAAATAGAGATTTTGTTGTAATATAAAAGGCAATATAATTAAACTTATAAGTTCTATTTTGGATGAGCATATATAGAAGAAAAGGACAATACATGCATGAAGCTAGCGCTAAATTTGCATGTCCTCATTTACACGTTATTATTAAGTTGTTTAGCCACAAAGAAAAATGAGGCTAAACTTGAAAATGACTAGATGAGATGTACCCGTGCCATCTGTAATGAGATTAGATCTCATACACTAAAGTGTAGAAGAAATGTTGAAAAAAGACAAAACATGATTGAAAAATCAACATAGAGACATAAGAAGGCTTAATGCAACCTATCCTGCCCGTCTACTAGCTGTATCCAATATTCTATGCCCTAAATTAGAAATAAATAGTTGAATAGATTAAGGTGATTGGTTTAAGTAATAAGCGGTTTTATATTAATAAAATTTTAGGTATAAAATTTTGTGAATGTTATTATTTTTGTTGAAAAATTCTTCCTCTATAATTAGGTATACAGTATGGATCTAGTCTAAATTATTCAGATTAAAATTTTAAAAATAGTGAGAAAAACAAAGTGAACAGTCTTCCTCACAGGAAGTTATTGGATAAGGAAGTGGGCTAACGGTTGAACTTCACAATAAAGTTGATCTATATAAACTAAAAATATTATTATCATGAATATTGAACAGATGTAGTAATAATGAAAATTTCATATCATTAAATATAAAATTTCTTTAATAATAGCAAAACTTATGAAGAAGTTTTTTTTAAGACACTAGTGAAAAAGTTCGAGTAATATAATTTGTATTATTATGAAAATTATGATTTTATGTTCGTAAATAATTTAATTATAGTTGAAAATTATTAAACATTTTTATTGTAATATTCGCCGCTTCTTATTATTATCTTCAACAACGTAAATTTAAATGGAATCAAAGAAACTAATATAATATATTATACATATATACACACACATTTAGATAAGATTGGGTCTCAGGCCAAAAAAAAGAAGAAGATAAGATTGGGTCAGAAAAAAGAGATTTTAAAGGCCATAAAGTTGAATGGCAAAATAAAAAGTGCATAAAGTGTACTAATTATCAATGAAATTTGGATAAAGTTAACTTGACAACTCCATGTCGGCGACTGACTCAGCCAGGAGACAGAGAACTTAGAACTTAGAAGTAGTGCCTACTACCTACTGTACTGACAGTGATTTATTTAAACCAATAATTTCATAAAACACATCCATATCTATACACAACGTAACGTTTCCTATTTATGTTAGAGATAGTTTTTTTTCCTCTTCCTTACGTTATATTTATATTTAAAATTTAAAGATTTAGAGAAAGTTTTTTTCTCTTCCTTATGTTTTTAGAAGTAAATAAGAATTGTAACTTTTAAAATTATTACATATATGATATGTATGAATATGATGTATAATAGTATTATAATATAACTCTGTTGACATTTTAGTCCTAAATTGATGGTACGTTTGGTATACTTTCCAAACAATATAATATATATAATTTTATGATTTTTTTTTAAAAAAAATTAGATTATATTTTATACATACTAAATATATTTTTTATTATATTTTTTCTCTCTATCTCTCTTTTCACTTTTATCTACGGTACTTTCTTTATAATATTTTACATGTTTACATTTATACTAAGCGTATCCTGAATTATGACTTGTTTTGTTAAAAAAAAAACAACGATCTGGAATATTAGGCTAAATTACTCTTTTGGTTTTCAACGTTTGCACCAAGTTTAATATTAGTCCTCAACGTTTTTTTGGGTCAAAATTGATCCTCCAGCGTAACTCCGTCTATTTTTTTTTGTTAAATACTGGCGTGGAAGGCTTATGTGGCACACCCTCTCTCATATGTGTCATATTTGGTTGATATGACACCTTCTTTCACTTCAACTCAGCAAAATGACGCCGTTTTGTTGAGTTGGAGTGAGAGAGAAGTGATGCAAAACGGTGTTGTTTTGCTGAATTAGAGTAAGAGAGGGTGTCATATCATCCAAATATGACACGTAGGAAAGAGGGTGTGCCACATAAGCCAGCCTTCCACGTCAGCATTTAACAAAAAAAATCAGACAGAGTTACGCTGGAGGACGAATGTTGACAAAAAAAAACGATGAGTCCCTAAAATAACTTTTTGAAACGTTGAAGACCAATATTAAACTTGGTGTAAACGTTGAGGACCAAAAGAATAATTTGGTCGGAATATTATTACAAGAAAATTGTGAAAATTTTTACGAGATGATTATAATAACAAGCGAAATATAATTGAAAAAAAAAATTAATTAAATAAAAACTAAAATCGAAGTACTTAGTCACTTACCCACAGTGGCAGAGTTAAAGGTTGTGCTTCCATCAACGACATTCCTGCTTCCGGTAATGATAGTATTCGTTCTTCCATCTCCCACGAACATAAGATACGTCTTCGTCTTCGGCACCTCCACATTCTCTCTGTACACACCTGCTTTAATCCTTATCACATACCTCGTCGTCCTCCCCGCCGGCGCTGCCGCCACCGCCGCCGCCACCGTCGTATAGTCCCCGCTCCCGTCCGCCGCCACCACCACGTTTGGAGTCACCGTCGTCGCCTGAAGGAGCCTCCTGTCCGCCGCCGACATCCACTTCGGCCACCGAATCCCGCTCTCCTCCTTCACCTCCATCATTTTTCTGTTACGAACTGTCACATCAGTAGCATCGGTCACGTTTTTAATCATCGCCAGCGCGTTGCTGCACATACGCTCCACGTGTACCTCACCGTCCATCAGTCCTTCCCTCACGCGCCTATCCGCGCGGTCGTGAGAGAAGCCGTCCAGGCAGGTCTCTTGGTTGGTCATGGCGGCACTCATCAGAGTCAACAGATCGTCGGCGTGCCGGCCGGAATCGTCGAGATCGGCGATGGTCCGGCGGAGCTCGTCGAGCGTGTCGTCGATGGTGACGAGGCAATCGTTGAGGGCAATTTGCTCTCTGTTTGTGAGGCCTTTTCTGGTTTGAAACTTCTTGACCACGACGTAGTTGTTCTGGACGGATCTAATGGTTTGGTTGAGGGAGAGTTTTATGACGTCTATGTTGTTCGAGACTTTCTCGGCGAAGTCAGGATCGGCGGTGACGGCGGAGAAGCAGAGTTCCGGATACAATGTGGTGCTACAAGTTGATTTGACGACGGCGTGTGACGGAGTGGAATGGACATTGCCGACGTCGAAGTCGCCGGCGACGACGATTGTAGCGGAGACGAGGAGCAGAGTAGTGAGGAGAGGGAAGAAGATGAGTTTGCTGTTTTTCTTCGACGTGGAAATGCGGTCGCCGGAATTGCGCATTCCGGCGAAACTTTCTTCGCTCATTGATTAAGAGGAAGAAGAAACAAAAGAGAAGTGAGTAAGTGACTATAACGTAGTGGTAGATAGCTAGGAAGAGAATTAGAGGGTGAAAGAATTTATATAGCGATTTTTTTTTTTGAAAAAAAGCATAGCAATAATTCAGCTGTGAGAAGAGTTTGATTAATTGTTTTTAAAAGTACATTCTCAAAATAAAATTTTAAAACTGCACTAAATAAATGAGAGGAGCGGATCGTTATTTAAAAAGCAAGAGTACCTTTATTACCTTCAATATTTGGGTTAAGCTTGGTATAAATGTCGGACAGTAGAGTAAAAAAAATAGGAGAGAGATAGAAAAAAAATTAAAATAAAAAATATGTTTGATATGTAAAAAGTATAATATAAATTTTTTTTGAGAATTATAAGAATACATAGAATGTACTGTGTGCATTCCTTACCAAAGAAGGCCTTGATCTGCCTAAAATTTATTTACCGTTGATCTCTAGTCTTTAATTTTTATTAATATTGTCATTTTTATTAGTGTTATCAAAATAATTAATGGTGAATACATATAACATCAGGCGTAATAAAAAAAATTGATTGAGTTAATTTATACTAATTATTAAAGTCAAATTTGTCCTTAAAAGTTCGGTCAAATTGTCAAATTTTTAGTCTCTGTAATTTATGTCATTGTCAAATTAGTCATTAAAATATGTGTTATATTATCAAATTAATCCTTAATATTTTAATTTATATTGTTACTGTTTCTTTTGTACTTTGTACGGTTTTCGTTTAACACTTAAAGAACCACTCTCTATAATTAATAGTGACAATTAATATAAACTAAATCTAATCAATTTATTTTGCCACACGTGGCATAACATAAGTGTATAAAGACAGAATACATTATCATCGCTTGAATTACATAATTGACCTCAGCTAATAAAAAAGGACATTGATTGTTATTTATTAACATCATATAAGTACCTACTGTAAACTTTTTTAACAAAGTTAATGAGAAGTATAACGTTAATAAAGAATTTAAAATTTATGATACAATTAATATCAAATAAACTTTGACGTAATTGATAATAGCCTCAAATGTTCTAAAAATACTTTTGCCTTAATTAAAATAGTTTAGGTTTAACTTTTACCGATTTGATATCAGGTTTTTTAAATAAAAATATAGTAGTTTTTTTTATAAAATATAATACTTTTTTAAAAAATAGATTGCGTATATATGTTTTAGGAAATTGATCACAAATATTTAAAGATCTAAATCATGTCCTTAAAATTGTGGGGGAAAATCTGAAATTGGATCCGGTGCAATTCTATTCCGTGCAATTTCGGTGCAATTCCTTTAAAATGCACATTTTTACTTCATTTTTGAAGTACTAATATGAGCTCATACTAACAATAATCCACCATGAATATATTAGAGACCAAATTATTATCAATATTGGCAAATATCATCACCTTAAATGAATTAGGGACCAAATTGTTATTGATATTGAAAAATAGTCTCACAAAGCTATTTAGTGATGATATTTGTCAAAATGATAATAATTTCGTCTCTAATCCATTCATAGTAGGTTATTGTTATAGTAAGTCCGTATTAGCGCTTCAAAAATAAAGTAAAAATATATATTTTGAAGGAATTGCACGGAAGAAAATTGCATTGAATCCAATTTAAAAAAAAAACTACTAGCGACTGAAATGTGGAAACGCTCTAATATATGAGTCGAAATTTTAATATTTACCAGAAAGAAAATCGAAATTTACATATGGAGACGTTTGTTAGTATATTTCACCTTTGATGAAAAAAAAAATTAAAGGGATTTGCAGACAGTACTTGGATTATTAAAGACCGGAGACAGGAGTGATGGGCCCCTATTAAACAGGTTCAGTGCATCAGCGTCGTGAGAGGGAGGTTATTTAATAACTTTAAAGATCAGTTGAGCAATTTAACTGCGATTGAATAATATTGCTTGTAGTTTAGACCTGTGTAGTAATTTTTTGGATTGAGTCTCTGTTGGTCTTCTCAATATGTTACTGACGTCCTGCTCGGTAGTACTTGAAAGTAGCTTCTCTTACTACTAATTTTGTTTACCAACAAAAAAATTAAACTATACATTTCAATATTTCATTATTATTTTTTAATTATATATATATATATAATTTGTTAGTCAACATATTCTATTATGTAAAAAAAACTTAACTAATAATTATAATTGAGTTTAATGGAAGAAACTAATTTTTCACAATATATATAATAAATTTATATTTGAAAGAGATATCTATATATAATGTCTAACAATGTTTTAAATAGAATATTATCATTTTAGTGTTTAGAATAAAAAAAATAGCTTAAGAATTTTTATATACATTACAAAATTTGGGAGCTTGGCCACTATTTTATTTATTTTTCATTTAAAGAAAAAGGGAGAGGAGCCAGAATAAAATATTGTTTCTATATTTCAAATATACACTTTTTTTTTTCTTGAAATATCAAAAACTTCAAATGTTTTTTTTTAAAGTTTTTCAAATAATTTAGTTCTTAGTTATAAGAATATTTTGTTGTGCATGTTAATTGTTATGTTAAGCTATTATAATATTTGTTTGTTTTTGGGTATAATTTTTGTGATATTATTTAAGCATCTATCTAACAATCGTAATTAAAGACCACATGTTTTCAACAAATTATTTATAAAACAAAATTTGAGAATTTTAATATGTTGGACACTAAATTAAAACCAAATATATCATCATAACTAAAATAATAATTTACTATTAATTACAATCCCCTTGAGGAAACAATAAAGGGAGTGTACTTAGCTTTTTTCTCAAAGAAAGATGGATTAACGAGAGAGTGATGTGTATTTTCAGCTTAAAGAAAAAGGACATAAATTCCTCTTCTTTGTTTATAAAATGAAATTCCTTATACATTTGGGAGAAGACATGCTTTTCCGTCTTTGGCTCAACTAATTAAATTCTTTTTTTCTTAGCACATTAATGACAAAAGTGTGTATAAGCATCTTATTTCTACTTAATAACCTTGTTTTGTAGTCGTCCATTTGGATTTGGTTGCCTAAAACAATGAAAATCATGATTAAAAGAATAAAAAGCTATCCATATTTAGATAATGTAGGTTTAATGCTAGAGTATTAGGAGTTATGTCGGTTAATGCTTTTATTTTTCTAGATAGAAAAACAAGACAAATACTTTAAATTTTGGG
Source organism: Senna tora (assembly GCA_014851425.1). NCBI lineage: Eukaryota > Viridiplantae > Streptophyta > Magnoliopsida > Fabales > Fabaceae > Senna > Senna tora. Next base: position 207,398 of record CM026268.1, on the reverse strand, counting down.
CCGGGCTGAAATTGGTGTCCTTGTTAATTGGGCTAGGCATGGCAATAGTAACAATTCACTCAGGCACAAAGTCTTCTCTTGACCCAAAAAAAGAGTGGGATAAAATTTAGGTGAGGGGATGGCGCCTCAGTCCAGGGTCATGGTAGACCTCCGGGCTCAGAGAGCACTTACAGATAACTAGGAATGGCAATCTTACTCAGACCCAACGGGTACCCGGTAAAATTACTCGTTGGGTCCGGGTCTGGGTATTGAAAAAATGGGTCTGGGTCCGGGTCCGAGGATTTTAACGGGTAAATTTCCGGGTCCGGGGACGGGTAAGGGGTATTCACCCCGGACCCAGTGATATAATATATATATAAATATTTTATATATTATATATATATATATATATATATTGTGTGTTTGAAGTTTTTTTTAAAAAAAATTGGAAATAGTTAAATTTATGATTGTGTATTCAATACTTGTGGGTTTGAAGTTTTTTTTTTTAAATTTGAAAATAATTAAATTTATGATTTGTAGAAAAAAGTAATAAATTTTTCGGGTCCGGGGCTGGGTTCGGGGATTTAAGTATTCAATGGGCCCGGGGATGGGTCTTACATTTTATACCCGGCTGAGGACGGGAAAAAAATGAGCACCGGGACCGGGGATTCCAATATCCTCCCCGTACCCTATCCATTGCCATCCCTACAGATAACTCACCAAATGAGACATTACCAGGAATCGAACCTAAACCATGCAATTATCATAAGCAGAAGGTGACCAAATGAGTCGAACCCATTGCAAAAAATCCAATGAATATATATTATGGTACAAATTAGAAGCTTTAAAAGTAATAAATATATTATAAAATAATAATTATTATATTTAAAAATAATAATTAATTAGATCTTTGATTTTTTTAATTTTTTAAAATATAATGTAAAATAATAATTATTATATTTTAAATATATTAAATAATAAAAAGTTATTTACTTACTGATTTTTTTTAATAATTACACATGATATTCACGTACTTCCTCTCTTGCACATCATTAATTCCATCAACTTTTTGATAATTTTTGTTGTATTGTTTTAATTATTTAATATATGTTTTGCAAGTGTAATGACCAAACTATCCAACAACTATATATATTACAATGAGAAAGGAAGACCAATAGAAAAAGAGAGAGAGAGAGAGAGAAGAAATGAGAAGTATGTTTAAATATTAATAAGAGAAGTGTTGAGTCTGAGTCTTGGAAACGCTTTAAGAATTGAAGGAACTATAATGTTGAGTCTTGGATATCGGTCGGTGGGTTTATCTGAAAGGGAAAGGCTTGTGGTTCTTGAGTTGGTGATTCATTTTGTATAGAAGAAAGAAATTGGTTCTTTGATTAACCTATCTTGGTCTTGGATAGAAAGAGGAATTAATTAATTATATATATAGGATGGCGGTGGTGTATTACAAATTCAGGAGTGAAAAAGATGATTATTATAAAAGAATTCCCATATATGGTAATTTCATCTCCGTTGGTACATTGAAGCAAAAAATCTTCGAATCACAGCGTCTTGGCATCCATGATTACCTTCTCGTCGTCCACGCATCCACCAATCAAGGTTCCTTAGCTTCCTTCTCTGATCTCTCATTAATTATTTTTCATTCGAATTTATTCATTTCATCACCATATAATATATATATATCTCTTAATTATTTCTTTGGAATTTCAGAATATGTTGATGAAGCAGGGTTGATTCCTAAATATACTTCACTCATAATTCATCGACTTCCTCGACGTCCACGTTTTCATTTTCCAATTGTTGCTCCACCACAGTACTCTTCCAAATTAACTTGACACATGTTTCTTTTCAACATTCATCATTCTGTCACATAAATCAATTATTTTCTCAACTTGCTCTATTTCCTATTTTCCTTTGCTTTTTCTTTCAGACCACGGCTACGAAATGTACTAGTAGAAACACAACCTAAACGTGTAAGCCTCTCTTTTTAAGCTACATTCCCCTCAGTATTTTTAACCATGTATATTTGGGCAGTTATTTAAATATTAAAAAGATTACTTTTTTTAATTATAAAATTTTGTCGTTGAAATAAATTGTTAGAAATAATAAATTTTATGTTTAATAATTGTCAATAATATTTTTTTACGATATTTTTCTCAATGATATTTTTTCTACGGTTCGTTGTCAACAAATGTATTGTCGAAAATAATATTATTGACAAATATCAATAATTTTTTATCATTAAAAATATTATTAATAAATTTTTTAATAACTTATTTTAATGGCTAAAATTTAATTGTTGAAAAAAATATATTTTTTCAACAATTAATAGTGACTGTCGAAATATAAATTTATGAAAATACTTATTTTTCTTGTTGTGCTTGATAGATGTTAAAATTATGTTTTCATCTCCTCTATTTTAAAAATCTACGCTTCTCTTAATTAAAAGATTTAGAAACCACATCACCCTTATTTCAAAATAATTATAATTAGTCACTAATATTTATTTTGAGTTAACAATAATTATTTTAAAGATTTAAAAATAATTTTTTATTTGTTAGTCAAGTATATATCTAATTTATATAAATAATAAATATAAGAGTATTTTGGTCAAAATTTGTGAAATGGTAGGTTTTCTTATCTTTCAAGAGATACAACATACAAGTGTAATTTTTCAAAGTAAAGAGAAGGAAAATTTACTCTTGTTAGTTGTTATTATGCATAAACATTATTTATTGAGGTGAAAGTTTTGGGAAATTAATTTTCTTAATACTACTAATTAACAGCGTGAAGGGCCAGAGTGGAATGTATTTGGTGGTGATTTGTATGAAACTTCATCAACTAAAAAAGAATATAAATGGCCAAAAGAACCTCCACCAGGATATGTATGTCATAAGTGCTTTGTGCCTGGTATGTACCTTAATATATTAATTTCAGAAACTTTTTGGTAGATTATTGCATTAACTAGAAATGTTTATAATTAATGTGATTACTAATTACCATACTTGTTAATTACTTTTTGTGTGTATATATATAGGACATTTTATTCACCACTGCCCTAAATCTAAAAGAGATTATTATGAAGACAGTAAGAATAAGGCCATCATGGAATGTAGGCCAAAAGTACCTCCACAAGGATATCTATGTGATAGATGCAAGGTTCCTGGTATGCATTAGAAATGTTTAATTAATTAATTAATTAATTATTACCATACTCTTTTTTTCTCTTGTAATTATATATTTTTGTTTAATTATTAGGGCATTACATTTCTCGCTGCCCCACAAATGGCAATCCAAAATTTGACATGATCAAAAGAGTCATTAAGCCACCACCACCAGCATCAACATCAAATGGTAATAATAATAACAATAATAATAATAATCTACAAGAAATAATCCTCTGCCCCTTGTGTAATCACGTGATGAAAGATGCTGCTCAGACAAAGTGTTGTTTCAGAAGCTTCTGTGACAAATGTACGTAATACTTGAGTTTAATTAATTTCTTAATTATGTAAGTTTAATTCTCTAGTTTATATTATTATTCTTAATTATTACAATATATATATGCAGGTATTAGAGAGTACATTAATAGGTTCAAGTCCATTTGTGTATGTGGCGCAAATATTGTTGAAGATGATATTATGCCAAACAGGACACTAAGAGAAGCAATTAATCGCATGGTAAATAATAATCATCAGAAATCCAACAATTAAGAAGAATGGTCACTTGTCTATAGATGGTAATTATTAAATCAGAGCTTTCTCTATAACCTCCATGATTATATATTATCTTTCAAGTCCATGATTATTTATTTACTTTCATTCTGATCAGGGAAGTGAGCAAAAGGAGGAGATGTTTCTTCAATGAAATCAAAATATGTATGTATGTACTTTTTGTTGTATTCTCTTTTTTATGTACTTGTACGTTAATTTTCTATTTTGGATTTATACCAATTTTAGCCAGAAACATCGAGCTTGCAAAAGAATGCCCATTTCTTTAGTTTTGGTTCCTTAATTTTCTTTTGGCAATTCATCTTTGAGGACATAACTCCGTTGTTGATTAAACAAAAACTTCATGTGTCCTGAGGAATCGCACTTCTATTTTGCCGGCACTTCCATTGATGATTATTTCGCAACAATGAGTTGGTCGAAGTGAGTCAAGTCCAAATTAGTCGGATACTGACTCGGAGACCGGACAGACAAAAAGAAAAAAAGATTCTCACTCACTTGCTATTTTCCAGTTTTCCATTTGTAAATTGTAACTATAAAGCTAAGAGCCAATTTGGAAGTAGTTTTACAACCTTATGTCACCAGCATTACATTTATGAAGCAAATTATGTTCTTGAAGTAGCAAATGACTAGGGGATCACTGTAATTGACACTTGTTCTGTTATTATCATTTTTGGGCACTTCACTCTTCAAACCAAAGATGCTTCTCAGAAAAAACATCTAACGTATATGTAACTAGAGTATTTATATATTTTCAACCTCATTTTAGAATTTAGAGAGTAAGGAGGGTTCCATTTGGTTTTAGAAGTTAAAACCTCAAAGACTTATAGCTTATTACAGGTGAAAGTGCCCATTTGGTTTGGTGGAGATCATAATAAACCTGATAGGAAAAAGAAATATATTGGTCCATCAGAGAAAAGAATGAAGGTGGATCAGAGAATGTGGTAATCAAGACTCAGAAGAGTGGTCATGATTTTCGAGAAGCTTCTAAAAAAGAAATTGAAGGCATAGGATGCATGCATGCGTATGTTGAGAAGGATTTCAAAGATTTGATTTATGCAGGTTTGAATTATATTTTCAAACCAAAAAACTAGTACAGAAAAGGATAAAAATATTTGGACAAATATGTGGTGATTACACATTGAAGCATATAACATAATTCACCAAGCTAAGTAAGCAAAATTGTAAAAACAAGACATTAAGTCTTTTGGGAAAAAGAAAATGAAAAGAATTATAGAAAGGGTATTTTTGATACTGCTCTATTCTTCCTAATTTTTCTGTCCTTTCATCCATCTGAGGGAGGATTGAACCTGCAAAAGAAACAAGACATTTTCTGTGTCAATCAATAGCAGCAGAAAATGGAAATGCTTGAAATTGTTAATCTTAAGAGGCCTAACTCACCCCAAAAGAGCTCTCAAGAGGAGAGGATTACCTTAGCCTATATATACAGCTTATTAGCCCTTTAACTAAGCAATGTGGGACTTCAACAGTTAATTAATAGTAGTAATAGTTAGACTTACTTGTTCTGTGTAGGATTTGAGGTGCTTGGGGGTATCCTTCGGAAAGATGACACCACCTGCTTTGAAGGATTCTTCCTATGTGCTTGAGAAGATGAAGTCTTACTTCTTAAGGGAAAAGAATGTACTACTTCTGTGCTGGCCCCACAAAACCAGGTTGATAATATCAGTGTAAGTGTAATAGTAAGAGCAGCCAATGCTCTTCTTGACCTGGCCTTCATGGTAGTGGAGGATCTTGCTTCTTAATTAATTATGGTTTTGATCCTTGATGCATTTTGAATCCATAGTGAGGACCAGCGGAAATAGTCTAAATTTATTCTTCACTTGAGGAGCCTAATCATTTTGTTTCTTTTTCATTTTAGTTTTCAAATTTTAGTAAAGACACAAGTTAGATCTAATTGCATGTAACTTTACTTTCTTTCTTTTTTTTAAGACTAAAATGCAAGTGAGCCTCTTGACCTACGAGTCGTGTGCAAATAATTCATCTCAGATTTTCAATTATAAAAATTGATATAAAACTCTCTTAAACTTTGTAATTTGTGCAAAAAAAATCTCTCTGCTAACTTTTTTTATCAAAAACCTTAACAAAAGACAAATATGTCAAATTATTCAAGGGTTTTTCTGCACAAAATCTAAAGTTCAAGGAGATTTTATGTATTTTGATACGACTTGAATTTATTGACATACCATTATTGTTTAAGGTTTTGGATAAAAAAAATTAAGAGAGAGCTTTGTGCACGAAATTATAAAGTTTAGAGGGTTTATCTCACTTTTTATAGTTGAATGGGGTTATCTGGTTTTCTGCATTTGAGCTCTTTGACCAAGTAATTCTACAGATTTTATTATGATTCTAGTATTTCAATAATTACTTTTCTTAAAATTTGAACTTCCATTCATTCTCTCACAATGTTGTTTCCCAACTTTTTTGTCAGTTAATTCTTTATTTTTTTGAATAATTAAATATATGAAATAGTACAAATCTGATTGGGATCTGATGGCACGTAGGGGTCATGTGCTAAACTTTTGACTGCTGCATGCATCTTGCCTTGTCTGGCCTTAGGATTTGGTGAAAATGGTGACAGAAACTTCAGAGAGGTCATGTGATGAGGCACGTGACCATCAGTATATGTTTTTTTTGTTAACTTTGTTGGAGAATGCAAAGGTGGTAATATATTATATGCTAGTTATACAGTGACATGAAGAAACTGATGAATCTATGAATATAGAAAACTACTAAAAGCAGAAATTGAATCCTGAAAACTGTTCATACCTGGTTCCTTGATGATGCATGTTTGGCCGATTTAGATCAGGTAAAGTGTACTTTAATCAATGATCTGGACCGTCAATAGTCTAAATTGTCGGTTGAAGTGTACTTTACATGAAGTCACAATGATCTGTATCCCATGTTTGGCATACACATTCATTGAAATACATGACTTCCACCTCAATAACACAACAAAGTACTGTACTGTGAATCCACTCATATTGCTGTCAGCTCATCTTTTTCTCAGAACAATGCAGATTGGATCAAATTCAAATGCAAGCTTCTGCTCTCATATATATTATATGAGGTATTGGAAATTTGAAACTTGGAATGAAGAACATGTAAAAAATTTTGCATACTATTTAGTATTGAAGTTTCACATGAGTTATTCTACCAGTTTAGTTATACTCTGTCAACAATAATTTTTTGTTGGCTTTATATATAACTGCACTATTATTGACATAATGCAGAAAATATATATTTAGATTAATGAACAAAAAATTATGGGTATGTTCATTAACAAGAAAAGCTCAATAGCAAATAGAAATGGTGGGGTTCACTGAGATCCACTTATTTTTTCACTTTTTCATTTCCATCAATTTAAAAAAAAAAAGAAAAAAATACTAAATATCTATTATACCCCTCTGGTTTGACATAATTTGATACAATTATAACGCTCTTTTCCTTTTATTATTTTAATATAAGGGGTAAAATTGTCATTTTAATACATTCCCTTTCCCTTTCCATTACCAAACTTTTACTACTAAACACATCAAATGTATTCCGTTTCCATTTTCGTTTTTATTTCTACCTAATGAACGCGGCTATATTTGATATTATTGGATTTGGTCAATCCAGTTTAGTCCCAATGACTCCCCACCTTGTTCATCGCCATGTGTATAAATATGACCACACTAAAAAAAGATGATGCTTTTGAGTGTGTTTGGGAATTAAGAGGGGAAGGGGAGGGGAGAGATCAGAGGAGAAGGGAGGGGAGAGGAAGGGAAGGGTAAGCTTTCATATATCCTCCTTTTGTTTGAGTGTTGATACCTCATCCAAAATACTCTAATTTGGAGTATCTTGAATTTGTCAAGGGAAAGGATAATGGAGGGTTAAGGATTGATCTTCTATTATCTTTCCCTCCAATTTTCATCTTCCCAAACAAGGAGAAGATATCTTAATAGTCTCCCCTTCTCCTCCTTAATCTCCAATCCAAATATACCCTTCATTTTGGGAAGAAAAAAATTTTAGTTAAATAAATTATACTTTCTTTAGTTATCTCCAATCCTAATCTTTCAGGGATCAACTTGAACATTTAGTCTAAAGTTTTTTAGTTATCGGCTTTATTTATACTTTCTTTCCTTTGTGATTAGTCATATAAAATATGATCTTTCATATTTTCTCTTTACTATAATTATTTATGCAAAAGAAAAATTTATCACGTGTCTTAAATTATTTATATTAGAAAATGTTATAAAAAAATATAAAAAAAAATTTGCTTAGTTTGGAAAGGAAATATCAATATTGGTTAATAAAGATAAAATAAAAAGAATTGAGGATCAAAAATTTATTTTCACCTTACAATAGGTTGAATTCAGATTTTCTTTCAAGTTTGACCTAAAGTTCGAAAGCTTGCGTTTTTAAAAAAAATAAAAAAATTTATAAATATTATACACATGATAATATAAAATATATAATATAACAAAACTTCTTTTACATAATTTTAATATTTTCTGTGTTATTAAATTTTTTTAAAAATATATTATATATAAACTATTGTATTTTTATGTGTATTATAATTTATAACGTATATGTATAAGTGTATAATTAACCATGGCAAAAAGAGTTATATATTATATATCGTTAGTTTTTTAATTCTTATATTTTAAACAAATAGTTTGTAGATATTGTACTCTAGCAACTTTAATTTTGAGTACTGTTTGTATTAGTTTAACATTTTTGTACAACGCATTAACTTTTTATCCTGCAATTATTTTAAAATTTCATATACATGATAATAAAAAAAATTAGACAAAATTTAATTACTTGGCCAGATTCATTCAATAAATTATTAAATTACGGTGGATGCTTAAAATTGTTGAGTCATTTATTCTCTGACTCCGAACCGTGTAATAGCGTTAGTTAGCGGAGGGCAGTACGAGTCCGGCATTAGGAATTTGTTAATGGATACGTGTCTTATTCTTATCACTCACATGTCCTGTCTCTTTCCATTTTTCAAAAAATACAAATATTACAAAGTCAATGAAATTATTAATTAGATACTATTAAATCAATAAAAGTTCTTTTCTTTAAAAAAAAATAAAAGTTTTTTTTTAAAGTTCAAATACACCAACACCCCCTGCTTTTTTTTAAGGATAAAACTTATATGACGTTGTTTATATGTTTTTGGTAAGGTTAACTAATTAAAAAAAGATATACATCAATGTAATCAATTAAAAAAAGACATGTGTCAATTTTCTTTTTGAAATTGACACATATCTTTTTTTAATTGATTAATCTTACCAAAAACATATAAACAACATGTTTTTTCCTTTTTAATTGAGATACGTACACTTTCTTATGGACAAACACTTTAACTTTTAATTTGAGGCATTAATACTTTTTTTGTCAATATTTTCTTCACATTCAATTATTATCTGCAATGTAAGCATATTCTTTTTTTTGTATTTTAATCATTATGATGTTATTTTAGTCATTCAATTTAAAAACACTAAAATGTGAAATGAGTAAAATACTTTCACAAAATATGCTCATATAGCAAATAACGGCTGGAGTGGACAGAAGGATACTAAATGTTAGGAGGAGGTCTGTCTACAAGATTTTAAAACTCAGAGGACGTATATATTTTTGATCCAAAATTTAGAAGACATCGGTGCATTCTAGAAAGAAAAAAAAGGATGTGTGCAACTTTTAAAAATTTATTATTAAATTTTAAAAAAAATATTAATAATTTTGTAATTTTATATATATATATATATATATATATATATATATATATTAAGAAACATTTGTTAAATGATTTATTTTTTATTAAAAAACTTGATATTAAATGTATACCAACATTTATTTCTAATAATCTAATCCCTAAAAATTTAAATTTTATTCTAACGCGTTTATTTAAAAAATAGTGAGCCGTTTTTTCAAAAGAATAAATATTTGAATTTGGGATTATCAACGATGCTTTGATTTATGGAGAAACGTTTTTACGTATCGATGAAACATAAATAATAACTTATAGGTTAGAAGTGTATAAACTAATCAACTAACTTTTTTTTGACTTGGAAGCAGCTTCACTTTTGTAAAGAAGGGAGAGGATTTTTAGTATTATGAAAGAATTAAATTAATATATTTTTATTAGTTACATTATATTTATTAATATTAATAATTATTTGATTTTTAATTTATTTAAAATAATTTTTTTAACATGATTCTTTATTAATATTAATAAAGAATATTAAATATGGAAAAAACTTAGGTCCATTTTCTTATGTCCATTACATCCAATTCCACCAATCATATATTGTATTTAGTATTTACACTCTCTCTCTTCTATTATTGGTTATATAAAAGGTGATCTTCTATATTCTCTCTCTACTGTGATTGGTCATTTAAACATTTTTTGCCACGTGTCATATTTATATTGGGGAACTCGATGTAATAGACATAAGGAAATGGACCTAAGTTTTTTCTATTAAATAAATAGATGGATATATAATTAAAAATTCATTTAGAAATCTCTTTATAGCTAGTTGAGAAGATTTTATCTTAAAGTTCTTATATATGAATATTGAGTCTAATAACTTGAGGTGCTCTGAAGTCTGAACTATTGCTCTAATGGTGTCTTTGGTATGTTGTTACGAGGATGCAATGTTGGATTACATCAAATATTTTTGTTTATTAAACATATTTTATTTTTTGTAATGTGATGAAATTATAATTTTGTCTTTATTTTTTTATTCACTTTTATTTCATTTTTACTTTTAATATTTTTATTTCATTCACATCACATTGGCATGACAATTTCACATTGACATGACAATTTTTATATTTAGAATATACAACTGCCTATTTAATTAACTCATGACATAAAAGAAAATTTTAAGCTCGGCTAACGCAAACAAAATTACTTGTAAAGTTATAAGAAAAAAAAATTGTTTTCTAACTTAATGATATTTCTAAAATATTGCGCTTAACTTCATTTAAAAAAAACTGTTGAAAATAAAATCTACCGAAAAAAGAAAAAAAGAAAAAGAAAAACTGGTATTGGTTAAAATAGGGCGCGGATGAGACGTGACATTATTGATACTCTGTTGAAAAGCAAGTTGGCAAGAGAGTACTGAAGGTTGAAAATTTTTAAATATTCTTTTTAATGAATTTTACTAATAAGTACTCTAAAAAACTTTTTAAAGTCATAATCTATAACTTTTAAAAATATTTTAAATAAACTTATGGCACTAACTCTTTCCTAACTTTATTTTTGCATAATCTCATATCTTATCTTTGCATTGTAATATATTATAGAATTTAAAATATTATAAAAAAAATGAGAAGTTAGATAATTTTGGCAGGTCACACTCTTTCATTACTTATCCTTAATTTCACACTCTTTATATTTTTATATACTGTATAATTAACAATATATATATATATATATATATATATATATATATATATATTTGTTGCTATTGATTGAAATGTGAAAGCTGTGAGTGTATCTGAGAATTAATGGGAAGGACCCACACATGAAGGTATATATGAATGGAAGAAACAGCACATTTTGTTATAGGCATTCATTCTATTTTCTCTAGTACTAGTACAATACTACTGCTCTTCTTCCTTCTTCCTGCAAATCCATTGTAAGTCTGAAATGCTAATTTAATTTCAATCTCCCATTCCCACTTTCTTCCCTTCCTACCACATTTCTTCGCAATTGAATCTTTTAAGTGAAATTCAATGAACTTCATTGAACTTTACTTTAGAAACTCATTCTTCTTTTTTCGTTCTTCACTTATTAACAATTTAATTCTAGAATTTTAACATGCCAAATTGTTGGCTTTTCAAATGTATTTTGTGATGATATCAGGAAAAAGAAAAGTTTTATATTCAAGAATTATTATATTATTTTAAGTGTTATTATGTGAAAAAATAATTAATGAACATGAGGACCTACGTTGACTTGTTTATGATTTGGCCATGAGAGATTAATGTGACCCAATCTACTTGACAATGTTAGTGTAAGTCAAACATATTTATTTGATTATGAGGTTCAAATATTTTTTAAAAATGAAAATTGATCAAATGCTAGCAAAAAGAAAAAAAAAACATCAAATACAAAATATTTATCTAAATCCTAAATATTTTCTTTCTGTTTATTAATGTTACAAAATAACTATTTAAATAATTAAAAATATAAAATGTTCTCAAAATAGTTAACAATATAAAATAAAATATATGATGGGAGAAGAGTGGTAAAGAAAATAAAATAGTAATTGAAAAGTTATAATATTAATTGAGAATTAGAAAATTACTAAATATTTAATTTGTTATTTTTTAAAAATATAATGATTATTTGACATTATGTTTTTTTAAAAATAAAAAATGGCATGGAAATCTCTTGAATTTAATGTGATAATTTTGATCAATAAAAGTTAAGTTTAGTGAAAGAAACTAATCTTTCGTGAATCTTAATTTAAATTTTCATTAAGAAATCAGATACTTTGATAGTATTTAGAGTGATAGGTACTTCATTCTCCTTAAACAAGGTATCGAGTTCGAGATTTGTGTATAAAAAAATTCTGTTAGAAGAACTCTACCCCATTATGAGATCTCGAATAATTCAAATAAAATTGCCTCAAATAAAAAGATACTATGAAAAAAATTCAACAGTGCTTTTAATAAAATAAAAAGATACCTATATAAAAATAAAGTGACAATTTTACACTCAGTTCAAAGATTATTCTTATATAAAATTCTGTTTATTTTTTTTGGTGAAGAGAAAAAGCAAAGTTAAGAAGAGGTTAAACAGAAAAGTTGCGTCATGGGTGAGGAAAAATGATGCTAAAGAAAAGGGGTAAAATAGTCATCACAAAACAGTAAAAACGAAAAAGTAAAGCCTCTTCTGAGTCTTGTATCATTCCAAAGTCACACAGCTCATAACAATGGAGACACAACTTTATGTCCTCTCACTCTCGCAGTATTCAACGCCACCGTTTTGAATCCTCACCACCAACGACTTCTCGCTCTCACTCTCCAAGCGCCAAAATCAATCCACGGATTGCGGGAGATTTCTCTCTATCCAATTTCAGGTTCAATTTGTAATAAACTTAGATCTCAGGTAAAATTCTCTGCTAGATTTTGTTTCTCTCATTGCTTGGTTGATGACAGAATTGCGACCTTCCGTTAGTTTCTCTTTTTGATTTCTTTCTGCTGATCATTAGATTAATTATGTTCCGACGGTGTATCAGTTGGATTTTATATTATATCATCTATTTTGGAGCCAACACTAGAACTGATGCTGAATATTTGTTAATTATTAGTTTATTACTTCCTACAAACTTTAACCACTTGTTCTTGGTTATAATTTGAGATTGCTTTTATTTGTTAGTATGAATATAATCGAGTTTTTGAGAGAGTTTAATATTTCACATGGTATCAAGCTTAGTTATGAGCCCTAAGGGATTCTCCACGACGGGTATTAGAGATATTAATAAATAATACTGTAGGATTTAGTTATTGATAGTTTTATCATACTGTAGGATTGGCTTTTTGTTTTCTACTTTAAACTTGTATAAAGAAATGTTGGTGATGATTTTACTTCTAAGAACAGATATCTGGGAAATTGGTGGCTGTATATTTCTAATATATTCCATACCATACGAGCACCGAAACTAGTGTGTAGAGGAGAATATATGAATTGGAATTTTTATGTATTTTAATTGGATGTATGTTATTATAGGCCACTCTGGGCTAGTGATCATTGAATTTTAAGGCTAGTTGCTTTCTATTCTTATAGGGTGTTGTAATTGCTTCTTGGGCCTTAATCATATTATATATGGAGAGAAAGTTTTGGTGGCAATTCTCCTTTTTCATTTTCCAGCAACTTTAATATCACTTAGAAAAACTCATGGTATTTATGTAATTGTGTGTTTCTGGCTGAATTGGTGTTTTGAGTACGTGTTGATTATTTTTTTCTAACTCTACTTGCAAATAATTATCAGAATTCAAAAAAATAGGTTGATGAGAAGTTACAATGTGTGTTTCTCCACCACCATTAATACAATCAATAGAACTTTTTCTAGTTTTTCAGTATTTTTTGCATTTCCTTTCAACTCTTTTTTCGTATATTGCTCATTGTGATTTTATTTATCTTGTATGTTCTCTTTTTTGTTTATATTTATGTTCTCTATCAATTTTTAGCTGCGAACAAAAATTAATTTTGATCATATAGAAATAAAGTACTGTACAGGCTGTGGGGCCTTGATCTCATTTGATGGCGGAGAAGGCATGCATCAAGCGCCTTCAGAAGGAATATAGAGCTCTTTGTAAAGTACATCATCTTTCTTTCACCTAACATTTTGTTTCCTTATTTACCAGTTACCACTGCTATTCACATTTGGCTAAAATGCAAAGAACCTCCCTCAACCTAGGGGGTTGTGCAGTTTACGGTTTACCTCCCTCAACTATAAAAGTTGACAAAAGGCCTCTTAACTTTCAATTTTGTGTAACATACTCCCTCCATTAACATTCTTATCCAAGAATTTGTCCATAAGCTGCACTGCTCCAATGATACTTTTGGTAAAAAATGTTGACAAAGGAAGTATGTTGTCAACTTTTAAAGTTGAGGTGAGTAAATTGCACAACCTCCTAAGTTGAGGGTTTTTTTAACTCCATTTGGACCTCTCTCCCTCTCTACTTTTCTGTGTGCCCAATTGGTAATTTGATGTTGTGACTTTTAGAAGATGTAGTGCACAAGATACACGGAAGACATGATATTCCTGTATATTTTGCATGTCCGCAATTCAGGCAGTGTATCTATTTTTTTTTTTTTTTGGTTACTTTTTGCATCCTCCGTCAGTCTATACTATATTATTTATGTCATTGCTTATTTCAGCTGGTATTAATAAACTTGATAATGTTCGATTTTTGTTATCAATTCCCAGGAGCCAGTATCCCATGTTGTGGCCCGCCCTTCACCAAATGATATTCTAGAGTGGCGTAAGTTCTTTTTATTTAAACTTATCCTAGACTACTATGTGTTACATTTTATTTTTAATTGCAAATTGTCATTTTACTCTTAAATTCTATAATTTACATATATTTTGCATAAAAATTATTAAAAAGCAAGTTATTGATATAGCGAGGAAAAAGTGACAACATTAATTAGTGGGTTAGTTTCTATGAGATAAAAAGAGATATGATACTCGTAAAGAAGTGGGTGGGGTAAATTTAAGCACTGTTTATTTTTAGATGTAGTTTCATATAATCATATTCCTTGGATTATTTTTACTTCCATAGTCATTGACTCCTTGCAAATTGAATTTAGAATGGACATTCAGTTGCCTGATATGTCTTGCACTCTCTTGCTTGTTGCACTATCAACTAGACAGCTACATAATTTTACTTTCTATGATAGGTAGGGGTTGATTCTGATCTTATTCTGTAATAATGTCTCAGATTACGTGTTGGAGGGAAGTGAAGGAACACCTTTTGCAGGTTTGTTAATTTTACAATTTATGATTATTGTTAGTTCACTTTTACAGTCCTGTGCTTTGTATATGTGAAATGTCATAATTTGTAAAGTATCATTACAATTTGATGTTTGCCATATTTTTAGGTGGATATTATTATGGAAAAATCAAGTTCCCTCCTGACTATCCATATAAACCTCCTGGAATCAGGTGATCTTCTTTCTGCAGTATTCTTTGCTTTTTTGTTCTCTTTTATCAGGTGGATTGTAATAGTGGCTGTTTATATGTTCCATCATGTAGCATGACTACACCTAATGGACGGTTCATGACTCAGAAAAAGATTTGTTTGTCCATGAGTGATTGTAAGTTTTTCTTGTTTTAATCTGTTGGAACACTGGTCAGAGTTCAGACTATATCATGAAATACCCATAGGCCATAATAATATAATTGAATTTGTGCGGATTTTGCTATTTTTACAGTTCATCCTGAAAGTTGGAATCCTATGTGGTCTGTATCAAGGTCAGACTGATTTTAGTTTTGAAGTTCATTAATGCACTTTAGTTCTCTCTCTCTCTCTCTTTCTGTGCAATGCTTTTATATGCCTCTTTAAGCAATGGCTATTTGAGTGAAACAGATGGTGTTGATTATTACTTTATAGCTTTCCACTGATGTTTCCAATACATGAATGCAGCATACTTACAGGGCTTCTTTCTTTCATGGTGAGTACTTAATAGATTCTTCATATTCTAATTAAATTCTCGTTCCTTCCATCTCTCATAGTTGTTCTTCACATATAAGATAAGATATTATTCTTCTGTTTGCATTCATTTATTTCATATGATGTTTCTGTTAATGTGTAGCAAAGTGAAAGGCAGGCATTATTATTATTTTTAGTTACTTGATAACTCTTTTCCATCTTCTTTGCTTGGTCAGTCGGCCCAAGTGCTGGATTTAGATGGTGCTTTCTTGAAAGCTTCATTTAGTGCCTTATGTAACGTTTGGCGGTGTATAAATTGATATTCCATGTATCCTTGCTTTGTCGAGAGCTTACAATAAGATGATGCACTTCTCTTTTGCAGATGGACAACAGTCCAACCACTGGTAGTGTGAACACTACTACTGATGAGAAGCAGCGTCTAGCCCAAGCTTCCCTTGCTTTCAACTGTAAAAAGTAAGTAGTTGCACCAGCTATTCATGATAGAAAAAGACCAAGTTCTGTGATTGGTGTTTCACTCTGAATTCTTTTTGGATGTGATAATTTTGTATACAGTGCAACATTCAGGAAATTGTTCCCCGAATACGTTGATAAGTACAACGAGCAGCAACAGCTTTCTCAGAAAGTTGCTTCTGAGCGGGTGTCATTAGAGACATCTCATGATGAAAGTTCAAAACCCTTGTCACAACAGGTTTTAGATTCTACAAAGGAAGACATGAAAAGAGTAGATGGGTTAAAGGATGTGAGAAAAAACAAAAAGCAATCCTTCCCAACATGGATGATGTTATTACTCTTCTCCATCTTTGGGGTTGTAATGGCTTTGCCTCTGCTTCAGCTATGATGATGAGCAAAAAATCCCTACCGGTAAAAGGGGTAATGATGTGTTGTCATGCATAACATGATATGTATAGGGAATTTATGAATATGGAGGCTACACTCTATCTTTATGCTAATTTTAGTCTTCTGTATCTATGTTACCAGCTTGGTTTTCAATGATGCTAAGAAGTTACATGGTTATGTGCCTATAAATCTAGTTTAAGGCTTGTATTCCTAAGTATTGTTAGTCGGTAATTTTCACTCTCTTTCTCTGTTCTACACATGGGATGCCATGACAAACTGCAAATGCTTAAGTTGTGGTATTGAATGTGTTATGACATCTGATTAAAGAGTAAACATAATTTTGCTGCCAATAGTAGAAAGGTTTATAATAAACGAAGAGGAAAAACCCTTATTTCTTAATGCAAGTTATTCTTAGAAAAACTCAATGGAATGCCCAAACTGCCATTTTAACCACCTGAGTTCTTATTGATAAAACCAACTCAATTGGAACTGAATGTTGTACTTGAGTGTTTCTTTTATATGTTGATCATGGAATCTCTCTCTCATTTTTGCTTTGATTAGTTCTTGGAGGAAGCAAGACATTGTAGAGGGTAGCAAAACTGAAGAGTTTGTCAGTGGATCTAAATATCTAATGATTGATCAAAAAGCAAGAATTCTCAGAAAATTTTTCTGATCAAATGGAGCATAGCTGACTCTTGAGAAGGGAAAAGGAAAAAAAGAAAAGGCTGGGGGTGGAAGTGGAACCCACTATCAATATAATTATCAAATATTTCAGAAAAAAATGGGTCACTGAATGTATAATAAAACTAAATTCAGGTATAATAGTCGGATGTTTGTTAACGTTGGAGGAGTACTAATATAATAATATTGCTCTAGTTTGATACAGAGTTTTAGTTTAGATCTCGAGTGAAATCTGTAAACACAAGACAAAAAGCGGAAGGATGAAGGCACGCTTTAAAAGTGGCTTGTATATATTCTTTTTCTCTTTCTTTAATCTCACTTTACAAATTGGATTTGGTACAATTCATTTTTTTTTAATTTTTATATAATTTTTTTAAAATGTACATTTTTATTTTATTTATGAAATATTAATAAAGATTCGCACTATTAAAAATTTACTATAAATAGATTAGAAACCAAATTATTATTATTATTGCTTTTTGTCAATATTTTAGGGAATTCAATAACTTAATGAAAGTCCGTTAAAAGAGGAGAAAAAATGAAGTTCATTTTTATGTTTTTATTATTAGACATTGTGAATAATTTTATTACATATCATTCAATTATCGGTCAAATAAGAAAAATACAATTCATGTATTAAAAATATTTCAAGGTGGAGAATGGTTACATAAACATTATCCTAGCTGCCCTTTCAAGTCAATATATTTGAAGTCGAGTGACCTATTAATTGTTTTTTTTTTTAAATAAGACTTTTTGCAAACAACATGTTAGGTAACCTAGAAAGATCTTAGAGCAATGACACATATTGTAGACATGTCCAAATTGTTTGACGTTAAATTATGGAGATAGGAAAGAAGAATAATATTACAAGTATTTTAGTTATTAGAAATCAATTTTTTTATAAAAAAAATAAGGCCAAAATCTCATTTTAATCTTCTATGTTTCACTCGAGTTCTAAATAAATTCTCTACATTTGCAAGATGTTCCAAATTAGTAGAACAAGTTCTCCTTTTGTATCTTTCCTTCTATGCCTCATCTTGATTCCAAGAAAGGTTAAATGTCTCTCTATATAGACTCCTCTTTATACCATGAGGAACACTTTGAATAATTCTTATGTAAGATTGTGGTGAAGACTGTTTTACAATGTGAAGAATTAAGAGCGCTTTTGTGTTCCTGATTCACTCTTAAAAAATAATCAATAAAAAGGAAATGAAGTTGTTAAAGAGAGATAGGCCTTCAAACTTCATAGTTCATACCAATAAAAAAAAAAAAAAAAAAAAAAAACCCCTTTTAGAGCCAAGAGTAACAAAAAGCTAACCAGGATGTGAGATAAATTGCTCAAGAAACTATCATTTCCTTTTCAAGCATCCAGATTCCAATCATCTATATACGTTTCACATAACAATTACAGATAGTAGGCATCCTCTGGATCAAGATTCAAGTTTAAGAAGGGTAATAGCATACATAAAGAAAAGTGCTATCTCTCTTTGCAACTGCAAGAGGAACCCTAAAAGATCTTCCCTTTGACTACTCTCTTCTATAATTTTCAATCAAATTGCTGCCTCAATGTGGCCAAATCTATATATATAAATACATAAATACATACATATAGTTTTTTTCTTACAAATTTCTAGCTCTGTCCTCTCCCTGCTTGTTCCACATCTAAAGAGCTAGGATTAGAAGAAGGACCTAACCTTTTATCTCTGCTTAAAAGCCTCTTCAATGATCTCAATCTCGTTGTCACTGGTGATTTCAGCTCATCTTCACCAAACCTACTTCCAGAAGGGGATAATGATGAAGAATTGGCCTCACTTGGTATATCAATCACCAGCATTTCATGGTGTCTACTGTTACTACTACCACTAGTATTAGCCGTAGAAGAAGATGAAGGACCTTCTTCTTCTTCCAAAGAAGTACCACTAGAACTAACTTGGGTCTGATTCCCCCAAATCAATACATTAGTTGGGAAATTAGGAGACTCTGAAACATTCATAGCAGAAGCTGAAGCAGAACCTAAGTTCTCTGCTGCTTCTGATTGACCACTATTCTCAGAGGCATTTTCTCGAACACTTGAGCTGCAATTGCATTTAGACGATTCAGGAGCCACTGGGTTTCTACAAATTGGGCATGTAGAATGGGATTGGAACCACATATCTATACAATCCACATGAAATCCATGATTGCATTTGGGTAGAAGTCTTGCTTTCTCCCCTTCAACGAGCTCAGAGAGACAAACCGCACATTCCAAACCTTCTTTGAAATCCTGTGGTTGGTATGTCAGTACCGGTAAGGATTTGAGCAATGAAGGGTCAAGCCCGCTTTGATGAGGGATGTTAATGGATGGATCTTGGCCGGGGGCGAAGACAAATCGGCGGCGACGGCGGCGGCGAGGCGGCGGAGGAGTGGGCTGTTCTTCTATGCGCCACCAGAACCATTTAGCGTAGAGATGGAGGACGAGCACAAACACAACGACCATGAAGAGGATTACTATAGCTATCACCATGATCTTTCCCGTCACTTCAACTGCCGGAGACTCGTTCAATGGCTCAGTTGAGTTAAACGAGTCAGCCATGATTCTCTAGCTTTAGCCAGAAGTTTAGAATTTCGAACAAAATGATCAAAAGCTTAAAACCCAGATGGAAAATCAGTATGGGTTCTTCAGAAGGAACCACCCAGAAATCAAGGTTTAAACTTTGAAGAGCAGGAATGGTGGAGATGGGAAATTAGGAAATTTCAGAATGCTATGAAGAAGAAGAAGAAATTGGATATGAATTTTTGTTGAGTGTGAGAAAGTGGGAAAATAAAGAGGAGGATGAAGTAGGCGAAGACGTGGAAGAATTCAAAGGAGGAAGACTTGAGGGTTGGACTCATTAGAAAGAACAAGAGAAGAAGATGACGGCATTAGAGTCTTACTATTACTTTATTAGCATCTGATAAATTGTTATTCTGAAAATACTTTAAAAATAATAAAAAATAAAAATTGTAGAATTCAATTCAAACAGCTTTTCACATTTTCATTTTATTCATTTTTTTTTAAAATTTTGTTTTGTGAAACCATTAACCTACGCTTGTCTTGATGTGGATTTTTCTTTTCCATTGACCCATGTAATTGACTAATGGTTTAGTCGCAACAAAATTTCAAAAACACATTGACAAAGATATTTGCTATTAATTATTTTTAAAATTTTCAATTATTCTTTTTAAAAAAATATTTAAATTAGGTCATTCTTATTTTTATTATTAAAAGACTGAAAGATACGAAAATGTCGTCATGACAAATTTTTATTTCAATGTTACCTATTTTGTGTGAAAAATTAAAATTTTAATAAATTGATATATATATATATTCACACAACTTTGTTTAAATGAATTCAAATATTTTGTTTAAATTAAAATAAACATGGTGAATTACGGAAAAGTGTTTATAATTAATATTTTCATGTACTTCAAATATAATTGTCTCTTCCACAGAAAAATAATATATAATTGTCTCTAATAATAAAAAATACTTTTAAGAACCAAAAATATAATATCTAACTATGAAAGAATATTTACAACTAAGAGGTTGAATTTAACTTAACTCAAATTAACAATAAGTATAATTAATTTATTTTTAGTCTCTTATATCCATATAATAAGTAGGAAAAATACATTACAACAACTACCAGATAAGTGAAATTATATTTTAATCCTTTAAAGACGTTAACATTGAATTCTTATTTTTTTACTATTTTAAAAATCTACATTACCTTTTCCTTAGAGATAAAAAGAAATCCCTATAACTAATATAATTAAATATGTATTTAAATAATATAAAAATATTTTGTTAATTTAAAAGAAATTAGTTGTTTTATTTTTAGTGCAAACAAAATTATTTGATCATTTTTAAAATATATTTTAATAATTAAAAAAAATTTAAATTATATTAACATTGAAGATAGTTTGAACGATATGAACTACTTTCAATCGTATACAGCTTCAACAGTAATAATGACTTCAATGACTTGACGACGTCTAACCGGAAACAATAGAGTTTTCGATTGCTACATTCTGTCTAGAAGACTAGAGTCTAGAGGGAGAATGCAAGACTTGAAGGTGAGAGCAATATGACACCATTTCATATTTTTTTGACTCTTCAATTTTAGGTTAAAGTAATGCATCATACGACTTTGCACTATACTTAGCTCAACACCAATCAAGAATCTCCGGGGAATGCCAAGAATTTTTGTTATATGGCATCCAAGTAAGCATGGGATTATCTAAGTCATGTGCCACATAAATTTAGCCGTTATTTTTTTTTAACGGTGTTAGGTCAAGGGACAAATTTGACCAAAATGTGAAATTTTGAGGACAAAATTGAAACTCTATATAAAATTTGGGGGGGAAGGATATTTTTGCCTAATATGATATAATTTTTTGTAATTAATAAAGCTCAATTTTATATGTTGTGTGTTAAATTCTAAAAAATAGAAATACATAACCATTTGTACTCCTATATTAAGTTTTATTTTTAATTTAACTATATTTATTATTAGGATTTTGTTAACAAGTGTTCTTAGGGCACTCTTTAAGGTTTCCTTTCAACTAATGAGATGGCCTTAAAAAATGTGTTGGTTGACTTTTCACTAACTTTTAAAAAAATTATTCCCTCTACACCAATCAAAAGAAACCTTAACAAGAGCCTTATGTACTTGTTAGATAAATCCTTATTATTATAATGAAAAACTTAAAATTTTATTTTACACAAAATAAAATTATTTGTAAGTATAAAGGGTAACCATAATTTATTGTAACAAAAATGATGACATTCTCATTTGAAAACAAAAGAGAATGATGACATTCTTTCTTTATGCCTATTTGGCGCCAGTTTTCTCCTGAAGTCGAGGTACTGAAAATATGATATAGGAGAAAACTTGTTGATTATATGTTTTTGTTAAAGTTAACCAATTAAAAAAAAGATATATGTCAATTTTGAAAAGATGACATAAAAAAAATTGACACGTGTCTTTTTTTTAATTAGTTAACCTTAACAAAAATATGTAAGTAACAACATATAAATTTTTTTGCTTAATAGTTTTATTTTCTTCCTTTCCCTCTCATCCTTCTATTTACTATTTACTCTCCAATTTATTTAACTCTTCCATCATTCCATGCAAGAAAATATATGCATTAACCTGCTATGATTAAGTGGTAGGAAATTGTTTACTACCTTATATCAAATGTCAAAATTTTGATCTCATGCTTTCATTATGAAATAATTTTAAATTTTTTTTATCAATTGTCTTATCTTTTAATATGCATGTAAGTCAACTAAAAGATTAGTCAACGTGCTTAACGATGAATATTTTAATTTGAATAAAAAAATTATGCATAGAATTGCTTAATAATCGTTTCTTTGATCTCTGAAAAAAATAAAATAAAACACCATTTATTGAGAGAAAAAATTTAGGTCCATTTTCTTATGTACATTACATCAAGTTCCGCCAATCATATATTGTATTTACACACTCTCTCTTCTATGATTGGTTATATAAAATGTGGTCTTTTATATTCTCTCTCTAATGTGATTGGTCATTTAAACATTTTTTGCCACATGTCATATTTATATTGGAGAACTTGATGTAATGGACATAAGGAAATAGACCTAAATTTTTTCCTGGTAATATCCAAATAATTAATTATCGCTTTAATTGATGTCTTAATAGAAAAATGTATGTATAAAATCTCCTCAATGGTGAGTGGTCCATATCAACTAGCTTTTTCAAGTTTTACGTGGGAAAGATAAAAATAATGATGTCTTTTTAAAATTATTCTATCATTCCTTTATTCTTTATATTTTTATCCAATTTTTAATTAGGTCCAATGAAATGCAACTAAATTTATCCAAATTAGGGATAAAAGTTCAATGGTACCGTACTATTGAAGTTCAGTATATCTCTCAAATCATGTAGAGCCATTTGTTAATATTAATATAAATTTACATTAATAAGGACCCACCTTGAATAGTTTAGAAACCAACTGATTGGAGGGATATACTGAAATTCAGTATTACCGTACCACTGAACATCTACTCCAAAATTAGATACCTCTATATATATATATATATATATATATAAACTAAAAACACCAAGTTCAATGAAACTGAAAATTAACCTTTTTTATTATTTTTGTTAAAAGAAGATGAAGTAATATAGTGGTATTTTAAATTGATTTATTAAATTTATAATTAACTTAATTCAAGAAAGTAGACGATTTTAATTAGATATAGTTATGATATAATACACAAATAAATTAATTAAAAGGTGTAGTTGAATAGAAGGAATTCATATATTTTAACCAAGTATTATAAGTTTGATCCTTAACTTATTTTTGGTATGTAAAATAGCTTTAAATTCTTAGGTAATTGTGTAAAAAAAAGTCCATTGGCATTTTTTTCTCGGAGTGCCATAATTTCAAAGTTAGTAAAGTAGTAAAATATAGAAGGACATGATAATGTGAGAAAATGACTAAACCTATTCAATATCCATAAATTCTTTTGGGGTCTTAATGCTGTCTCAGACTCCCACATGCTTGCATGAATTATATATCTTTGATTATAATTTCAAGCCAACCTTTGATAATTAACAAAAACTCAAACCCCTCTTCTTTAATTATTTCAAAAGGGGCATATTAAATTATACTCTAATGTTTGGTTGAATGGGAGCGTTTTGATATGAAGTGAAAATAAAAGAGTAATGTTATTTAGTAGAGTAAAAAATAGATAGACAAATAAAAGATAAATGTGTAAAAATATATTTTTACCCTTGGTTCATTTGATTTTCATATGTGAGGGTTGCCTAAGGACAAAATAGGCAATTCACCATCACTCATTATCCCCAAAATTAACTTCCCTTTCTTCATGCTAGGAACTCTCATTCCCTATTTAGATGGAAATATTATGAACTTTAATAAATAAATAAATTTATCACAAAAAAAAAAAAAACTTGATTCTTTTTATAACTTTGAACTCCTTTTTGTACATTCTCATTTATTTAATTTATTGTCACAGCTTAAATCATCATAGCTATTTATGATGGCTAAGATATATTATAATACACGTCACTGTCTTCCCAACTCAGCATGTTAATTAGAATATATATACAGTTTTTTTATTGACTTGTTTGTTACTTTGTTTCTTTACAATTTCATTTCTCTGCATGCCTCTTGTTATGCAGCAATATATATAGTTACATTTAATTTGAAATATTAGCTAAGCTAAAAAAAATTAATAAATAAATAAAATATTTAATAATTTTGAATTTAAAAATAGATATATAATTTTTATTACTTAAAAATTCTATCAACCAATCAAATATTTTTTTTAATAAATTAGCCCAGAAGCAAAACTATATATATACACTACAAGAAAAATGAATATTTTTAACAATTTATATTTTGACAGCCACTATTAATTAATTGTTGAAAGCAATATACTTTTATCAACAATTAAATTTTGACCGTTAAAATAAATACTTTTTTCAACAATTAAATTTTGATCATCGAAATAAGTTGTTGAAAAAAAGTCAATGATAATATTTTTTGACGGTCAACAATTATCAATACTATTACTTTTTACAATACATTTGTTGACGATGACCGTTGAGAAAAGTATTATATACAATTATTAATTGTCGAAAATACTATTATAATACTTTTTAAAAATTTATTTTGACATCAAAATTCAGTTATTAAAAAAAGTAACTTTTTTTAAACAATTAAGTGGCTTCAAAATATACCTGATTAAAAATACTCATTTTTATTGTACAGATATATAATTTATATAGTGTTAATTAAATCAAATTTGGTGTGTTAGAGTTAATATTTTGTATGGAGTCATGAGACATGGGAGATGGGTAGCATTATACCGGAAATTAATTATTAAAGCCATTTAAAACGCAATTTGTTGGCATAATTTAGGGGCTTAGCTTGAATTGGGTGGAAGAGGTGTTAAAGTCAAAATGTATGCTTCGACAAAATGATTATTCATCTTCCTCATTACATTATGGCCATTCATGCCATTTTACCTTTTTCTTTTTTCAGTCTTTTGGGGAGGAAACCAAATTTGTGCATCACGAGATTAATTATTCATAGGGATTTTTAAGCTATAATTTTGGTAAGCTAATAATAATTGCAAAGCTAAATTTCAGAACAAATTACTGTTTTGAACCCTATAAGTTGTTTCAATCTATTTTATGAATTAAGAAAATATCCAATTCAATCCCTGAAATATTTCATATGTATCAATTTAATTCTTAAAAGATTTTTTTGTCGTTATTCGGTCCTTACATTTCATATGTTTGTAGGCTTTTTATCTAACAAGTACTTAGGAAACTTTTTAAGATTTTTTGTAATTGACTGAGAGAGAATTTAGTGTATTGAAATTGATAAAAAATGAACAAGAATAATTTATAACATAACTCTTCTATTGATTAAAAAAAGGGGATTTAGCAAAACCATTTTCTTTCTTATGGGAACAAAACTGCAATGCAAGTATGCCTCTTAGATGGTAAATTTAATATTGTCGATCATGAGATTTGTTAACTAAATCGTGGAATATTTTCAAAATTTTAATTTAATTAATGGAGTAGATGTAATTAATTTCTCCATTAATTAGGCACATATAGGTTATTAATTATATTGCCAACTAGAATTAAATTTTCTTTGCAGTCGGGTACTTGGGTTTTATAAATTTTTGTTTTGCTAAGTATTTGGAGTTATGGAGAGTTCAAACTCACCCGTTGTCAATCGATGGATTTGTCTTCATATCTGTGTTATCTTAAATTAAAAAAATATATTGACACAGATTTTTAGATAAATTTAATAGCTAATAGATAGTGAACTTTGATTCACCATCTTTCTATAGCATCCTTTGCTCTTTTTAATTTTCTTCATACACACATATATATATATATAAAAGGGATGATGGAATCAATCAAAAATGCTTGTTTTTAATTAATTAAAATGATGGCTCAAAATGATTTAAAGTATACATACACATATATATATATACACACACACACTTGAGATTTTGTATGGACATGTCAAAATTTTTTCCTTTAATTATTAAAATCTAATGTAAAATAATAATAATAATAATTTATTTTTAAAATAATAATATTAATTATTAAGAATTAAGAAATTATTTACTTTCATATTCTTTTAATAATTATCATTATCCTCCTTTTAAAATAAAAAATAAATTACCACTATTCATACTTTTTCTTTTTTATTATCTTTTCACATCACATAATTTTATTTTTTAATTATAAATTAACTATTTTGAGAGATCATTAACTAATTAAAAGACTTAATAACAATATTAATATAGATATATATGAGATGGTTGTTTTTATAAATTGAAATATTTTTTAGCGATTTCAAGTTAGAATAGTTAAACTTTTTTTTTAAAAAAAATAATAAGTTAGAATTAAACTTATATCCCGTATAGTACTTGCACAAGACACTTGCATGAATATTATTCCAACCTATTAGAACCTATAAAATCTAGTTTGAGTTGTTATATATGTGCATGCAAGTAGACCAAACTTTTTCAGTGGTTTTGGTGTAAAATAATGTAATAATTATAATTAATAACAATAATGACTTAACAAAACCACCACCATCAATAATGCTGGAGTGTTATGTTAAGTAATAGTAGTATTGGTAAAGGATCACTTTCTAAACACAAGATTTATTGAAAATTTTGAACTTTTCAATTCATTTGGTTATAGCATGGCTCTTTTTGAGTTCTTCCATATATATATATATGCTGAAATTGCTGTTGCCTTATTTCTTTTTTTAAAAAATTATTGTTGCCATAAGACTCAAACTATATGTAGTATTAGAAATTTAGAACTATTTATATTTTTTGTATGAATAAAGTGAATATTGACAAATTATAGGGCCATTCACCCCAAAACTAGGCTTTTGATAAAGTCTAAATTGTGGCCATGGAATTTGAGTCAAAGTCTTAACAAATTAAAACGGAAATGATAAGAAATAAGGAAGATGAAACATTTTTAGTTTTTTACCTTGTCATTAATTTGTCAATTTTTTTGGGGTGAAATATCTTTTCATTATTTTAATATATATAAATGATCTAGCGCTCTATCTTTGAATGGAATAAATTAAAGAACTAGTAAAGATATATGTGACTTATCAAAAAAGAAAGAAAAGTAAAGATATATCATATATGTGAACCGAACTAATTAGCACCTAGCAACAACATTTTTTTTTTTAAAAAAAAGTAAAATGAAGTAATCAAAACCTAGGATGTATATTATTTTGATATTATGCGGCCATTCTTGTGAGCTATATAATGTTAAATTAAACTAACAATTATTGAGGATTGGTTCAATTAGTAAACAACTTGGTATTATTTAATTAATGTCTCGAGATCGAGACATTGTGATATTCTCATTGAAATACTTACTCATTATAGTTATATGCACAATACGCGTTGAGTTCGTATTAATCGGAATAAATTAGCTTCAAAGGGCGGACAGAAAAAAAAAAACCAACAATTACTTATTTTACAATGTGCTTTTTTTTTTTAATCTTTGGAAGTGGTCATCAACAACTATACTTTATTCAAATTGCTTGGTAAGTGGTAACCTTATTAGTTAATAACCATTAAAATGATGAGATTGGAACATGCTTTCTTTCTTTCGTTTTTCCCCCCTTTTTAAAACAAAGTTATTTACATCCACAAACCTAGCAAATTACATAGTTGATGGAAATTCTTTCAGTTAAAACCTTTTCAAACTAGTTAATTTTGGTAGGACATAATTGTAAAGGCATACTCAAAATCAAAAGCCATAAATTTCATATACAACAAAATTTTATAAAGTAGAGTTTAATTAATTATTATTGGTAAATATATATATATATATATATATATATATATATATATATATTTAAAAAGCACTAATTTCTCAAAAAAAAAAAAAAAAATAGTATAGTATTGCCTTTTCATGGTGACCACTAAAGATGGGACAGAAATTAGGTGAGGGATAGGATCAAAATATTCGTTCCCTCTTCCTTTTTTTTCATGTCGACAATATCAATATGATTGTCTCGTAGTATTAAAAAGTTGAAATAAGGGTATAGTAAGAATTAAGATTAGATACCCTTTGCCTTTGGATATATAGAGTGATAATTAAAAGTATATAGTTTTTGGTTTTGACATATAATATATACCAAATTGAAGCAATTGACTTTTTTGGATATACATATGTATGAAGACCACTTATATCTTACTCTTAGTCATATCTGAAAGCCTAACATTCATTTAATTTGTCACATTCTGATTCTATACATTTCGTGGCTTAATTCCTTGAAGCACAATCCAAAGCTATTAGCTAGCAAGGAATTGTTTCACAATCATTGAACCAACTTTATTCATTTTTAATTAGACCAAGCAATTAGAAAAGCCGCAAAATCAATAATCAACTCTTAATTTATTATTTAGAAGTAATTATTGAGACATGTAATTACTTGAGAGAATTTGAGATCATAGACACCTATTTAATAGAATGAAGTAGTGGTTAAGATCAATCTATCCAATATTTCATATATTCTTCAATTCGGAGGTTGGTCTGGTTGAAGTATCTAGTTGGACATTTAAATATAAATACATCTTTTGAGTAAGAATTCGAACCGATGAGCTAGTCCTTATTATTCAACTCTGAACTGTTTGGGTACTTAAGTATCAGTATCGTGGGAGATATTTCCCACAATACCGATACTTAAGTCAATCCCTAATTATACAGAATAACAGTAGGATATATATTTCTAAAATCAGCATTTGTCTTCATGGGGGTATTTATAGTATTGCTACATGGAGGGTACGATAGTAAATTGTATATGATAGAGACATGAGACAAGTGGTGCAACAGTTTGTACGAAAGTCGTTAGTAGTTCGCATTCTAGTAATGATTGGGTGATAGTGACATTTCAACTCGACCGAGTGAGAAATGCTTCACTCATTTACATGGCTCAATCATTTAGGACATGTCTTATCACAAACTTGCATCCGTCACCTTGTGAGAGATTGATCAATTCAACTTAACCCAACCTATAATTGGCACCCAATATTAGAAATTTAATAAAAGAAAATTGGATATATAGTATGTTATTTTAAAATCTCATTAATAGAAGGAGGGGATTAGGTAACACAGTGAAAATTTCAATTTTATCTTTATAATGTTAACTATGTTAATAAAAAAAACACAAGTGGAGAGTGTTAACAAAATCTTATAAAGATTGGTCAAATTATTTCAATTTACTTTACTCACAAGTTCTTAATTAACTACATAATCAATTATGTTAATCTCCTTCTAACAACCTCAATGCGAGTATTATATTAAATTTGGAAGATTAAACTAAGAAAATTCAAATTTAAAAAGCAGATATTTTTCCCAACAAAAAAAAAACATGTGAATTCTCTTGATTATTGGGATTTTTCTCCTAATTTCAAAATGGATTCAATTCAGAATTCAATTCACCATGTAAGGGTATGCTTGGTATAGATGCACGGATGTAAAGTACTGTAGAATAAAAGAAAGTACTGTAGATAAAAGTGATGAGAGAGAGAGAGAAAAATTAGGAGAGAGAAAAAGTATGATAAAAAGTGTGTTTAATATATATAAAATATATGATGTAAAATTTTTTTAGGAATCGTAAAACACCACGATTCTACTGTTTGGTTTTCTTACCAAACATACCCTAAGGTCAGATGAAACAGACATGGAGGCTACTACAATAGCGGGCCCAATTGAGTATAGCAGCCCATAATTCGATGATCCAAGTTCGGCCCAGTCCATTCAAAGCCCAATATAATGAGATTATATGGAAATTAAAGATTTTCTCTTTTCCTTGAGAATTTATGGGCTTTTTTTCAAGCGGCCACGCCTACTCGTTCGTTATCCAATTCTGGCTCGTCTTCACTCTCACTCTTTCCAAATGCCATTTGTGGATGTGCCTCTCTCCGTTGCCTCAGCTTGAGTCTCATTCACTGATTCTCTCTTTCACAGCTTCAATTTCTTCTGGAGTGACTG
This sequence comes from Senna tora, assembly GCA_014851425.1. Taxonomy (NCBI): domain Eukaryota; kingdom Viridiplantae; phylum Streptophyta; class Magnoliopsida; order Fabales; family Fabaceae; genus Senna; species Senna tora. The sequence goes on along the minus strand of CM026268.1, from coordinate 176,854 downwards.
AACTTTCATTTCAGTCACTCTAGTCTAACGTTGTTAAAGCGAAGCCAGCACGAATAGGAAGGGGTAACTGAAATGCTGCCTCCTCCAAGTTATGCATTCTACATGTTTGCGTAAATTACTGAATGAGTTCCCATGCCTTTGTTGGGTACACTTTTCTCCCCATTTTCTCTTCTGGGTTTTTGGATTTCTGGCTTATACTCATATATATATATATATATATATATATATATATATATATATATATATATATATATATATATATATATATATATATATATATATGTATGTTTTGCTTTGATTGTTGAGGATTTTGTCATATTTAAACTATAACTGAAGACCCATTTATGATTTAACTCCATCGTTTGCATGCTTTGTATGGTACTGGAGATTTCTACTATTTTTGAATTAGAGTTCCTTTAGTTTGGATGTCAGTTATTTTTGTATGCGTTTATTGGTTCGAGCAGATAATACTATTCAGTATTCACTATTGATATGTATATTCATTTTTTAAATTTTGTCAGCAGAGATTGCAAATGCACATCCCTACTTCCAATATACTTCATGTTCACTCAAAGCGCAAAAGCCATCTTATGGTAAAGTAGGATCAATTTCCTTTACATTTGGTAATGAGCAAAGACTTCCGTGTGCTTGGAAATCTCTGGATAAGGTTAAAAAGGAAAACTTCAATGTGAGACATCTGGAGTTGCGAAGGGGTAGGCTCCTCATTAAGGCAGTTGCTACTCTTGAACCAAAGAGGTTGGCTGCAAATGGAGATAAATGCATGAGTTTCAAGGACTCAGAGATGGGTTTAAATTCTAATCCACCTGTGGTTCGGCATGAATCTTGTGATGAAGATCCAGAAGAACTTGATGAGAGGGAGAAGATGAGAAGAATGAGAATTTCAAAAGCAAATACAGGAAACACACCATGGAACAAAGGCAGAAAGCATAGTCCTGGTAAAATAGTCTTTATTGACCCGTGTTCCACTTTCCAGTCCCTTCTATGGTTATTTTGTCATGATCTAAGTTCTAACTTCAGCTCAATTATTAAATTCATTGGCAGAAACTATACAGAAAATCAAGGAAAGAACAAGGCTTGCTATGCAGAATCCTAAGGTGATGTCATGTAAGAATGTGTTTATGATTTTGATACTATTATACAATATCCTTAATTTTTGTGATATGAAATTCTATGATTCACAATAACTTGCTCGATTTTAGATTCTTCTAGCAGACAAGTGCTGATCTTACATTATTAAGGTGACCAAATTTATATTAATAGGCAAATCTGGAAACGACTAAAACTTAAGGATATGGAAGTTTGAATTAACTGTTATTATTCTTTATATGCTTAATAGGCAAATAAACATATTTATTTTTGTGGTTTAGTCTGTCTACTCCAACCACATAGAATATGCAATGTGAAAATAATGCAAGTATGCAACTACTATTCCTCAATGAAAAGTGAGAACTATAATTCTCATGATTTCTGATATATCTTATATTCTTTACTAAGGTGTTTTTGGCTTATTAATAATATATGTGATTGTGTTCTTTTGTTTTCTATTCCCGAGGACTGCTTGTCCTCGTGTTTGTAATTTTTTTTTCTTTAATACAATTTCTTTTTTCTATCCAAAAAAAAAATGTGATTGTGTTCATGTCAAAACCTCCAACCCCCTCTCCCCATTTCTAATAATTATATCTTTAATGAATTCTCTTCTAAAGGCAGCTTTTCAAAATTTTAAGCAATTTACTTGTAGAAGATTTCTTCAGTGAGTCTGATTAGTTTTGAATTTTGTCTTAACTCTTAACCTAACTAGCTAGATGGTGTGTTTTAAAGAATGTTATACATAATATTCAAGTTTAGCATCTCTTATTTGGCTCTAGGTTCATTTAACAGTTTCTTTGTTGACTTGTAATTTTAATGGAAATTTGATTGTGGTGATATCACTAGATTAATTGGAGTTGATGATAAATTTAACATGAGATTGGTGATTAGATTTTTTAATTTTGGCTAAGATAATTATAATAATTATTTTTCTTAACAAAATTCTGTAATGCAGGTCAAAATGAAGTTGGTTGATCTCGGGCATGCACAAACGTAAGTACAATATATATTTCCGCATAAACATTGTTATTACTAAGGAATTGTTTGGTACACTAATTTCTTCATTCCCTTGTCTCTTGGATACGATGGTAATTTCTATTTGCTATGACAAAAGTTTAAAAGAATCGAGACATATTATACATGAAGTTAGTTAAGGCAAAGCCAAAAACTCAGGGATCCGTTATCCACATAGTTTTTGGTGGTATGAAATACCGCAAAAAAAAAAAAGGGTTTTGTCCTATATCTCGTGGTATCTTGTATGCCACCACACAACTTAGAGATATGAACTATTGTTCCAAACAGCTTCTAAATGATTTTATTTATAGCAGGCTGATGAAGGTCTCTGATGCCTGTCACCTATTTAGTTTAATATAGATACTGCTCCTTAGTTGATTACCTCTTTTTCCTTTCCATTATAGTGGACTCAACCTTCTTTATTGGTTGTACAGCACAGAAACAAGACTGAAGATAGGTATTGGAGTGAGGAAGGGTTGGGAGAGGAGGCGTGAAAAGAAGATGGTGCAGGAAGCTTGCCATTTTGAGTGGCAGAATTTAATTGCAGAAGCTTCTAGGCAAGGCTTTGTTGGTGAGGAAGAGCTGCAATGGAATTCCTACGAAACTTTGGATGAACAGCTGAAGCAGGAGTGGCTTGAAAGTATTGAACAAAGGAAAAAAATGCAGAGGTCATCGGGCAGTAAAAGAGCACCCAAGTCCCTTGAGCAGAAAAGAAAAATTGCAGAAGCCATCTCTGCAAAATGGGCTGATCCTGTAAGTATACTTCAATACCTGCATGGTTTATGGTTTTACAGCATGTAAAACTTTGTTAGTTATTGCACTAGGCTAGCAGCCTAATAGTCTAGCACACAAGTACCATAAAAACAGTAAAAATTACTATCTCTTTGTGATTGACTTCCAGATATTGAAACATCTTATTATTTGCTTATAATTTTGATTAAACCTACTAGGTTTGCAAATGATTTTTCCAACTTATTTAGGTACAAAGACATGATCATTATGTTCACAAGATAGTAATATTGGTACAAAAACAGGTAGTGCTTTAATAGCTCCTTATGTTCAAATACTATATATATATATATATATATATAAATAACATTACCAATTACTTATGATTATTCCTTTGGAACAAGTATCTTCTAGTTCATAAGCAATCCGAAAATCTTGCAATTTGAGGCTGAGTGATAGTATTTTGTGTGTGTGTGTGTTTAAATTTCCTCCTGTTTCGAAGTGACTTGTTTTATGTGTTAAACCCTTCTACTTTGACGTATTTCACAAATTGTCTACAAGTAAACGCTGCATAATTTTTATTAAAAAATTAAGTCCAAGGACCATAAGTTTCATGTTGTAGATGGAGATGTTATTATCTCATGACACTTATTGTGGTCTATCATTTGTCTTATCCCAAAAATTGTTTAAAGTCTAAGTGTGTTGATAGGTGCTAAGATATGTATGTTTTCCCTTTGCCCTCGTCTGTGTAAGTTTGACTTTTACTTCTTTAATTATCCTGTTGCTCCAAATTGTTTGTTTGTTCAAGTACTACTATCCAGCATCAAAATAGATTTAAGAACAAATCCGTTTGGTGTTATTCATTTATTTTTTACTTTGGCTGTTCAAACAGAACCTCTTGATTCTTAAATTTTGAGCTCTAACTTCGTCATTACTGGTTAGAATGGTTAGCTTGATTCCCGACCAACTTGTTCCCTTATCATTCTTTTTTAATCAGGAATATCGCGAGAGAGTTTGCTCTGCATTGGCCAAGTATCATGGCACTGAAGTTGGAGCTGAAAGGAAACCAAGAAGAAAGCCGAGTGATGGTACACAATCCACAAGGAGGAACCCAATAAAGAAAAAAGCTACTAATACTAGCATTTTTGATATGAGCGATGACAGAATTCTTATTCAGAAGCAGTTGAAGAGAAGAAAATATCCCGTTTACAAGGATCCTCTGGTGAGTTCTAAGCTTGAGATGATAAAGAACATCAGAGCACAGAGAGCTGCTGAAGAAAACAAACAGATTGAAGCCATTGAACGAGCAAGGTAAGCTCATCTTATGGATTGGTGGCAGAATATTATTCCTTTACTTTTCAATTAAATTTTGATTTTGCGTTTCTTGGTCGATCCAAAGTTTAAAATATTTGCTTTCATTGAACTTTCTTTTTCTTTAAACTCCATAAGACTATAGCTTAACAATAAAAAAGTTTACTAGAATCAAATCAAACTATCTTCTCTGAAACCTTCGTCAAATGTGCTCAGAGAACCCATGCTTACATATGGGTCAAGTAGGAACTAGAACTCATTCAGAGTGTTGACTGACTAAAGCTGGTTTGGGATGCTCAAGAAAAAAACAATGGTGACAAGTACTCCGGGATGAGTCTATTTGGTATCTTAAAAGTCTTGATCTGGATCACATTAAAGTTGAGGAGAAAGTACTTACATAAGATATATTGGAAACTTAATTAGCAACTGCACTGTTATGAATATATATATTTTAAGGATATTATATAAATTCGTTATGCTTTGTATGCTGGATGTAGAAGTGAAGATGACTGTTAATGTAGATGAGAGATGAGAAAATGTCATTCACAATCTATGATCCTCGTGAATGCAGGCTATTAATTGCTGAAGCTGAGAAGGCTGCCAAGGCACTTGAAGTTGCTGCAACGAAGAGTCCTATAGCTCATGCTTCCCTCATTGAAACCAGAAAGCTTATAGCTGAAGCTATTCAATCACTTGAATCCATTGAAATCCCTCGCATAACAGAGAGTACTGCTTCTTCTTCTGCTTCCTTGAGTGAGATTGATCAGGAAAGAAGTGAAGAATCGGAAGTTCTAAACCATACAGATATGGGCCAAGTAAACGGACACAAAGTATTATCATCAAGTGATTACAAGTTCCCTGATGACTTTGGCAAAATTGTCTTGCATAAGTCACTTAATGGTGATCCAAAACTTCACCTATCAACTACCAACGACATTGCCTCCTCTGCTTTTGGTTTTGAAATGGAATCAGATTTAACAAATGAACATTCGGAGACACAGAGAGACTCTGATCAGAACATGGAATACAAGACAGACCCTTCGCCAACAACAGTGGAGGGAATTCAGTCCCTTGAAGAAGAAACACCATCTAGATCACTTACTGTAACTAAAAAGTGGGTTCGTGGAAGGCTGGTTGAAGTAGTTGAAGAAGCTCACTAAATTTGGTAGAGGAAGATTAGATCAGTTATCGAACATTGTCACACTTGTTTGCTGTAAGTCATATAGATCATAGAAAGTACTACCATAATTTATTCATGAACAGAACCATCATTGCTTTCTTCTCCACACATATATTCTCTCTCTCTCTCTCTCTATATATATATATATGGGCACAATAAAATGACTTATGCTATGTCAATATTATATATATTGATGGGAGACACAGGAGGAATGATTGTATTGGAGAAACAATTATAGTCATGAAAAAAAAAATTTTGAACTATGCTTCAAATGATTGTAAAAGATCAGAAGAGATAGAGAAAATCATAGAAAAATTATTAGGATAAATTTAATTATTAATAATTTAACTATAAAAAAAAAACAGAACATATTAATGTCATTTGATTTATATAAGCGACTCAGTAATTTTTTTTTTTAAAATATTGTTGTTGCATAGGAGACACAGGCACAGCAAAAACTGTGTTAATCTGCAGAAGAATGATGGTCAGACTTGGAGTTGGAGGAGTTTATGTGGGATTCTAAAGTCTTCTCTATTTGTTTCCTCTTTGCTTCTTTCTCTTCTTTTGCTTTCTGGATCTCCCTTTCCACTACCTCCTTCTGCAAGGAAACACAGACCCAAAAACCAATAACAAAACACTTTTATAAATCTCTCATGAATTGATTTTCGAAGTAAAAAATCTCAATTACATCGATGATGTCAGGTAAAGGTGCTTTAACACCATGAACTGCAGCTCTGGATGGAGGCTTGGTGGTCATTAACTTGCACTGACCAGAACTCATCCACATCCTGCATGTTGGGAGGAGACTCTGTCTTGTCCTCTTCATGCTATTGCTATAGCTTTCTAATCAATTCAATGGTTACAAAAATTACAGAGAATCAAAATTCTATATAGCTGCTTGCTTACTTTTCAAGTTTATGATTCAATCACTCTCTTCCTCCATCTCTCTGCACTTTATAAAACAAGCGTTAAGGTGGGAAGAGAAATAATGAAATATGGCTTTGTCTCGAGGCTTCCATGTCATAATGAAATGGATTACGTGGCACCAAAGCACCGTAGTCACGTGTCTCAGATTCAGACATCTTCCTGAATTGTTATATATAGTCTTGAAGCATCTATAATCTTGAAGATACAACAATCATTTAGCTTTAAAAGAATTGTGTGCATTTTAACCAAAATTAGTAATGAGATGCTTCTCAACGTAAAATAAATTAATAATTTGTTTGGCATCAATTTCTTTAATATATATATATAATATAAAAAATGTAATCAATATGCTAATTAAAAAAAATATAATTATGTATTATGTGATTGAGGTATTTTAGTTTTGAATGTACAAAGAATCTCTCTCACCTGTAAAAGATTAAAAGTTGATCCAAAACCCTTCTTCAATCTTTTTTATTTGGGTAAAAAACTCTATTGTATTCTGTATTAATTTTTCATCTAAGACTTCAATCGAAGATAAATTAAATTTTTTTTTGTTGGCCTTGCGAAGATAAATTAAATTAGTTGAGAGAATTCACTGTAAAAAGGCTAAAGATCAAGAGGTTGTTTTACGTGAGACGTAGAGTTCAAGGAAAATAATGTGTGATAGTTCCATTAATATTTTTATAAAAAAGTTTATGAAAAAAAATATTTTTTAAGATACATATTAAAGTTTCATAATATTTTTAAATATAAATTTTTATAATTAATATTTCATAAATTTCAAATTAATAAATATTTTATTAGTGAATCAAATAAAACTTTAATATATTTTTTTAACATAGGAAAAATTATAAACAATTCTATGTTGTATCCCATATTATAATTATAATAATAAGAAGGTAATGGAGTAGTTGGGCCGGTCCAACAGCCATAGCCGTTAAGATGGGCCGTTCAACCGTCACACTCAGCCAACCGCTGATTCACTCTCATTCTTCCTTGCTTCCTCTTTCCTTCTTCATCGTCCGATCTTGCCATCGCTCATCTCACCCTCCACCACCACCACCACTCATTCACACACTCACACTCACCAACGATTCGCTGACTCGCTGACTCACATTGTCGGTGACTCGCTACTTCTGCTCAATTCCTTCTACTTCTGCTTCCACCCGCTCACTCACTGAACTCAGAACTCGCGGATTCCTCCTGTGGTCATTAGGGAAGCAATGCAGAGAGATTCATCTTCGGACGAAGAAGACGACCGCCACAATTTGATCGACCAGAATGAGAGGAAGCCTCCCACTCCGCGCTCCTCCTCCGTATTCCACATCGAAGATTTCGGCTCTCGAATGCCTCGTTTGAATTTCAAGTTCCAGAAGAGGTACTTGTTCGTCATTCTCGCTATTTTCATTCTCCTCCTTTACTTCACCACCGATGCCCACACCCTCTTCCCCGCCAATTTCTCTTCTCTTAAACTCGATCCCCTCCGGGATCAAATGAAGGAGTCCGAATTGCGCGCTCTTTATCTATTGCGGCAACAGCAGTTAGAGCTTTTGGATATGTGGAATCACACGTTTCGACTGAGTCCTGCTGGGAATTCTACGAATGATTTGAATTCGAGTTCGCCAACCCAGGATCTGAATAATTTGCCGTTGCAAGATCTTAAATCTCTGTTGTTTAAGCAGATTTCTCTGAATAAAGAGATCCAAAAGGTTTTGTTGTCTCCCCATAAGACTGGGGACTTGGTTGAACCCGAATTTGATTTTGGAAATGTTAGTTTGGGTGGTGTCAGCTATGATAGATGTAGAACAGTGGATCAGAATTTGTCTCAGAGAAGAACAATTGAGTGGAATCCCAAAGCTGATAAGTTTTTGCTTGCTATATGTGTTTCAGGCCAGATGTCCAACCATCTGATTTGCTTGGAAAAGCATATGTTTTTCGCGGCCCTTCTTAATCGGGTATTGGTTATTCCTAGCTCGAAAGTGGATTATCAGTTTGATAAAGTGTTGGATATCGATCACATTAATAAATGCTTGGGAAGAAAGGTTGTCGTCTCCTTTGAAGATTTTGCTAATACCAAGAAGAATCATATGAACATAGATAAGTTCCTATGTTACTTTTCTCTGCCCCAACCTTGTTATCTAGATGAGGACCACGTAAAGAAATTGAAGTCATTGGGTTTGTCAATGAGTAAACCTGAGCCAGTTTGGGTTGAGGATGTCAAGAAACCAACAAAGAGGACGGTTCAAAATGTTTTATCCAAGTTTACGTATGATGATGATGTTATGGCAATTGGGGATGTTTTCTATGCTGAGGTGGAGCAAGAATGGGTGATGCAACCAGGTGGTCCACTTGCTCACAAATGCAAGACTCTGATTGAACCAAGTCGTCTCATTATGCTTACTGCTCAGCGTTTTATTCAAACATTCCTGGGAAGGAATTTTATTGCTTTACATTTTCGAAGACATGGCTTTTTGAAATTCTGGTGCGTCCTTTCTTCCCTTTAGTTCCCTCTAGTAACTGAAATTCTTGGGCATGCACATGTTTCTAGAAAAGCGATATTAATTGATCATTACTTGAGTATGATATATTTGCTGTACTCTGTACAGATTGCCTGTATATCCACCTGTTTCTGACAAGTGAACTGCTTATTACATTTTAATCTTCAGGTTTAGGGCCTAAAAGTAAAACATAAACGCAGTTTCAATGGAACTATGCTAAAAATTTGCATTTAAGGCTTCTGCCTCATGAGAAATTGTCCTGCAAATTTTCCTTTGAACTTCTTGTTATTTCATCTCATTGCCTCTAATGACCCAGTTTCATTTTTACAGTAATGTTAAAAAACCAAGTTGCTTTTACCCAATCCCTCAAGCTGCGGATTGCATCTCACGGGTAGTTGAAAGGGCCAATGCACCTGTCATTTATCTTTCCACAGATGCAGCAGAAAGTGAAACTGATCTGCTCCAGTCACTAGTTATTCTGAATGATAGGCCTGTTCCACTTGTTAAACGCCCAGCTCGTAATTCAGCAGAAAAATGGGATGCTCTGTTATATAGGCAAAAAATTGATGGAGACTCTCAGGTTAGATGACAATGCTTTTTCATCTGGTTTTGAACATCAGTAAGATGATGATGTGACTGACCTTAATTTACCCACGCATGACCCATATCTGGTCTTTTTGATTGTTTTAAGAACTTAAAAACTGTCAAGATGACAACACATCCGTACATCATGCATATTTTTTCCCCTGTTTTTGTGCTGCATGTGTTCGTTAGGTTTTTGTTTTTCCCTCAGTGACTGAGTTTGAGTATCATCCAAGGCTTCTAGACCACCTTTGTTTTGCGCACTATGCAGTTCTTGCTATGCATTTGTGTAAAATAGATGTAGATGGCCATTACTACAGCGATGATGGTAGTGACCTCCTCCATAGAGAAGCATTATCTTCCAATTTGTTAGTCAGTACATGCAGAGTGGTATGCCTATGCCCTCTAAGATCGTTGTGACTGAGAATCTCAGTTTAAATATAAATCTAATATTATGTTTGACTCAGTACCTCAATGTTTTGCTTTCATTTGCTGAAAGTTTTTGAAGCTTTAGGCCCTATGATACTCAATTGTATTGCCATACATATTGACTATATTCTTAAACTCTTTGAAGTTTGAACTTCCAACTGCCCTGTCCTTGCCCTCCATATATGTGAAGCAGAATCTTACTACCCTCTCCCTCACAATTTTTTGTGGGATAATGCAATGAAATTGGACAAGTGAAAACACTTGGGCTTGTTAGTTGTGTGTGCACTGTGCTGATTATTTTTGCAAATAGAGAAAAGCCTACTAAATTGTCAATGTTGCGTTGCTTTGAGTTCTTGTATTGACGTGCATTATGAATATTTTAAAACCAAGGTGGAGGCTATGTTGGACAAGACCATATGTGCCATGTCTAGTGTGTTCATTGGAGCCCCAGGTTCCACTTTCACTGAAGACATCTTGCGGCTTAGAAAGGATTGGGGATCGGCATCATTGTGTGATGAATATCTTTGCCAAGGTGAGGAGCCAAATATTGTAGCGGAAAATGAATGAAGATGCTAAAGAGTTCAATGAGTTTTACATGCCATGAAGAACTACAGTGCCTCCTCTGTCCCGTGCTAGGTTCGTTTGAAATTCATCAATGTGTATTGATTATGATGTATGATAATAGCATTAGCAATTTTGTCTCATAAGTGTCTTATTATTATTTTGTGATTCTTATTCATATTCTTTCATCATGATGAGTTTGTTTGTACAATGCAAACATGGTCCTGAATTTGGCCTCAATGCAATTACTGGCTCTTCAAGCTTTCTTAAGGTTGCATTTTTTGCTTTCTCTTATTTGTGGATTCTGTGTAAAAGCAGTGGACTTGATAAAAACTGCTGTTTCTGGTATTCTCATATGAAGCTCATAGTGTTTGTGAAAGCCGTGGACTTAAAAATATATAATTATATTTATTTTCTGATTTTTTTTTTTTGAGAAAAATGAATTGTATTATGGTTTTACTTAAAGATACCTTATACACAAAAAGTTGACATTAATTTTTTTTGGGTAGAAAGTTGACATTAATTTTAATACTATTTGGTATTTTATTAATTATAAATATAAAGATACTCTAAATTATACTTTACATGATTACTTTCTTTTGTAATTTTTAAAAATTTAGCATATACAAATACAATTAATATGATACTTATTATTATTTTGGCCCAAATAATATGATACTTATTTTTAATTTAACAGTTTAGTCGAAAAAATAATATTTCTCTATGAAAATATTGAGGAATGTAATGTAACTTGTAAGTATATTACTAAACCAATATCAATTGCTCCTTCTGCGTACATATAAATATAAATTTATAAAGTAAAATTACAAAGCTTTGGTTAGATTACTTTTTTTAACATAAACTTTGATTTTTAATCCCTAAGTTATTTGACACTTAATGAATATAATTTATAAAGGGCAATTATATGAAAGTATGGTGAGCTAAAACTCACTAATTTTTAATCATTAGATATGTCTTGAAATTTGTATCATTTTAAATTTTAATTTTTTTTTTAAAATATTTCTCAAAACAAATCTAATGGTTAAAAACTAATAAGCTTTGGCTTACAATAATTTCATATCATTAGCCATTTATAAATAAAAATTAAATGATAAATATATTGCATACAATAACTATTTAATCTTTTAACAAAAGTTAGCATACAAATTAACTTAATTATTAATTTTAATTAAAACTTGAATTAATAAAAAATAGCTATTATAATAAAATATTGACTTACACTGATATAGTTAAAGAATTTTTTTTACGAATTTAATTATTAAGAATTTTCTTTAATTAAATTTGTTTCTTGTTTGGAAAGTCATGTTCCTCAGTGATAAATTCTCCAAGATGTATCTGTAGCAGCTTGGGCTAACATATATATTATATTATAGGCAAAAGTACCTTTCCTAACCTCAACGTTTGGGGGTCTTGTCAGTTTCGCCCCTAACGTTTTTTCGCTGTCAATTGTACCCCTAACGTTTTACGTTTCTGCCAATGTCACCCTTTTCACTAACACCGTCAAATATTTAACAGTTTTTGCTGACGTGGCATCCTATGTGGCAAAACGTTTTTTTTTTCTGTCAATTATAACCCTAACGTTTTACATTTCTGTCAATGTCACCCTTTTCACTAACACCATCAAATATTTAATAGTTTTTGCTTACGTGGCTTCCTATGTGACAAAAATATCTGACTTGACATATTTTTTTTCCAGACCAGATTTTTTACTCATATTTTTCCCATCAAAACCGTGTCGTTTTAGCTTCATCATATTCCTTTTAAAATATAACTCAAACGTACATGCCATTTTGCAGACAAAAACATTGGAGACGTTATCCATTCTCTACTTTGTCGGAGACGTTACCCATTCTCTATACTTTGTCGGAGACGTTACCCTAAAATAGAGAATGGATAACGTCTCCAATGTTTTTATGAGCAAAATAGCGCGTGCGTTTGAGTTATATTTTAGAAGGAATAGGCCGATGTCAAAACGACACAACTTTGATGGGGAAAAGATGATTAGGAAATCTGATGTGGAAAAAAAATATACCAAGTCAGATATTTTTGCCACATAGGATGTCACGTAAGCAAAAATTATTAAATATTTGATGGTGTTAGTGAAAAGGGTGACATTGGCAGAAATGTAAAACGTTAGGGTGACATTGGCAGAAATGTAAAACGTTAGGGTTACAATTGACAGAAAAAAGAAACGTTTTGCCACATAGGATGACACGTCAGCAAAAACTGTTAAATATTTGACGGTGTTAGTGAAAAGGGTGACATTGGCAGAAACGTAAAACGTTAAGGGTACAATTGACAGCAAAAAAATGTTAGGGGCGAAACTGACAGGACCCCCAAACCCCAACGTTAGGAAAGGTACTTTTGCCAATATTATATATATATATTGGGTTTCTTTTGTTTCGTCTCAAACTTCGTCTTCAGGAGTTCAGGTACATTCCTAACCTCGTGATCTCTCTTCGCTTCTCCGCTCTCTTTACTCCTTACTTCCATACAAGGTCTATTGAACCTAAATAGAATCTTTTCTCGCCCTTCGTTTCAGTCTCGCTTCCCTCTCAAGAAAGCTAGAGAAAGTTCACATCTGTCTAAAGGAGAAACTAAATTCTGTAAATCAGTATCAATGGCACCCGAACACGAAGACGATATCAAGGACGAGAAGAACCCCCGTCCCCTCGACGAGGATGACATCGCCCTACTCAAAACCTATGTAAGTTCCTTAGAAATGCCCTAATTTTGCTTCTGTTCTTTCTGTTTAGGCTTTTCAGATCTGTGCACGTACTTACTTTAGGTTTTTTCTTAGTTGTGTTTTGAATGTTTATCCCAGCTCGATTGCTGTCTTGATTGTGCGTAACTTCTCTGCTAATGGGTTTTATCGACAATGTTTTATGGGTCTCCAATCGCTCCGTATTTGGCTAATTTGTATTTTAATTAGCTTGGTGTTGTTTTCTTGACATGTTGATTAGAGGACTTCTTGTCCTCCTCATTTGTACTCTTTCTTTCTTAATAATACTTCTTTTTCTATAAAAAAAAAAAAAATTAGCTTGGTGTTGTTGACTTAATTTTTACACTCGATAGCGGGTTAGTATAATACGGTAAATTGAAGTTGTCATTGGTTTTAGAAATTGGTTTATGAAACTTGAAGGTGTTCCTGAAAAGAATAATATTGAAAGAAGAGACTTTCTCTTAAGACTTAGTCTTCTGTTTAAAACAGCTATACTCACTCGATGTCAAGATTACAAAAGTTAGTGTGTCTATTATATTCCAAGCCAAATTTGATTGGGCTTTGTCTAATTGGTCTTTGCGTTAACTGTTAAAATATTTGATCAGTATTCATGCTGTAGGTGCATTTGGTTTTGAAATTTGTAGTAGAGATGAATCATGGTAACTTGGATGCCTTAGCTCCTTGCATGGTTATCTAAATTCAGATCTTTTCCTGTCATCTGAGAAAATCTTTAACCATCCCCGATCAATAAATTTTAGTGGTGGCTGAGGTGCAACTCATGTACACTACTCAGTAGTGTAGTGATGATGAGGGTCTCGTTCCTCTTAATATGTAAAGCAAGTGATGTTTGCAGATAGCTGTTTTGCTCTTCCATTGAGCCAAGAAGTCCCCTTCTCATAATAGTTGTTAGATGGCAGAATTCCAGTGCTTAATTTTAATCGTTATATTTATATATTATAATCGTCCAACATTTTGTGATTGATCATTTCTAATCCTTAGTGATTTAGTTTAATAGAGGTTTTTTGAAAAGTATATTTTGGTTTATGCAGGGTTTGGGACCTTACTCCACAAGTATAAAAAAAGCAGAGAAGGAAATCAAAGAAATGGCAAAGAAAGTTAATGACTTATGTGGTATGTTTTCCATTTTTATTCTTTATCTCACTATCATGTGAACCAGTAAATTACTAAATTCCTTAATAGAAATTTTATAACATTAATACTGGATGTATGCACTCGTTAAATTTTTGTGTAAGTGTATTCACTTGCCATTTCTGTTAAACTCGAGATATGTTATTGTTTTTTGAACAATTATTGTTTATCATTATCAATTATTGTTCAATTTTATTTAAAAAATTTAGATTTACATTTGAAAGGAAATTCCCATTCTTTTTTTTTTTCAAACATCATGACGATGTAATTAATATTGATTTGGTTGCAACTTGCAATTATTTCAAAAAATTACATGTTCCATTACCCATGCTGCAGCTCCTGAGAAGCTGTTCATCTTAGCAACTAATGTCAAAGATGCCTGATCTGTATATCTTGTTCCAAGTAAATCATTTTGATAGTTCTTGTTCATGTGCTGGTGACACAACTTTTTACTGCATATCCTTGTTGTGAGTTAGATTTCTATAATATTGTTTAATATAAAGAGAATGATTTCACTATTGTAGTTTTCATTTGATAGTTATAAGTAGCCCCTGGATCAGGTGATATTTTCCATATTCTCGTTGATATATTATTGATATGCTTTTTTTATTATATTTTCTATTGATTGTCTTGATTGCATGTACTGCATGCTGGTAACATTTGTTCTGTATACTTTGTTAGATATTAACATATTTATTTATTTTTAATTTACAGGCATCAAGGAGTCTGATACTGGTTTAGCTGCACCAAGTCAATGGGATCTTGTTTCTGATAAGCAAATGATGCAGGAAGAACAGCCTCTTCAGGTGGTTTCTTCATAGATTTTGGTCATATATATATATATATATATATTAGGCACTGCTAACTGTGACTGTTTGTTGAACAGGTAGCAAGGTGCACGAAAATAATAAACCCAAACTCTGAAGATGCCAAATATGTTATCAATGTTAAGCAGATTGCAAAGGTAACCTTATTTCTAGCAATGGTTCCATTTTTTTCAGTATGTCTTTCAGATATTATCTGATTGAAGATGTTTTGCTTCACTAAATGTTTGTTCAAGATATCACTTGCTAAGCAATTACATTACATTTTATGCTTTGTAAGATGCCAGTGAGTTTGCAAACATGTTGACTCTTTTCTTTCATTAGCTGGGCCTAATATACCTTATTTGTGAATCACAGTTTGTTGTTGGATTGGGTGACAAAGTCTCCCCCACTGACATTGAGGAAGGAATGCGTGTTGGGTATGTTTCTTTTTTATTACTTCAAATGTCAAGATATTCTATGGATAGATAACGAGAAGAGGTACTTTAGTATAATCTTTCTACTTGTTTTATTGAACTTCATTCAATCATTCCAGGGTTGATAGAAACAAATATCAGATTCAGATTCCTTTGCCTCCCAAAATTGATCCAAGTGTTACAATGATGACAGTTGAAGAGAAGCCTGATGTGACATATAATGATGTTGGTGGTTGCAAGGAGCAGATTGAAAAGATGCGAGAAGTATGTAGTAAATAGACTCCCTCTACAAGAAAAACTACTCAATAAAATAGGCCATATGGCACTAATTTGAAATTTTTTCCCTTCTAGGTTGTTGAACTTCCCATGCTTCATCCAGAGAAATTTGTCAAGCTTGGAATTGACCCTCCAAAGGGTGTTCTTTGCTATGGTCCACCAGGAACTGGTAAAACTCTTCTGGCGAGGGCTGTGGCTAATAGGACTGATGCCTGTTTTATTAGGGTCATTGGAAGTGAGCTAGTTCAGAAATATGTTGGTGAGGGGGCCAGGATGGTTCGAGAACTATTTCAGGTCAATGCCTAAGATACATGTTCTAGCATTTGATTACTGTTTTCATGCCCTCATCTAACTAGAGTTATCATATTCTGTAGATGGCTCGTTCAAAGAAGGCATGTATTGTGTTTTTTGATGAAGTGGATGCAATTGGAGGTGCTCGTTTTGATGATGGTGTTGGTGGGGACAATGAGGTTCAGCGCACAATGCTTGAAATTGTGAATCAGCTTGATGGGTTTGATGCTCGTGGAAACATCAAAGTTTTGATGGCAACAAACAGGTTGGTTGATTTGGCTGTTAGAAGACTTGCGTTGCCTTTTATCTCAAATTTTCTGAATATTTATGTATTATGGCACTGAGTGCATCTACAATTGGGCACCGTGACATTGTGGCCATGATATAATTATGCACTCAAGAATGTCCTTGTAGGCTAGGCCCCTCTAATGACCTTCACTTAATGTGCCAAAATGTGTTACAACTTACAACTGCTCTAATAGTACTTAGTTTCTTTTGATATGTAACTTTTAAGTATCACCTCTGCCAAGCATGGCTGATAATTATGGCTTTTTCCACGAATTCTAGGCCTG
Organism: Senna tora; assembly: GCA_014851425.1. NCBI lineage: Eukaryota > Viridiplantae > Streptophyta > Magnoliopsida > Fabales > Fabaceae > Senna > Senna tora. Next base: position 160,245 of record CM026268.1, on the reverse strand, counting down.
ACACCCTAGATCCAGCTCTACTTCGTCCGGGGCGTTTGGATCGTAAAGTTGAATTTGGGCTCCCTGATTTAGAGAGCAGGACTCAGATATTCAAGATACACACCAGAACCATGAACTGTGAGAGGGATATTCGGTTTGAACTTCTAGCACGCCTTTGCCCAAATTCCACAGGTAAGAAACTCTTCAAAATTTGACAGCTTGTGCTATTGAGCCTTCCATCAAACCGTGAAGAAGTCGGTATAGTATTTAGCATACTTTCTGGGTATAACGTGTTCCTATGTGGAGGGATTTCCATCTTCCCCAGCTTGCTTGTCTAATGTTCAGATCTGTCATCTTCTGAATCATATTCTTTTCTTGTCTCCAGGAGCTGATATCAGAAGTGTATGCACTGAAGCCGGTATGTATGCTATCCGTGCCCGAAGGAAGACAGTAACGGAGAAAGACTTCCTTGATGCAGTCAATAAAGTGATTAAAGGGTACCAAAAGTTCAGCGCAACTCCCAAGTACATGGTTTACAACTGAGTTTTCCCTCCTTTTGTTTAAACCATCACAATATTTTCCAGTGAAAATTTGAAGAGAATATGGTTCTTTCATGAGCAGATTTGTCTGTGAACCATGTATTACAAAAAGATTCTGTTCAAACATATCTTTGTATTGAACTTTTCTCCCAGTTTTAAATTTAAATTGATTTGAATCTTGTTGAGACTAATCAAACTAAAAATGACGTGTTAGTCTGCTTGGTAAAAGAATGGGTTAGTTTTAGTAGCTGCTGATGCCCAATCTTAATCTTCTTGGTAGGTTTCACCCGACATTGGAATCTTTAGCATTGGGGTTATTTATTCGTGTTATCATTTCAACACAAAAAAACCCTTCCCCTACAACAGAATCCCTTTGCTGGTTATGAGCATTATGGAGTAAAATTTGAATTGATCGAGGGTGACAACTTTTATATTTTAGTTAGTTGGTATACAGCATACCATTCCAAATGACATCTTTAAATACTTGAACGGTAATGAAACCCATCATAATCAAGATTTTTCCCGGTTATAAATTTAGTCCCAACTATTCAATTTTTTTCCATACAAGAACAATAAGTTTTTTTCTTGTTAGTTAGGGTCGGTTAATAGTTCATGTCGCTAATTCATAATAAAAAAAGTTCGACAAAATTTTACTTTTAACTATTGCAACTCGTATTTTATGCTAGCTTGGAACTAACCGTGAAAGTCAAATTTAATATAGGCAGAGTTTATTCCATGATTTCTATATTTTTCAAAAATATTTTGTAGCTTATTCCGAGCTTTTCACCTTGGTAATTTTGCTGTACTCTTCTGTATGTTACTATACCTATTAATGTAATTCGTATTTTATATTCTTTTGATGTATGACTTTAGAAATAAAAAAGATTGAATATCAATGTACGATGTTGAGTGTCAATGTATCATTTTACCCTGCACGTACTTGGTTATAATTTAACAACATTTAAACAACTTTCGGAAGTCATAATTGAAGAGTAAATATATTTGCATTCCCAATTACATGTATATAATTATATCTATCAAAAAATAAATTAAACTTTCTTCTTTCAATTTAAAGAAAAGTTACAATTTTATTTATTTTAGCTTGAAAAAAAAAAGGCAACATCAATCTGTAAAGGGCTTGAAATTTCGAATCTGTTCATTTATTGAAACTGACATTAACAATGAAAGAACTGATCTCAAGCAACATACTCACCAGTTGTCTTTGTTAATCAAAGGTGAAACCAATCTATAACCCAGAAAGAGGAGCCGTGAAGGGGTTAAAAAAATAACAAAAATAAATAAATACTTTACTCTATATGCCATTGCCAGTGTACAATCACAGATCCTTTTACAATTTACATATCTTGTGTGTCTTGATCATCACCTCCTCGTGGGGTTCCTCCTTGCTCAGTTCCAAATGTCCTCTTACTCATGTTTGCTCGCTGCACTAACCGAACCAACGCTTGAACCACTTCTGACATAGGTGGTCGGAATTCGGGCTCCGGCTGTTCCGACATAATTATAGTTAGACATCGGACATCACATTTCAGTATGCACTAAGATACAGATATTTTCTTGCATATTCATGGGAAAACAAAACTTGAGCATAGTTTTTCAAGTTACTGCAACATGAGTATAACTGACTTTACCTGAACGCAAAGAGCAATGACATCAGCAAACCTAGAAAGAGACTTGACAGGATATAGTCCCTCCAGAGCAGGATCAACCATTTTGGCCAGAGCATCAATATCATGAAGTTGAGGCGTTGCCCATCGAACCAAAGACTGCTCAGATCTTGGCCTTGAACTGATAAGAAAAGTGTTAAAAGGCAGAAATGTAAGATTTCTTCCATGATTTCAAGAATTGCATATGCAACATTATTAGATTTTCCCCATGACTTCAGAAACAACCATAATAACTATGAATCAGAAGACAAAAAAACATTGGTTCATGGATAACATAAGATAAACATCGCAAAAGATGTTCTGACCAAACTGAATGAGCAACACTCAGGGAAATCCATTATTCTACTTGTTTCTTTTGTATATTACTATATGGATTATTATTTAATACCAAAATGAATGAGCAACACTGGAGATAAATCCATTATTTTACCTGTTTCTTCTGTACATTACTGTATGGATCATCATTTAATTAGGGAATCGCCATGTGAGACTAAACTAGAGTCCAATAAACAAAGCTCACTGTTGAAGCTAGGTCATGTAAAGACATTTGCTTACTGTACATAGTATAAATATATAACCATGTAATCCGTACGTGTAAATGTGTAGAATAATGTCACATAAAAAAATGTCAATCATTTACCTATCAAATGGTTTCCGTCCACTAAGAAGCTCCAACATAACAACTCCAAAGCTGTAGACATCACTCTTCAGAGTACACTGACCAGACAAGGCTGCTTCAGGTGCATCATATCCAGATCCAGCATTACGGTTCAAGACCTGAATGCAAGAAGAAAATTGAGAATACTACCTAACAGTTTAAGCCAAATGTCATTGTGCAAGTGGAAAAGTAACATACTCAAATTCATCCAGAACGTTACTATCTCCCTGACAGTCTAACATACTAACACATACATTATTCATCCAGCATGCAAGTTTTCCTTCCTAAACTTAAAAGGTTGCTGCTTTTTGTAAGATGAACTAATTGCATAGTTGCCTTCAGATTGTTAGCAAGAACCTTAATTCCTATTTGAACAAGATTAAGAAGTGGCAACTAGTTCCAATTGTAGTTACTCATGCAAGATATCAGATGTTCAGAACATTTTCTTTCTTTTCCCCAAATGTTATGACATGTTTGGCAAAATCCGTGAAGAATTGAAGTTCAATGTAAGAACAGTGAATAAAAATTGTATGACAATAAGAAGTAAAATATAAAAATGGCAAACCACAACTTTTCTTACATACAACTAGAAAAGCATAGATTCGCTGCATAAAGTTCCAAAATTTATAAAATTACCTGGTCCGCATTCGGAATATAGCTTGCCAATCCAGAGTCCGAAAGGTGAGGATTAAGTTCCGAATCAAGCAATATGTTGGCTGACTTAATATTCTTATGAACAACCGACGGTGAACAAACTTCATGTAGATACCTAGAATAAAATTTGGTGAGTTCAGTAGTTATTTTAAATATCATAGCAACATTCAGATCAATGAGTCCAAATTATATCTTCCTACCTTTACAATCTCAAGATTTGGACATTTGAATATCGGGATAACATTAGTGTATACATCTTACCCAACAAAATTATGCATACAGCTTAGAAAATTACATTTTACAAAATAAACTTAGGAGAAACCTTAATTTTGAACCAGTTAAGCCAAATACTGCTAACTATGCAGGAAATCAAGCAAAGTAATAAAACATGAATAACAGGAGAAAAAAGGGATAGCAAGGGCAAGGTGAGCCGAGGCCAAAATAAAAATGGCAAGGTGAACCCAATTAGTCATCAGGATACAAGACTAAGGCCAAGAAAGTATCATGCAATGCCATAATGCCAAACTTCCTAAAATATGAAGTATTAACCCTAACCCACTAAGAACTTACTCTAAAGCGCGTGCAGTCCCTAAAGCAATCTTGACACGGGAATTCCATATTAGTGGTTTGCTATATTCATCTGGTAAGTGAAGTAAGTCATGTAGTGATCCACTTTTATGAAACTCATAGACTAGGAGGTGTTGTCCATGCTCTGAACAATAACCAACAAGCTCTGTAACATTTGGATGATGCAAATGGGAGATGTGTGAGACCATCTCTGTAAACTCGTCAGACAAATCATGGGGAAGAACAGATGAATCTATCTTCTTCACAGCAAAAACCTGCAAACATTTTCCAAAAAAAAAGAAGGAAAAACGAGTCAGAACCATAAATATCTACTGAGCAACATGCGAATATACAAGCATTGGTCAAGAGTAGAAGAATTTGTGACATTTATGGGAAGTTAGCAACATAGTGGGCGTTCTTTTTTTTTTTTTATATTTAGAAAAAGAAACAATATTAATGAGGAAAGAGAGTACAAAGGAATGTGGACAAGAAGTCCTCTAAAAAGGAGTAAAGGAAAAGCCAGCAAAAAGAACAAAACAGCAAAAGGAAAAACAAAACTATAGCTCAACAGAACTTTCCAATCTCTTTGGAGATCAATAGTGGGTGTTCATATGCACATGGTTTTCCAAGACTTTGCTTCTATTGAACCTTTTTCTTTCCTTTTACTTCTGGCGGTGGTGGGTGTGCAAATATATAGGGCTATATTGGAAGTTTTGAAGAGAGTGGGGTAGAGTGGTCATTGATAGGTAGAATAGGGGAGACAACCTACATTGACGGGAAGTTTAATAAGAATAAATAATTAATATCACACGCTCCAGAGATTGAAAGTTGTAATGTCAAGTGGGGTGGGCTGGGGTGAGTTTGAAGGTTAAATTCAATATTATCTTTGTGATGTCAACCTTTTTAGAAAATAAAAGAACATAGGCAAGTGAAGAGTTAAATAAGGAAACAAAAAAATTGTAAGAATCCAAACTATCCTACACACTCCAATTCAAAGAGGTTTGAAAATTGGAATTTTTAACAGGTTAGGATGATTGGGACCACATTGGCAATTCGTTTTTAAACATCAATCAATAATTATAATGCTCGTACCATTCTGCCCCTCTCCCCAACCTCACCCCATCCTACTCCCATTCAAGCCCTAGAGAATTAGAAAGTATGTATCATAATTGACAACATTAGGCGTTTCAGTGTATAGCCACTGTTCCAATCAGTCCACTTCTAGGAAAAATACAAAGTAGGATGACATTACTATGGAAATACTGTCTTCGCTAACAAAATTTGCCATACAGGTGCAGTAGTAAAAAATAATAGGGTGAGGGTACCTTTCCATCGTCAAAGTGAGCTCGGTAAACACGTCCAAAAGATCCTTCTCCAAGGAGATGATCCACAGTAAAGCTTCCAGTGGCAATCTGTAGGTCTGCTATAGAATAAGCTTTCACATTTGCAGGAGCTTTTACAGTTTTCTTGACAATAACAGGCTGTTTGGGAAATTCATCTTCATCAAATGACTTGTGACGTTCAATGGGTGGGGGTTTAAGATTTATTGAGGCCGAAGTATCAAATGTCTTCATGTCAACTACAGAAGGAGTTTGCACAGACTTCACTTCTGCATTACAACAAAATGTGAATTTAAGGAACAGAGTTGAAGAGCACAACTATAAGTAATGTTGAACTGTTTGCATTAATTCGGTAAGAACAAGGTCACTAATGAGAAAAATCTCGCCAGTCATGTTTTTTCTCTAAACAAAGGTAGAATTTGATAAAACTAGCTAGGGGAAAAAAATGAAAACTCCCTAGTCTAATTGCCAGATGGCTGTCTGCCATAGAGTTAAGAGTGCATCCTTCCCTTCAATACGTCCTCATAATTTCTACTATATTTGTCCTACAGGACAAATTATGCATCAATTGTATTAACTTGTTTATCAAAAGCAGAGTACAAAGAGATGGGAGCAGATGCTTGCTGCAAATATAACTTAACTATGGAGGGTGAATATTATAAAAATAAAAAGTAAAATTATTATGAATATGATAGTACACAAAGCATAAAATAAAGATGACCTCCTCATTATAAGAGTGAAAGGAATTTTTAACAGCAAGCAAGATGCAAAACGTCTATACATTACCATGCACTTCACTTGAATTAAGAGGAGCCAAAGGCTGATTGTCAAGCTTTTCTATATCTGAAGATGACTTCCTTGATTTTCTTTTCACCAAAAAGAAAGCTACTATTGCCCCAACAACAAGGATGGAAATCACTATTCCAGCAATACCACCACCTCCTATACCAGATTTTTTGCCCCCTCCATTGGTGTCAGCATCTGAAGGGCTGTTATTTCCACCAGATTTATGATTCCGGTTGCTTCTAGTAGCAGGAGGTGTGCCAGGAGGTGGAGGGGGCGCAGGGCCTGAACTCCATGCATTACCTGATTGCCTGTCAAATGTGATCAATTTTTTTAAATCTTACAGAAACTTATGTAAGAAGAGATTTATAGTAATTCAACTGCTGATAATAACAATGCTTACTTTAGGTCTATGCTTTTCAACTGTTCCGGTATCCAGCCCGTAAAACGGTTGTTTTCCACATTCCTGGGAAGCATTTAAAACTATAAATATGACTTCTTTACAGGTATTTCTGTGATAATATAGGAAAGAATACTTCCTATTATGTTAATAACAATATGAAAGAGAACGCACAGAGTATCAAGAGGCAGGTTGGCAAGAACATTAATGGTGCCTGTAAACTGGTTGTTTTGCAGATACCTGAGCAAACATAGACAGGAAAGTCCAAAATATTATCAACACCATGCAAAAGATTAACTACTGAAATAAAGAATGAATTAGACATTTACATGGTGTTCATGTTTGAAAGTGAGCTGAAACTCTGAGGGAGATCACCTGAAAGAGAATTGAAAGAGAGGTCCCTGCAAAAAGCAATAAATTTTACAGTTCCTCAATCATGGCCAAAATGAAGTTCTGGTGTTCTAATCTTTTTTTAGTAAAACCAAGTTCTAGTATTCTTTACATTCATTACCCTAATAAAGTAGCCTGAGTTGTAAAAACTGAAAAGGCACGTGTACAGAAATGAAATGCTACAAGAGATAGTGAAAGACCCTAAATATACAGGCCACTATTGACAGAGATATAATAATGCAAACCAACTTAAGCATGCTAACAGAAGCAATATTCTGATACTACAACATTGCCGATGCTTAATGGTCATTGAATTCACAACTAACAACATACAATTATATTGAGGGCGAAAAAGGATAACTCTTATGCTTAAACTTGACATTCATTGAAACTAAGTTTTTATGTAGTTGAAGGGCAGGAGTATCTCACAGTGTGGATAGGGAAGAAAGCTTTTGAAACATGTCACCCAGTCCATTCTGTAGCTGATTGTGAGCAAGATTTCTACATTCCCAAAAAAGAAGTTAAAAAATAAATTACTTCAATTGCCTGTGAAAGGGGTATAATCATGAGGAATGAACATGAAGTCAAGTTACTACACACAGGTATGTAAGAGAAGTCATTTCAGAAATTGAATACGGTAAACCCCCGTTAAACTGATTATTGGCAAGATTTCTGCATACAAAGAAACAAGACAGTTAAAAATCATAATATCAAAACAGCAATGAAGAAATAACTAAGTCGTAACCACATGTATATAAACATACAATGTCTTCAAATTTGGAGGAAGCTGGTATGGTATGCTATTTCCAAAATTGTTGTAACTCATATCTCTGCAAAATTTACAAAGGTCACTTCAAAAGGAAAAATTCATAGAAAACGCGATATATAATAAATGTGACCGTTTATCTTACAGGTTGGTCACAGATGTCATGGTTTGTAATTGGAAGCCAAATGATCCAGATAGTCCAAGATTATTTAATTTACTGATAAGCAACAAATGAATTTTCATCAGAAATCCACCAAACATAATTAATAATCAAGTACTGTAAAGACTAAGGGGGAGTACATCTCTGTGACTCGGTTGCCTGAGCAAGTAATGCCTTTCCAAGACTGTCCGCAGGGATCATCACTGTTTGCTGGCCAACCTAACTGGGATGGTGAGTTCATCCCAGTGAACATAGCCTTTAAAGCAGAAGCTGCAACAAACATCAAACATTCAGAAATAAGATAGCCAGCATTAGTGAACGCAACATATTTCAAAGCGCCACAAAGGAGACAATTGGATTAACATGGACACGTCATGATTATAATGATGTGTACAGGATTATTTCAGTACTGCATGCATATCTGGTTTAGTGCCTTGCTTTAATTGTTATTAGGCCACTTTAAGAGTGCAAGGAAATATTGACAATTGACTTTAGGTGTTAATTATATAGAATTTTCTAAGTTCCCTGATGCATCATCAGCCAACATAACACAAAGAAGACAAATTTGAACCTCAAACTGAAAACACAAAAATATCATGGATGGAGACATAAGTGGAGGAGCATCATTCAATGCAACAAAAGTCTTTACTGCAGCTAGGAATTATTACTGGCATCTCCTTTCTCTGAATTTGTATTAGACACAAATGGAAATTACTATAACATCAAATATTTGATATTGGATTAACCAACCCGAGGGGGGGGGGGGATTTTGGATTTCAAACCTCCAAGTTCTGCCAGATTGTACGGGATATAGTACTGCAGAAATTTACCATTATATGCTAATACCTAGCAAAATTTCAGGGATTAAGGCTTTCGTTTCATGTATTCCATAACCAGAAAGATACACTCTATAGTCTTCAACCTCTGAGAAAGAAGACTTTAGACTTCTTTAGTCAATCAGTGGATTAGTAAAACAATTGGGAGAAGGTAGAGGTATCATCGATTTAACTCAATCAAACATAGAAATAAACTTCATATGCTTTCCAAGTGATAACAGGAAGATAAACCGATCCCCAAAAAGCATGAACCGAGAAAACAGTCAGTATAACATACAGCTCAAACACAAGAATTTTGTTTTTTCAATTTGTTGAAATCATTGACATTCAAAGCAAGAGGTCACCCCAGGAAGAAACCCAGCAATCCGAATGAACAGTAACAATCTGTGACGAGATTAACAGGTACCACTGAAACTAGATCAGCTGAAAAACTTCTCGCTGATTCAAAAACCAAACACTCAAAACTTCGTTCAACAATGTATTTACCTAATCCGCATACATACAATTAGCGAGAGCTATTCGACGCCGACAATTCATTCAAAATAAAACTCAAAGAAGTAAGTAAACCAAAAAGCAAGAAGAGAATAAGATAATTAACTTGAGTCTAACTACTAACTCCAACACAATGCGATGTATCGAAGTAGAAGCAATACACTACTAGTACTGAAACGAGCAAAGTAGAAAATCAAGTCAAAGAAGATACTGACCATCAGTTGGATCTGTGCCTTCTCCATTGACGGCAATGAGCATCCAACCCAAAATGCAAGTGCTGATGAACACCACCAGCAAACCTCCCCGATCCTTCACCATCTCTCTCTCTCTCTCTCTTCTCTGTATCAATCTCTGTCCAAGAAATTCTTCCTAAACCCAGAAAGCCAAAAAGAAAATGCAGTAAGATAGATCCTTCTCTCAATTTTTTTTTTTAAATTTTTTTTCTTAATTATTTTTGAGGTCTATAATCTATTAATCTATCTATATATATACTTATATAAATGTAGTAGTCATGTCCCAACCCAAGTAAAGCTGGCAAGCACACAAGAATCCAAAGCCACAGAAGTTTTAATTACTTTATCACAATATAATTTATATTTTTTTTGGTAATTTATTATTCAGAAATAATATTCCTTTTCCCTTTCAAGTTTCGTTAAAATAAGAAAGGAAAATTTTGTAAGCTTGGTTGGTGTGTGTGCGTCCATTATATTTTAATGTATGCCATCAAAACAAATCTATTTGATTTCTTCCCTTATTTGAAAATTAACCAATTTTATTCGTATCTTCCCACACACAGCTCAAGATTGAAATTATGAAAAAACACGCTTTTGAAGGTTTCCTTCCTATTTTTCTTTCAATTATTCATCATTTATTAGTTTTAACCTTTTTCTAAAAAAAAATTTTAGTTTTTTTAGCTCCGAATTTTTACAGCCGCAGTCAATAATCCTAGATACGGTAGACTTTTCAAAAGAACATTAGTATTTAGTACTCAAAATCTTCTCTATATACACTGTGAACAAAATCCTTATATATTCCTAAATTTTGATTATGGATATTAAATGAGTGATTCGGAACAGGTTATATAAATTATTTTAATATTATAAATACATATATTTAATGTATTATATCAAAACAAATATATACGTAAATTATTATTTTTTCAATTTCATCAATAAAAGAGTTTATATATAAATTAAACTATTATATTTGGTAATTTTATAAGAATAAATTTATTAAGTATTTTTTAATGTCTGAAGATTTGAGTATTCAAAGAATCTGAGAATAAAGATATACCCGCTTATATTCGGATTTGGAGACTATAGTACCTTACTCTAACTAAGTGTCATTGTTTTAAAATTGTATAATTAGTAAAGAAAATTAAAAAATTACCACGTATTTAATGCATGTTATTTATATATTGGTTAATAAGAAAGAATAGGTATACGTGGCTTTCATGGCAACGGCTAGACAGCCGACGATTTGTGAATAAGGGAAATTGCTTGTGATTAAAGTCAACGACGAGAAAAAAAGGGAAAGGTTAGGGCAAAAATGTAACACAAACCAATCAAATTCTAGAAATATTTGTTTTAACTTAAATGGTAGAGTTAACTAATTATTTATTTAAAGAAAATCACCGAAAAGACTTTTCAACTAATGTCACTTTTCGAGACATTTTTATTTTTTGAAAAAGTAATTAAGGAAGGTGAATAATTGTAAAGAGGTGGGTTTAGATTCTGAAATGATAATAATTAAGATTTAAGAATGAAGATGAAGTGCATATTGATTGAAGTGTAATAACTAAAAAGAAAAGGAAGGAAAATAGAAATAAAAGGAAAGGTCAGCATTTGCGCGTAATGAACTGGATATGATATAATTATACAGTCAACATCATCAATCCCACAACTTCATCATTCATTGGTTCGTCTCAAACAAGGAGTGTGCACGTGTCTCTCAACCTAAACATTTTAATCAAGTAAGCAAAATATATTTTTTGTATACTCTACTTTATTATTATTAATAATTTAATATTAACACTTTTTATAAGGTAATTTAATATTAACAATTGATTGGAGTGATGATATGAATCCTGGAATTATCCATCAAGTTCTGAGGTATCTCTGAGGAAAACTTAAGAGAGGGGGAGAGAGAGTTCAAGTTAGTATAGTCACTTAGAATATAAGTAATATACCTGTGTTAAATGATATACATGAGGTTTGGAGAAAATATTTATACTGAGTGAGCGAGGCGTATTCAAGTTATTTTTATCTAATAATAATGTTTGAAACCGGCTTACTGAAGAACAATACAATAAGTAAGCTCAATCAATAGTAAGATCATACTGTATCAAGTATTGTATTATGTTTAAGTCCATGTCCATCTATGTTTGTCTATTTTCATCCATTTTCATTTAAGTTTGTCCATTTTCTTGCAATTTCATCCATTTTCGTCCCAAATATTTTGGAAGAAAATTAAATGAATAATGAAGATGGTGGATACTATTTTTGCATTTGAAATTGAATCGGTATTGTTTTTGTATACTATATCGAACCGAAATTGTTATTTGCTATGTTTAACTCGGGTTGAATTGATGTTCTTTTGCACATAAATTAAGTCGAATTTCTCGAGTTTGAGTCGTGTAAATATATTAAAAAAATTCTATTAAAATAGAGAGTATCATCCAGTGCCTTATAAAACCTTTGCTAATTCAAGTTAGATTAGGCAAGTAATAATTTTAATAACAAATAACTTAATTTTAACTTTAGTTATAATTTGAACTTAGATTCTAATTTATTTTGGGAGATAAATCTAATGTTATTGAGTGAAAAGGGTTGATAACAAATATTATGTTATTAAACAAACTCTCTGGTATACTTTCTGTTTATTAGAGTGGAATTAGGTATATTTAAATTAATATTGAATATCTCCACTAATTCTTTCTTTTTCACTTTAAATATATCTAATTAATTAAAGGGATTTATAAATGCAAGCTAATTAGGTAGCTAACGTACAAGATCAAAAAGCTTTTAAAGCATGCTATTAATGTTTAATAGAAAGTTAAAATAAAAGTTTTAATTATTTTTTGATTAAATTTGAGGTTAGTTTTATTTTTTTCTGTTCAATTTATTTGATATGTTTACAAAAATTATTAACAGCATTCAAATTAGTAATAAAAAAGCTTGACTTAATTATTTGGCACGTTGCTAAACAATCCTAATATTTAACCCATTGTAAGACCCAAAATTCATTTTTATCAATTTCTTGATAAAAGTTTAGTACTATGAGATATTAAACTTAATACATTGCTTTAATTATTATTTAGTGACATTTTTTAATATTTATAGGGATCACACTAATAAAAAAATTCACTTTAATAAATAAATTAAGAACCAAATAATTAAAGGAATTTATTGAACTTTAGTACTATCAACATCCTTTCTGGTTTCTTCTTCTTCTTCATCTTTTTTGATAACTTGTTTCTTCTTTCAAATAGGCTAGTTAAAAGTGAAGTTGTATTACTTTTATTATTAGAATAAGGATAAAAGTTCAATGGTATCGTATCATTGAAGTTCCGTAAATCTCTCTAATCATATAAAGTCATTTATTAATATTAATATAAATTCACATTAATAAGGATTTACCTTAAATGATTTAGGAATCAACTGATTGGAGGGATGTATTGAAGTTAAATACTATCGTAGCACTGAACATCTACTCTTAGAATAAATATATATTTGGCTTAAAAAAGAATAAATATATATTTGATGAAATTCATCTCTACGTTTTATCTTTTAATGATTGTTTCATCACATATTTGCAGGTTATTAGATGTATGGATAATTTAGATGACATCAACAATTAAAAAAAATATTATATATATATATATAACGAAAGTGACACAAAAAATAGAATAAAACCGAAACGTAACTAACCCAAACTTAAAGAAGAAAAAATTAAGTTTGGACTAGCTAGTCTTAAAAGTAAGGCATTCTTATTCCATACCATAAATCAATTGTTTGTAACCTATTGATTAAAAAAGAAAAGAAAAATGTTATTTATTTTGTTTGTAATGGGTTTGGGAAATTAATTAATTAATAGAGAAACAAGTAATTAAGTATCACAGTAATTGGGTCATTCCTTTAAGTTAAAGCCAGTGAAGAAGTCATGGGTGCATGTGGCCTGAAATATATATATGCGATGACAACGATTTAGTCGTTTGTTGTACACCAAAATCTTAAATAGACATTAATTAATAATTAATAGTGATTTCTTATAGTCAAAGAACTAAACTTTAATTTCCTTTACAAATAATACACATCATGCTTTGCAACGTTTGATGGATGTTGACATCACAAATAATACATATATATATTTCCCTTCTCTTCAACAATTTTGACAAAGTAAACTAAATTATGTACCTAATATATATATATATATACACATATATATTTTCTTGGTAAGGTTAGATTATATATCGTGAATATCAATGATTAATCTCTTTGGGTACTGTAAATTTTTTAAAATAGAATTTTAGTGTTAACTACAAAATTCTTTCTATATACATTATCAATAAATTAATCTTTGACTAACTCAAGGGGTGTGGTTGAGTAAAATGGACTCATCTATCCTTAACCAAGTGTCAGGAGTTCGATCCCTGCCTTGGGTATGGAGCAGCTTTAAATCCTTGAGCCAGCTATCCCACCCTTCGAGGTGCATATAATTCAGCGAGAAAATTAATCATTGTGCTTGACGGTGAATACCCTGATCTAAAAAAAAATCAATCTTTCATTATATATATATAGTTGATGAAGAGATTTGAGGTAGGGGGTAGTGGGTGGCACGCCATGTGGCTTTATATATATATAATGGCGTGATGAGCCTCCACGTTTGCTATACTGAGATGAGAAGGCAAAATCAAAGGATCCTCATCTCTATCTCTGTCGGTGCAACAAATTCTTAAATATCAACTAGAAACTAAATTATAGTATTTAATTTATTGTATATACTATATGCATAAAAAATGCATATTAATTTTTATAAGTTTTAAAATATATTAATACACTTTAAAGTATTTTTAGGCAAGAATTCCTTTATGTCTTTGATATTGGAAGATGTGACTTGAATCATGAAAAAAAAACTCACACCAAAAGATTAGTCTATTAAGTGATGAATGTGTCTGACCATTTAAATATCATTTTATCTCTTCAATTCTATTGAATGTAAAACATATTAAAGAATTCAGAAGATGATAAAAAGTGTTAATATAGTGAATCAAGTGGATAGCTCTTTATGGGAATCAGTCGCAATATTCAACCAAATTAACTATCATATTTCAGAAGCCATTAATAAATTGGTACTGATATAGGAGGCATAAATATAGCTTAAACCCTATGTGGTAAAGGGAGATTTAGTTTCAAGAAACATATAAACCAATTATACAATTAGTCCAAATTAATTAAGATACTTGTGTTGTAGCCATTGGCTAAGTTGGAATTCACATTGGCAAAGCGGTTGCCCATAGTTCACGTTATAAGATCTTTAATTTGTTGGTGGCTTTATAACTCTTTTGTCTCTCATACACTTTAACAAATCTAGGGGAACTATATGCTCTCTCTTTTTTTTAAAGGGATGTTCAATATGTGTATTTTTTTTGTTTTAAATTATATAATGATTAAAATACTTTTATGATAATATCTATTTGGCTAAAGTATTATTTTGGTCCTCAATGTTTGCATGAAGTTTAATGTTGGTCCTCAATGTTTCAAAAATTTAATGTTGGTCCTCAAAGTTTTTTTTTTGGGTCGATTTTGGTCCTCGAGCGTAACACCGTTAACTTTTTGCCGTTAAATGATGACGTGGCATGCTTATATGGCATACCCTCTCTCCTACATGTTATATTTTAATGACGTGGCATGGCACATCACTGCTACGTCACCCCAGATGATGATGATGATAATGATGCTGATGAAGGAGAGAAGATGATGATGTGGCAATCTGGGGCGACGTGGCAATGATGTGTCATGCCACGTCATTAAAATATGACATGTAGGAGAGATGGTGTGCCATATAAGCATGCCACGTCATCATTTAACGGCAAAAAGTTAACGGTGTTACGCTCGAGGACCAAAATCGACAAAAAAAACATTGAGGACCAACATTAAACTTCATGCAAACATTGAGGACCAAAGTAGACCTTTAGCCTATCTATTTTTATTTTCAATTAAAAATATTTCTTAAACTTCCGGGGAATTTTTGTTGGGGATTCACAAAAAAAAATTTGGATCGAGTCGTGTCGCAGAGACATTGTCTTAAATAGATATTTCGTAATTCCTTATAAAGTTAAGAAGTAACACTCTCACAAGATTAAACTAACAAAGAAACTCAAGGAAGAACATGCCCATACTTTTCAATTGCATCATTCTTTAGGATTTTTGTCCTATGTCGATCGGCATGGGCACATGGATGCGCCTTTCTGTAATGTTCTGACTATTCACAATCTTAGCAATGTTAAGATGCATCCCACCGATTAAGTTTAAAAACGTACTTTGAAAATATTTTACCGGTAACATACTTTAAAAAATAATTAATTAGATAACATAATTTATTGATAATAAATTAAAATAAATTATCAAATTATTTTCATTTGGCCATTTACAGGTAATTTACCTCTAACTTTTATAATAATTAGGGGTTTGATCTTTGGCCATGTGCATGAAGAGGTCTTTATGGTAAGCACTAAAACTTTTTTCAAAAAGTCTATAATGTGAAAGGATTAGTCATTATTGACAGTGATAAATATCTTAAACTTACCAAAAATATATATTAAACTTTTGAAATTTAATAAAATTTTAGTAAAATAAAAGAAATTAATTTTTCAGAAATATAGCTATTCGTCGGCCCATGAGGATTGATATAGATGAACCAAGGCCCACAAGTTATAAAACGCAGAAAAGGGCTATCAGTTAAGTTGTCGTTTATCTTATCCCGACACGCGAATTAACGGAAATGCTTATATATTAATACAAGCCAGGCCAAAAAAAAAAAATACAAGCAAGTCTTTTTCGGAAATCGGAATACTTATACGCAATTCTAAATTCAATCATCTTTTTTTTTTCATTACTTTTTTTTTGAAAGACATTATTATTCTTGGATATCTGTGGATTAGATTTTACATGCATGAAATAAGAGAATAATATTGGATTCAGTATATTATATTTTTTAATTATTTAATTTTTAATTTAATGAATTTTTATTAGTGTGAATCTTATTTATTTATTGGAGATTTAAAGTATATATATATATATATATATGATCAGATGAAAAGTCTAATTAGTGGAGTATTTAAATAGTTTGATTTTTTTTCTTTGACAATTAACCTTTTGAAGAAGTGTTCTCCAAATCTATCGGCATCTTTGGTTTGTTGTTTTGTCTATGTAAGATAAATTGTAATTTCAAATATTTTTCTTATTAAATATATCTTACTTTTTGTAATATGATGAAATTATATTTTTGTCCTTACTTTTTTACGTACTTTTATTTTATCGTCACTTTTAATATAAGAGTAAATTGGTCATTTTATTTATTTTTATTTCAGTTACACCACATCACATCACTTTCATATTACTATTCGCATTCCCATTTCTATTACATCTAGCATTCACGTAACCAAATATGCCCAAGTCACTTAAATTTTAACATGGTATCAGAGCACAATAGTCTCACAATCCATGATGATCAAAAGTCCAAAACGTAAAAAAAAAACAATTAGCAGAGATATTATAAAAACATGTGGCCTTTGAAGTTTAAATAAGTACAAGTCCAGACAAAAATGAGAGATCTGAGAAGCCTCTGAGACTCAAAAGAACACAAGCTCATAATAGTAAAAAAAGACAAGTCACAACTAGCCAAGACTAGTTGAACTCGAGGGGAGTATTGAAGATACAAATTTTCACATCTTATATGATGATATGCTTAGTTGACTACTTAAATAGTTAATTAATTCTTTCCCTTAACAAATAGTTTTTGAGGAAGAGTTCTTCAAACCATTTGAGTTTCAACATTATTAATATTAAAAAATGACACTAAATAATTAAAAAAAATGTATTGAAATTCAGTATTCAAAATTGAACTTTTATTACTAATCGTACTTAAGAGTTAAGATACAATAATTTATTAAAGATAACATAATTAGCCCTTTCCTATGGTTAATTAATTAATTAATTAATTATATATATATATATATATATATATATGATAAAGTCAAGTCCAATAAAAATAATCCAGAGTTAGATAATGCCAAGATACAAATCTTAAAATTTATAAAAAGAATCTATAAAAATACTGCAACACGAGAGAAGACAATAGTTATATAATATATTTTGCATATCTTTAATTGAATATTTTGGAGTGGTTCATTTTATCCTTTTTTGTGCTTGACAGCTTCATTATTAAGCTTATTTCTATTTTGGTATCTTAGTGGGTTTTTTGTCGATTACTTTCCATTTTTACTTTAAACAGAACATTATAAAATCTGAATGCACAGGTGTTTTACTTTGTTTATGAGTTTAAAATTTCATATTCAAACTAAATTTCTTTGTGAACATTGCCTTCATATAGGACATGTTCTTTTGGAAGAAACATAATTGAAAATGGAAATGATAGGGTTTATCGGGCTCCACTTACTTTTTCACTTTTTT
Source organism: Senna tora (assembly GCA_014851425.1). Lineage (NCBI taxonomy): Eukaryota > Viridiplantae > Streptophyta > Magnoliopsida > Fabales > Fabaceae > Senna > Senna tora. The sequence continues at coordinate 142,303 of CM026268.1, read as the reverse complement.
ATTTTCATCAATTTAAAAAAAATACAAAATATCTATTATATTTATCTGATTTGACATGATTTGACACAATTATAACTTTCTTTTCTTTTTATTATTTTAATATAAGGGGTAAAATGGTCATTTTAATACATTCCCTTTCCATTTCCATTACCAAACTTTTACTACTAAACACAAGAAACACATTCCATTTCCGTTTTCGTTTCTGTTTCTATTTCCATTTTTGCGTAAAGAACGTGCTCATAGTTTAGAAAATGTGTACTTTAATAAATAAAGAATGACAATAACTTAACATTTATCTTAAAAGAAACTATTTGTCTTGATTTAGTCTTAAATTATAAAAATATTGGATTTAATAACTGAAATATTTTATTTGTTTTAATTTAATTTATAAATTATAAAAATATCAATTTTAATTGATAAAAAAATATATCATGTCGTAATTTTGTCAAGTTTAAAAAGTAAAAGTATGAAGCTTAATGACGAGATTATAATACAAAGTATTATTGATTAAATTTAATATTTTTATAATAATTGGTGGACTAAACTAAAATTGATAAAATTTTAAAAATTTAATTTAATATTTTTATAATTTAAAGATTAAAATAAAATAAATAAATCTTACAAACAAAACAATAATCTATGTAATGATAAGTGGATAACTCAACCTATTCTCTTATTTATTAATGAGGGTTGATTTAAATATTAAGTGATTTAATATTCGCCTTAAACAATGTTTGCTGTAAATATAATTATTTTTTATTATAATCATGTGTATACGGGTTAAGTATGAATTAATTGGGACAAAGATAAAAAAAAAACTTATTCTCTTATTTTCATCATTTTCAACGGAATAAGAAACTATGATTAGCAAAGTTGTTGTCGTTATTCTTACATCCATTATAACACACGTCGTGCTTTTTCTTGTGTGGTAGTGAATTATGAGATTCTTTCACATTTCTTTTGCTAGAAGTAACGGATTCCACGCCACAGAAACACAGAATTTTGCCAGAACGATCACGTTTCCAGTAAGGCTTGCTCACATTGCTCACGAATCAGTCTGTTCAATTCGTCGCGGACTTCGAAATTCACGATGATCGATGATGATGATGATTGTCAGTGTTATCATTTTCCCGCTTCCCCCATCCATATCTAACCAAAACCACCAAGAAACGCACACTTTTTCAAGTTGCTTGCCACCTGCGCTACTCATCGACACGTAACCTCAAAAATTGATATTCCATGTATATCCATATATATATATACATATATATATATATATATACACACAAGAAGGTTCATAATCATATATAGTTCTTTTTCAAAACAAATCTACACAATCGACGATTATGGCCGCCGATGAGAATCACGCGGCTTCCACTGGGTTTATGGGTACGAAATCGAGTGATGATTGTGATTTCAGGTACTGATTATATATGATTTCGGCATTTTTGTTCGGAGTTCGGACAATGTTCTACAGTAATCCGCGCTAATAAATCGCTATGGGTTAATAATTTGCAGGTATTTGATTGTGCATCCGGAAAAGGGTGGCGTGAGGGACCTGCTTAGGTACACTGTGAGGGGTGACATAGGGAGTTTTGAAAAGTTTTTGGAGACCAATTTGGATGACAAAGAGGGGATAGTTGAGGGTAGGGCAGTTGGTGATGATCATAGATGGGTTATTCTGGTTTCCATTGTGGTTCGCAAGCTCATTACCTTTTTGGCCAAGCCTATGGAGTGGATTGGCTGCTTTGTGGACTTTCTGTTGAATCTTCTGTCCTTGAATGGGAACTTGTTTGGTCTACTTTACAACGTTATACTTGGTAATTTGATATTCTGTGTTATTAATTTGGTGTATATTCTCTTGCACATAAATTGTTTGTATTTAAGCCTAGCTATTTACTTGCTAAGTACAATGCCTTCTGAAATCTGAAGCGGATAGATTTCAAGACCATCAAACAGCACCCACAATCCTTGATAAGTGATGACTTGTAGAAAGGGAAATATTTATTGTACGTAGTATTGATAGATTAAGATTACTTTTAGTTATATTTTGACAAATAAGTAATAATTGTCTCAAATTTAGGATCTAAATTTTAACTCAATCATAATTTAAAATATAATGACTTGACTTTGATAATTAAACAAAAAATTATATAGCAACATATAAATGACATTAGTTTTTATTACTTGTTACTATATAAGAGTACAAAAAATAAGGTCGTATATGTGCCATAAGCATTTAGTGTAGAAATTTTCGGCGTTTATTATTTATGTTTGTTTCAAATGCTAGAACTCATTTCATATTTTAGTGGGCTATTATATTTTATTTTGAACAGGCAGAGTTGTGGTACCACAGAGGGGCACAGAAACTTTTATCAGTACAATTGGTCACTTAGATCGGAGGCTTGATCTGTACAGGGGCCAAAAGTTAGCAGAAGCAAACACTAGTAATGGTGATAATGTACAGAGAGAGGGCATTTTCAAACCAGAAATGGAAAACAGAGCTTTAATGGACCTCTGCATGATGGCTTCCAAATTAGCATATGAGAATGCCAAAGTCGTCGAAAGTGTTGTAAACCACCATTGGAAGGCAAGCACTCTCTTCAAAAGTTACTATTCTAAATATAGCTAGGCTTCTCAAACATATACTTTAAGAGAAGAAGGTAACCTCATTTCTTTTGAATGACAGATGCATTTTGTGGATTTCTACAATTGCTGGGATGGTAAGAAATAATAGGAGACATACTGGAAAGTTGTTCTAGAAATACATTGTATTGTATCTCTTCTACCTAGATGTCAGATACTTACGTTGTTTCATAATTCTTCTTCCTGGTATTTAAATTGATAGATTACCAAAAAGAGATGTCAACCCAAGTGTTTATTCTCTGTGACAAACTCCAAGATGCAAATTTGATATTAGTCAGCTTTAGGGGCACTGAGCCTTTTGATGCTTATGATTGGAGTACTGATTTTGATTACTCCTGGTATGAGATCCCAAAAATGGGAAAAGTCCACATGGGGTTTTTAGAAGCCTTAGGTTTGGGCAACAGAATTGACCCTACCACCTTCTTCAACCACCTGCAAAGGAAAAATGAGAAGTTAAGCTCTTCAAATGTGTCCTCAAACATTGATTCTGATTCGGATCGAATTGAAATGGACAGATCTTCTGATTCTGAGACTGCACTGGAGAAAGATGAGAGAACTGCATATTACACTGTGAGAGGGAAACTCAAAAGCTTGTTGAATCAGCACAAGAATGCCAAATTTGTAGTTACTGGGCATAGCTTGGGTGGAGCTTTAGCCATACTGTTTCCTACTGTGCTGGTATTGCATGAGGAGATGGAGATCATGGAAAGGCTAATGGGTGTATACACATATGGCCAACCGAGGATTGGGAATAGGCAACTTGGAAGTTTCATGGAAGCCCATTTGGAACATCCTGTTCCGAAGTACTTCAGAGTGGTCTACTGTAATGATCTTGTACCCAGGTTGCCTTATGATGACAAAACCTTCTTGTACAAACATTTCGGAGTTTGCCTTTACTATAACAGCCTGTATATTGAACAAGTAGGTATTTGCTATTTATCTGCCTTTTCTAATTCAGTTTGTTCTTTGTCATATCTCATATGTCAATCTTCTTTTACCGTACCTCTTATTTTAGGAGATATTCATATTACACCCTCTCTGCCTTTTTTTTCCTTTGATAATTGCCATGATGCTGAAACCTGATGCTCCCAGCATAAATTTTTATTCTAACTAAATTTGAAGTGGAAGCTATCTAGTTCAATCTGATTCTCTTTTGATTTTTTTTTAAATAACTACTGGTTAGATATCAGTTAAATAAGTTGATTGCAATTTATCATGTTTTAGGAAAAATTCTTAAATATACCTGATTCAGAAAAGATAGATAAACTTGCAAATTGGATTTGCCCATATATTTTTTTTTTTTTAAAAAAAACTCAATTTTGACTATTTATTCACGATTGATTTGATTTATTAATATTATGTGAAACGCATCTATTAGTAAATCTGATGTTTTATGGCCTTCAAGGTTATTGATTTTCTTTTCTCTTTGTTATGTGATATGTACCCAATTTTGAAGAGAGTGGAGGAGGAGCCAAATAGAAATTTCTTTGGAGTAAGAAATTTCATACCAGAACATCTGAATGCTTTGTGGGAGTTAACGAGAAGTTTGGTAATGGGCTACATTTATGGACCAGAATACAAGCAAGGTTGGTTTGGCATATTCGCGAGAGTAATGGGATTGGCAATTCCTGGTATTTCTGCACATTGTCCCGCAGATTACATAAACTCCATAAGACTTGGAAACGACAGCTCCATTCAGATGTCCTCTTTGTAAGAACTTTATCCCTTGTTATGGTGGGCTAGTTTCTCAAAAGATTGCTGTTTCATAAGGAGGTTGATCTTATATGAATGCCTTTTACTCATCGTTCTTTTCATTTGTGATGTAAAATATGCCATTGGCATAATTTTTTTGGGTTGTGGTTGATAATGAAGAAAATGCCATAGTTTCCATCTAGAGACTAGAAAGAATTGTATTCTACCATATAACAATGATTTTTCTTAGATAGAAAAGGTGATTCTACAAAAAAGTTCGACTTCATGAAGCTCTTTCAGATGTTCTTCAAGATTGTTTACCTTAATTTCTAATTTATAAATAAAAAAAAATTAAAAATGTTAATATGTAAACTCGAGATGTATCTATGGACGACTAAACCTCTGTTTCCAATTTAATAGATGCTAGTAACTTTACGAAAGTTGCTAGCATATTTTGTTGGGAAAATATCACATTTTCTGTGGGTAACTATCACAACTTGGTATAAGTTATCAAGAGATTTTGTAAACTAGAATTACATTTACGAAAATGATCATGTTTGAGTCACATAATTTGAATTCCATTACTGTACCTGTCTCTTTAAAAACAGGGTCAAAATTCAACAGAGCTTTAAACATATCTCAAAAAAGAAAAAAAATTGCTCATACTGAGGAGTGCTTTATTAGCTCAATGCTCACTAGATTCTTACAAAAACAGTAGTTTATGAATCTTGAATCAGTAATCCTCTTATCAGAAAACAAAAGGAAGAAATTTTGCCGTATAAAGGAAGAGCAAAAGTTATCAGTAGAATATCTCTACACTTTGGCCATCAGTGACTCAAAAATTATAAACATCCCATAGCTATAAATGGCCAAAAGCTAATTCAGCATTGAAATCTCCTTCCTTTGGCATGATACACAAATCAACAACGAAGTTGGTGCATATAAGGTTTTTATGTGCTGCCATTAGACTGTGTATGCTGATCGGATCGCAGTCTGGTCTAAATTTTTAAGTCTCATAACAGACTCTACATGTCCCCTCAGAATGTGCAACTCTTCCAGCCTGCAAAGTTATGGGCATTTTTTAAAATTCAAACGACAATGAATATGAACCACATGGGTCGGTCTAACCCAACCCTTACAAGCCTATCATGGTACATAGCCTAAAATGGGCTAGGCCAAATTTAAGGGCCGAGCTGACCCTATAAGTTAAGCTCATTTTGACACCTCTAACTGGGCCCCACCTTTAACTTGGTCTACCTATGATCAAATGTAGAACAGAAATTAAGTACCTGGCTATTTCAGCACGTCGCTTGGCCTGTTCCGCAATCAAAGAAGATCGCCTTGGATTGACCTCCAAGTTTATGGAAGACCATCCTTGTAGGGTTCTCTGAGAAATAGCCCACTTTGCTGCCCTATCTTCCTTCCCATAGTCTTTCTTAGAAGTAAAAGCAGTCTTTTGAAATAGAGAAGTACAGAGTCAATAAGCCAAGTCTTAACATACTGAAATAAAAACTAAACATTCAAAAAGAAGAACTCTGCACTGACCTTTCTTTCAAATAAGAGATTCCAAGCTTCTCCACTTAAGGCATAGCGCACTATGAACTTGATGATGTCCAAGGGTATATAGAAGACTAAACTGTAAAGCCATATCACACCAGCCCAACCCCATCCAATCCCTCTGATATAAGCAAAGCTGATATGTGCATAAACAGCTAGTACGGTTGCCACCTGATCATTACATTAAAAAAAAAAAACCACATCATCATTCAAAAACAACAAATTTTTTTATTCATTTGATTGCAAGCTGTCAAGAGGAGAGGCTATGATCAAGATCCTAACACTATTTCAATTCAAGCTTAAGCTCAGAAGTGAAGACTCATCCCATGATTGGTTTAAGGTTAAATTCTGTTGATCTCCAGAGTTTCACTTATATTTTCAATTTGGTCCTTAAAAATAAAAGCATGTAATTGGGTCTATAGTTTTTTTTTTAAAAAAATATGTTGCCCATGCCATTAAACCTCTATCATATGCCACTAAATTCCTTGTGGAAAATCATGTTCCATCTTGGCATTTTACATACGCATGATTCATGCCAACAAAAGAAGGTAAAAATAGATGATGGAATGAAGTTCACTCACGTGAGGCATGTGATGTCACGCAGGTATAGGGGATTGGGTAAGTTTATATGAATCATACATTCTCAAAGTTCTAAGATGGCTTATAGTTGGCCACATTAGTAAACTTTAACAACAAGGACCTAATTTAAAATTTGTATAACTAAAGGGACTCATTTACAAACTAAATGATAGGAGCTAATTTTTAAAGTGAAAGAAACTCTACGGACCAATAAAGTAATTTAACCTTGGTTTAGTTACTATCTCTAACAGAAGGGAGGTATAAGTATAACTAATGTTTAACAACCTTGGAGGAGCTATAGCTTTTAAGTTTTAGGTAACTTTACCAGTTGGGCAATTACAAAGGCACACATCAATAGAACTCCAGGTCTCTCCAGAAAAGACCACCCTTGACTACGAGTGACAAAAATTAAAGCCTGGCTAATGATGCTAACTTGAAGGTATATAGCAGATGAAACTTTCTCACTGTCGCTGGATAAGGAGGTCACATGGAAGTGGGTCTGCAGCAACAAATTATTCAGCTTAAAGGATATTCATTGTGTAGAGTCAAACTAAATATATTTTCATTTTACATTTGAAAGGGATTTTGAAGGTTGAAGAAAAAAGAAGCATAAAGTATTGTACCTCAAAAAAAGTGGTCTTCACTATTACCCAGTAGAATAGGACAGTGACCAAAGCAAGGTAAGCGCCAATAACTATTCCGGTTGCAAATATCTCCGGCAGCTTCCAACTGTCTGGCGTTGGGGATGGCCTTACTCGATCTTTAGATATGGTCATGATAGTTCCTAATGAAAAAATTAAAGTGCATGGTTTAAAATAGAGACTTGTTGATTAGGAGTGCTTCTTTGTTCTTACTGATGGAAGCTTCCTACTTTCTGTTCATAATATCAGTGAAGACAATGGTAGACACCAAGTCTGAAACTAAAGATGAACAGCAAGACTGACTTTCTAATGATAGCCTTTGTCCTCTAACACTCATAATTCCCTTATTGTTATTAGTCATTTAGTCTATGATTTTCTATTTCTTAATTAGTCCAGAAAAATATTTTAGTCAACAATTGATACATGATACCCATATAAGATGTTAATACAAACAACGATTAGTAATACCAAAAAAATTATACTCATTTGGCAGGTGATATCAGTCTGATGGTTGGATTATAATTTTTTTGCAGAATCTTAGTATAGTGAAGATTGTAAAAAGAAGGGAAACATATTTTTGTTTTCTGATTTTCCTTATAATTGGTACTGATAATAATCCATATCTCAGTTATGCAAAAACTAGTGGCCAAAGGTTCTATCAATCATTCAAGCATGCATGTAAGTAGAAAAAGATATATGGTTCATGTTCATGTTCCAGTTGATTACTTCCACTCATTAGAGAAGTAAAAAAAATTGCAGGGTATGACCGATTACCATCATTCAGTATTGCTATGATCAGGACCATGAAAGGTGGAAAATCATACTCCCAAATCAATGCTAGGAGCACAAAACCAAGCTGCAAGAGAATTTTTTGTATATTATATGAAAGTTTAAAATATATATATAGTCCAAGGGAAAAAACATAAGAAAGAAGGACAATAAAACAGGGAAATGAACTTATCTTACCACTATCCTTATGGTTATGGAGACTGCATATATCTGCGTTCAAGCAAGCTATCAGTTAAATATAATCATTACAGCAAACAAAAAAGAAGATAACTTCAAGAATTTTACTTAGGTTATAAATCATTCAGTTTATAATCTTTGTTGGTCAGAATGATCTAGGTTTGCTGCTATTGGTTTTGTAGAAAGGAAAAGTTCTTCCGTGATGATTCAAATGGGAAAAGGAAAATTTCAAACTCAACTGTGTAATTTTTCATTCTTTGAAATATAGCTCGGCTAGTTAACACAGCACTAATGATCACGCTTAAGCCAGGCTCAGTTAAGACTATATCAGCAGCACTTCTTGCAGCATCTGTAGAATCTGATACAGCAATTCCAATATCTGCTTTCTTTAAAGCAGGCGCATCATTTACACCATCTCCAGTCATTCCAACTATATGCTTCTTTTCTTGTAAGATTTTCACAATTTCATACTTATGTTCTGAAAGTACCACAATGAAAAAGTAATCAATGCCGAGTCTGATGATATTACAGTATGTATGAACAATACAAGTAATAATATACACATGGGAATTCAACTAAATTTATTCACTAAACAATTTAACTGGTTTTAAGCACTTCCAGACCAGGAATTCTGCCTATATTTTGGTCACATCACTTCTTATTTGAATGCTTAATATGCTTCACTTGTTTGTGCAATTCATTGTAGTTCTGTCAATTTATTCATATGAATCATATATTCTAGTGTAAAGCAGTCGTAGAAACTGAAAGATGATAGTAACCTAGACCAACTTCAGTTATATACCGAGAGGACATTACATTGACCAAAAATTACACAATTGCCATCTCAAGTTGTTCAAGTTCTCTGAGATGTTGGCTCAAAAGCATAACTATATGTTAGTAGGCTTTTAGTACTCTGAAGGGAAATTAATGAAAGGAAAGAACATGAAATATATGATCTGAGAGAAATAACTTCTTTTTTTCTTCTTCTACGAAAATCATTCAGATCCAAATACCTGGAAATACACCAGCAAAACCATCTGCCTTTTCAATCAGCTCGTCTACTGGGAGAGCTTCATTTTCGTCTTTGTCTCGACCCAACAATGATGAAGAAGGGTACATGTTTGTTCCCATACCAAGTCTTCGGCCTGTCTCTTTTGCAATTGCCAACTGGTCCCCTGCAATGACATGGAAACTGAATTGTATTATTTCCTCCAAACTCTTCACATTACCCAGAATGAAAAGCAAACACAATTTTCTGACATATCTAATCACTTATATTAGCACATACTTAAATTTTGAGACAGACATTTTGAGTCATCTGTCTCTTCACTTAACTTTGAGACGAAATTAAATAAATAGATTATTCCTAGAAAAAGAATAGGACAGTTATCTACTTCATAGATGATAAACGTAATTGTGATACTACTATTATCTTGAACATCTAGTTTTGTTTTAGCTGATGAATTGGTAGAATACAAAGCAGACAGGGATTACTCTTAATCCATGTGGTATATAAGTTTGGATGTTCTCATAAATGTCTAAAATTTGAACTATTATATATTTATTAAAGCAAAAAACAAAATGCAGATATCACCTTTTAGTTTTAGGTCATTTACAAAGATCCCCCAATTTTTGAAACTGGAGGATATCCCTTGACCTATCATCCTTTAGGATTTAGATCCTTCTGTTAATGCCAGTAACAGATGCCTTTTCGTATTCTTTCATTTGTTACATGGCATGCCCCCACTATTTTTGCAACTAAAATTTGGGTTTCTATTTGGGAAGGGATTTAAGGTTAGGCATCTCACTTCCGGGTAACCCTTCTTTTAATATTTTAACCACCAATGTTAAGTTGCAGACCCATATGAGCATGCATGGTACAAATGAAAGATCCTAAGCAGCATCTCAACTAACACTGTTAACTAGAACCTAACAGAAGGATTTAAATATTCAAGGGGTATTTTTCGATTCCAAAAAATGAGGGGTTGAAGAGAGTAATATAATATGGTCCTAGTTCCTGAAATGTTCTGCATGTCGATGATTTTTAAGATGAATCCTAAGGGTGTGTTTGCATGAGGGAAAGTTGGGAAAAGTATTGTTTTAAGGTATTTTAATTACCTTCTAATAAAATGCTTTGTTTGGATTAAAATTCTCCATCATTTTAAATTACTCAACTTCAATATTTGAAAACCCACCTCAAGAGGTGGGTTTCCAAAAATCCCTTGCTCCATGAGGCCAAAGTCCAGACTATAATCAGTATGGACCCATGAGTCTTCAATCTTTTTTTTTTTTTGCTTGTTGTTAACAATTTAAAATTTTAAATTACTATCTATCATTTAAATTTTATAATTATATATATTAAAAGGTTTTGCAATTTTTTAATTTTAGAAAAATATAACATAAAAATAACAATATTGAATTTAAATTGTAGCAATTCAAATTCCTTACATTTCAAATACCATGGAATTTAAAATACTCCTACCAATCACACCCTAAAAGAATGAAAAAATAGATTGCCTTGACTAGTCCAAAATGTCAATTTACTAGCATGCTATTTGATATACTAAGAAAGAAATGAAATAAAAAAAGACAATAAATCATTACCTTTTAGCACAGAAATGAAATACATTCTACATTACCAGAAACATTATCAAATTAAGTACACCTTGTTGCAACTTTAATAGAGCTGCATATTTACCTGTAATCATCTTGACACAGACTCCAAGATTAAGCGCTCTGCGTATAGTCTCAGCACTATCATGTCGTGGAGGATCAAACAATGGCAACAACCCGCAAAAAGTCCAAGGACCTCCGGGACTATCCTTAGTTTTTTCAGGAATTTCCTGGAAAAGTTATTATATAACTTATCTCAGTATGATACTTCAATAACTATGATTAAAAAATTGATACCCTTTTGCTTCATCTCAGATAGGAAAGATAAGATAGAGAAGGATAAGCAAGCTGCTATACCTGATAAGCAACAGCAAGAGATCGCAAGCCCCTTTCAGCAAACTTGTCAATGATTGCATGCACTTTTCCGGCAATTTCGTCTTTCTCTTGGCACATATTTAGAATCTGATATTCAGGAAATACAAGGAAGAGTATGAATGTGTTTTACAGAAGCCAAGAAGACAGTTCAATATTTTTTACCATTACTAATAACTTGAACTATCTTATATAAATCAAAATAAAAATTTTTATCCATTAATCTTGATGAATTTAGGATCCTTTGCGGAATATATTTCTAGAGTATCAAATCAGATGTAACATAGGGCAGGGAAAATATAAATCCAGCAAAAAGGAAGCATTATATGGTCAGAATCTTTTATACACTTTCGTACCTGTTCAGGAGCTCCTTTGCTGGCCCTATACCAGTTGCCATCAGAATCAATATAAGTAATGGCTGTGCGTTTATCTACTGGATTGAAAGGTAGGAAATGAACTTCAGTTATGTTTGCACGTGCCTGCAAAGTAAAAAAAATAAAGAGAAATTGTTCCCTTTTTATGTATCTCCCATATTAAAGATTAGGGTTGAAAGTGTTCAGAATCAACGTATTAAGGGTATCCTTAAACTCTACCTCCTTAGGATCAGCTAGCATATTAACAATGGCAGCATCAATGGCATCTTGGTTCTCCAGTCTAGCTGCTCTGGCTGCTAGTAGGACAACCTTTTCTTTGTCCACATTTCTGTCAAAGACCTGTTTAATATGGAAATCAGACATGTCCAGACTTCAGAATCAGTCAAGAGTTTCCCTGTACACTTTAGAGTGAAAATTCCCAAACCCTGAGACAGCTTAAAATCTAGATCACCTATTATATACATGAAGAGATAGTGCTTTTTGATTAAGTTATTTGGAGGGATGGAAGCATGTATCAAATGTAGTTGAATTAGTTCAAGTGACTAGAAGAATTTCGTGCGGTAGCTATAGGAGAATATTTTAGAATTGTAAAAAGAGGGAATTGGTAATAATTACTAGAACAGTTTATTATGAAGCTTGAAATAAGTCCGCATAAACACAACATGATCCAGCATGTATGGAAGTTGGAACAACTTAGCAATACATTTCAACAGGCTTTGGTGTGAACTGCGGGATTAAAAATTACATGGATTCATGCTGACTACTGTGCAGATGTTCTTATTAAAGCTCACAAATCTTCTGCTCTTAGCAACAATATGGAAAATTACTCTTATGTGTCATCTTGTGTACCTCGATAAGGCTTCGATCAACAGTGAGGCGATTCAGGGTAAGAGTTCCAGTTTTGTCACTGCATAGGACATCCATTCCTGCCATTTCTTCGATTGCTGTCATTCTTTTTGTTATGGCTCCCTGTAGAATGAAATAACCAATGATAAAGAAAACATAACCAGGATATAGATTCGCCTCAGTGCAGTAAATTTTAAACAAAACATACGACTTCTTTCTTTTTTTCTTTTTTTGTAAACAAACATACGACTTTTTGTGGTAGCCTTCACACGGCCAGAAGCTTAACTTTTTCCAATTCATTTGTATCAGAGTAACAAGTAGGGGAAGAATGAATTTGACCCTAATACTGCTGTGTTACTGGCTAATATCTATAATGGTATATAAATTGTCTCCAGAGTTTCATTCAACATTTTAATTTGGCCCCCATAAATTAAAAGCAAGTAATTAGGTCCATATTATTACGAAAAAGTTTAATCAGGTTTAACGATAGAAACCAAGTCAAAAAGTTTTAAATCTAGGAACTCAATTACAAACTTCTGAAGTCTAAACTATATCTATAATAATCAAACCAAAAATAAAGTGAAACTCTAGAGACCAACAGACTAATTTAACCATCTATAAAAGTTGTACCTGCTGTGAGAGTCGATGAGAACCAATTGCAAGTGTCACAGATAACACTGTTGGCATGGCAATGGGTATTCCTCCTATTAAGAGAACAAGTAGGTTATTGATTCCATCCCTATATGAACGGTGCTGTATAGGGAACATTACAATGATTTCAAGAACCATTCCTACAGCTATAGAGCAAATGCAGAAGTTCCCAATTGCAGTTAGGACCTGCAGAAAACAGTCAGTAACACAGATGGCATGGTCTTAGATTGAAAATAGTAACATTTAAGAATGATACAATTTGAACCTTGTTTTGTTCAACCCTATTATGAGATAAATGATGGAGAGAACAATATTCAAATCTCTCCATGTTTATCGACATAACATATAAATGCCTAAGAATTCAAATCTTGCTTTGAGAACAAGCTGGGCCTTGTATGCATTATCTAGAATAATTTACATTTACTCAATAAAACAAAATAGCTTCTGAAATTATCTAGTTTTTGAGTTACCTATGGTCTGAACTCTGAAATGGTGTTGTTTAGTAACTCTTTAATTACATTAAACTATGCTTATAAAAATCTTTAGAAACACTGCCTTTTATGTTTTCAGCCTAACTTATAGTTTCTTGTTGACATCTTGGCTGGGTTTCATTCCTTATCAAGTGAACCAAATAATAAAAATGCTGAAGATTTTACAAAGTCACCTTCTGAAAATGACCAACAACTATAGTACTATCAACCAAGTGCGCCGCCCTTCCAAAAAAGGAGTGAACTCCTGTGGCGATCACTACGGCTTCTATCTCACCATGCTTACATGTTGAACCAGAAAAGACTTCATCACCTGGCTTCTTGCTGACAGGCAGAGACTCACCAGTTAGGGCTGACTGCACAGAAAAGTATTGGCATAAACTACAACACCATATGAACTCCATCTAGACCAATTAAAAAAAATTGTTTGTGACTAGAATATATGTAGTGAAGCCTTTAAATGATTATAGCAAATAATTAATTGTTTTCATTTCTTAACTTATTAGACACTCACTTGGTCAATTTTTAGCGGGTCTCCTTCAAGCAGGCGAGCATCAGCTGGAATGATATCTCCCAGCTTTATGCTGATTATATCTCCAGGTACTAAAATAGATGCATCTTGCTCTTGCCATAGACCATCTCTGAGAACCTGGATAATTTGATAATGAAGAATTCCTTTGGTTAAATGCAAGAAAATTTCAGATAGTTCCAAAAGAAGATGTACTAATGTAACAGCCAATGAAGAATGGAAAGGTTATTAGTTATTAAACAATTAGAGAATACAAGAAGAACCAGAGAACCCCTTCCCACAAAATAATAATAAATAATTTTATATATATAGGGGAAAATATAAAATAATTATTAGCTAATTACTTAAAAACTACCACTTACAATATCTTTCAAGATTAGCATTCCTCATATCTCTTCCAATAAAGTATGGCTAAATAAATTGACTTAATTAACTTAATAAACATGGAATGGGACCGCTCTAACTTCTTCATAATCTACAAATATTTCCTAAGACCCCTCAACCTCAAGACTTCGAAGCTTTAAAACTAAAACTTGCAAAAAACAAAACAAAACAAAAACCTTTATTATTCATGAAATGAAATAGAAAAATCTAAAAAAATAAGGAATCTTACCATAGTAATAGTTTTCCAAGATGGAGATCATCAACTAATTTAAGGAGATTAGTTTAAAATGTAAAACATAGGTAAAAATTTCTAAAAGATGGAGATCATCAATAAAGAGGGCATACCCTTGTTTTAGGAGCTAAACGAGCCATCAGTGCTGCTGCAGCATTCCCAGCATTATTTTCTTCTATAAAACTAATTGTCGAGTTTATTAGCAGTAGGCATATAATCCCTACAAAGTCTTGCCAATCAGGACCCTCCCCCTGAAAATATGGCTCAAAATTAAGGAACTAAAGAATGAAATAGTAAGATGCAACATTGTGAACGAAGAGAAGAGAGAAGGAAGAAATAAAATCCTTGAAGAACATAAACAATATAGGAAAATACATTTTACCCCCTCAAAAAAATAATAATTAGTGTTTAACTACAACTTTAGAACATAAACTTTAAACAGTAAGAAGTCTCATTTAATGTTTGGGTTCTTTTTTTTGGTGTTAGGGGGTGCTCTGTTAAATTTTAAAGTTGATGAACTAAAGCTGTATTTACACTTCAATTTGAGGAAGTAAAATGTATTTTCTCCTAAACTAAATTTTTTACTCACTCCGCCATTAGCAAGGACAATTGCCATAATTGCTGCTGCTTCCATAACCCACGACAGAGGATTCCACATAAAACCCAAAAATTTCAATATTTTGTTCTCCTGCATCAACATGTGCAGACAGCAGACAAATTTAGCACTATTTAAGTCAAATCAAAATTGCAAACCATGCTCCTATCTAATAATACAACCCCAAAGTAATATAGGACAGATGAAGAAAGCCATTACTATATTACCACAAAGTTTTGCATTGTTTTATATGAACAAGATGCTCAAACATCTTATTGGATAATAAACTTTTTCTAACTTCATATTCTATACAATAGAGTTGTGCTAATTATTATTTTCATGAACTTACTGTCTTCTCTTCAAGTTTGTTGGCGCCAAATATTTGAATTCGGGCTTCGGCATCTTCAGATGAAAGTCCTCTTGGTGATGTTCTTAACTGTTCAAACACTTCTTCCAACGGGATACGTGCCTGACAAAAATCAATTGGAAGCACTATTCATCAGTACAAATTAGATTTGAAATTGCAATGACTAAGATATTATTTTGTTTAATCAATCCCACCATTAGTTGGAGAACCTACCAAATCAATACCATCTCGGTTGAAATTCTCTGGATCAAGCAAAGGTCTATCCAGTTCTTCAGCCATGCTAAAGCTGCAGATAATGTTGTTAATATATACTCAGTTATATATTAGAGAGCCATGGGCAGTTGTGCATATGATCTGCTGTGATCACAATTATAATCAATGAGAAAAGTCTAAATCATCAACATTAAGCGAAAAATGTAAACAACACATGCTTTTTCTTCAATGAAGGGAGCACACATTGATAATAAGAAATGGAGAGGAGAACTACTCTAATATTTCTAATTAATCATTTTACATGTTTTGCAAATTTCTAGAACTAAAAACTTCACAGAACACTGTCCATTTTGCTGATTGTTGGACTAAACCTATTTTGAATTTTCATGAAGGGATTTTGATTTTTTATGGAAGCAATGCAATCACTCTTTTCCTATAGGAAAAAACTTAGGTCCATTTCCTTATGTCCATTTCATCAAGTTCCACCAATCATATATTGTATTTACATTCTCTTTCTTCTATGATTGGTCATATAAAAGGTGGTCTTCTATATTCTCTCTCTACTGTGATTGGTCATTTAAACTTTTTTTGCCACGTGTCATGTTTATATTGGAGAACTTGATGAAATTGACATAAAGAAATGGACCTAAGTTTTTTCCTTTCCTATATCATCATCAGTACCTTCTACCGAAATTCACTCAGTAAATTAGCCTGATCACTCTTGTGTTGTTTACATGTTTACTTATAATTGGCATAATCTACCAAAGCCCATGCCTTAAAATTAAAATCATTCATTTCATATATAGTTGGCAATGACTGTGAACTGAAACAGTCAAATTAAGCATTGGATAAAGAAGAAGGTGCAGCAAACCCAAAAGCCAAAAGGCAATAAAATAGCACTGTAAGCCATCAAATACTTACTTTGAGAAAAACTGAAAATACCCCAATGAGCAGGAAAACTGAGAAGCAGC
Organism: Senna tora; assembly: GCA_014851425.1. Lineage (NCBI taxonomy): Eukaryota > Viridiplantae > Streptophyta > Magnoliopsida > Fabales > Fabaceae > Senna > Senna tora. The sequence continues at coordinate 125,587 of CM026268.1, read as the reverse complement.
AGCTCCGTCTCCAGCAAGTAGGTAGTGGTAGTGAGATAATGAATCACATGAATAAAAAGGTAAAATGTTAGCTCCATATCTAACAGATTTGGTAGTAGCTGACTGGTTGTTGCTTCCGGTCTCGGAAGATTCGATGATTGAAACATCCTTGCATGTCTCAGTTTGGGTTCCGCCATTTGACGAAAATTCTTTAAATCGATTTGGCAAAAAGAGAGCCAAGAAGATGGAAAACGAAGGAAAGACCGTTAGCTTTAACCACCTTTCAGAGATTGACTATTCAACCTAACCTTCTCTCTCACTGTGTATTTGCTTGCCCTCTTCTACTCCACATGAGACAGAGACAGACAATGCTCCAAAAGTCTTAAAAATTTTTCTTTTTCAATTTTTCTTCAAAAGGGAGTATTATACTATTATTTTGGTGTCATATGCATAAATGAGAATTCATTGCAATAAAGTTAGGTCCGTGTATATGAATTTCATTTTAGCAAATTATTATTGTTTTTTATTTAAAAAAAAACTGAAATCCCAATTAATCTTTGGAGACATTGTTAGTTTTAATTTGAATACATTGGATTTTTTTTTGGCCCGGAATACATTTGATTGGAGGAACTTGCACCTAAAAAAGTTATGTTTTTTAAGCACATGTTTGGTTGGAATGGAAGAGGAGCAAAGGAAAGATAGGATCTTTTTGTAGAGAGAAGATGAGTTTACTTTTGTCACTCAAGTGAGAAGTTGGAAGTTGGAAGTTGGAAATAAGGTATATTTGGGTGGAGGGTTTAGTTGGAGGAAATGAAAATGTCATGTATGTGATATGAATGGAATAAAATTGAGTAAAATGATCATTTTACTCTTAAATTAAAAGTGACAATGATATAAAAATGGATAAAAAAATAAAGACAAAAACATAATTTCATCACATTGCAAAAAGTGAAGTTTGTTTAATTAAAAAGAGAGAGAGAGAGAGAGACCCCATTCCTTCTCTTCTTCCATCCTCTTTTCCACTTTCTAAACCAATGTTGTAAGAACCGGACCGGACCGGACGGTCCGACCGGTTCAACCACCAACCGAATACAAAGGCGAGTCGATTGGATTAAAAAACTGTTTTTGCAGTTGGACCGGATTTAACTGGAGTTGGACCGGTCAACCGGTCCAATTTTTTAAAAAAAAATTTAAAAATTTAAAAATAAAAAGGAAAAATAACATTAAAAAAATTAGAGAAATCTTAAAAATTAAAATTAGAAAAGTCTTAAAAATTAAAATTTAAAAGTTATGATTATCAATAATTTAATATTTGGTTTGATTAAGTTCTTTCAAAGCTTGACAAGTCTTAAAAATTAAAACTTTGAGAAGTTATGTAATTTAAAACTTCAAAATTATGTATATTGAAACCTAAAATTTGAGTGATGTCATTTTATATATTAAGAATATTTATTATTTGTTATTTATTGCGTCATCCGGTTCAACCGGTTAAACCGATCAAACCATGAACCGAACACTTGTCCGAGTCTTTGTCCGATTCAATTTTTACAACATTGTTCTAAACATGAAGGAGTAGCATGTGAAATATATATTTTACCTTTAATAAAAGGTCATGTGGCATATGAATACGATAAGTGAGCAAAATTGACATTTTATCATTTTATTTACCATTTTCCTATTTTAATGTTATCATATCAAATAAAATTACTTTTATAATCTAATATATTTTCTTGTATATTAAATATATTTTTTTAATTTCACTTTTATTTTTTACCAAAACATCTTTCTTACAATCAAACGCGATATTTTTTTGTTTCTCACGGGTATCCTCCTATTGAAGGCAATCCTATTCGAGCTAGCGGAAGTCCCATAACGAGGGTAGAGCCCTCTTAATATAGGTTTTTCCATACACAAATCTCGAACCCAAGATCTTACTTAAGGGAAATGGAGTACCTACAACTAAACGCAATATAGTTTGAGTCAATTATATTCTTTTCTCTAATTTTTTTAAGTAATTAAAATAAATGCAAATACAGTTGTTCACGTAGCTTTCAATACTAATCGTGATATCAAGTCATATACTTAACTACTATATTTCGCCAATTATAATAATGGTGTAATTATAACTAAATTAATAAAATTTTATAATTAAGTATATAATTCGACATCATGTTTAGTATTGGAGGTGAAATAAACACTTATGTTGCATCTATGATTAGAATAAAGTACAAAATTATTTGTAAATTAAAGGTTTAAGGATATAGTTGATAATAAACAAAATTTGCGGATAAAATTGATATAAACTCTATAATTTGGGGATGAAAACTTACCTTTGCCTTCAAATAAACGAATTAAAACTGAGTTGATTATTACATATTATTTTTTTATCAAATTGATATGCTTATAATTTTTCAATTTCAACCGTAAAATTACTTAAATCAAACAATTGAAACTTAAAGAGAAATTGAAGAAAGAGTTTTTTAAAAAAAAACTTAAAAAAAAAAACTTGTATTACAAAACGAAATTTTTATTTTTTTTTAAACAAACCAAATAAACCTACGGATTGGATTTTTAATATTTCAAAATTAAATTACGCGAATTTATGTTAGTTATTAATAAACAGAGTGAAATTAGGGTTTAGATTTATTGAACTTTTTATTTGTGTTATTTTCGATTGGAGATACGTATATAAATGATTTACAAATAAAACCCTTTTGTGCTTCTCCTCAATCGCCGTTCTGCTTCTCTCTCTCTCTGCTGTCTCTCCGTTAGCAGTAGAGGACGGTGCTGGTTCTTGTCGGAGAAGACCGTTTTCGCTCACGCCGGTAATGCTTTATCTCTCTTATGCTCAACCCTCGACTTTATTTTAGGTTTTCCGTTTCTAATGTGTATATCGTAACGTTATTCTGCTATTTAGGTTTTTTTTTTTCTTTTTCTTTTTTTTGAATTGATTCGGTAGATTATAGCTATGAATCAACTGGGGATATTCCAAATGTTATGAAGGGATGTTCTAGACTAGACTTAACAAGTGAAACCTAGTGATGAAGAACATCTAAATCTCTGTTATCCAACATGCAGTATTTATATGCCTTTATGAAGTTTTGAGTTTTAACATGTGATTTTGTCAAGAGTATTTCAACATTGAAAGGCTGAACTTGTAATATCAACTATTAGCCATTGAAGATTTCAAGTTACATGTTGGTTAATCTTGCTGTTGTCTATAATGCGTTAGAGGTTTAAATAAAAACCAATCATGGGCCTTCACTTAACTGCTCAATCTTGAGTTTAGATGTTCTTTAATATGATTTTAGAGCCTCTAAGAATTTCAAGACTGATCATGAGTTCTCACTTAACAGCTTAAGCTTTTTTTGCTGGAATGGCCCTTGACAATGTAATATGGCTGTGGATTTGCAATTTAAGAAAATTCTCAATTGTCATTTTTATTGAGTCCATTGCCCTTGCGTGTGCTTCAATATGTCATGGTTAGGACTTAGGAATGTGGTCATCTGCAAACTTGCACACCAATGGACTTTAAAATTTACATTGTTAGAAACAAGATGGGCACTGAAAGGTTTTACTTAGCTTACTTTGAGTCCTTTCCTTTTTATTTTGAATCTGTTGATATTGTAAGTCAATGCATTGATCACCCAGGCTGGGCAGGATCCAAAGAATTCTGTATTTCAAGCTTTTTGGGTCTCAGGATAAACATTTAATATTTTCTAAAGGAAAGGCAACATTAATACATACGTACATCAACAGATTTTTGGGTCTCAGGATAAACATTCCTTTACTTGTATTATACATACCTACATATAATCTCAATTCCTATAGTTTCCTTTTCAAGATTTACTTGTTTGTTCTCTTCAGGTAATACTTGTTTCCTTTACTAAGTAATGTTGAAAAGATTGAAGAATTAATGAAATTATGGAACTAAATGCTGATTTACATTTCTTTCTTCTCTGTTATGCAGATGACGAAGAAAAGGCAAAAGTTTGTTGAGGAGACCAATGCTGCTCAAAATTTGGAGTCTGTTATTCATCAGCATACTCTCTTCTTTGACAAGTTAATTGAGCTTATACCAGCCAAGTTCTATTTACCAATCGATGAGGAGAAACCATGGTTTCAGGGTCTCAGCAAGGCTGAAAAAGCAGCAGCAAAGAAAGAGACAAAAGAAAATATTAAGAAGTCTAGAAGAGAACGTTTAGACCCACACAAGTCTAATGCATCTACACTTGACCTGCTGAAGCAAAGCTTGGACAAAGAAAAATTGAATGAGAACAATAATGAGGAAGGGGATATGAAACCCTTCACATCAGGTCTTGAAGGCGATGATCGATCAGTGACATATGAAGAACTTCGGCAAAGGCTTCATCGCAAAATTGAAGAGTTTCGGTCAAGTCGTAATTATGGAAATTCAAATAGAGAAAAGAAAAGGGAAGAAAGAAATGAGAAGAGAGGAATTCAGAATAAGAAACGTAAGAGAGACAATGGAAATGAAGGAAGTAAAAACCCTGGTGAGTCTGTAGAGAAAAAGAAGGATGCTGCAGAGGCTTCAAAAGAACTCAAGTTTGGTCATGTCAAACTTGATAATGAGGAAAGGCAGGGCAAGAAAAAGAGAATGTCAAAGCATAAGGAACTTGAAAAGGCGAAAAGACTAGAAGAAGCAATGAAAGATCCTGAGAAAGGTGAAGCTATTGCCAAAAAACAATCATGGAAAGCAGCAATGGATAGGGCCTCGGGGATTAAGGTCCATGATGATCCTAAACTGTTACAAAAAGCCATAAAGAAGGATAACAAGAGGCACCAGAAAAATTCACAGAAATGGAAGGAGAGGATTGATACCAGGGAGCAAATGAAAGCAGAGAAACAAAAAAGAAGATCAGAAAATATAGCTGGGAGGATTCATCAGAAGAAAATGCGGAAAATTGCTAAGCGGGAGAAAAAGCTTATGCGACCTGGCTTTGAAGGTCGCAAGGAAGGCTTTATTAATGAAAGTTCTGTCATGCCTTCATGAAAGAAAAGCTTGCTGATTCTGGCCTTTGCATTACTGTATTTTATCTCTTGTGTCACCCTCAGTAGATGGATGTTGTTTTTAGTTGGACTTATTTTGTGCCTAGACTAGGTAAAATTTTCATACGCCAGTTATCAATTTCTTAATCTTATCATGAGTTTCAAATATAGATCAAATGAAGTAAATTATCCCATATTAACTGGTAAACTCAACTCAAGAAGTTTACAATGTTTCTGATTGATATGAAAAATATGTAACTCATGAATCGTGATAGTTAGTGGTTACCATCCATGAGTATTGTCAAAATGATCATATTGTGTGGCTTTTTTATTTTTGTGTTATTGAAAGTCTAAATGGGAGAATTTTGAATACTTGAGGTATATATGGTTATTAATTTCTATGCTACAACAGTGAAGAGTGATGTTGCTTCAACTCTGAGCAACATTAATTAATTGTGCCTCAAAACCAAAGCAGCTTGAGATACTCTTGGAAATACACTGTATGTAGATGAATGCTTGTATGTATATGAAATTCAACCTTGTAATGCACGAAAGGCATGTTAGTCCTCATCATCTCTCCTCGTATAAGTATTCATTTCTTTTTACTTTTTTTTTTTCCTTTTGGCTTAGGTTCAGTGTATTTTTAGTTTGTTAGTCTTAGTTAAATTTGCTTTTTGGCTACACTTTCCCTCATTCGTTTGATACTCTTGTACTTTTATTCTTAAAATATTCTTTAGAAGAGTAAGCTCAAATGAAAAGGAAAAATTAATTAATTTAATCTCTATAGCTACACTTATTTTTTTTAATTCAATTCTTATAACTCATATACATGATATGAAAAAGAAAAATTAATCATTTATCATTTCGAATAATGTAATTTATGTTAAGAGAAAGTAAATAATAAAGTAATAACTCATACATGAACATGATATGAAATAGAATAAAACTATAAGGATTAAATAGTTAATTTTCTAATTTTTTTTTTTTTTTTTTACCTATTGAATCAACCCTACCCATGTTTTCTCTACAAAAGAAAATAGTGAGGGAAAATATATAATAACCCAATTTTGTTATTATTTTGTAAAAAAAATACAAATTTAATTATTATTAACAAATTTTTTTGTCCCTAAATTATTTTTTTTCTAACAGAAATTTTTTGTCTACGATCGAGGTATCCACTAAAGTAAGCCTAAATTATTTTTCTATATGGCTTATCTATCTCTTGCTCACAAGCCACAATTTAGGCAATTTTTATTTTTGAAAAAAAAAAGAACATTACAACAACTAAATCTTTCCTAACTGTAAGCATATTTCTTTTTTCAATGGCAAAAAAACAGATTTCTTTTTTAAAAGAACACAAAAAGGAGTCCTATATATTAGACCTCACTTCTACTTGTTTTTTAATACAGTTATACCTCATATCTTCATGTTATCATATCCAACTCTTGTTATGTTTCTTCGTTATTCAATCCTCCATTCCTCATGCATGCATGTGTGAGTAGAATCTTATTATTTTTTTCTTTTAAAACTTATGGTAAAAATCTTGAAGTCTCTGATCTCAATTCACAAATGATTAATTTAATACCTTCTTTCTCTATGGGATTGATATATAATAATAATAACTTCGAATTTGGACTCTTCCTCTACCCAATAAAGGTTTATAAGGGGGAGGAATCATGATCTCCACAACTTAATTCATATATATATATATATATATATATATATTATGGATTTGGTCAATAAAGGGGTTAAAAAAAATCTCTTGAACTTAATAATTTCCTTCATCAAAATCCATTTTGTAAGATAAATTTACTATGTTACCCTTTAATTAATCACTAAATCAATCTTTTTCCTGGGAGTAGATCTTCTTCCTTCATCAAATTAATATTTTATCTTTACAAAGTAATTTGACTAAAATACCCTCATGATATAACTACAATTCACAAAAAATTCACAAACATCACTTAGAGAGGATCTCATCTCCTTTTATATATATATATATATATAATGAAGCTCCTTGAAAAACAACTATAACTAAATGATTCATTATTGTTAATGAATAATAAAATATTAAATGATTCAAAAAAATATTAAATACTCAATATTACATAACTAATTATAATAAACTAAAATTAAAAAACATTTAGAAAGTACTTCATAATCTTGAAAGAGAACAACTTGTAAAGAAATGAATATCTATAGTACCCACCATTTTATATGCATGTCTTAATAATTATTTGCTAATATAAGTAGTAGTGATCTACAAGCTCTTATTAATGAATTTGAGGAGATTTGTGAGATTAACAATCTTAGAGAAAACATATCTCATATTTTACACATGTGAACTATATATATGGAACCATATCTTGTAGATCAAGATCATCTTCTAACGCCATCTACACTTAAGCTAGCTAGAAAAAAAACAATAATAATGCTGAATTAACAAATATAATATATTAATCTAGCACCACATAAAGACTATTTATTGATAAACAAAAAAAAATATTTTTCTTACTAGAAGATCCTACACAATATATTATGCTTAGATTCCAAACTTTTGGGCAGTCATCAAAAGCTGGAAGCCAGCCATTCAACTTACATCAAACTTACGTATGGAGTAATTAAGAAATGATTATGTATATTGAAAAATACAGTATTATATTGGTCTCTTAATTAAAGATTTTATTCTCATCAATTTTATATTTGAGAGTTAGTTCCAAATAATATTTTTATAGTCTAAATGTTTTTACAAAGTATGTATACCAATTAGAACTTGACATACATGTTAATTTTTATAAACTAGAAAAGTTAAGAGACTTAATTATAGTGATTGATTAATTAGCTAGCAACCATATCTTTATTAATATTACTATTGGATCTTCTTAGTGTGATAAAATACATATTTAATAATTTAAAAAATATAACACCAAAAATATGACGGACCGGAGGATGTAAGAGAGAAAAAGTAGCTCATAAGATGAGTTATTAGAAAAGTAAGAAAATAAATAAATTCTTATTATTTAGTTTAATATTTTAAAAATCAATAATTACTTTATATTGTATTTTAAAAATGATAAAATATTTATTTATGATTTCTTAAAAATATTTAGAAGTTTTTTATTTTATATTATTTTTCTAAAAAAATTAAACAATAATTTGCATGGAAACAAACTTCAGTAGAGAGAGAAAGAGCAAGCCTTAGTGCCTTTACATATTTTAACCTACTCAAGCTCACGTTAGGACATTGGGTGAAAAAAAAATGAGAGAGTATCCTTAGGATAAGGATATTGTGATTAAAAAAAATGAGGGTATATATCCTTAGTATTAAGCCTAGTATAACTACGCAAGTTGAGTAATACATCAAGATCATGGAATCAATTAATGAAGGTTGGATGGAATATATAAAATCAATAATATAAGTATTCTTTTATATATATATATATATATATATATATATATATATATATTCAAGACAGTAGTGTGATTTGATTAGATTAATGGGATAAAATTAGAGATGGTTAAGACACACACAGCTAGCTAGGCAATAGAATAAAAATGAAGTAATTAAAAAAAGAAGAAGAGAGGAATGTGTTATTAGAATCCAACAAATTTTGCCATACAACACAGAGTTGAGGTCATCTTGCCGGATTATGCTTTGTCTATTTTATGCCATTCCTCCTCCTTTCATGCATGCTTCATCTCTTCACCTTAATTATTCCCTCTTTTCTAATTCACCCTTATTATTCTTAATCACGTTCACAAATGCATGTTGATACGAGCACAAAACTTTGAGAGAACCAAACCTCAAAAGTTAACTATTAGAGTGGGAAAGTCCAAAGCCTTATAAGACCTTTCCTTAATTATAGCCTCTCCAATGTGAGACTTGTATAATTATAATTAAGAGGTTTATGTTTCTTTAATCATCGTTTTTAAGTTTGATTCCTGAAAATTGTTTCAACAATAGATTCGACAGTATTTGTGAGATTAGTTATTAGGCTCATATCGATAAAAATTTTGATTTAAACACAAAAAAAAATATAATTATTGAGAGAACTCTAACTATTTTTCCTTGATCAATAAAAATCACACTAGTCACAAATTGTGACTCACAGTCCAAAAGACCTTTAAAATAGTAATAATTATTGAGTCAAATATCCGACCCAACTTCAATTATTAAAATAATATTGGCTCAACTCAAAAGTTAGATGTTTAGACGTTTAATTGTATTAATTATATATATGAAACTTGCAGGCAACATCTAAATTTGAGTAGATTTTATTGATGGCAGTATCCAATAAAGCCAAGTTACGTTCCACCTCCACCTATAATAATAAAGTCTAATTAATTAATACAAAGAATGACGTATATAAATACTCTTGAAAGTTGAAACAAAAACAAAAGAAAAAAAGACAAGTACAAGTGAATTGTAATGTACACACTAGTAGAGAATTAAGTAAAAAAGAAAAAAGATCCATTCATCTCCCCTACCCTACCCTTCCTTGAAATGCCTGCAAATCCCTGTGTTTTCGAGCCTCCCCACTTTCACTCCATCCCTCTCATCACTCAACCTTTTTAGCTTTAAATGTTGAAGTTAAAGGATTGATAAGTTGTATATAGACTAAGGTAATTCTCTCCCTTTGAGAACTTTTTAAGGTGAGTTAGGCCTCTTAAGATTAAAGTATCATCTACCTTTCTTTAATTCCCATATATATATATATATATATTCCCCTTCCCTCCAATTACATCCTCAAGCTCTCTACTTTTTTTGGCCTTCAAATTAATTAGTTGCTATGGGTAAGGTGGGTCCTAAGACGAAGGGATATGGGTTGAGCAACAAATGTGGTTCTCTTGTGAAGCAGCAACGAGCTCGTCTTTACATTCTTCGAAGATGTGCCACCATGCTTCTCTGTTGGTACATTCATGGAGATGATTGATTCTTCTTCTTCCTCTTCCTCTCATCATGGGTTTTGGGTATGGGCTTTAATAATGGATTCTATGGGCTTTTCTGTTGTATCATTGCTACTATTTCCCACTTTAGTTTCTGTCTTCTCTTCCCTGTTTTTGAGGCCATTGGGTGACCCGGTGGGCTTTTCTTGGGTATAGAGATTAGAGACTTGAAGCTTTCAACGACCAAAATAGAGTTTTGTCGTTGCTCCAACAGTAAGTGAAAAATTCTTAAAATCTTGTGTTGCATCATGTTATTTGTATATTGATCACTAATATTTTTTTTATTTATTATATGGGTTCTCTAGTTTAAAAGATAAACAATTAAATAAATATTATTTCTTTTTATAAGATAAATAAATATTATTATTGATCAATAAAAAATAATATAGCACAATAATATATATATATATAATAATATATATATATATGTATATATATATATATATATATGTAGTTGTGTGAACTGTGATGTGTCCTTTTCTTTCTCTCAAAACCCCTTTTTAATTTCTTGTACTTCATGTTGCTTTGTTTGTTGTTTGACATATTGTAGCCTACAAAGTAGTACAACTTAAAAGACATATACAACTTAAATTTCTTATATATCATATGTTAGACTTATAGCACATAAGTTGTAGTGTGAGCTCCACCTCTGCTTTCTCTATACTTAATTTGTAAAAGAATTAAAAAATGTCTTTTTTTAATAAGAGGCTATAAATGAGTTTTTTTTTTCCTCAAAAAATATAGAATGTTCTTTTTTACAATTTTTTAATCATTTTATCTCACATATTTATAATTTTTATTATTATCTTCCTAATTGTTAACTTTATTTAAATTAATTAAAAAGTTGATTTATCAAATATATAATTAGACTGCTTTAATATTTGACCCAATTTCATTATTCAAACCCTAAAAATAATATTGTGTTCATTCTGTTTCCTTTCAATGAAAGAAAAACCCATAAATCATTAGGGCCCAAATTAAATAAAAAAATTTTAAGTTGATCAAAATTTTCTTTAGTTATTAATAATTTAGATTTTGATAGTCATTAGGAGTACTTTGACATTTTTTATAAATATATAAAACAGAATTGATGCACCAAAAAATATATATATATTTGGGACAAAATTAAAACTTATGTCTTAAGAGACCAAAAAAAAAGTTATTTTTCCTTAAAATTAGGACAACAAACAACTATACAAAGCACTTGACCTTTCAACCTTTGGATTGAAAATAAATAGTACGCATAACCTTTGGGTGGAATGCACGCATCCTAATTAATATATTCATCTTCACAAATTTAAATATGCCTATCCTTTTCGTATCATTTTCACAAAACTTGTTATTATAAACTAGGCATTCATGGCTACGATAGTATATATGAATATTTAGCAAAATCATACCTAAATTAGTACATCAAATTGGGTATAGTGGAGTAAAAATGACTCATTCATCATTAATTAAAAGTTAGGGATATCCATTCTAACTTTGAGTCATGTTATGACTTCTGCCATCCAGTGCCTACAAACCAATAAAAAATAATAATTATTATGTTCGACGATGAATATCTGATTTGAAAAAAAAAAAAATGAAAACTCTACTTGATAGTATCTTGGGCCTTCACCATTAAGATTTCATCACGATACACAACTCCAATAATCATGTGTGTTATATTTTTGCCCTAATTTTTTCAGTTTTGAGCAAGACGGGTTACAAATATCATTGACGACCGACAATATTTTTGTCCTAGTGGACTTAGTCCATGGACTTGAATAAATACATGGCCCATTGTAATGGATAATAAAATATATAAATTTTGGCTCAAGCCCATAGGCTTGAGCCAAGTTCGGCCTGTCCCACCCCATAAATATGTCTAAGGGTATGCTTGGTATAAATACACAGATGTAAAGTACTGTAAAGTACTGTAGAGTAAAGTACTGTAGAATAAAAGAAAGTACTTCCATAAAAAAAAAGTACTGTAGAGAAAAGTGAGGAGAGAGATAGAGAGAAAAATTAAGAGAGAGAAAAAGTATGATAAAAAGTTTTTTTGAAAATCGTAAAACACCAAAATTATACTGTTTGGATTTTACACCAAATATACCCTAAATATAATTTCAGTTCTGAAGAATACTTATTCTAAAAAATTAATCTATTAAATAAAAATGTCTTACAACTTAAATATCATCTCATGTTACGAAATGTATAGAAGGATGTAGAAGAAGGTGGAATACTCGGATGAAAAAGTCTAACCTATACATAAAAGCCTCATACTTATAATTATAATTGATATATACTGTAATAATTAATCATTTTGACTAAAAAGATATTTTGGCATACTAAACAACATATTTGATTGTAACAGATTGCAATTTCACGTCTGCACATATTAAAACAGAGCATTAAGAACAGAATTGACTTAAAAACATTGGAAAAGAAAGGGAAATATTGGTGACATGACATGACAACATATAGCAGAAGGATAATTATGAAAATGTTTGACAAAGTATATATGGATATGACAACACAATTGTATTGGCCATATATATATAGTCCAAATTTTCATTATTTCCAAATCCACATTCTTTGGTATTTGCAACTCACACTCTCTTAGTGCCCAGACAACCAACCAAACAAAGCACCAGCTAGTTAGTGCCTGCATTTGCAAAATAGGCAACTTCAATTTGCTCATGTTATATTATAATTAGGAAGAAATTAATAATATGGTCCCTTTAATAAAAAAACAAATTGATCCTAGTGTAATTTATTTTATTTTTTTAAAAAATAAGTTTTAATTTAATCTTTAAAAAATAAAAATGTACATCTCTGTAAACATAATTAGAGGTGTCAAAGTGGGCCAACCTGGCCCACACGGGTTGACCCACCACGGGTTGGACCCGTGACGGGTTGGCAATGGTAAACGGGTTGGAAATCCCAGCCCGACCCACCAAGGTGGTGGGTCGGGCCAACCCACCTAACCCACTTATTTTTTTTTTTTGAAATTTTTTTTAATTCTAACTTTTAAAAAAAAGAAATCTATACTTTTTTATACATTTTTTCATGAACTAAGAAATTTAATATGGTAAAATGAAAGAAAAGATTTATCATTCATCATTTTACTCACAAATAGTTAAAAATAAAACAATGAAAGTATGAAACATGGTCAAAATATCACAACATTACTCATTTCTTTTCCTCTTGGCTCATGCAAATATGGTAAAAAATGAAAATATCACAAAAAGAAAGAAATATGATTAATAATTATGTTTTTTTTTAAATTTTTTTTTAAGTTAGGTGGGTTACGGGCCAACCCACCTAACCCGCGAGCCAACCCACCTAACCCGGCGGGTTAGGTGGGTCGGGTTCCTCCAACCCGTTTAATAAACGGGTTAAAATTTTGCAACCCAACCCACTAAGTTAGTGGGTTAAACGGGCCAACCCACCGGGTTGGACCCGTTTTGACAGCTCTAAACATAATTAACAAAAAGTTTGCCAGGGAACAAATTGAAACAAATTGTATATTTTAGGTGGCGTTTGATATCCGGTGAGTATTTTAGTGGGAAGTGGAAGTGGAAATGGAAGTGATAAAAAGTATGTTTGAAATGCAGGGAAATGAAAGTGAAATGTAAAAGTAATATTGTTTGGTACGGTGGGAAGAAGATAGGAAAATATAAGATAAAAATATGAAATACCTTTTTTGTCCTTACTTTTTTAAAAGCCACAATTTTTTAAGGACATTTTGGTCTTTAAACATCACATCACCTCACCACAACTTCCCTCTTCACACACAAGCAACCTTACTCACCTCTTATGAAGGAAATTTCTTCACTTTCCCACTCACCTCACCACCTATCAAACATATCAAAACCTCACCTATACTCACTCCCTACCAAACATTAGAGCCAAAATTTAAGATTTTTATTTTTTAAGAAATAAATTGAGACAGATTGTATCTTTCAATCACTAAGTTTGACATGTTTATCTTTTAAGAACTAAATTGAAATATATTATATTTTTCAAAAATTAAAATTTTAATTTACTTTTTAATTAATTAGTTATTTCTAACTAAAGATGGTCAATCAAGTCCTCATTGTCCTGCAATATTAATATTGTTCATTTATACGAAAAATTCCATCTCATAATTATTATACCTTTAAAATTAATATTTAAAATATTTTTTTATTACATGGGAGGATGAGGAGCTACTAGGTAGTTACTCTTAGAAAAAAAAAACCTCTAACATCATTTTCAAGGACTAAGTTACAAACTAAGGGGGAGAGATAAATAAATGGGTGAGTATATAATGTAACTTGTTGAATTATACAATAGGTTACGTGGTACAATTGTAATCATTGATGTGATTTAATTGCATTGTATGATGCAACAAAATAACAAGTATCACAATCTTATTGGGTGAGATTATATTATAAATAGTCCACCGCTCTCATGTTTTTAACCTTTTTCTTTTATAAATTAACGTTAATCTTTAAAAAAAAAAATTGAGAAACTGTCAAAGGAGAGAGAGAGAGAGAGGAATAGACACAGAAAAATGACTTGATCACTATATATGTAAAATGTGAGTAAACTTGGCATTTTGCAGTAAATTTATTTACTCAAGTCAGAATATAATTAGATTCTCCTTCATGAATTATGATGATTGATGTTAGTATTTTTATGTTAAATCTGGACCTAAAGGAAACCAATTTAAGCAGCAAAAGAGGGTGAAAATAATTTAGTAGTTTTTGTCTTTATTTGTCAGTCAAATAGCAAAGTCATATAAGATTTTTTTTTCGTAAAAAAAAAAAATAGATGGGGTAAACACCGGTATCCCACCAGGGTCAGGGAATACCTCCCAACTTCTTTGAGAGTTTATAGGAGGATTTACATATCACCCACCAATAAGGCTCTCACATCGGTCATAGGGTTTGAACCATCGCCCTTATAGGGTAAGAGCTCGAACCTTAACGAACTGTACCACTCCTGATCATATAAGATTTCATGATATGTTTTAACAGTCAATTTACTCAAAAGCTTAAGATTGTGTCCTCTGAATGATTTTTAATATTATTAGCATATACAGCAAAGTCTCTTGATGTGCAGAAGTTTTTTTTAATTGAAGTCTGATAAATAATTTATTGGCCACTGCAAAGCCCATTGCAGGAGTTAAAAGCATGCATGATATATGTTAAAAACTAGCACCGGTAAGACCAATTAATCTACAATTTAAAAATTTATATGTTTATGGTGTGTTTTCTATTTTCTTTTGGCAATAAACATATATTTAGACCTAAATATATATGGTTTTAAAAGATTCAAGTGATAAGCAGTTTGGTATCATTTAAGTAAGGTCTCGAATTTGAGACCTTGTGCATATGGCTCGTTGGGAGACTCTCCCACCATAGCTAGATACGCAACACAGATCGAGTCTGAATTAATTGAAACCTTAAAAGCTGAGCGGGCAACAAAACAAAATCAATATAACTAGTGTCTAGTAATATTAGGTTGTAAAATAAATTATTTATATATATATATTGTAAGATGACTAGCTATCAACGTGGTTAGCCACCTGCTGAACAGGTTCCTTGACATATCCTAACTAACTCACACACATCTTTCTCTGCCATCACATCCGTTAAAGGACAATCAACTCTTGAGTATCCTTGACCTGCAAATACTATTTTCAATCGAATTACGTGAATTTTAATCTCCTTTATAAATACATAGGTGCTAAATTAGCAATCCAGCTGTCCATTCAAGACTTCCATTTGAGGCCTTCTTTTCTCTTATTCTCGATTGTCAGCCACCGAAATATCAATAATGATATATATTTTTATTGAAAAATCTAATGATAAATTACTTATATATTATATATATATCTATATCCTCAGGATGTCAAGAAGATCAGATTCTCACATACTTTTGAGGCCCAAATTTTGACAGATAAAGAATGGTGTAATGATCCTAATCTTGGCCAAACAAAAATATAGAATATGCAAGAACACAAAGTTTCTAGCCTCTAATTATTGTCTCCATTCATCCTATCAATCTTAGTGTTAATATATATATATACATATCAACCCACCATAAGTATGAAAACATCACAAATTGCCTTCAAAAGTGAGTATTGGCGAATCCACCTTGTTTTTTCATTCTTCTTCTATTCCACATTACATTTTCAAGTTATGAAATGCACAATATTAGAAGTAAAAAAAGGCTCCTAATAAGTGCTTTTTTCCCCAATAAGGCTCCTAAGTGTTATTTTATGAATTTTATTTGTTCTCGTCCTAGGAGTTAATTTTTGAAGAGAAATAAATCATTTATGTGCTCAATTAACCTAATCTATTTAATTATCACATTATATGAATAGAGCTATTTATGAATCAACATACTATGAACGAATATTAAAAATTGACCCTACAGAAATATAATTTATTTTACATATTTATATATTAAGAATGAATATTTGAATAAATTAAAAAAATTAAAAAGCCCATGTGGGCCAAAGTGAACTAAACTAAAAATTTTTTTTTAAAATGAGTCAACTTTTTCTTGTCCTAGTCTCCTTTATTTTAAAAATAAGGTCAAGTTAAGCTCATTTTGACAATACGACCGATTTCACATATGGAAACATTATCCACCTCCCCTAAAGTTGAGGGCTTTAGACAAATTAAAAACTTTGCTATTAGTATTCAGAATCCATAGTAGTTAGGTCATTTGTAGGTATTTTAACCAATTCACTTTTACCCTTCAAATAAAAGATGTCATTCGTATCAAAATGAAATGATTTACAAGAAAAATTTTACTAGTTCAATTCCATAGTGTATTTTAATTTTTAGACTAATCCTTTGAATTTTTTAGTGGAATTATGATAAAGACACAGAAAAAAAAATTTAGAAGATAAAAAAATTAAGAAAAAAATCTTTTACTTCTCTCTGTCCCTTTCATATTTTACTAAAAAATACCGAAGATGATTCATTCTCAATTTTATCTTAAGAATTAAAATTTAAGTATAGCCGTACAGGTATACAACTATTGGAAAGATAATATTTTTGAAAACTAGTTAATATTATAAAATTTTATTAAGCTCAAATCATAATTTACTTGTAACTTTTGATGGTATACAACTTCAGATTTTCTCACAAAAACGCCATATTTGAGAGATATGAGCTTTAATGCAGGCTTTGTTTTGCTGATATTGAGTTAGGAAGTGAGGTTCGTTTTCTTCTCTCTTTTCGTGTAGTCACATACGCCACTTTGTTTTCCTTCTTGTTTTATTTCATTAAGTGGACATGCGTGTAGTATGGCACTCCTTTTTCTCCATTCTATGATTTCATGCTTTACTGTAATGAATGATACAGCAATAAGACCCTTTTTCTTTGATAATGGGAGGAATCACATGAAACACTTGATTTTGAAACCCATAATTTTCTCTATTTGCCGTTTGGAGAAAAATTAATTATTGATTTCAGAATTCCATGCCTTTAATGTGTTTGTTTAAATGCCCCACTGCTGATAATGAAACAAATGACCTCTGTTTGATGGGCTATACATTCAAACTTCAAATGAAAACTATCAAAAGGCTGGAAGTATAGTCAAGAAACTAATCATGACTAGAAATTAAAAAAAAATCTAAATGTTGATCATGTGAGACAATGGAGGCATCTTGGCCATATTTCCAATCACAGTTCCTACTGGAAACTCAAAGAATAAAAATTGTCCGAAGAATCATGTCAAAAGATAGAATTGATAGGAATACCATTGATAGGGACTCTGTGCTCCTGTGAAGACTGTTAATCTCGTGTAGTTTTCTTGTAGGTGCTCAAATAGAGATATCAGAATTCCTGTTACTAGAATAATTGGGTTGAATTTGAAATTTCAATCAACGAAAAGAAATTGACATAAAACCCTTCTTATACTTTTTTTTATTTAGTCATAGGCCAAAGATATTCAGATATAGCTCTTGAGAGCATTCACTCGGCCAGTAGATGCTACTGTTTGAGCCGCTAAAGCAACTAGAACCGTAGGCAGCTTTCCTCTATGTTAAAGTGTCCGTGTGATGCTGATATTCAACAAAGTTGTACTGTAGTGTTAGTGATTGATGTGCCATTGGCACTGGAGCAATAGGTTGTATTGATTACATTTTTTATGGTACACTGCATTTCTTTTTCTCTCTTAAGGTATTTTTTGGGGATAAACTTTGGTCTTTTGTGTTGATTTGGGGCTACCATTGTCATTCATCTCTTTCAATTATATTTCTGTACTTCTTGATACATAAAACTTCCATATAAGTCCAGATAGATTTTCAAATCAACAGGTTTATATGAAGATTTATGCGCCTCTTTCCACTTCTAACAGAATATAGTCAGGATATAGGATGCTTCTTTCTTCTCTTAAAAAAAAAAAAGAATTTAGGATGCTTTAGCACATTTAATTCTTTTAGATGGCAGGCTGAGAAATAAAAATGTCTAAGCCTTTTCCATGATTCTTTTGATAGCAAATATTTTTGTTAAAATTTCTTTTAGTAGCAACATTAACCATCTGAAATGCAAAATATGCTTCAGTTTGAGATGTGAAGTTCTAGTATATAATCTTGCTAATGAAAACTTTATTTACTGGATCTAGTAACTAATTTAGAGGATGCAAAAGTATTTCTTTGTTTTACAGGTGGCACACAGAAGGGCCTGAAGTTAAAGCATGGAATTTGTTTTACCTTCACCATTCAGTTCAAGTGCTCTTGCTATAGATAGAGTCTAAACATGACGTCTACTAATTAAGGTGAATGGTGATAAGAAACTTCAGTGAGTAACAATTCTGCAATATTAAGATTGAGAAGTGAAGAGTAATGGGCATCATAACAGCTTTGTTTATTTTCAGATGCTGTATTTATTATAAAGAGTAATCAGAAGCTTCTGAGTTCTGTCTTCACAAGTGTAGTATTTTGCATAAGCAATAAATCTTGTTACAAGAATAAAAAGTTTTTCAGTTGAATGTGGATATCACATATAAACTGATTCATAAAAGCTTCATAAACAACATTCTGATCGTGAGAGTCATCATTTACAGTGGTAAAAATGAAAATCTGTACTTGTAAAAATGCAAAAAAAATTTGCACAAGTATACATATCTGTTGTCAAGATTTGTTGAACATTTCTCCCTAGTCCTTATTCTGTTGTTGTTTGGCTGATCCTACATTCTTCAGCCAATCAACAACTTCTTTGATGCTTGGTCTCTTGAAAGGATTCTGGTTGACACACAAGCAAGCCACATCAAGTACTTGCAGCATCTGCTCTTCAAAGCCCTTCCCTCTCAGAAGGGGGTCAAAGACTTGGTCCTGTTTTCCTTCACTCCTCATTTGTTGCACCCAGGCTACCAATTCCCTTGACATTTTCGGTTTGCATATGTCGACAGGCCTCCTCCCAGTGAGCAACTCAAGCATGACAACCCCAAAGCTGTACACATCTCCCCTCAGAGTGGCCACCCATGCTTGCCCATACTCAGGAGGAATGTAACCTAATGTACCTACAAGTTCAGTTGTAACATGAGTGTGATAAGGAAGAATCAATCTGGATAACCCAAAATCAGCCACATGTGCCTCAAACTTTTCATTTAGGAGGATATTGCTCGACTTTATATCGCGATGCACAATGTGAGGTTCACATATCTGGTGCATGTAAGCCAACCCACAACTCGCACCTTGTGCTATCTTTAGTCGAGTCGGCCAATCAAGTCTGGATGCACCATCAGCCTTCTCATGCAACCAATAATCCAGACTTCCATTTTCCATGTAAGTATAGATGAGAAGCCTAAAGCCATCATGCACACAGTAACCTTGCAATGCAACCAGATTCTCGTGTCGGGCTGTTGATAAAACCTCTACCTCTGCTTTGAATTCCCTTTCCATAAGCCCCATATCTCCGGAAAGTTTCTTGATGGCTAGCTTAGTTCCATCAGGTAATGTTGCTTTATAAACCAAACCAAAACCCCCACATCCTATGATGTTTGCTTGACTGAAATTTTCAGTAGCTTTTAAGATCTCAGATATAGTAAGATCTTTGATTTCATTTGTTTTATTGGGGAACATTACCACTAGGCTAGCCTCCTGATTAGCCTCAGGATGAACCCCGCTTGTGGAGTTGGCAGAAATTGATTCCAGTTCATACTTGTCAGTGTCTCCTCCTGGATTGATCCTCCTCTTGGAAAGTATCCAGATTGTCAACACAATCATGATAGAAACAGTGCCAAAACAGACCGCAATGACAAGTCCGATCATTATCTTTTTGCTTGAGCTGAAACGAGTTGCACTACCACTTTGTACACTACAAGGGCGGTTAACAACTAAACCACACAATTGAGGATTTCCTTCAAAGCTGGAAGGGGAGAATGTATCAAATTGACCACCAGTAGGTACCTGTCCTTGAAGATTATTGTTGGCCACACTGAAAAAAGACAAGAAATGCAGGTTTTTGAGTGAAGCAGGAATTTCACCAGATAGTTGGTTTCCTGAGAGGTCCAATCTTTCTAAGTTAGTCAAGTTAGAAATTTGAACTGGAATACTGCCAGAGAACTTGTTATTACTCAGATCCAGCTGATGAAGGACTTTCATTAGGCCAATCTCCGTGGGGATACTGCCACTGATGCTGTTGTTTCTCAGATATATTGCTGGTGGTAGGTTGGAAAGTTGATTATATTGCTGCTCAGACGCATTGTTTGGCACAATGAAAACAGGTAACTCCAGGTAAGACCTTTCGATTTTATCATTTGCCTCCTGTGAAGTTAATGCTGAAATTCCTGCGAGCTCCGTGGGAAATGTTCCTGTAAGCTGGTTATAAGACAAGTCTAAGTAGAAAAGCTGAGGAAGTGTGCCCAACCAAGGAGGAATTGAACCACTGATTAGATTATAGGACAGGTCAATGACTTCCAGCTTCTTAAGCTCTGCAATCCAGCGTGGTACTTGACCTGTGAAGTTACAGCCACCCAAGCCTAGAACCTGGAGTTTCTGAAATCCATCTGGGACTATTAAGTTCTCATCATTTGGCATGATTTCATTATAAAAATTCTTGGAGAGGGCAAGGGTACTAAGGTTCTTGAGACCTGTGAGTATCTTCATAGCTCCTGTGAAATTTCTCAAGTAGTTGGTAGATATTGAGAGGAAAGACAGAGACTCAAGTCCAAGTATGTCTGGGGTGATCTGCCCCTCAAGATTATTAAATGCTAGCCTTACTGCAGCTAGTGACTTGCATGCATAAAGGGTTGTTGGTAAATTACCAGTAAAATTATTGTTGCCAAGATCAAGCGTAGTAAGCTGGAGGAAAGTGGAGAAATTGAATTCTGAGAGAACTCCTTCCAACTGGTTGACCCTTAAATTTAACTTGACTAAATTGACACAGTTGGTCAGAGAAGGAGGCAAAGTACCAGTCAGATTGTTGATATGAAGTTCTAGCTTTTCAAGCTTGGAAAGCTTACCAATATCCCCTGGGATGGGACCTCTGAAATCATTGGAATAGAGCTCCAGAACTGTGAGATTAGTAAGGCTAACAATGCCATCATCAATATTTCCAGAGAGTTTATTGAGGGGCAAGGAGATTTCTCTGAGGGAAACAACATCAAAAATATCACCAGGAAGAGGCCCAGATAGAAAATTGAAACCTGCCCGGAAAACCTCAAGCTTGGAACATGCTCCCAATCCAGATTGAATTGAACCATTGAAATCATTGGAGGAAACATCCAAGAATCTAAGAGAAGAAGAGGCATCACTTCCATTAATGCAAAGTTGAGAAGTGGGAATTTGACCCGTGAAGCTGTTGTTACTAACATTAAAAGAAGTCAAAGTCCCTCCTGATGCTGCAGCAGTTAGGTACTCAAGGAAAGAAGATGGAAGTATTCCATGAAACAAATTGCTAGACAAATTAAGCTCCTGGATAATACTACTGCTGCTATTATTACCACCAGAGTTTATTGGCAATTCCCCGGAAAGACGATTGTAGCTTAAATCGAGAATCTGCAAATGATTAAGGAGTGAGAGGAATTGGGTTGGGAGATTACCAGATAATCGATTATGGGAAAGATTGAGGTGAGACAAAGCAGAGAGGTTTATGAGAGATGGGGATATGGAGCCAATGAGACCTCTGGAAGGAAGCAATAGATGAATTACTCGCTGATCCCTATTCTCGTTATTATCACAAAGAATGCCTTCCCAAGAGCAGCAATCAGCAGAAGTTGACCAATTGAGAGGAGGGTAAGAGGAAGGTATGGATATATTGCTAGAAAAGGCCAAGAGAGAGTCTCTATCCGATTGGGAACAAGAGGAGGAGACAGTCACAACGAAGCAAGACAGGACCAACGGTAGAAGGAAAAAGACCATTAATGTCATAACAGAGGAGGAAGAAGAAGAAGAAGATGTTGATGGGGTTGGTCTTTGTCTCTGTCTGGAAGCCTCCTGTGTCATCAGAACAGAAACCCAGAAAGAAAAGGCGGCGTCTTGGGGATCTTTGTTCATGGATGAAAATGAAGATGAAATAGGAGAAGATGAAGAAGAAGAAGGAAAAGGAAAAGGGGACATATGGGTGTCATGAGCCAATCTGGTAAGAGGAGTTTGGGGTGTTGAGGATTATTGCGTCGGAGTAGTGACCATCCTTTGACCCAGAAAAATGAAGGGTAAGAGAGAGAGAGAGAGAGAGAGAGAGAAGGAGTGGCGTGACGTTGACAAATGGGGAAATATAAAAGGAAGAGGAATGCTTCCCATTAATAAAATCATTTCCATTCAGCGTTTACTTTTTGAGGGCTTTGAGGGGCGGCCCGTAGTGGCTGAGTGGAATTTGTCTATGATGATCATCATCATTGACAAGTAATGCCATTGATAACGTGTGGAGCAGACAATTAAAGAGAGAAAGAAAGAGAGAGAAGGTATTGTATTGTATTGTTATAATGTTATTGCTGTGTGGTGTAAGTGTTCCATAAGGTGCTAGACAACTGATGAAGCACCTGCTTGCTGATTTCTGGTGCTGGATAGGATATCTTATATTCTGTGTTTTAATCAATGTATTAGCACAGATAATAAAGGATCTGTGTTCTTTAATCATTAATTTGATATTTGAAATGATGAGAATAAAATATCATATATTAAAATGATTACCTTTAATAATAAATTTTATAGTACCAAATAATTAGTCATTATATTCGTTCTAATAGATATTTCGTTGTAAAATAAAATATTTCTGTGTTTTAAAGCTCTGATAATGCATTATTTTTTTTCCTAAATGGGTCTTGCACTTACATTACAATATCAATATGCTCGTCTTTTCTTTTCTTTTTTTGTGGTGAGGAGTTGCAATAGATATGGCACTAAATCTTGAAATGACTAATTTACCAAGTTTAAGTATGATTATGTATTAGAATAAATCTATATTGCTATTTCTGATGTGGCCCATTATTAATTATTATGTGATGAAATTTTGTACTATTTATATATTAGTAATTTGGTAAATTATTTTTTGCCACATAAATAAACCACAGGACAAGCCAACAAGAGAAGTGAATCGGTAGGAATAGACTCACATCAATACTTTGACATTTTATTTTTCTATCTAAAGAGAAGAGAGTAAAAATTTTTTTGTTGAAATTAAAATACTCACCATCAAGCATAAGATTAATTTTTTTTTTAGTTTGTAGGTACTTTAAAAAAATAAAATTGCTCTATACACAAAGTTAAGGATTAAACTTCAGACATTTTTCTTAAGGCAGGATGAGTCAGATTTACTTAACAAGAAAAAAATCTCAATAAATAAAAGAAAACTATTCTCATAGCAATAATAAAATTGTTTCCATATATTATTTTCTGCCAACTCCAGTTTCTTAATATTGGTATATAGTTGTCTTTTAATTCATTTTTTGCATATTTATTTTATTAATGTGGCTGCCCCTCTTGCTAATAAAATAAATATTGAAATAGCTTCAAATTAGATGCTATTGATAAAGTTTAAACTTTAAAGTAGACCAACAAAACTTCCTATAAATTACTAAAAGAAAGTGTTATGAAGTGTCTTAAAATCTCTCCGATATAAATTTTCCACATATTCACATTCAATAATTAAACATTTTTTTAAAAAAAAAAGAAAAAGAAAATTCACAGTACAAATTATAGTTGCATTGATGATCATATCCAAAATATTATATATATATGACTTAATTTTATTTATTATTTATTAATAATTGAATAAATTGGTAGAATAAAATGCTCAAATTAAGTACACCGTCAAATATATATGGGATTATTACAAAGACCTGTATTTTTATTTTATCTGATTTTATATTACAAAGTCAAATCAAGAGAACGTATATGAAACAAAATGTTAGTGGTTCTTTTTAAAAGCAAAACCTAAAATTCTACTATTAATTAAAACAAGTACGACTTTATTTTTTAAAAATTATAATTGCCACATTCATTGGAATATCCAACGTATATTATGCAAATTGTCCAATTATATAAGTTTAAGGATAATTTATTAATTTATATAAGGTTTGAATTGAATTATAATATACACAACTCTTACTTATATATTATTAACCATTAATTATGGCAACACATTTTCATTAGTTTAGGATAAAAGATGATGATGAGGGACTCCACTTCACAACTTGTGTTAACTAAAAAATTGAGGATATATATGTAATTTGCAAGGTCACACGCAGTTCAAAATCATATGTTGTTATATAAAATATTATAAGTATTCGATCCTTTAATTTTGTAAATGATAAAGGTTAAATTATTTTTTTAGTCCTTAATTATAATTTTATTTGATTTTTAATTGGATTTTTATAATTTAAAATTTTGTAATTGGATCCTTATATAGTTTAACATTTTTTAAATTAGTTCCTGTTGTCAGATTTTTGTTTAAATTATATTAAATTTTATTTATTAATGTTACCAACATATATATATATATATATATCATAAATATATGATAATGGAATTTATTTTGTGTTAAGTAATAAAATAAGTAGAATGACTTAAATTAAGTAAATTTATAATTAATATATGGCATATAGGCATATTATAAAAAAATGATCAAATGATCATTTTGATCCTTTATGTTTCATCCAAGTTTTAAATTGATCATTTATCTTTCAAAAGTTATATATTGGTCCTTTATGTTTTTCAGAAGTTTTATATTTGTCCTTCAAGTTTCATTAAAGTTTTATATTGGTCCTTTATGTTTTATTTAAGTTTTATATTGGTCATTTATATTTCATTGAAGTTTTATATTGGTCCTTTATGTTTCATTGAAGTTTTATATTAGTCATTTATGTTTCATTAGAGTTTCATATTAGTCCTCTCAGCATGATTTTATTTTTGGCTTAAACGACGTCGTTTGGGTGTTTTTGGTGTGTCTAAGACCACGTCAGCTATTTGATACACGTAGGAGAGATTATGTGTCCACCTTGGCACGCTACGTCAGCAGTTAACTTAATTAGAAATTGACGGATTTGGACGAAAGGACCAATTTAGAACTTTTGGGAAACATAAAGGACTAATTTAAAACTTTTGAAACATAAAGGACTAATTTGAAACTTGAGTGAAATATAGAGGACCAATATGAACTTTTGACCTAAAAAAATTTGACGGGAATTTTACTTAGGGACTACATTAACTTTTTAAAAAATTACAAGGATTCAATTATAAAATTTTAAACTATATGGACCTAATTGTGAAATATAACTGAGTAAGATTATAGGGGCCAAAAGAATAATTTTAACTATAAATAAATAAATATATAATATAAAGAGACAAATTTAGAATATACTTGATTTATCACTATATAACTCAACATTTCTGTACGTAATTGCAAAGAAATTCTGTCATTATAGTGGAGATTGGTGAATCATCAGTTCATCACATATTTAATTAATATTAGTAAATGGAACACTTTCGTAGTTGCTTTCGTCTTATTATATACTATTTTATTTTGATTCAAAATTTTCTAGACCACATGTGAATTCAATAATATACTGATATATAGAATAGTTATATATCTATAGATATACTTATCTGATTAATTTATTAACATATATATTATTAACTTAAAAAATATTATTTCAAAGTTTCATATGGGTGTGAGTGAAAACCCCTTGTTATCTTTTTTTTTTAATAATAATAATAAGCATTATTAAAACCCACTGGAAATTTTGGCTGAAAAGAAAATTTCTTATCTAACTTTAGAATTGCTTCCCCTTAGCTTTTATACTCTTGAATTCACATTTTTTTTTTGGTCAAACTCTTGAATTCACATTTTATATGTAGTAAAAACTCTTGTAATTTCCCTTTTTATAATATTTTAATGCTCAAAAGAAAAAAAAAAAGTCAAAAAACCATTAGAACATTCTTCAGATAGAAGAAAGACATAATCATGGTCTTAAAATTTTGTTTTATGAGTGTTTTTTTTTTGGTTTACAGTTTTATATTTTAATCATTAATAGGTTTCGTAGCAGCAACGTAAAAGTAGGTTATCAATTCATAATTTAAACTTTGAATATAAATTATTCTGGCATATAGCTATTTGTCGAATTCTTTTAATCCATGCATTTCCATTGTTAATTAATAATTATATATAACTTGACTTAATGGTAGCCCATTTGTGATATGACTTTGTAAATTTTTGCTACAATACTAACAAGTAATCATTCAAAATAATCGCTTTTTCGTATTAATTAATACAAACTCATCAAATATGTATATATGTCTCTTAAAAAAACAAGAAGCTTTGATGTATTAAGGATATTATGCGCCATAATAAATTATTAATGTTACATATGTAAATGTCACTTCATTATTTATCATTAGTAATTTGGATACTATTAAAAGTGATTGTGATGAAATCGATTGTAGTTCCAAACTTCTGAGATACAATTACTACAAAAAAATGTTGAAGGATAAAATTTAAAATCAATATAAAATATACTTTTTATCTATAAATTAGCATAGAATGTACTTTCAAAATTTTTGGGATGTTCTATAGGACATTATAGAATAAGAAAACGTTTATATATAGCTCAAATTTTAGACAATTTTAATTGATTTGTTTAGGGTTGGAGAAAAATGGATTACTTAAATGTACTCAATTATTAAAAATTTACATAAACCTGACTTGCTTGAACATTATATTATCCACGGAGGTTAAGTAAAAATGACTAGTCTTTCACAATATAACAAATAATATCCGAATTTTATAGTGTTTTGATAATATATATCTGGAATATGATAAGCTAATAAAAACCTTAATAGATTATATAGATTTTAATGAATATACCGTAACAAAATTTAAAGGGTACTTAATAATCATGAACTCGTCCTAACATTCAACACCAAAATTAACTTCCAACAAATTAAATATATTAAAATACATGTAACTCCGATCCCCTTAATTATAAATTTATAATAACTCCTATCAACTAAAAATTTGATATAAACCCCTTCAAACTTTATAATTTGTGAAAATATCCTATTTCTGAACTTTTTCACCTATGACTCTAGCTGAGGTAGACAATTAGACACATAATTATTAAGAGATTTTTTTTTTGTACAAGACTTAGCTTAATTAGTAGGTCTAAATTAAGTTAAAATAAGTTTAATTTTTTGCATTTTAGTACCACATGATTTCGCTAACTTATCATTATTTTGTTAGGTTTTGAATGATAAAGTTAATGTGAAGGATGGCTTCTTTATACAAATTGTGAAGTTTGGAGGAGTTCTATAAGCCAATTTTTATAATTGAAAAGATATTTGCACATGACTTAATTTTGTAGACGTGTGATTATTCTATTAAGTTTTGAATGATAAAGTTAACTAGTAGATTTTCCATAAAGTGCAAAGTTTTAGGTTAATTTTTATAATTAGGGGATAAAATATTATAAATAATTTAATTTTTTTTGTTGAAATTATTTATCGTTAAATTTAATGCCTAATCTCTTTATTAATTTGTAAGTATTTTTTATACAAAACAAATTTGTAAGTACTTTGATGGATTAAACAACTAGTTTAATAATTTATAGGTCAAAGGTTCATTTTGATCCTCTATGTTTCACTCAAGTTTCAAATTAGTCCTTTATGTTTTCTAGAAGTTCTAAATTGGTCATTTTGTCCAAATCTGTCAATTTCTTAAGTTAACTGCTGACGTGGCATGCCGAGGTGGACACATAATCTCTCCTATGTATATTAGATAGTTGACGTGGACTTAGACACACTAAAAACACCCAAACGACGTCGTTTAAGCAAAAAATAAAACCATGCTGAGATGACCAATATGAAACTCTAATGAAACATAAAGGACTAATATGAAACTTCAATGAAACATAAAATACCAATATAGAATTTCAATGAAACATAAAGGACCAATATAGAACTTGAATGAAATATAGAGGACCAATATAGAACTTTCATGAAACCTAAAGGACAAATATAAAACGTTTGAAAAACATAAAGGACCAATATATATAAAACTTTTGAAGGATAAAGGACCAATTTAAAATTTGGATGAAACATAAATGACTAAAATGAGTATTTGACCTAATTTAAAATTATTCTATATCCAAAATAAAAATGAAACTCATAAAGAGTAGACTAACTGCTTATTATGAAGTTTGAATGAGTTGACTAATATATTTATATACAATATTTTCCCCTTTTTTTGGCTAAAATGCGCATACACCCCCTGAGTTTTGGGTCAGGGGCACATACACCCCCTGAGTTTTAAAACGTTGCACATAGATCCCCTGAGTTTTCACTTTGGGGCAGAGACACCCCTTCTGTTAGGGTTCCGTGAAAATTAACCATTAAGTGCCACATCAGCAAGTGTGTGTGAGGGGTGTCTCTGCCCCAAAGTGAAAACTCAGGGGGTGTATGTGCCCCTAAAGTGAAAACTCAGGGGGTGTATGTGCCCCTAAAGTAAAAACTCAGGGGGTGTATGTGCCCATAAAATGAAAACTCAGGGGGTGTGAAAATACTAAATTGCCCTTACACATGTTTGCTGACGTGGCACTTAACGGCTAATTTTCACGGAACCCTAACAGAAGGGGTGTCTCTGCCCCAAAGTGAAAACTCAGGGGGTGTATGTGCATTTTAGTTTTTTTTTTTTCTTTGGGTTCATAATTCAAATGACTTTAAAATTCACATTTTGAATGGGTCGAAATGTAGTAACTTATATGTACGTAATTTTGTGTGTACGTCAATATAATTCATTCAGCGGCTTCTTTTGTTGACTTGAGTTATTCTTCAAAAGTGTATTAAAAATAAATAAAAGTGAATTCAATAATATAATTAAAAGGGAAAACCAAAATGTAAACATGGAAAACCCTACTCCTCCCTACTCTAGAAGCACATCTTCATTTTCTTTAAGAACAATTGGTAACCCAATGATCATATAAGAATTTAATTTATGATATATATATATACATTTTTATTGTGACATGATATATATATATAAAATTATAAGGTAAAAGTACATTTTCTGCCTCCAACGTTTGGGGGTCCTGTCACTTTGGCCCCTAACGTTTTTTCGCTATCAATTATATCCCTAATGTTTTGTGTTTCTCTCAATGTCGGACTTTTAGCTAATATCGTTAATTTTTGGACAATTTTTGATGACGTGACATCCTATGTAGCCAATAATTCTGACTGGACTTAATTTTTTTTACGTCAGTAATCCATTTTAGGGGTATAATGAACGCAAAACACTCAATACATCAGTAATCCAGTATACCAAAATACTCATTACATCATCAATTTTTTTTTTATAAATATATCATCAACTTTTAACTTTTATGCTTTGCTGCAAATTTGGCATTTGAGCATTCTTCCTGTATTGCGTTCAAACTTTGACTTGTTTTTTTTTCTTAACGGTAATTTCTTGTATGGATTCAATTTTATTGACTAAGTCTATGAAAAATATATCGTAATAATTAAAAAAAATGGATATTGAGCCTTTTTTTGTTTCTCAAGGTATCTCCCAGCCCGACAGGTCAAGGATTAATCATCCGTGAATCTGAGCTCCATTTAAGAGTTTGTCGCTGACCAATTGATTACAGCATACATAAGGTGGAATCCGTACTGACCGATAAGCCAAGCAATCTAATAGTTCAAAGTTCAAACCTAACCTTCCTTTTGATAGACTAATTAAGCGCAATAAATAACATGTTACATAATCAACTTCGCACTTTCACGAAGTATTTCTCTCTTTTTCTCATAACTTTTCTTCCTCGTTTATAGTCAAATTTTATTAGTATTTTAATTGATTGAGTGAAATAAATTCATCATTTATTTTTAATTAAATGTCTGAGGTATGATTCTTGACTTTTATTAGTATATTTTTTTTGTCTAGACCAGGGTATCTACCATCGATCATAGTGACTAATCCTCTCACTGAATTGTAGGCACCTCGAAGGGTGGGACAGCTGACCCAAGAATTTAAAGCTGCTCCATACCCAAAGCAGAAATCGAATTCCTGACACTTACTTAAGGATGGATGAGTCTCTTCTACTATGTTTGACTATGATCAATATTTTGATCAAAAAAATTTTGTATTAGTACTTTAGAAAAAAAACTTAATATAAAGAATTCTGTAACACGAAAATAAATGAATTGAAAATTTTCAAGTCAAATATAATATAGTTTAAGAAAATTTTTCTTCATGCTGTACACATTTTGGCCTTCATATGCATGCTGTCAATATATATATATATATATATATATATATATTGTTCCCTCAACTCTCAATAGTTTATTAAATATTTACTGATTTCTATATCAAAATTCCAACCACCAATCCAACTACCATCTCTCTCTCTTGCAAATATAAGGCAAATCACGTATATCTAAGGGCTAGCTAGCACTTCCAAATCTTTCAAAAATTAGGTTGGTAAATATATGTTTGTACTTTTTATTATATATTTATCAGCTTAATTATTATATCGTAAAAAAGAAAAATAATAATACAAATTAGTAAAATGAGTTTGTTGAAGATTATTTGTTTCCTTGTCAAATTGTTGTATAATATTATTTTGGCCCATATAATTAAGTATATGTGATTATTTTATTGCGCACTATTTGCACTAATTAAAATATAATTAAGGTGATATATATATATAAATATATATTGCCTTCCAAATAAGTTGTGTGTATAATATTAATATATAAGTTAGTCCATTGAAACTCATTATTGGACAAACTCGTACAACGAAGAGGGTAGTTTGTCCACTTCTGACTATATACAATAGATATTTTAAGGAATTAGAAGGACTAAATTAAAATTGCATTTAAACCTTTTTATACTTTAAGGAGTACTATTAACAATTTAATCCCTAAAACAAGTTTTCTTTCTATTCAATCCCTAATTAATATGTTTAGCACTTTAGGTTTTTTGTTTCTCCAGTATAGTTTTTTTTTTGGGGGTCAAATTGCATAATATATTTTAAGGGTTTGTTTGGGAATTAAGAGGGGAAGGGAAGGGGAGAGATTAGAGGAGAAGGGAGGGGAGGGAAAGGGAAGGTTAAGCTTCCATATGTCATCCCCTTGTTTGGGTGTTGATATTTTCTCCAAAATACTCCAATTTAGAGTATCTTGAATTTGTGAGGGGGAAGGATAATGGAGGGTTAAGGATTGATCTTCCATTATCTTCCCCTCCAATTTTTATCTTCCCAAACAAGGAGAAGATATCTTAATAGTCTCCCCTTCTCCTCCTTAATCCTCAATCCAAACATACCCTAAGGCAACCAAAATAAACAAAAAAACACATGCCTATACTCTTAAAAGCAATAGTAATATCATTCAGATGAAGAGACAATACATCCCAGACTAAAGTTGAACAATATTACAAAGGACAAACAATACATCTTATCCTCTATGAGGATTTAACCATTATATAGCTTCCTGATCCCTTTCGTTATTGCAGATATGAATTTTGATGTCAATCTTAAGAGGATCTTCAGAAGCACCAGAGAAAGGATAAAACTTTCCTAATGAAAAG
This sequence comes from Senna tora, assembly GCA_014851425.1. Lineage (NCBI taxonomy): Eukaryota > Viridiplantae > Streptophyta > Magnoliopsida > Fabales > Fabaceae > Senna > Senna tora. Next base: position 93,644 of record CM026268.1, on the reverse strand, counting down.
AGAAACTTCCTTAATGGGAGTAGAGAATTTCCATGATAAAAAAAGAAATCCTCTGTGACAACGGAAATCACAAAAGAGAAGGAAATAACTAAAAAGGAAAGGAGGAAGGGGGCATCCAACGATATAATTTCAAACATGTTATCCATTTTAAGGAATGACTTTTAGTGCAGTCCATTTTAATTTAATCTATGATGGGTTTATTAGATTTGAGCTTAACATTTTTTACTCACTCCTCTTAAAATGGACCAAGTCTCACTCATCAAAATAGAAGGCCCTTTGTGAGTTGGCACATTTTAAAAGTCCTAAAAATTAAAGCAACCCTTGCAAACCTTCCAAGTAAAGGGTTACTCTATGATGCAATAAGTTGCATCATGCAATGTAATTTCAACCAATAGAATTGTGACACTTGTTATTTTATTGCATCATGTAATGCCGTTGAATCACATCAATGACTACAATTATACCACATAGTCCATTACATAATGTAACAATAGACTCACCCAAGTAAATATATAGGAGAGCATAAATATATGAAATTGAAGGAGTATCACGTTTAGCCTTACAGTCAAAAGTTAATAAAGTGAGAGCAGTTTGTGGGGGAGAGAGACAAAGTGGAAGATAAGATGAGTCAATATAACACTAATCACCAAATCTATTTGTCATACTTTCATATTATATATTATAAAATAAAATAAAATAAAAATTATTATATTTTGAAATAATAATTTGGATAATAAAAGGTTTTTTGATTTCACAATAATCTTTAATATATTTTTCCATCATCTTTATTATCTTTTTCTTTGCTTATTTTCTCTCCCATAACCTCTCCTATATTACATATTTTATTTTATATAGTATACAATATTTAGAGACCAATTATCAAAATAGCTTAGAATTATTATAATACAAATAATTTATCTAACAAATATCTTATAACACTTTTTAATATTTCTCTGATTCGTTAATAGATAATTTAGTATTTTGAATATGATATTTTAAAAAAAATTATAAATTCTTCCATTAATTAAAATGAATCCTTAAAATATTGGTTAAGAAAACTCTAGTGTAAATATCTTGCATTTTGTGCTATTATAAGTTATCCATTAATTTTATCTCAGTTTATTATATTTGTATGAAAGTTATAGCAATTGAGATGGACAATATAGTTTTGCCCTAAATGAATCAAATATAACATTTATTTGACATATTAAACATTTAAACTTCATACATTTAAAATTTTCCTTATAATAAACGTTCTAACAATTAAAATAATAGAATTTCATTCTAAAATTCTTTTATACATCAAATAGTCAAATATTCCATGTTCAATTCAGCTTCAATAAAATTGTTGTTTCAAACACAATATATATAATACCTACCCTACCCATTAACCGATCATTATTTGGTATAAGCAATTTAATTTAGTCCTCTGCTTATTTTTGAGTCAATATCATATTTTATAATTTAAGAACAATAAAATTGAATTATGTCACTCAGTTATGTATATATCCTTTGGTTTGGGCATGTATACTTGTAACTTGATAATATAATCAAGATAGAAAAATTTCTTTCATTTATTTCCAGTCCAAAAATATTTTTATTAATTACCATAAAACAATTAAGACACAAAGATTTATTTGCATTAATTTAAAAATTCTCTAAACTTGTAAAAAGAAATATTGTTAACTAACAAAAACAAATGGCTTGACAAAGTTTGCATGACACAAGCCCATATGTATGGGCCTATATAAAGACCAATGGGCTCCAAATTAGATAGCCCATCAAGCCCAAATAAAAACCACTTGGACCTTTGAACATGATACCACTTGCGGCAACGCGACGAACCTCGGCCAGGCGGAGACGAGCTGAGTCACGAGTCACGACTCACGAGACGAGTTTAAGGGAAGCATCGCTTTTCTCTTCTCTGCGTATTTCTGAAAGCTAGAGTCACGTTGGAGACACTAAACGATGTCGGCTCGATTGATGAAGAAAGTCCTGAATGAACAATACCGTCCCCTCGAAGTGAAGGAAGATGAGGAAGAAGATAATCAGCTCAACGGAGAAGAATCGGCGTCCCCCGAATCCGCCTCTCGTCCTTCAATTAATCCCTTCGACCTGCTCAATGAGGACGATTCTGAACCAGACCAGGTTTAATTTTTGATTCCTTGCTTCTATGTGAATTTCAAAAATCATATCTTTTGTTTGTTTGTTTGTTGGGGTTGTTGTGGAGTTGAAGGTATTGCTAGACTTTATCCAAGCTCTTAAACGCATCCAACATTAGTCTTTTTCCCATCATTTGCGGATTGGGTTCTGTTTGATATTACTGTTGGGCAGAGAATAGTTGGATTAGCTTATAGTCTAAGAGTCTTTGTTTCCTGCGGGGAATAGTTTTCGCTACATATAGAACTATATACACTATTGGACAGAGAAGATCAAGAAAAGTCTAACTTGGACTTGTATCGGTAAATATATCAGAAACAACCCATCAATGATATGTTGTAATATGATTTATATTCAATCCATAATATTTATTTTTCCTTTTAAATATTTTCCCATCTACAGGTTGTTATACCAAATATGATGACTACGAGCATTAGAGACTTGTATAATCTCTAGTTTTTGATAGAATTTCAGATAGCTACTGAAACAGTTTTAGTTTGGCTTGAAAATGGGGTGTGTCATGTGTGATTTTCATATGCAAAAGTTGTTCATGAGCACTTTGTTGAAAGTGGGGAATACACTCATAAGACATGAACTTCTTGTGCTTTGGCTAAATAAATTGTCTGTTGTGTCCGCAGGGAATTGAGTTGACATCTGCCAATGAAAGTTTGGAGCAATACGATGAAAAAGAGAAGTCACCTTCACAGAAATATACTGCTGCAGTTTCAGCATCCAATCCAAAATCAAAGAAGAAGAAAAAGAAGAAAAACAAGGATAGTTCTATTTCAAATAAAGATAGAGGTGAAAAAGAATTGGACCAAATTCTAGAGAATTTATCAGTGAATGCCAACTCTTCTACTAAGCAACATACTGAAGACAGAGTAGCAAACCAACATAAAATTGTTAAGCAGCAGTCAGCCTCCATATTACAGCTAGAACCTAAATATTTGAATGCTGAAAATGAGCTGAGAAGAATATTTGGTTCCAAGGTAGTAAAATCATTCGAGAGTAGTAATCAAGCTAGCAGTTCTAGGCAAATCCGAGGAGTGAGGCGTGGACACTATAATCTTAGAAAGACGGTTCTTGCCCAACCAGCTGACCATTGGCCACGGTGGGATGGTTCTTTGTCCATGGAATTTTTGGAAACAAAGGATGGATATAACTATTTTAGGTAAGGATCATTCTTATTTATTTGATTGGTAAGACCATCTGCGAGCCCATATGGTTGCAGGTCTCTGTATGTTAAAGGACTTGGTAGTAGCATCCTATCTTCAAGTGTTTGATTTATGTTACCTAGTGAATCTCAAACAACCAGAAGGGTGGAAAATTAGCTTGGTTCAATAATATACAGCATCTCTTTATGGAGGACTCAAGGCCTCTATCTGTATTCTCAGTCTCACTTAGCTTCCTAAATTTTTTCTAATAGATATTTATATTGTTTCCTAGGACTAATTGCATGTTTCTTGAGGATGCTATTTTGAGGCCAAGAAGGGGGAAAAGAGGGCATAAATATCTAAAAATCAATAAAGTAGCTGCCAATTTAACAACACACAATTTTCAATACATAATATTTGATTGTTGTGCTCCTGTCTATTACTTGATCATTACGTGTAATATTATTTAGCGTTGTCAATCACTCTTGACAAGGCTTAAAGGTAGGAATTACATGTATTGTTATAGATTGTAGACAGAAGTTGGGAATGAGATGGACATGTCATGGGCTCATATTGTTATACAAGCATCATCGATCCAAGGTTTTAAATTGCGGTTGCGGTCGCGGTTGCGGTTGCGTTGCGGTTACTGCGGGTAATGCGGACGTTACATTGCGGACTGCGGTCGCTGCGGCCGTGATTTTTTTTTTAAGTTGCACAAAATGTTAAAAAAATATACATAATATTCTTCTTCAAAGAGAGTGAAGAATGGAGAATGGAGACTTACTTGCTAGGAGCCTAGAAGGAGATCTTTGAATTAAGAAGGATTTGAAGGCCAATATTCTTCTTCTTCTTCTCTCAGATTCACTTCAGCTCTGCTTTCACTATCTTTCAAATTTTCAGATCTGTTTTGCACTTTTTTTTTTTGCTTTGTATAGTGAAACCGCAACGGAACGGTGTTGCGGCCGCAACACCGTTCCATTGCGGCGCAACAGTGTGATTTTGACTCACACCGCAATTGCGGTCCGTTGCCGTTGCGGAACGGACCGCAACCGCAATATTGCGGCCGCAATTTGTGTTGCGGTCCGCAATTTAAAACCCTGCATCGATCAAGTGTTGTATATAGTCTATTGGCAAACTGAGAAAGCTGAAGTTTATTTATTTTTGGTTCTCAAGGTTCTTTATTCTCCCTGCACATTGCTTCTATGGGTGCTTTCAGTGTATTTTAGCAGGATTATGCACAATATATATATATATATATATTGCTTTCAAATTCAGGAGGAGTAGGAGGTTCCTTGGAAAATTTCAAATCAAATTTTTAAATTTTAATTATGACTTTTTCCTTTTGATTTCTCTTTTCTTGATGTTAACCATAGAAGATCTAAAGAGTGACTTGGGTCACTGCCCAAAAAATGATTGTTAGAGAGGAAGAGCCTGTGATCAGCCATTACATTTGTGGCTATTACTAAATAAGAATAAAGGTGACCTATGGTGATGCCACACATTGAAGATGATGGGGTTTATGGAGATGTTGTTAAAGGCATTATTTTTGGATTTAGGCTTATAGAGAAGGTTTGGGATAAGCATAAGTTGTAAAGAAGTGATGTTTCCATGTAATTAAGACTTGAATTATTTTAACTTTTAAGTTTTATTTGAGGTGTTGAATGACTTATCTGTGATTCTGTTATTTTATCAATTTGTATGGAGAACATATGCACTAGGCATTGTTGGTCAAATTACATTAGTGGATTGTATTGTTTATGATTTTATTACTTTTTTTCGGCTGCCTCTAAATTTTGTTTTGTGGGGGAATTTTGTTTTTCCAACAATCCTCTTTTGGAAGCAGGAGTTGAAAGTGGGATATCAGTCTAGTATATGTTTGTATTGTTTTGAATGCAGTATGTCTTTTGATCTTTTGTCTTTTAAATTCCTTTATTATACTTTATGATTAAATAAATATGTGTTCGCAATATGTGGGAGAACTTATTGAGCCTGTCCAATCTTTAGTTTGCTAGGCCCATAGCTAAAAAAGGCTTTGATTGTTGTTGTATATTTTCTAGCCCTTTTTAATTTTATTCAATTTCTCCAATTTGGTTTGTTTTGCAATGTAGATATGCTCACTCATCATCCTATTATCAAGCTCAGAAGACATTTGAAGCTGCCAAAGCAATTAATGACATAAATGGTCTAGCTAGCATATTATTATACCATCCTTATCATCTAGATTCGCTTTTAACAATGGCAGATTATTTCAAGGTAGTGGGTGAGCAACAGATGTCTGCAGAGGTTATTGCCAAGAGTCTATATGCCCTTGAATGTGCATGGCATCCCATGTTCACTCCACTGCAGGGAAATTGCCAATTGAAATTCAGTCATGATACTAACAAGCCAATGTTTACAGCTCTTTTCACTCACATGAAGAATCTAGACAGGCGTGGCTGCCATAGATCTGCTTTAGAAGTCTGTAAATTACTGCTTTCACTGGATTCTGATGATCCTATGGGGGCCATTTTCTGCATTGACTACTTTGCTTTAAGGGCAGAGGAGTATGCGTGGCTGGAAAAATTTTCTGAAGATTATAAAAGTGATAATTCCATCTGGTTGTTTCCAAATTTCTCTTATTCCCTAGCTGTATGCCGGTTTTACCTTGAGCGAGAAGCAGGTACGGATGATAAAAAAGCAACCTCAACTGATCTTATGAAACAAGCATTGATGCTTCATCCTTCAGTCATAAAGAAGCTAGTGGCAAAAGTACCCCTGAAAGATCGTGTGTGGACAAATATCCTCAAGAATGCTTTTTTCCGATCAGATCAAACAGGAGTTCCATCTCAAGATCACCTGATAAATATATATGTAGAGAGAAATTATCTTATATGGAGGCTTCCGGATCTACAAAAATTGCTCAGTGATGCTGCACAATCAGTGGTTGAAACTATAGAAAACAATAAAAGTGAATTAAAGGACTGGGCTTGTGTCAGAAAAGAGGCATTCTCATCTGAGAAAAATGAGTAAGTGATTTCAAATTGCTTTGGCTAAATTTTCCATGTTTACTCTTGTGATCTTGTTGCTTTTTTTATGTAATTGTAGAAACTTTATAACAATTCAAAAAAAAAATCATCAGATATAAGTCTATAAATTCTTTGTTCTCTTTGATCCAATAGAACCCTGAATATGCTTTGGATGGCAGGGAATCCATTTTTATGCGGTGGACTTTGAAAACACGTGATGATGTGCTAATAATAGAGAATACAAAATTATGTAATGAGATTGTGTGGAAGTTAATCTGTTTTGTAGTATATTTAACTCATGTCTGAATTGCTAGCATTAGTGTCTTCATCCACTGGTCTCTTATATATTAAAGTAACACTCCCCCCCCCCCCCTCTTTTTTTTTGTAGGTATGGACATTTGTTGGTTTCTGATTTCTCTGATTCAGTTTCATCCATTCCACAAGAAAATCTGCAAAATTTTATGGGTGCTCCAAGGATGAGGGAGGTTATGCAGAATGAAAACGAAATCGCTAATCTGCATGAAAATGGCCACGCTCCTCGTGACGTTGCTAATCGGAGTGCGTTGGCTGTCTTGTTTGAGTCAATGCTACCATGGGTTACTTATGGGGACACGGAGGATGGTGGTGGACCTGATGAGCATGGGCAAGACAATCAATAGTTCTGGATGCATCTAGGTCATCATATGCTGCATAGTAAAATAACAGCTTAATATATATATATACACTTTCAGTTTATCTTCTAGCCAGGGGGTGTATAGAGCCACACCAAGCATAATGCTTTATGGCTTATGCTACTGTATTGATATTTTTTACATTGATCTCTATCTTGAATCTCTAGATGCTTATAGATGTCTTAGTCCACAGAGTTTTGTGGTGTTTCATTTTAGGAATGCTTAGTGGATAATTTACAATTTGACCGGAGATGTCTGATCACGGCGGAAGTAGATTATTAGGAAATGCTAGTAAGTGGGGACATGCTGCTTTTAGTACTTTGTACTTATAATGTGTCCAAGTGCTGCTCTGGATTGTTGAGGCATATACAGCATCCTTGCGTGATTACTTCTCTGTAGATAGCTCTTTATGGTTTGTCTTGCTGGTTATTTTTTTTATTGCAATATTTCCGGTTCAATAAATTCTGTGTGGATTGCTTTTAAACCATTGCTGAATTTCAAGTATAAGCACAGCTGGTTCTTATGGGGGGTGTACAGAGGAAGCAACTTGAAACTATCTTTGCTGAGTGGAGTCTTTAAGACAAATTTCTGAACACCTAAAAGTTAGATTAAAAAAAAACATGAGTTCGAATCCTCTGACCGATACGAGATTTTTATTGATGGGTAATTGTAAATCTCTCAGCAAATCCTTCAAAAGGTTGGGAGGTTTTCTCTGATTGATATGTAATTTTACTTTTACAAATAAATATACTATTTTTAAGATTTGATGATTTGAATCTATAACTTTTACGTTACATAGTGACAACTTGACAGATATTTTAAACAATCTCACCTAAAAAATCAATATTATTTCATATTGAAATGGCAAGCTTTCATTTGAATAGGTATTATGCTGAGAGCTTGAACCACAAACACAAGTTATACTCAAATTTCTTGCTTGGAGGATCATTACCCACACCACTCTATACGCTGCAAACATCATTACCATACGGCTAATTAAGCATTAATTTATAAACTACATATATAATTTTATCTCCTCAAGGCATCCACTTTATTAAGTTTTAAATTCAGTTTCATATACCACCTACACTCCCATTTACCAAATTGTATGTTGCTACTTGCTGGTGTGGCAATAATTGCCTGATATAACTAAAAGTTCTTTTAAAAAAAATGTTAAGAAGTCCCAAAAAGCTTGAAGTTTTATTTTTCTTAGACTAGCCATCCACCAAAGCAAGACGCCTCATATTCGGTAGGTGTGGCTCATCCTATTTCTTTTTCTCTCATGTTCGGTTCGGTGGGACCCATCTCACTGTCTCTTTCTCTCTCATGTCCGGTCCGATGTTATACAACACCGAATTCAGACACAGGGCGGACATGTGGACTAAACTCTTAAGTATTACAGGACTCATTATTCCTTTGAAAATCGAATTTAAGAGGCAATAAATTAGAGAACATAAACTTATCACCATTTGTGCCATGTTGCAATAGAAAAACTCGCAGTATTGACACTGAAATAAGTATTTATTTGACATCATCTAATCATAATTTTAATCATAGTTTAACATGTCAATTTTTTTTTTGTTGACATTGATAATTTGTGTAAGTTTTAAAAACAAAATTAACAGAATATTAGGAGCAGGAGAAGTTGTAGCACAGAGTGTGGGAACCACAAGCAGAAAGTGAGATGTGTAAAATCTGTGCATTATTGGCACATATGATTTGGGTTGGGGGGTATTTCACTTTTTAGTAATGCCATAGCTATAAATAGAAGCATAAAGAGGGAGATTGAGTACTGAAGAAGAACAGGAAAACTTGGGAAGAAGAAGAAGAAAGAAGAAAGGAGAGAGAAAGAATTAATCAATTTAAGGATGGGACGCAATGTGAAGAACGCTTTGATAGCATTCCTAGTTCCTCTTCCTTCCATTCTCTTCTATCTTTCATTCCTCAAACATTATGACTCTGACAGCCACGTGTCATCATCTGTGTGGTCATGGTGCTACCACCACCCTCTCCTCCTCCCCAATGTCCTCTTGTTCCTCAACGTTACTCTCCTCTTCTGGCTCATTGCCCAAATCCAGTCTAGCCATTGGGTATTATATATCATTTAATTTAATTTAATTTTTTTAAGTGAGTAAATTATCATTTTAGTTCCTGAAAATATAAATTATCTCAATTTAGTTTAAAAGATTTTTCGTAGAAATTGAGGGTGTGCCACATGAGTGTAGTGAGCTAGTTTCCTCACTTGGTCTCTTAACCCAGTGTCAGGAGTTTGAACCCACCCTTCGGCATAGAAAACATTCTATGGCTAGTCGTTAATCCTTATGTGGAAGATCGTAGCGAGGGATTAGCCACTACGGCCAACGATGAATACCTGGTTTAGACAAAAAAAAAAGGGTGAGCTTTGGAGCAACTGTAAAGTTGCTACCATGTGATCTAGAAGTCAAGAGTTCAAGTATAGTCTCTCTGCTTGTAGGGATTTGACCTTTTGTAAACCTTACTTGATGGGAGTCTCATGTACTAGGTCAGCTTTTATTTTATATTAATGGTGACTCTCAAGAACTAAATTGAGACAAATTACATCTTTCATAGATTAAATTGAGATTATTCGTATCTTTCAGTGACTAAAATCATAATTTACGATGTATTTATAGTTATATTTGTGAAGGTTGAATGAGAAATATATACATGATTGGATGGGTGCAGATGATTGATCTGTATTGGACAGTGATTCCAGTGATGCTAGTTCATTACTATGCAAGTCAGGGTTTGGTAGGAGGTGAAGAGTATAACTTGTGGAGATCAAGAATTGTGATATTGCTGAGTTGGGTTTGGAGTATTAGGCTGAGCCATAACTATTTGAGGCGAGAAAAGTGGGAATGGGGTGCTAGACAGGATTGGCGTTTCACCAATATGAGCTATCAATATGCTAACCATTGGTGCTGGGTTTCCTTCTTCACCATCTACTTCTCCCAGCAGGTACTCATCTACTTTACTTCTAAACAACTCATTTAGGTAGGAACCCATTTCTTCTTCTCAACACTACTAAAAAAGGACATCAATGATATAATAGAGAAGCCTAAAACAAAACTTGTTGCAACTATTTAACTAAGAATGCCAAACAATTTACTTTAGAGGCAAAATACTATTTAGTCCCTGAATTGTTAGTCAAACTACTATTTAGTCCCCGAATTTATCAAAAATACTATTTAGTTTCTAAAATGTTTAACTATGTCAACTATTTAGTCCCCGAATTTGACAAAATACTATTTAGTCCCCGAATTTGTAACTATGTCAACTATTTAGTCCCCCAAATTTGGGGTACGCTTGGTATAAATGCACGGATGTAAAGTACTGTAGATTAAAAAAAGTACTGTAGAGAAAAGTGAGGAGAGAGATAGAGAGAAAAATTAGGAGAGAGAAAAAGTATGATAAAAAAGTACGTATAAAATATGATGTAAATTTTTTTTTGAGAATCATGAAACACCATAATTTTACTGTTTGGTTTCTTTACCAAACATACCCTTGACAAAAATACTATTTAATCATCGAATTTTGCAACTTTGTGAACTATTTAGTCTCTTGACTGTTACTCGTTATAGTTAACAGAGTTGCAAATTCGATGATTAAATAGTATTTTTGCCAAGTTTGGGGATTAAATAGTAGACATAGTTACAAATTCGGGGACTAAATAGTATTTGTCAAATTCGGGGACTAAATAGTTGACATAATTAAATATTTCGGGGACTAAATAGTATTTTTGATAAATTTGGGGACTAAATAGTAGTTTGACCAACAATTCAGGGACTAAATAGTATTTTATCTCTTTATTTTAACATATGTCTTTAATTATTCAAACAACAACTAAACAGAGGAACCGAGTCAATAATGATTTGTTTTATGTCATTTTGTGACGAATTAAATTGAGAACACGAATCTACAAGGGACCAATTTGAGGAAACGAGCATCTGTTAGGGACTAAAATAAGATTTTAGTCTATTATTAATAATGTCACTTAATTACCTTGAGCTATATTTTGAGTCCAAACAAAACAATAGAAAAAATCTTATTGTGTCTCATTTTGCAGGTGCTTCTCTTTACATTATCCCTTCCATTCTATGCTATTCACTCAATGAATCAGCCTCTGAGCATAATGGACTTGGTAGCCATTGTAGTGTGTTCATCTGGCATTCTAATAGCACACTTTGCAGACACACAGCTTTATAACTTTGTGACCAAAAACAACAACCTCAAACATCTTGGTAAACCCATAGTGCCTGTCCTAGACAAGGGCTTATGGTATTACTCTAGGCATCCAAATTACTTTGGAGAACAACTATGGTGGTGGGGATTAGGTATATTTGCTTGGAATTTAGGGTATGGTTGGACCTTTATAGGGTCACTAGCTAACACCTTGTGTTTAGCTTATGTGACTAAGCTTGTGGAAGATAGAATGTTGAAACAAGAGTATAGATCAAAAGCATATGGGATGTATCAGAAGACAACCTCAGTGTGGGTACCTTGGTTCAAGTTCTCTCCTCCTAGTGTAAAAAATAAGAATGCTTGATGTTTTTTTTTTTTTTAATATGTTAGTGTTGTGTGGGCTATTGGTCATTTGTACAAGAAGCATTGTGATGATGGTGTTTTGTTAATTTGGGGGAACTATTGGTTGTATGTATTTGTGTAAGCTATGTAAAAATGTAAATCTTTGTGATATTGAATAAAATTGCTTATGCTTTATTTGTTTAATTTTATTGAAAACAAAATTATAGGTACACTTGGTATACAAAGCAAAATTGTATTCCGTTGATGATGAACTGTTCTGTATTTTGTTAGTAGGTTGTCTTCAACAATATATCCAACATTATCTAAAAAATTAGTTATCCGGTCCACTTTAATGAATACACTTATAAAAAAAAGAATTATAAGGCGTTTTCACTAAAAATCACTTTTAAATAATAAATTAAATCTTATCCATTAATTAAAAAACATATTATAGTGACAAGGTTCAGTTCGATTTAATTTATTATTTAATAGCAAAAGTAACGTTGATTAATGTCTAAATTAATTAAATTTTCTTCTATCCTATTAATTAATTAATTAAAAAAATTAAGTCGATTGAATATTGGAAGATGTATGTTTTTATAAATTGATCTATAAAATGATGAAATATTTCAATTTGGTATGTGAAAAATTAATCTCCATTTAATTTAGTTCTATAATTAGTGAGTTGATAAAAAAAAAAGTTAATTAGAAGACTGATATGAACACATTTACAACACTAGCTTGACTTTTGACTATTCAATACTAAACTAAGTCTTATGCATCAATAAAAAACACATCCTAGTTACAAAATACACATAAAACAATGTATTTAATTATGTATAATTAATAAATTTGATAATGTTTAATTCGATTTAATTTAATTTAATTTAATTTATCATTTGATAGCAAAATTAAGGTCAATTAATATCATAACTAATTAATTTTTTTATCTTTCAAAAATAAAATTAAAACAATTTATTTTGATTTTTTTTTTTTGGAATATTCTTTGGCACAAAAGATAATTTAAGTTTTCACATTTGCTTTTCTTCGTTGATTCCTCTTCGGTCCGTTTACCCGCCCGCCAGTAACGACCAGACCTTCCTTTTAAATCCGATCCTCAAAATTTCAGCTTTTGTATCCAAAAATTTTCATAAGGCAGTGATGATTTCGAGTTCTAGAAATAGAAATTTCCATGGCTTTGAGAGCAAGAAAATGCGTTTCGATTTCATTGTGGCGATTATAGTCTCTTCCTTTTGTTTACTTCCGATTTCCGTCTCCGCCGCGAATCTCCGGTTCGGAAGAAATGGAGAGTTCAAGATATTGCAGGTGGCGGATATGCACTTCGCAAATGGCGAAACGACGCGTTGCTTGGACGTGCTTCGTTCTCAGTATGCTTCTTGCACTGATCTTAACACCACAGCTTTTATTCGAAGGATGATACGTGCTGAGAAGCCCGATCTTATTGTCTTTACTGGTATTTATTAGTTAGCATGATTCTGATTTTGCTTCTTTTTTGACTTATTTGTGTTTCTTCTGAATTTCTTTCTTAAGTTTCTAATTCTAAATTTAGTTTTGCCTGAGTTCCTTTTTCTTGATTTTTTAATAGTAAGTAGTAAGCTACTATATTTGGTAACATCCCCAGCGCTTTAATAATTTATTTACTGGAAAGAATTATAAAATAGTTTGTTGTATAAAAGATGTATTGAACTGTTAATTTTAATTATTTATGATTTATCCGTACTATACAAAGAACAAGACTTTTAATCTATAGCCCTTGTGAGAGAATTTGCTCTTACTATATGGGGAATAAGGAATAGATGGTGGTTATCGTATTCTTAAATAAAAGAAGCTATCATGCTATGTAAATGGTAAAAAAGTATCTACACTTCAGTTTTATCGATTGATTTATCCTGCTATGATGTGCTAAACAGTTAATTACTTGTATTTGGGATAAAATAAAATGAGGAACAAAGGTGGCAAAGGAATTATTTTGGATATGCTATGCAGTTCATTTTTATCTATGAATCTTCAATTTCACATCTAAGCAAGTTTCAAGTTTCTTTATTTATTTCAGCTAACCTGTTGTGCATAATCGTTATGGTATTTCAGGGGATAATATCTTTGGACATGATGCCAAGGATTCGGCTAACTCAATGGATGCTGCATTTGCTCCTGCTATTGCATCAAACATACCATGGGTAGCTGTTTTGGGTAACCATGACCAGGAAGGATCACTCTCCAGGGAAAACGTGATGAAACATATTGTTGGTATGAAAAACACACTGTCTAAAGTCAATCCTCCAGAAGTAAATTTCATTGATGGTTTTGGGAATTATAACTTGGAGGTTGGTGGAGTTGAGAGCACTGAATTTGAAAATAAGTCAGTTCTCAATCTCTATTTCCTTGATAGTGGAGATTACTCCACTGTTCCTTCTTTGATTTCTGGCTATGGTTGGATCAAACCCTCACAGCAACTTTGGTTCCAAAAAACTTCCACAAAGCTTCGGGTACTGTTTTATTGGTTTCACTGAGTTAATACGTAATATGATATTTTATTTACTTTGTTTCTCTTTATTGTTGTTAAATAGCTGCTTACAGTTGGAAGTTAGAGAGGATCTTCACTAAGATGTAACTTATTTCTCAGTTCTTTTCCTTGGTGAAAATTTTGATTAATCATTTACTCTTTGTTCTGCAGAGAGCATACATGGATGAACCTGTACCTCAGAAAGGACCTGCTCCTGGTCTTGCTTACTTTCACATCCCATTACCAGAATATGCTAGTTTCAAGCCATCAAACTTTATAGGTGTGAAACAGGAAGGTGTTGGCTCTGCTTCTGTGAATTCTGGCTTCTTCTCAACCTTGGTTGAAGCAGAGGATGTGAAGGCAGTTTTCACTGGTCATGATCATGTCAATGACTTCTGTGGCAAGCTAACGGGTATACAGCTTTGTTATGGTGGAGGATTTGGATATCATGCTTATGGAAAGGCTGGATGGTCGAGGAGAGCGAGAGTGGTGGTTGTTAGCTTGGACAAAACAGTTAAGGGAAGTTGGGGAGATGTCAAGTCCATCAAAACATGGAAGCGCCTTGATGATCAACATCTTACTACCATTGATAGTCAGATCTTATGGAGCAAAAGCTTTGGTGGCAGGTAAGATAACGACAGAATAACGGTACTCTTTTGCTTGTTCTAATGCTAGAAACTAAAAAAGAAGTGCTTAATCTCTAGAGTTATGCTTGCTGCACGTGAAATAATGCGCAGCACGCCTATTTATACTTAATTCTTTGTGCGAGTACATATATGACACAAGAAAATTATATTAGAAGAGTTGGTGAATTTGTACTCCCTGTGATAAGGCAGGTTCTGTAACAAACTAGAAAAAAGAAACGAGGAAAAAGCTGATATTGTAAAAAAGGAAAAGTAGGGACATAAATGTTAAACAAATCAAATATGAGAATTATAATTTATTTGTCCAAGACAAGCGGATAAAGAGAGGAATATCACATCAAACTGACAACTGAAAGCAATGCAACCGAGGAAATAGTGTGCAAGTTTGAAGAGGCGTATTAATTTCACAATATAAACTAATCTATTACGAATGTGAACATAGGAAGATCTGTTGAGTGTTGAGGCTAGTAACGAGGTAAGTATGATGTGACTGAATGAATTTCAACCATATATTAAGGACTAATGTGATGCTACATGTAAACAAAGAATTAATTCATGAAGTGAAAAATATAAATTACAATTAAGAAGAGCAACGCTATAGTCTATTAATATTGTAATGCATGAAACCACAAGATCTAACACAGTTGATATTTAGCTGGGTTCTTTAAATATTTAGTCAGGGTTTTGATCTCTGGCGTGTGTATGGAGAGAATTTTGTGGCCAGCAATAAAACCCAATCAAGAAGAAAAAAGATGTAATGCATGAAAACTGGAACTAATCTCCATTTTGTTGGTCACCCGACCAACCCACTCTACTCTTTTCAAAATTTTCAATCAAGTCCTAAACTTGAATAAGAAACAAATACTGGATGTTTGTTTCTCACTTTGCTATGTCGCAAACAAGTATTCAATTCTTTACACTCTCTTCTGTTTTAGACACCCCATCGGCCTCTAAGTGACATAGATGCTTCTTTTGGTTATCACTTATGTATCCCTTAATTTACAGTTTACCTTTCTTCATTGTTCTGAAAGTGTCTATGTTAAATTATACTTTCTGTTTCATGTCATCTGTAATTCATTACTTGTCTTGGTTTCCATTATAACAGGTAACTGCAGAGGGGGGAAAATTGGTTGCTTTTGAGAATTTGAAGGTCTTTGTGGCTTGAGTTGCTTTATGTTAAATTTATCCACGTGAGGTGTCCGATATACCTGCCCTATAATTGGAAGGTGCAACAGAAGTTGGTCCTGCCAATTACTAAAGAATAAATCAAAGGAATTGGAGAAAGTGTACAAATAGCCTTGGCATGAAGTGTCTTCTTACATCATTGTTTTAACGTTGATACTTCAAGCAGTGACTGAAGTCTGAACGTAAATATGTAATACAGCAAAACATTGACAAATGATATATAAATATATAACATTTCATTTCTATATATAGCTTTTACATAATTCGACTTTTGTTCATCACATTTTTATTAAATGTTAAAATTAACAGCTTGTTACTTGGTTCACTTTCAGGAAAATTTTGGGAGCAAAGTATTTTGAAGTTCAAGTACTAGGCTAAGAATCTAATTTTCTCTATAACTTGAAATTTATTAAGTGGGCTCAGGCACCTTTATATTAGACAATATTTAAACTGGGCTTGGTGGGGTGCGCCAGGCCCAAGCAGTAGTGTAACGCTAGGACGACGCGTGAGGGCACCAGCAGCAAGCTACTGTAGCGTGACCTCCCACTTAAAAAATTAATTTAATATCATGTGAACCGATGGCCCACGTATCAGATATTAAACTGATAAGAACAGATACTACACTTGATCTTAGCCAAAAGGCCGAGAAAGGTATGAGTTGTTTAGTATGTAGCGTTGGCTTTTATAGTCTTCCCGGCCCTCTACGATTTCACTCGGGACGATGTGGGACTTGCTTGAACCAAAGGTGCGCACTTCTGTTTCGTTTTGGCATAGTTGAATCATGTTAAATACAAGGAAATTCAGAAAGTTCAAACACTCTCTCCTCTGAGAATTATTTTTACATCTCCACGATCAGTTGTGAGTCCAATGTTTTTTTCTTCAAACATTTCTTTTTCCAAATTTTGGTCTCAACTTTTCGTTTTCTTAAATGGTGATAATTATATTTACATCAGATGGGAATAGCTACTATTGCTTCTGAAATACCTGAAGGTTTTAACTACATTGTATAACTAAGACTTTGAGTTTCTTAAAAGTCAAGTGGTGCAAAGACTTCTATGTGTAGAGATTTTTTAAGCAAGAGAATACGAGGAACATATTTTAGCTAATATAAACAACATACAGAAAAATTCTATAGTAAAATAAAATGTTTTTTTATTTATTTTATGTGTATATAATACTAACGGCCTTTATTATGCAGCTTATCTATGCAAATTAAATATTTCTAGGATCAGTAATCAAAAGATTTCAAAATTATATATAGGTACAAACTATATTTTTTTTAATAGATGATGCTTCTTAGATAATAGATATTACTATAATTAGATTTTTATTTTTATGTTTTGAAACAAAGCAAGATATGTAAAATTTGTGTAAAATACTTTTCTTTTTTTGGAATTCTCTATATCAAAATCTAATATTCTATAATGTATTTTAATTTTTATAAAACAAAAAATTGAGTCCGAAGATTATGAGAAGTGCATTCTTAATCGAATATGCCGAAATAATTATATGGGTAAAAGGCTTATATGTAGAGTAGATCTCATGATTTAACTTACATGTCTATTAAACATTTAAAAATGAATGTATTTAATTTAATGCAATAGTAAAATGTAATTATTTATTTAAATTACGATTTTGATAACTTTAATTATTAACATCATGACATGTAAAGTATTATTTTATTCTACCATAATATATTTTTATTTTCTTATTCTAAAAATAATAATCTTATTTTCTTTATATTCATAAATAAAAATTAATGCATAAATATATGTATTAATCAATGGCATAATTTTATTTTATTTTATTTTTTTCATTTTCATTATATTTACTATGGACTAGACTTGTGTTAAAATTTTCCTTAAATTAGTGTTTGAACTGTGCCAATACACGGGTAAAAATTATCTCTATGTATAAAGACCATGATTTAACATTTTATTTTAAATAATTCAAAAAAATCAATGTGGAACTAATTTTAAAATTGATAAGATTAATTAAAATATTGAATGGTGAATATTTAAAAACACATAGAACTAAATACACATTCTTTCAATAAACCAGAAGATCTCGAATGAAATATTCACGTATCAAAAAGTATTAATACAATTAATGAAAAAATTTAAAAGTCTGGTATAGTGGATGTTAGACTAAGTGAGTTCGAAACACAAAACCTATTAATCGAACCAACTTAATTTTGGTTGAATATTTGTAGTATGAATCATCCTATTAACTCAACCCAATTTAATAGGTTGGCTTAGATTTAATGAGTTAACTCAAACTATTATTTACCCGTATTTTTTTTTGTCAATGAAAAAGTAGCAATATGATGATTTAGTCCATAAAAAATCATAATTATACATGATGGTCAACTCTTTAGTTTTAAACTCTTAATCAATGTAACAGGTTAAATGATATGAAAATTTTAAGTACTTTTTTAGACACTGAACAAATTTATTTATGTGAAAAAGTATCTCAATGCTCAGTCATGTTTTTGCCATCTCTATTTTTTTAATTTTATCATTATTTTTTAAATATAACTAGAGATGAGATACAGATCATAACACACCTTCGACTTTCAAATTTCAATGCAAAACAAATCCATTCTTTGTGGGGGATCACATAGGCTTCCTCAGTAGGAATACAAATTCACCATCCCTCCTGGTATTAGTTTTCTAGTATCATCTTCATATATCTTAGATAAGTAGAGATTAATGAAGCACTTCATTTTTATGTTGTAGCAACAGAAGAAGCAGAAGAGTACTGGTATTCCAGAATTATGTAGCATCAATGGATTTTACTTGAGGCGGACTGACTATAGAGAGTGTGTTTTTCATCCCAATATGTTCATCACTCCTTCTCTAGAGAGTGATCCTTCACTCCTGGTCGTGTTTAATTAAGTGTAGTTTCAATCACTTAATTAGGAAGAGGAAGAAAGGTGGGAAAGTTATGTTCTTCAGGGATGAAGTGTTATGAACGAGGAAATAAATGAATAAATAAGTAAACTGAATTATATTGTGTGACATGGAAAATTCCCCAAAATTAACAAGTAAAAGACCCATTTGAACTTTCGGTAAAAAGTATATCTACATCAAGAGTCCAACACTACACAAAGGTATCTTCGTTAAAAGAACAAACATGAATAGGTGAGTAGGAAGGCTTTGGTACTAGCAAGTCCCACATCGTCCAGTATACAAGTCGCAGAGAAACGAGGAGGCTATAAAAGCGAACACTAGAGAATAGGCAACTCATACCTTTCTCGGCCTTTTGGCTAAGATCAAGTGTAGTATCTGTTCTTATCAGTTTAATATCTGATACGTGGGCCATCGGTCCACATGATATTAAATTAATTTTTTAAGGGGGAGGCCACATTACGGTAGCTTGCTGCTGGTGTCCTCAAGCGTCGCCCTAGCGTTGCACTACTGCTTGGGCCTGGCGCACCCCACCAAGCCCAGTTTAAGTTTCTCTTTGATGGCCCAGCCATTTAATATCACTTAGTATTATATTATTTAATATATATTTTTCGCCGAAAAACTTTTTCTAGTCTTGCATTAGCAAACGGTAGGAACTCTTAAATAATTTTTTATTTACTAGCTTTTGGAATCTTAAAAATAATATCCTATCATATACTGAAGTAATTGTATACGTGTATTATATTTCCCTGGTGACAAATTAAAGTGACTTATTTTGAGATTAAAACAATTATAAAAAGGGAACGTAATAATCAAAATATAATAAAGCTCAAGTTCCATAGAGCTATTTAAATATATTAATGGTTAATTAATACAAGTATACAATCAATAGAGCTAATATAAATTGAAAAATATATAATAAAGCTCAAGTTCGATAGAGCTAGTATAAAATGAAAGGAAAAAACTTATGTCCATTACATCCAATTCCACCAATCATATATTGTATTTACATTCTCTCTCTTCTATTATTGGTTATATAAAAGGTGATCTTCTATATTCTCTCTCTACTGTGATTGGTCATTTAAACACTTTTTGCCACGTGTCATATTTATATTGGAAAACTGGATGTAATGGACATAAGGAAATGAACCTAAGTTTTTTCCAAAATGAAATTACTTTCAATCAATAATGATTATATGCTAATGATAAATTTAAAAAACTATTTTAATTTTTTTATACAAAATTTTTATAAAATAAAATCGCAGTAGAATAATAAAATTAGTGATTTACAGTTCCAAATTAGGTTAAAAAAATAGTGGTATTTAACAAAAGAAAATTTATCTCCACCCATGACCCGGTCCATTCATTAAACCCTACCCATTTTGTTTTTGGATGTCCTCTTACCGTCACAACACAAACGCAGAAGAAAGAGCAAAAGAAAGAGCAGAGACTCAGACTTCAGAGTTGCATCGAATCATCGATCCCAAATCCCACCTCTTCCTTACCGGCGTCGACCAAGTTTTGCTGTGCTCGTGCTCACTCCCTCGTCGACGAAGAAGAAGACGAAAACTGTGCTGGTGAGTTGTGACTGAGTTTTGCTGCACAAACCACACCGGAGAGTTTACCTCTACGATACGATTTTACATCCCCTTTACGATTTTATTTAAAATCTAGACTTTGACAACCTTGGCGATGGGTGGAAAGAGGAAGAAAAGCGATGCGGAAGATGATGAATCGTCTTTAGCAGGCAAAGACGATGGTCAAGGGTCTAAGAGCAACAAGAAAATGAAGATGGAAGTGCTTCCGTCGATGATAAAGAACAAGGAGAAGAGGTCGGCGGTGCACGCGAAGCTCAAGCAGCAAAAGAAGCTTGAGAAGCGTAAGAAGGCTAAGGCCCGAGAGACTGCAGAGAAGCGAGCTCTCGAGCTCGGAGAGGAGGTTCCTCATGCTCTCATTAAGTTTTTGGATTGATTTGAACTTCGTTTAAGTGGGTTTTGATCACTTGTGTTTTATTTGCATTCCTACAGCCTCCAGAGAAGAAGGTTCCTCGTACCATAGAGAATACTAGGGAAGCCGATGAGACTGTCTGCAAGCCTGATGACGAAGAGGTGTTCTTTCTCTCTGTTTCTTGCTTGCGGTTACTCCCCTCATTCTTATTGACTACTAATTAATCTCTGCATCCTTTTCTGAATAATGCATTTATCTATTTAAACTTGTATTTTTGTTTTTAAGCGGACTTTATGGCAATTATCAATTAAAACTAGGTGTTCATGTGCATAGACAAGGGATTAAGATCAAATTTCAGTACATTAGGTTATTTGTCAATTGTCATGTTATCTCCAACAGAAGAGGTCTTCCTTTATCACTTTGGTAGCTGTTGCAGTTGGTAGAAAATGGCATAATAATCTTTAAACCTTTTGCTAGTTCATTTTATAATGTTAGGTTACTTTAGTAATAGTTGATTTATTGTTTGATTTGGTCAGTTCTATGAGGAATAGTGGATGAGAGATAATGAGAACATAAATTGGCAGCCAACAACACATTTTCTTTTGCAAGGAAAAGAGTTGGGTGCCTAGATTTTAGAATTCCTACCTCCACTTGCCCAAAAATAAGTTAATGTTTTCTCACTACTTATTTGTGTTAGAATTTCGTTTTTTATTTTGTTTGCTTGCAAATGATTTGATGATGGGTATAATATGTGTGTTAATTCACCAAGCCTGGAGGAATGGTTTCTAGCATCTAGTTTTTGGGAGTGTTTAACCCAAACTCATATTTCTTTAGTTTATAATATTTATTTGCCATCAATAATTTTTATATTCTGCTTTCAAGTAAGAAAAAGCTACTTAGTTGACTCATTAATTATAATGTTCGCTTGTTTGCAGCTATTTGCTGGAAATGATGCTGATGAATTTAGTTCAGTTTTAAAACGACAACAAACTCCTAAGATATTAATCACCACTTGCCGTTTCAATTCTACAGTAAGTTTCCTGTATGCCTTTGTTTGTAATATTAGCATTTTAAGCATATCTGTTCTCCTCCAAATTTGTTTGTTTTATTTTTTGAACTTATATGTGGTTAGTAAAATTATATAATATATTTCTGCTTTTATTTTCTATCATGTTCTTAATTTTAATTGAATATGGTAATCTGCAGAGGGGACCCGCTTTTATATCAGAATTACTTTCAGTAATACCAAATTCACATTACTACAAGAGAGGAACCTATGATTTAAAAAAGGTGCTGGGTGTTATTTTTCTGTGTGAATGAGAAACATGGAGCTGAACTTGTCTGAATTTTCTTTCTAATTTTGATTTCAATTTCAGATTGTAGAATATGCAAAGAATAAGGACTTCACTTCTATCATAGTTGTTCACACCAATCGCAGGGAACCAGGTACTTGGTGCCTTTCGATTGAGACTTATAATCCTTTTTATAAATGTATTAGTAACAAGTTATTCTCAAAGTCTTTGTTTTGCCTTTTAATTTTTATATTAGATTACAGGACTAAATGTCCTTAAAACAAATTCTGTGTTCCTTTGCATTGTAGATGCTCTGCTAATCATTGGAGTACCTGATGGACCTACTGCTCATTTCAAGCTCTCTAAGCTTGTTTTGCGCAAGGATATCAAGGTTTGTCTTTGTTGTTTGTATCGTGACATGTGTTCAGTAAAATGGGCAGTGTATTGTTTTCGAAATTTTAATTGTTGTTGTTATATATTTCATTAATAAGTTATAATAATGAGGGTAATAATATGAGAGGGTGAAGGAAAATGTTTTTACAGGTTGAATCAAGAGAGCACATAATTGAAACTTGGTTGCTGTTCTCATTTGATCTGCAACTTGCATTATTAAGTGAATTCAACACTGCTAGGATAAAAACCTGAAATCTGCTCTCTTCAACTTATATATATATATATATATATATTTCTTTTGCTGTGGTAATAGAAATTCACAATACTGTAACAAAAAGTTTTTATAGATTGATGTGCTTTTCTTTTGAGTTTAAGTGGGGCTTTCTATGTTGATCAAATGAAAATATTCTTTTGTATTGAGTGAATTTTTCCCCTTTTATTGAGTGAAATTTTCTCCTTTGATTGTTGTTGTATTGAGTGAATTTTTCCTCATTTTATTTTACTTGCAGGGTCATGGAAATCCCACCGGTCACAAACCTGAGCTTGTGTTGAATAACTTTACAACACGTCTAGGGCATCGAATTGGAAGGTTACCTTTATCTCTCAATTTACGCTTCGTATGTTCAATTCTAGTTCTAGCTGTGTTTTCTATTACAAGGTGAATCATGAAAAGAGGGAAGAATGAAGGACTATAAAGCTGCCTTCGGTTTCTATCTCATTAATTTTATAATTGATACATTTTTTCATGGTTTCTGAGTTTTTTATGTGATGTTTAATGGCATAAACGGTAACTTATCTCTTAATTTTCTTATCTCTTTTCTCTAATAGGTTAATACAATCACTATTTCCCCAAGATCCAGAATTTAAAGGTAGGCGAGTAGTCACCTTTCACAACCAGAGAGACTTCATATTCTTCCGGCATCATCGGTATGAATCCCTAAGGCTTGTAAATTGTGAGAAGCGTCTATAATTGTGTTTTATTTCTAATTGTGTTAATTATGTATTGTAGGTACATTTTTGAAACAAGAGAAAGTAAAAAGGCTAACTCTGAAGGCAAGGCAAAGGATTCCAAGGGTGAGATTGTTCCTGAAACCAAGACAATCGTTCGCCTTCAGGTTGGTTCCAGCTCTTTTCTGTGTCTGGTTTTGTTTGCTACCACTTCAAACTAGTGCTTGGAAATTGTTATATGAGGATATTATGTGTTTCCATGATCCATGCTATTAAATTCTACTCATTGTGTGATTAAACAGCAGTAATCGCAGCAGTGGTCATTGAACTGTTTGTCTCCTCCTTTAGTCCTATCTAGGTTTTGACTAGGTTATCAAGTCTTGGGGCAGGCTTGTTTGGGAGTTTCAAAATAAAGTCAAGCGGAGTGGAGAGGGAAGAGGGAGTGTTCCCACTACTTTTGTTTCAAAGCTTTATGAATTTTTTTTTTTGGTGGTCGAAAGTTTAGGTGGGGGTAAGCACCGGTATCCCACTAGGGTCAGGAAGACCTCCCAACCTCTATATATTTCCAATATTATAGGAAAGTAACGAATATTTGAATTATGAAGGATAAAAAAATACAACAACAATCAAAGCCTTTTCCTATTAGGTAGGGTCGGCTATATGGATCAAGCAAACGCCAATTTGTTCGGTCTTTGCTCATTTCTATAGTTAGTTTAGTTGATGTAAGTGGCCCTTCCTCATTTGACATTGTACTTGGGCCATACATTGCGTTGCTTCCAGGCAATGACCTAACACGTTGTTGATGGATTCATAAAAATTCAACAAAGTTTTATGCTGGCTGTCGACTACCTAATGCAACCCTCCTCTTTTATCTAGGTTTGGGACCGGCTATGCAAGCATAGGCAGAGTTTGAAGGATAAAACACATTAATTAAAAAAAAAAAATAGTTGACTGCTGTGATTTAGGGTGGTGGCAATGATTTGCTGAAATAACAACTAGAGGTTTCATGAATATGTGTACCCCGTGCCTGTTTTTTAAACCTTAGTTTTAAGCTATTTAATACGAACTTAAACAAAAACAACCCTTTCCCCCTGCTGTGTTTTTTTTTTTTTTTTAATTTCTTGGGTAGTAGGGGGAGTGGGAATTAGCTGTGGCTAACGATGGTAACATGAAAGATCATTTTTACTCTCCCATTGGCATTTATTTTGAATTTTGCTTTACAATTGTCAGATTCATCTAGCCCTTCCCCACTGCATCGGTTGCATTTGTTCACTATTTATATGGCCTCTTGATTTTCCACAAGTCATGATGTTCATATCTAATTATCTATAATGCGTCTTTGCTAACTTCAATTTATAATTGCAGGAATGTGGCCCTCGTTTCACATTGAAGTTGATCAGCCTGCAGCATGGAACATTTGACACCAAGGGTGGAGAATATGAGTGGGTTCACAAGGTAATTTTATTTTCAGCCGACTTTACTGTATTTTCTTGTTTATCTTAATGTGGTATTATCTCTTTTCTAACTTGTTCTGTTTTTTTTTCTTCCTGTCGCATTCTTCATCTTTAGCCGGAAATGGACACAAGCCGAAGGAGGTTTTTCTTATAACTTTGAGTGTTGGATTTTTGGCGTATTTCTCTTTGGAGATGTTTTCCGGTGAAGAGGCTAGAGCTTAGCTTAATTTGATATTTGTAATCCGAGATCAATTTTGACCTCAAAATCTGGTGGAGGGAGAAAACCAGGCCAAGAAAAATTTGTTGTTTCTTGTAATTGATGAATTAATTATGAAATTTATAAGGCTATGTATCTGTCTTTCCAAAAGGAATCAAATGAGTTTTTTCCAACTGAAATTAAAATATAATAGAACTTTTTAAAAACTTTCAGGTATTGATTATTGAGCTGTGAAATATTCTTGTATTTTAATTTTTTTAAAACATAAAATTTAGTAGAAATCCTCTTAAAGACCATCACGGAAGAATCAAGACCATAGCCCAATCTCCAATTTTATTTAATGTGTATGAAATATCTCTTTGCTTCACATTATACAATGAAGTAGCATTTGCTTTTCTTTGGAAGATGAAGCGTATGCATTGCTTGGTGAAGTGTTTATAAATCTACCATTTTATATATTAATACACTATTGGTAAAACTACGAGTAGAGATAAAAATAGAGTAAAATATCAATTTGGTATTGCATTTTTTTTAATTTGATCCTTTTTAAACGTTATAGTAGTGGACATTTTGGGCTAACATTGTAATTTACAAACATTAATAAAGATTTTTAATGTAATTATTTGGTATAATTCTGTAATTTTTAACACATTTAAAAAAAAAAAAAAAAAGACTCGCAGCATGCTCCATCTCTTGGTTGCACACCTTGACCCTCTCTCATGGAATTATTACCCAGATAGATGATTGATATATATGTGAATGTGATTCCCCTTTCTCTTATTAGCTAATTAGTTTGATTTTATGTGAGTGTTTGGTTATAATAGACTAGCAACAAATTTATTAGCTAATTAGTTTGATTGGGTAAGTGTGGTTAACACTTGACACGTTTGGAAGCGTGATGGGTGTATAGCGATGGTGAATCACGGGCTACAAGACTCAACATAGACATATTTCGAAACTCGTCCACGGTGATTCTATGATGTAACTTATTGCATGCATATAATGTAATTTCGGTCAATAGGATTGTAACATAGGAGTAGGATGACTTGAGATGCATTGCAATTTTCTACGTGTCACAATCCTATCGGTCAAAATTGCATTACATATATGAAACAAGTTGCATCATAGACTAAAACGAAGATAGAGCTATTTTCTAATTCTTCTCCTCAATATCGAGCCCAAGAGTTATTCTTCAAAATCTCACATGAAAAGCTACACTCCCATGAAAGTCACGAATACTTGGATATCTCCAACGGCGAGATTCTCCAATAGAATGTGTTTTTCAACGTCTTAAAATTGTAAAATTAGTACAAATAATTACATTAGAAAATCTTATTAAATGTTTATAAATTTCAAAGTTAACCTAATTATCTCCCTCAGCAAATCTAGTTAATAATTTTGATAACAAAGATCAAATTGATAATGAAATAATCTAAGTATTAAATTGAGAAGACATATCTATGAAGGATCAGATCAAGAAAAATGCTGTTTAAGAAGGACCAATTTAATATTTTACTCTAAAATTAAATTGCTGTTTTGTTAGTTTTTTTTTTTTTGGGGTCAGAATATTAACTTGTACAAAGTGCAGTATTTCACAGAATTGGTACTATTTTCTTTTTCTTTTTTTCTTGAGGGAGTTATAATGATATGCATGGTTTTGAAAACCGGACCGGACCGGCCGGTCGGACCGGAAAACCGGTAAACCGCCAGCCAGTCCGGTCTGGAATAACCAATGAACCGGTCAGATATAAAACCGGTCAAGAACCGGTCAAAACCGGTCAGAACCGGTGGTTTAGACGGTTCGACCGGTTGTTCATTTTTTTAAAAAAAAATTGTGTTGTTTATGATTTAATATTTATTGAAAATTTGTTGTGACTTGTAGTTGTAAGGATTGTTCTATTTCAGTATTTATTGTTGGGTTTATGATAAGATTTGAGACTTAAATATGTTGATCCTTGAACTTATTTGAAGAGTTTAATATGATATTGTGGTAATTTGCAACTTGTTCTATTTCTTATCATGTTTAGATCGAGATGGAAACATATAATTATGAAATATATAATTTTTTATGATATATTTTAGTATATTTAATTAAAAATATATATTTTAAATGCCACCGGTTCGACCACGGTTCGACCATTGAACCGTGAACTAGTGCCTCGACCGGTTCAATGACCGGTCCGATTTAAAAACACTGATGATATGGCAGCGTGAGCTTTGAATGGTAGGTTTCCAATTTGAAAGGGGGAAGAATAGAACTTGAAAGTTGAAAGATATTCCTTAAAGTGTGAGCCTTTTGGTGAAGGAGTCCATTCAACCATTCATAAATGATATTGCCCACTTGCTCTTATAAGCGTTATCCTCCTCTTCATTATCCTATGTGTCCGAAATCCGAATTGATAAGTAGATATAAATAGTTTTTTAATTCTCAAATTATAATTTTTTTCTTAAATTTTATTTATTGTGAAATTTTATAGTAACTTTACCTTTTACCTTAATTCCGTCTATATAATTAAAACATATGTAAATGTGATTGTTCACTTCGCATTTAATGTTGATTATGATATTAAATTATATGTTTAGTTATGTTGTTTGTCAATTTAATTATAATTATTACTATGACTCTACAAAATAAAAATAAAAGAGTATTCATGACTAAATTAATGTGATGCAGTAGCTAAATATATAGCTTGACGAACCAAATTTATGACTGAATTTATGTTTCGTCAATTTATGGACCTAATCGATGAAAAATAAAATGTAAGGAACTAAATTGATAGATATCTTATGAAAAAAATTATATTAAATTGCTTTTGACATGAGAATAAATATGGGAGAAAATATTATATTTAATCGGGGAAAAAAATATGTCTAGTTACCAACACAGAATATCCCATTGTTTGGTCAGAAACGAAAATTTTAATCTTGAGGATTGGCTGAGTAGAGAGAGAGAGAGAGATCGAGATACATGTGGGTGATTAGGCAACTTTACCAGTCATTTTCATATATTTATTTATTTTGGTATGGTCATTTTCATTTATTAAGCTTCAAGTTGAAACACTATCATTGTCACATTATAAATAAATTGCCAAAATAGTTGGTATAGACACCGAAGATACATCAAAATTAAACCCAAAAATTTATGCTTGGATCTCTTCCCTTTTTCTCACCGGATTTTTTGTTCACAAAATTTAAGGGTTGGTTGAAAGGATAATTTGGGAATAGGTAAGGGGGACTGAGATGGTTTGAAGTATTAAATCTGAAAATATAATTAATAAATGGTGTGGGGTGGTTTAGGATGTTTTGCAAATCATCATAAATCACTCAACAGGCGGAGAGAAGGGGGCTCGGTGACCATGGCCCCCCTAAACTCCTAGTAATTACATATGTTGTATATATAATAATTATATATTGACCCGCTTCTTTCAAAAAGTATAGAACATTTAGAAGATTTTTAAGGGTATGTTTGGATGAAAGATCAAGGATGGAATGAAATATGTTAGATGTATGTATGATTATTTTCATAAGGATTGAATACAAACATCTAACATATTTAAGGCCTTGGTTGAGAGGATGGTTTGGGAATGAGGTGGTTTGAAGCATTAAACCTTTAATTGAGAGTATAATTAGTAAATGGTGTGAGGTGGTTTAGGATAGTTAACCATCCTAAACCACTCAACACCCCAAATTCTAAACCCCTCCAAATTAGGGGTTTGGGATGGTTTGTGAATTTTATGCTTTTTTAATCATTCAAACCACCACACTCCATTAATTATATTACAGCATCCAACCAGTTATGAGTGGTTAACCCTCCATTAATTTTAAAAAACTTCCCATCGATAGGGTGGTTTGTCCAACTCACTCCATCTCACCCCCACCCCACCCTCTTCAAAACTCTCGGCCAAGCCCTAAGTAAAAAAAAAAAATGCTTGTTTCTTTTAGTTTATCATTTTTTAAACTTAAGTAATTTGGAGAATCCTCCCTTAAAATTAAAGTTAGCTATTAAGGAATAAGAATTAAGCTCCTTAAATATTTTATTGAATATCTCATTCTATCATATGTACTATTTAACTTGTATCTCCAATAATCATGTTGTAACTTCCAAAAAAATGCTTAAATTTTGTCTTCTTTTATATCCAGCATAATTTATGAACTCAAAATCTTTCTCACCACAAAAATATATATATATATATATATATATATATATATATATATATATATATATATATATATATGGAGGATAGAACACTTGTGTTTTCTGTCTTTTTCCTTACCAAAAAAATGCGACTTTCATTTCTTAAATATTTGTCGGTTAAGTAGCTATGAGATACATGAAGCAAAGTGGTTGGTAGACAGTTGTGTTGTGTTGGATGCGTGTGGAAATTATATTATTAATTATCTAATTAATTTACTAATTTATAGTATACAGAGATGATGAATTGGACACACCCACGCTGACTCTTCATATTTGAAAAATAGATAAATTTAAATTTTATTCAAGACTCGTGTAGTAGTAATTAATGTTCCTTTTGATTGATTAATTAATTGAAGATTTAATTATTTAAAAAATTAATTTCTAATATTAAAAAACTTTGGAATAATTTAATATGATACAGATTTTATAACCAAACCTGTCTATTGATGTTCGTACTTTTCGATGCATTCGATAATGATTTGTCATTCGTGTACAAGTATTAGAATGAATTATATAATTTAAAATATTTTATTTACAAATACTAATTGCCCTTTCACATTTTATTCTATATGATGTTTTTTTAACCTAAACAAAGTTAATTTTATTCCCAACGATCACGCAGATAAATAGATTAAACACTACAATTATATTGAATTTTAGTGTATTTTTTTAATTATGCAGTGTTATTAATAAGAATCTATTTTAAATAGATTAAAAATTAATTAATTAAAAAATATATTAAAATTTAATATTACTGCGATATTGAATATACTGAATAAATTGATGGATCAATATAAGTGTTAGTATGTGTTTGGTAAGTGAAATTAAATGAATGAGAGAATGAGAATTAGAATGTTAGAAGAAATAGATATGTAATATTAATATGATGTGATGTGAATAAAATAAAAGTAGATAAAATGATCATTTTACCCTTACATTTAAAAGCGGAAATGAAATAAAAGTGGGTAAACAAATAAAAATAAAAATATAATTTTATCACATTATAAAAAGTAAAATATATTTGGTAAGAAAAATGACATCCTCCACCCCACTAACCAAACACAACTTAAAATAATGATGATGCCGTACTGAAAACTGATTATATAAATTCTTAATCCCTAGGAATCCATAGTTTCACATAGCCCACTGGGGAGGCAATGGCATCCCATAGATTTTGCAGATAAGACATCCAATAGATTTTCTCCCCTAAAAATTATAATTAAGGATCATGCTCCTCAATATCCCTCGTGGAAACTTCATAAATTAATTTTTTCAAAGAGTCCAGAATACATACCTCTATATTACTATTCTATGTTCATAAATTTTTTGATAAATTACTAAGATGTATTTTATTTTAATTAATTTATCTATAAAAAACAAAAATAAACAATTTATTCCCGAAAAAAATTAATTTAGTTGCTATATTAATGTCAATTTAATTGCTTATAGTGCACTGATGAAATTGTATATAAATGATTTCATTAAAGACTTTGGATCATCTGCCATGACATCATTTTTGAAAAAAAAAATTGTTGATGGTTGTGTAGGAATATATTTGATCACTTTTAATTGTGACAATGTGGTTGAGTGGAAGCAGGTTCAAAAATATTCATATTCTATGGATATTTGTAATATTTATTTGTTAGATTTAGGTTTGAGTATCAAAAGAACTGGTATAATTGGATATGACTATGAGTATCGGTACAAAATTGTGATATACAATTTGGATCCTACCTTTTCAATATAAATTGTTTATATTATAAACACATTTAGTTAATTATAAAAAATATTATTTATTTTAATTTCATCAATAAAATAATTTATATTTAATATTAATATATAAATTATTGTATTTAATAATTTTATAAGGATAAATTTATTAAAATTTTATATTTGATATAACTTCATTTACTTATATATATAATTGTATAAATTTATGCCTAGATGAGTAGTATTTTTTTAAAAAAATAACTATTTTGATTATTTTTAAGTTCAAATACCGGATTTGAGGTATTTAAAAGATTTGAAAAATAAGAATATCCGTTAGATTCAACTCTGAGTACGTAACTATTATTATTCATAAATAAAAGAGATACAATGACTCATCTCATCACTCATTCATTCTTAAATAAATATCAAATATTCAATTACTAACTTTGAATATTAAAAAAGCAAGTTAATTTGTTACCATAGATCAATAGCCGGGTTCGATCTTGACCTTGGAGTAGATGTTTAGTGGTACGGTAGTATTGAACTTCAGTGCATTCTTCCAATCAGTTGGTCCATAAATCATTCAAGGTGTGCCCTAATTAATGTGAGTTTTTATTAATATTAACAAATGGCACAACATGATTGAAGAGATGCACTGAAATTCAGTGGTACAGTACCATTAAACTTTTATCCCTCGACGTTGAATATGATAGATCAATAGCCAACTATCTCATTCTTCAAAGTATTTATAAATTAGTTAAGAAATTAGTTACTATAGAGTGTAGTGAGTAGGGATAATTGAAAATCAAGAAAATAAGATTCGAGTTACTTATATGCCTCTGCTGTACGCTGGAAAACCATTGGCAGAGGGACCCCCTTACCCCTTCACCCTTCACCTTTGTTTACGATTCTCTCAAACCGCTGATTCCAGAAATCTTCCCTCTTTCACACACACACATACTCTCTCTCTCTCTCTCTCTCTCTCTATATATATCTCTACCTTAGAATTGCTTTGGTGAAAAATCGATAAAACCATCGAAGAGAACCTTATTTCGTCCATATATTCAATTAACGCTGATATAATCAGTTTCAGATTCCATCTTAATCTGCGCTTTCTGGAATCACAACCTTACTTTTATCGATCGATTATTCTTTGTTGACAGTGGCGAGGTTTCTGAGAATGGTATGTGATTCTCTCTCTCTCTCTCTCGCTCTTTAGATTTCTTTGTTTTGATTTGGGATGTCGATTGAAAAGAAAGAAAAAAATTGATCTGATATGGTTCGAATTGGAGTTTTTAGGTTGCAGCGGCGAGTTCCAATGTAGCTAAGTTCAATCGGAGAAGAGTGAAGGACCCTGCTCTTCTCGTTATTGGTGATGACAGTAATGGAGATCTTTCCAGAACTGATACTGGCCGTTTTTCGTCCAAGGCGGAGGTGGTGGAGAGAGACCCTTCGTGCGTGTCATGCACAACTTTCAATATCTTGGCTCCTATTTACAAACGACTTGACCCACAGGTCTTGTGCTCTTTTCCAAGAGTCTTAATACTCGTATTGTTCTTGTTATTTGGAGATGTTTTTTTAAGATTATTTGTTCTGAAGGACTTTGATGGGTTTATACAGAATCAGCGTCTCAGAGAAAGTGACTTTAGATCATTATGGTTGGCCCGGAACCAAAGGATTCTAGATTGCTTGCTTTATGAATCATCATCCATTATGTGCCTCCAGGTAGAATTTTCTCTTTGATGTTCCTAGTGAACATATGTTGGAAACAATAGACCATTTTACGTGGATCACTATTTTCCCCACCAGCTCTCATTTCACCATATTCAAATTTTTGTTTCATGTTTAGGAATTTTGGGTTGGGAATGAAGAGCTTGTTCAGATGTATGAGGAAAGACTTGGGAATGCAGGCTACCGTCTCTTAAAGCTTGCTCGGACCAACAACCGTGGAGATGGTAAGTGGGGTTTTCCTCTCTCAATGTGAATTGTCAAGCCTTGGATTTGTCATGCCAATTCTCACTCATTTTGAGCAGATTCATCAATAGTCTTACATTAATCTCTGTTTAGTTGTATTGGTTGATCAACTTCGACCTAAGCTGGGCGATCTACTGCTCAAGTAATCATCCGAGTTATATGTAGAGTATTGTAGGCTGTCTCTGCCTTGTTGTGATCTGGTAAATTTCTGGTGGACTTAATTTGCTCCTAATTCCATCAATTTCTTCTTCCTCCATCGATTTCTTGGTGTTATAATAATAATACAAGAGATAGGCCTATTCTTGCTATCATGCTATGCCATTGCCATCACATACACAAACATATTTTATTCATCAGTTCTACCCTTGAAATTGCTAGATCTTGGGTGCATGCTAACATCTTAGACCAATTTCGTTTCATGCTCAGATATCGTTTGTTCCCAAAGAAACCAGTGTTAATTAAAAAATCTCAGCTTTGGCTTAAAATGATTTCTATGATTTTTGAGTTATGGCAAGTTTTGCAAATTAAATGTCTCCTTCAACATAGACTCTCTTTTAATTAATTGGCAACTGAAGTAACTAATTTCCTATCAGTGACTGGGGCTACTGCATTGCTCCAAGTGTTTCTTGGATTTTTTTTTTCATAATTTAAAAACAAAGCTTTTGCAAGTAAATTTGTTGTTCTGATGCTTGAAAATCTCATTTGTATGACACAGGTCTGCTGACAGCTATACAAAAAGAATATCTTAGAGTTGTGAATTATCGAGAGCTGCTTTTCAAAGATTTTGGTGATCGTGTCGCTCAGTTGATACATGTTGAATCAGTTGATCCCTTTTCACAGAGTCAAAAGGGTAGTTTTCACCAAGAGTTTCTGATTGTCAACACCCACTTGTTGTTTCCTCATGATTCAAGCCTGTCTATAGTAAGACTGCATCAGGTATACAAAGCCTCTGCAATATAAACCTTTGTTCTTTTTCATAAATCGGTTTTGCAGCTGCTTTGTTTTTATGCCGAAACCTTGCCTTTGTTTTCCTTGTGGTAGGTTTATCAAATATTGCAAAATGTTGAATTGTATCAGAGAGAAAACAAGCTTAGGCCCATGCCTATTATACTCTGTGGGTAAGTTAATTGTTTGATTTTCCTTTGATGTTGAATCTCCATTTGTCATATTGAATTGGATATCCTTATTTTATAATAATCTTCATGTCCTATATTTTGTAGCGACTGGAATGGGAGCAAGCGAGGGCATGTTTACAAGTTCCTTAGGTCACAGGGATTTATATCTTCATATGATATTGCTCATCAATATACTGACAGTGATGCAGATGCCCACAAGGTTGGTACCTAGCATTCTAGCAATTCCAGTTCTTATCATATGCTTTTACAGCCAGCCTTGAATTCGTAATATTGACAGATCTTTGTTTTTATTTCTTTTTAAATTTGATCCTGCAGTGGGTTAGCCACCGTAATCATAGGGGAAATATCTGTGGTGTTGACTTCATTTGGCTTTGCAATCCTAACAAAGCTCGGAAACCCTTAAAGACAAGTTGGGCTGAAGCTGTATTTAGTATAATAAAGGTGACTACTGAGTACTGACCCAGTTTTATATTTTTAAGTCGTATTTGTATGTCCTGTACTGCTGTTAACTCTTTAAAAATTATATATGCAACTCAAGCTATGTAGGGCATATGTTTAGATATGAGAATTACATAAGCTTATACTTTTTAACATTTTTTTTTGTTGATTACATTGGTCTTGTATAAATTGGATATCTAATGCAGTTTCAGCTTTGCATCTAATGCTACTTGGTTTTCTTTTGGGTTTTAGTACCAATTACGAGAAGCTTCATTATCCGAAAAAGATGCATTTGCCTTTCTGAAAGGTGACAACTGTGGTGACTTTGTGACATTCTGTAGTTTCTCTGAAGCACTCCGTCAGGTACTTGATAATCTGTTGATAAATGAAGATGTAAAATCCAATTGCATTAGACTTACAGTACCAAATTTTATGCAGGTAAAGTTGATTGGTGCGCCTTGTGGATTATGCTTCCAACAGTTAGAGGATCTATGGACTGAAGCAGATGTTGATGGAAATGGCATCCTTGACTTTGAACTATTCAAGGTATAATGCATCTTCTTTTTTAGATTATATGTTATGTACATAGTATTGAAATCAGTCTGGTAAAAAACTGAGTGTGCAAGCATGTTGATTTTTGTAATCCCTCTACCCATCCTGCTTTGTCTTTTGAACCCACTTGCTGTATTTGTTTGTTCTGAAAACAACACTGGTAACTGATATTGCAGCAGAAGATTTGGAATTCTACATGCTCAGGAGGAAACGTGTTGGAATATCAGAATGGGTGTGTGGAGGATGGTGCTAATACAGAGTCCTTGCCGGAAGCCATCGGTTTTAAGGTGAAGAATGCAGTGCTGTTTCCGCGTGAAGTGGAGAAAGGATCGTGGCCCGACGACTACTCTCTTTCTGATCATGCTTGTCTTACCGTTGCTTTT
The DNA here is from genome assembly GCA_014851425.1 of Senna tora. Classification (NCBI taxonomy): domain Eukaryota; kingdom Viridiplantae; phylum Streptophyta; class Magnoliopsida; order Fabales; family Fabaceae; genus Senna; species Senna tora. Next base: position 58,211 of record CM026268.1, on the reverse strand, counting down.
TCACCGGCAGCAATGCGGTGTTCTGCATTGCAAAACTGTAGCTAGCTGCTTGTTGGCACGAGTAATGTTTGAAGCCATGGAAACATATATATGTATAGCCCCCCATAAGAAAAATCCCCTTTAGGCTGCCCTGCGTCTATGCATGAAGTTTTCTTTGTGGAGAAGCTGTGTAGCCAGTTTTGTTAAGCCCTTGGCCATGTTTTTTAGGCAATGGGAGAACTTTGTATAGAAATTTGATTCGTTACAAGAAAATGCATAAGCCTTTGAATTTGCTATTATATATACACATAACCTGACTTCATTATCAGGTATTAATATTATTATTATTCATTAATTTTGTCAAATGGCTAAGCTCAAATATTAGCTTATGGGTGCTTGTTGGATGCTACACTTTCATAGCCTATTTAGACACTAAGAAACCACAATTCAAGGGCAAGGGAGTTAACGGATGCTGTTTGATCATTTGAATATTTGATAGTTATATCCTAAAAGCTAGTTCATGATATTGAATAGTTCAATAGTATTACATAAATCATTGGAGACATGCTCCAAAAGCTAGCTCAAGGTCCTAAATTATATAGTTGACAAATTATAATTGGGTCATAAACCCTTTTTCTCTTATTGTCACACATCTTTCAGTTATCTTTATTTTGTTTCCTTTTAGTTTCCCTTATTGCATAAAATCTGAAAATTTCATGTAGGAATTTTTATTTTCAATTTTAGTTATTGAAGATAAACATAACCTATCCTGGAGGCCTACAAATAATGATCTTGCAATTTTCAAGGAAGAAACTAGAAAGCTCCTTAATTTGAGACTAAGTCTCAAAACAGAATTGAAAATTTTGTTCTGATTTTCAAGTTTTGTTCTAATGCATTATTATTATTATTATTATTATTATTGCTCGTAATGTAAATTATATTTCGTTTTAAGAGGAAAGCTGTTGTGTTGATGGGATATTTTCAAATGAGTATATGGTTCACTCTTGGGATTTATGTTTTAGAAAAAAAATAATAAAAGAATTAGATCATAATTCATAACAGAACTATTAGCTTTCCTTTCTCTCTAATTTCAAATGGAAATGTGGATATTGAGGTTTATTAATTTCATAATTGGTTAGAAATGAAAGTTCAAATGAGTAATATGTTATCTAAGTATGTTTGGAGGAATAAAGTGTAAAAAATCAGAAACTTCTGGAATAAATCATGAAATCAGAATGTTTTCCTAAATTGATTTTTTAAGAAAAGACTCATTCCAGAAAATGGTGTGATGTGTGAACAGGAAAACAAGAAAAGAAAAATGGGGTGAGAGAGGCTCGAACTCTCGACCTCAGGATGACTCTCAACAAGCTATGAGACCTACGCGCTAGCCAACTGCGCCACCACCCCGTTTTGCTTGAACCAGCACATATTATATATATATAATATAAACTTTTATATTTCACGAATATTTTATTTTAATCATTTAAAAGTATTTTCTGAATTATTTTAGCTCCATCATTTATTAAATTTAATTTTTTTTAACTTAATCATTAAAAGAATTGCACCTTAAAATATTATGTTAAAATAAAAGTCAATTATCTAATTCTGACTCTTCTTTAATTTATTCCATCACACACTTATCAATCTGTTTTTATGTCTCCATATAAATTAAGAAAAGCGGAGGAATTTTTACCTCGAATTTGTGGAATTTGGGTGCATGGCTCTAGATTTGATTCTGCTAAATTGGGATTTAGGGAAAGAAGGAAAAAGTTATGGACAATATAATCATCCTTTTTATTAGATTCCCATGGCACCGAGACATGGGAAAAGCATGCATTAATAATTTCTAACAAAGTTTTATACTAATACATATATATAGAGAAGGAATCGAATTTAATTATTCTTACAATATTAACTTTTTTATGATACTATTTTTTTTTTACAAATTATGTCTACCATTGAACTAAAAATTATTATCAAGAATATTATTTTCATAAAATTTAATATTGAATGAAAACGTCAAATGATGTTTTCGGTATGTGTTATAATCACTAATTAATTGATCTATCTCTCCTTTGATATATATTGTCAATTTGTCATGAGTTCTTATTTTCTCCATATTTTTATTATACATTCGATCTCCCAACTTTTATTTAAGGATAAAATTACAAGCTATTGATTAGTATAAACTCTTCAATATAAAACTTATGCTTTATAAATTCAGATGAAATAATACATATGAAACAATCAATAAGAATACTTTTCCTATATATATAAAGAATACTTTACTTATTAAATTTTTTATTTTGAAAACAAAACAGAGGGCGCTGTCATAATTAATTTGCGGATCAAAGAAAGAAAGAGTACTGAAATATATATATTATTAGTTATTAATTCAACCCTAATTGTCTGTGTTCAATGTTAGGGGAAGCCACTAATTTAATTTAATTTATTTACAAGTTGTAATACCTTAGCTACTAGCTATATATATAGGCAGTAGCGCTAAATTTTTCTCATTAATTAATTCAAGGGATGGAATTAATTAATTAATTAATTAAAAGGTATATATAAATAATTTGTAATTATGTAATTAAACCCATATACTATACTATTTATAGCTAGAGAAGAAGATTAAGTTGAATGGAGAGTTGTATATATATATATAAAAGAAGGAAAGGGAATATATATATAAAAGACAAGATGAGATGAATGAGCATGGCATCATCTGCTAAAAAGAAGCTTCATGCAGACTCCAATATTCTCTATAGTTCCTTTCATATTTAGTACACTATAACAGACAAAATTAGGATCATTAAATTCAAGGCATGCGAGAGCCAGAGAGAGACATATATCTATTTTATATATTTATTTATTTCAACTATATATAGGTATTGATACAGCTAGCTAGGTAGGTAGCCAGATGTATATTTATATATAGTTACAATATTACATGTTTGTTGCTTCATGGTATGTTAGTAACTTCATTCAAACTTTGGTTTAGGTTTTGGGCTTAAAGTGAGTTGGCACAAATGGTCAAGTATCCGGATGAAAGTTTTTGTCTTACTTATGAGCGAGGGTTCAAATCCCCCTGAAGTCATCTAAAATCCTGTTTTGGTGGGCATTCCTCTTCAAGAAGATTCCATGGCACTCAAAGGCTAGTTGGGTAGCTGCGATTGGGTAAAACTACTTGCGGTTTAGGCCTGTGCAGTAATCCTTTGGGTTGGACCTCTGTTAGTCTCCCTAACATGCCACTAGCGCCCTGCCCGGTAGTACTTGAGAGTGTCTTTTCTTACTACTATTTTTGACGCACAAAAAAAAGGGTTTTGGAGCTTTGCGACTCCCTAGCTCGTTGACTACTACCAAACCTAATTAAGAAGTATTGCATACACAGACATAGATAGTGACACGTCACATGCACACACAACAAAACAAAATTAAGTATATGCATAAATCTTTGAGTCATCACTTATCTGATTAATTTTTAAAATATACTTTTATATTTAAATAGAAGATTAATTATATTATTATGCTCGACGATAAATAATTTGATTTAAAATCATATATCATTATCAACAGATGTATATGAATTGATGAAGTTGAAGGTAGTAATTGTATGCAAAAGGTTTACGTCTCTGATGGGCTGCTTTGTGTTATTTATATGCACATGTGAGAGAAGGAGTTGGATTTATGTGTGTAACTTTTTTCTCCCTCCCTCTTCTCTCTCCATCCATGGTCCTAATTCCTTGTTTGGCTCAATGCAATTATATGTAAATATGGTCCAGAATCATCCTCCTCAAAACCGCGTGATGGGATGGGGATAATAAATGACAAATGTGTGAAATTAAATGAAATATATGTTTCTTTTGGTAAGTCTACACTCTAGAGTATTCACTGCTGATAACAATGATTAATTTTTTTGTACGCATTTTAAATTTTTTAAGGTGATTTTAATTTAATGTTGATCACGAAACTCTTTTGGAGATTAATCATTGCTGTCAGTAGTAGAAACTCTCAATAATAACTATTTCTTTGTTTGATTCCACCGAAATAGTGTTCGGTTCTATTTTTTTAATTAGGAATGGGTTAGGTTGCCAAGTTTTCAATTAAGCAATTAATTCTCTAGTCTAATCCTATATATTTTATGTAGTATAACTACCTGATTTGATTATGGGAATACATATATACATACATACGGATTCCTATACATTAAAATGCAGATTCGGTAAAGGATATAAATTGCATATTTTGAGCGGTTAAATAAAATTATTACAGTATGGATACGAATTTTAATTTTCATTTTACGATCTAGATTATACACTTGATGCACTTACATGTACACTTCACTGGATGGATATATATATATATATATTGATATGATGATGCAGGAATGCAGAGAATTGAGTGACTTTTGGGGATCACTTCCGTTGGGTAGGACAGGAGAGGGGACACTCTTTTCCCTATGAATATGAATATGAATATGATGTTGTTTCTTTCTTCTTCTCCTTGCTTTGCTGGCTATATAGCTAGCTAGGTAATGCTATATATCTAGATTCTAGATACCCCTCTGATTCTGATTCTGATCTCTGATCTCTGATCTCTCTGGTCTCTGCACTGCCCCCTCCTGCAACCTTCTTCTTCATGCTTTTGTTTCATATGCAATGTGTGCTTGTACTACTCTCCTCACTTTATTCATCATCACATCGCCTTCTACTTGGATTCATCCATTCCCATTAATTAATATAATGTCTCCCTTTTTAATACAACATTTTTAATTATTTTTTCTATTAATTACAGATTAATTAATTCATTAATTAATTAAGAAATTAAAAAGGAAGGCTTTCAAAGTGTTGAAGTGAGATATAACTAATTAAGTGCAAGTAGTGCAGGGATAGATGATGATGAGAGGCAACAGGATTATTGAGTTGGGATCAGTATGTACGTACTACTTACGTAGGGGACCAAAACTATATATACGCTATTAACTTACATTGCTTTCTCTCTCTACTCTCTTTCTCTTCCCTATATATATATATATATAACACTAATAATAATAATTCAAATTAATTAATTAAAAAACAAAAAGAAAGTGGTCCATGCGCATGCATGGTTATGCATATCGTATGCATATGCATATATATATATATGCATGAGCTAGTAATAGTATATAGTAGTACTAGAGATAAGAATGATATGGATGGATCACTGAAATGCATGCATGCATGCATGCGTCCATTGATCCCATTGTTTTCTCATCCCATACCTATAAAGCTCACACACCCAACCAACGAACTTGTGCTAACTTTTAAGCTACAATATTATTTTTATTTTTATATTATATATATATCACATACATACATACATGCATGCATGTATACATACACATCATCATTTTCTCTCTATTTTTTCTTTTCTTTTCTGCAATAGCTGCTTTTGTCAAAATATATGAATCATCATCATAGTTGATCACTATCTCCATCTCCATCCCCTCTTTATTAGCCCTAACCCCCACTCTACTTTTGTAGTGTGGGGACTACCCTACTCTTCATCACTACCCTTCTCTCTTACATATACAGCTAGCTAATTAATATTACATTTTATGTTCAACTTTTTTTATAAAAGTTTTATATATATATATATATATATATATATGTTGAACTTTTGTTGTTTAATTAGGTTAAGATTTATGTATATATCAATTAAGAAAATAAGATTTTACTAATAAGTATCCTTATTAATTAAATTAGTTAATATATTTTTTATTTTTAAAAAATAAAAATATAAATTTTAATTAATTTATTTGGACGGCCAAATATCCATTCAATCTTTAATTTGTATCCTATTAACATTTTTTTTCTTTTTGCAAAATCATTACAAATATTTAGTAGTCACCAATTAATTACAATCGATTTGATTCAAATATATATATAAGGATGGAATTCAACACAAAAAGTTCATTTTAGTTTCAAAAGTTAAAATTAATTCTGGTGATGTGAATTATTAATTAATTTATAATTGGGGCTATATATACATATACAATAATCAAGAATGACTTAACTATTTATTCTTTTATTTTTTAACATCTTTCATACAATTTGCAGCAGCATTCAACACACAGAATTCATTTTCAAAATATAAACTATTATATTATGTCAAGACTTAATTAAAATATATATGAATGAAATTATACAAACAGCTATTTAAGTTCACCATAAGAAAATAAATTAAAAGTATTGAGATAGATCAGAATAGATAAATTTATAATGACTGTTGGTAATAAAGTAAGTTAGAGAGGATAAAATCATAAAAACATTGAATCTGGGTAATCACTTGAATCAAAAGTCAAAACTAACGGTAACTATAATTTACAAAACTATGGAACAAAAAAATTTCCAATTTAGTTATACTTTTTATTGGCCTCTTATCTTAGCATGCTTTTATATGTTTTCTTATTTGCAGAACTGCAAATAATCATATTCCTTTTAATTAATTAATTAACTTCGTACGCCTTCCTTTGGTATTCCTTTTTCTTCTTCTGATCTGTATGTTTTCCTTTTCCACCCAATTCACAAAAAAGAGGCCTATTTATCTTTCCCCCTTATATCTAGCTACTATATATTTCTACATAAATTGATACATATAATAATAATAATAAAAAAACTAAATCCAAAATCACTGATTAATATAACATATATAACAATTGTTACCATTATTATTTGAGCAAATAAGAAAACTGATTAGTCCAAAAGACTATTTTGCAGGTTTTTGAATCAATAGGAAATTTCTTAATACTGAAAAATAATAAACTCCAGTCCCTATACAACTATCCCAAATTACAAACTAATTATATATATATATGAGCTCACTAATAACTATAAAAAAACAAAAAACAGATATCTCTGGAAAGCAGAAGAAAATTAGAAGAAACAAGCTAAGTTGGCCTGAATACATAGAAAATAAAATAGTATACCTCAGAATTAAGAAATAAAATGGTATTACGATCACAAGCTTGTTAGATATTCAATTCCTTAATGAAACAAGGACACGAGAGAAAATTACTTGGCTTCAACTTAGTTCTATATATACTAATATGATTCATGTATATTTCGTAGTTTGATTACTGCATTATGGTAACTAATATATATATAATTTTAAATCGATTATATGTACGTGCTCTAACAATTCATTTTCAAATTCGTCTTATAATTTGGAATTCAACAAATTTGTTTTTATGATTCAGGAATCGATGATATTTGCTATAATTAATTCAGTAATTTAGATCTAGCTAGTTTTTTTTTTCCTTTTCTTTTTTTCAAAATCTGTTTTCCTCACACACACACGCGCACGCGCACATATATATATATATATAGGTTAAGTAATTCCAATACAGATTTAGAAAATGTCATTGAAAACGGGAAACATCTATGGTAGCTAGTATTCCCATAGTACTAAAAAACTGAATATTACTTTTATTCATATATATTTTGACAAGCAACCAATTGATATCATTAATTAAAATTTCAGATCACGTGATTTCAACAAATTAAAATAAAAAGGATTACATGACAATTTATAGATTAGTATAATTGTTAGCAATATTACAAAAAAAATACGGAAAAATAATTAGAAATTAAGTAGCAGTGGTTTAATTGAAGAGCACAAACAATACAAAATTGAGCCCAGATAGTTGATTCAGTTGCTGCTATTAATTACATATATACGCGAATTATATACCCTGATATCTAATAGGTATCGTAAGCGATATATAAATTATAATTTTTATGTGCATAAAACTCTTTGAGATCATTTGAAGTTTGAACCAAAAGTGATCAATGTTTCTATTTTTTATACACTCCAGAAATTAAAATTCCCTTTGGAACAGAAAAAATAATTGTTACCATAAACATTGTAAGAAAAAGATTGTGAAATTCTTAGTGGAAACCCAAGAACGACTTATAATATTGTTACCATAAACATTATAAGAAAAATTAATAAACCTGGTAATCATGGACAGTACTTTAGTAAAGCATTATTTAGGGATTTAAAAGTTATAATTCCTCAAAACTTTTTCTCTTCGACGAGAAGATGTTCAGTGATACGATAGTATTGAATTTCAGTACATCATTCTAATCATTTAGTTTCTAATTTGATCAAGGTGAATCTTTATTAGTGTGAGTACCTATTAATATTTAAAAATGACACTTAATGATTGAAGAGGTGTACGTAGTGCTAAAAAAACGTATATTTAATGGTATTTTATACTTCAAGTTGCCATTATAATATATATCATATGCAAGACAAATTAATCTTTTTACCATATGGTGTAATTAATCTTAATTAATATGCTATAAGTGCATGTTTAACCGTGTGAACGTTGAGTGTTTCAAAACTCAAGGAAGTTAAACTTGGCATTGAAATGGGTTGTGCATACTTACAACGCAAGGTGTATCGGGAGTCATCCATCTCTAATACTGAAAAGAAGTCAAATTAACCTAAAAGGGAAAAAAAAGTAAAATTAGACTCTATCCATTTTCAAGTAAGTTGAAGACTTAGATTAATAACATAATTGATAGGCGAATCATAATTAATATCTAATATAATGCAATCACTATTTTGGTTCATTTCGATTCGGAATACATCTATTCTCATCCAATAACTCAACCAATTTCATAATTTTTCATCCAAAATTCAGTTAGTTTTTTTTTTTAAAAAAAAATCGGACTCTATATCCATTTTCAATTAAGTTTTGATTGGATTAAATTGAATAAGTTCATTTAGATTAGATGAAACATATGTAACTAATCAACATGAGTATACCATGCATGATATACCTGAAAATGTCTGCATTTAACATACACACACACATATTATGTTGAAACTGTGTACATATTATATTCAATAACGTTTCACTCACCTTAATATATCATTATGAACACACATTAATCTCAAAATGGATAATTACTTTTTATTTTTCATGATATCACTGAAGACTGAAGTACTCAAATTTTTGACAATATATTTTATTGTATCCTTATAGTATTATTGTAAGTTATACTTTAGCAAATAAATAAATTTTACTTGATTAAAATTTAGAAATTAGAATACAAGTTGACGATGATTAAAAATTAAACTGTATGATTTATAAAATACATAATAAAAGTAGAAGACAATATAGTGCCAAAAAAACTGCTCTCACCTATATTACTCTTGATATAGCTTAATTAATTATGCATAACTAATGAAACATACACACATATTTACTATAATATTTAGAGCCTGCAAATAATTTTATGAAATTAGCCAATTTGCAACTCTTTGATCAATTACGATAAAAACCACTGAATCATGCATGCATGGTTAATCAAACATATACACCTTGCAATTTAGTGTTGTGTAAACAAGTATTTTCCTTCTTAGGTGCATATAACTATAGGTTGATCATTTGCTTCAAAATGATAAAGCAACAGTAGCATTCCATATATCTTAATAATTAAGCATGTTATATATATGCTCATGATTTAATGTATATATCCAGGGAGAGAACCAGGTTCAAATCATGCTTAGCTATATAATTTGAATATATATGATCATATCAACAATCTCTAGAGAAAATATAGAAGAATTTCTGTAATACATAAAATCAATTTCTTTAGATATTTATCTTAATTTGTTATTTCTGAAGCATTTACGAGCTTAATTGATCATCCCAAAAGTGTAATTTGTTTGTTCTTCGTAATTAAGTAGTATTAATTCTTCCAAAGATATCTGAGATAATATTTTATCAGAAAAGCATCACAATGTTGGAAAAGGGAGGGAAGTCATATCTCGTCTTGCTAACTATATAGAATTACCTTGTCTTGACTCTTGCACATTGCTTTCTGCTTTCCATGATCACAACGTGAAAAACATAAATTTCTGTTTAATCTCTCTCCTTTTTAGGCTATGAATAGTCTATTTTTTGTATTAAATATGATTTTAATATTCAAACCTCAGTGACTTTAATTTTTACACCAAATAATTAACATTGAGAAAATAAATGAAATGATGCTAGTAATGAAAAAAGTGTATATATCTTGAAAACTTGAAAGCTAATGCATGAAGGTGCCATTAAAGGTAGAGACAAGACAACCACAACACAATACACACAATTTCAAAGTAATGGTTACTTTATAGCTAATTTTATATAAACCAAATCAAATCATGCTAGCTACCTGAGTCAAACAACTGGTCTACACACTGGATAATATCTAAGATCAAAGGATCAAGATGATAAATGTCCACAAGAAAAAGATTCACTCTCTTAAAATGTTAGGATTGAAACAAGGGGAAATTTTTACATTAATGTCTTTTATTCCATATTTAAAATTATCTATTCATTTTTAAAATATATTTGAATAGAGAAGAATGAATAAATTAAAGAATGTAAAAATTTAAACTATTATTTAAATTTATTTTCTCTTTTATTCTCTTCTCTTCACAATCCAATCACACATTTTAGGGGTATCAGAATTTTATTTTAACACTACAAAAAAAATCAATTTTAGAATCAATTAATTAAATTTATTTATTAGTAATTGATGTTATAGTCATAAGTTATTTGTTAGTAACGTTATTTATTAATTTGATTGTTGTAATTGATAATAAAATACTCTCGAGACAATCTCTAATATCGATTGTGGAATTGACACTAATTTCTTTAACATAAATCATAATAATTTCAGTCATAATCAACATTAAAACAATAATTTATAACTCAAACTAATTTATATATATGTGTGTGTGTTTGGATACAAAGATATAAAATGGTTACAAATTAGTGGTACATATAAATCCTAAAAGTTATAATTATAAGAATATTAGTTTTGATGTGTTTAAGTTTAACTTGATTTTATAAGTAATAATTAAATTAATTATATGCATGTTTAGATTTAAAGAGAATAGAAGGAAAGAAACAGAAATGAAATTTTACAATTTTTTATTTGAATTTAGACCCAAATCTAATATGTTTTCCCCTTTAATATATTTTAAGTAAATGGATAAGAATGAAAAACAATATTCATGTTAGATTTCCATCTTATATATATAAAATCAAAATTAAAATTTTACTTCCATTATAATTTTATCCTCTTTCTCTTGTTTTCAATCCAAACATATGGTAATTATGAATAAGTCACCTCAATTAATGCTTCACATTTTATGTGCAACCAGTGTTGAAATGAAGCCGACATCAAGTCAGGAAATACAGAAGATACTAGTATTCCTGAGCACAAAAGATGCACGCAGACTAATAATCACTGGGTAATTAACCCCCTTCCTATGCCAAAACCAGAAGTCTTACTTAATTATGATTATTGTAATCATTCAGCATACAGTGACAAATCAAAGGGAAATCCACAGATCGATAAGCAGTTACTTTCCACTTTCAACAGTAAGAAAACAGTGATGCATATTGCATATTGCATATTGTTGACTAAGACTAATTAACATTGAACCTTTATACATGCAATATAGAAATAAAAACCAAAGGGTCATTTCTACAAGTAATTAATAAGAGCATATATATATATATATATATATGCATATTTGATATTTAATTATCTATGATCACAGATATATATAGATATCAGAGACAAATTAAGTTATAGGATACTTACTTAGACCTGATGAGGAGTGGAAAAAAAGGTGACCTTTTATTTTTCTCCTAAAACACGTTTGTGTGCAGTGATAATCCAGACAAGAAGGCGGCTCCTAAATAGGAGAAGACAAGAAGGTAATAACAAGGGAAGGGATTAATAAGTAACTATATAGTCATCACTCATCAATAAATGATCATCATCAGGAATACATGTATTTATAGACTTGTATATATAGTGTCTAGCTACCTAGCAGGTTAGAAATTAATTAATTAAAAATAACAATAATAATAATAATGCAAAAGAGATCACGTTTTTGGATATATAAGAGAGGAAATTAAATTAAAGAAGAGAAAAAATTTCACCTTTTTACAGCTGTACAACTTTCTGCGCCTTATTACCTGCAAAGCTAAAATGCCTTGCCAAGCAGCAGCAGCAGCAGAAGAATCAGAAGCAGCAGAAATTAAACAGCATCAACCCAACAAGGCTAACAGAAACAATAGAGGAAAGGAGAAAAGTAACGAGCTTTTCTGCCTATACCATTTAATGCACTGATGACTCAACCGGGAGGAAGAAAGAGAAATTAAGCAACACCTACTATATATGATAATATAATATATATATTGCAATAACTGTATTATACACAATTGAAACATCTAAACATAGTTTATATATATGATGATCTCTTGGTTGTGAAACTTGACAATGATCCATTTTCTTCAGGATCCAAACCCCCCAGCGCAATATAATGCACTAATTAATAATATCCATATATGCTAATAACTAATTAATGATATCATTCGACGAGAGGAGATGATGATAATAATAATAATTAAAAAAATATAGGATATAAAAAGAGAAAATGCAGCAAATTGAAAAGAGATAGAGTAGTGTAGCCTCATATCATATATTAATATCATCCTTTTTATTTGGCTGTTTAATTCCCAATTTGATCGATCACTGACGGTATTGCAAGGAGGGATCCAAATCAAAAAGCATCGAACTAGTTCCCACTTTCTGATGATTCTGAAACCTCGCTGCTGCTGCTGCTGATGACGACGACGAAGACGACAATGAAATTGGATCTTCATGTGGCATCCTCAGGTACTGTTGAGGAGGTGGAATTGATGAATTATTCGCCATTGCAGTCACATTACAACATCTGGCTTCTTCCGCTGAAGAAGAAGAAGAAGAAGAAGCACATTCCATGTTTACTCCAAATAGCCTAAGCCTTTTTCCTGCAGTAGCATTAGTACTACTACCACTACCACTACTCTTACCGTGCTGATGATGATGCTGAAGATGATGATAATGATCAACCGGCACCGAATCGATTATCATCGGAACATTTTGCTGCTCTCTTTGCCCTATTAAGTTCGGATACATGGAACCAGATCCAGAATTTATCACATTATAATGAACTTGATGATGATGCTGATTCCACGGCTGATTTCGCTCTTGCTGAAACGGAAACATGTTGCTGTAATTGAGCTGTGGCGGCCGAGGCGGCGGCTGCGGAGACGGAGACGGAAGAGAGTATAACCGGTTGCTCCATCGGATCGAATACTGCGAGAGTTGATTCGCATGATTCGGATGAAAAAGAAAAGGTGTAACGAAAGAAGGATCAGAGACTCCCGGTGCGTGATGATGATGATCAGGTCTACGCCGCCAATCTATGTACAACCTATGGCGGTGGGACTCGGCGGCGCCGCGCTGGAAGGAGACAATGTCGCCGGCGTCGAGCTTCTTCTCCTTGACGAATCGGCTCCATCCTTTGGTCATGACATAGCTCTGGCTGCTGTTCCAGTAAGAGTAACGGAATCGCCAGAGCTTGCCGTTACGATCCTCGAAATTCAGGAGCAGGCCTTTCTCGTTGGAGGAGGAATCCAGAGGGAAGTACTTTTCCGCGTGTTGCTTGGGAATCACGAGGCGGTTAAGCTTGCCCACGTCACTCGGTGTGACGACTTTATCGAACATGTGCTCTTTCTCGATAACCTTGCTACTCTCGTTCTGATTACTGCTGCTCCCTCCTCCTCCATGGAAATTCGTATTGTTGTTATTATTGCCTTCTTCCTCTTCTAATGATTCTAATTCGCTCATGTCTTTGCTTCGGTTCCCGATTCCCGGCGCGAGTGATAGGTCCATGAGGTCGATTTTGGCGTGAGTATTGGGGAAATTGGAGGATGCTAATAACCCTAATCCAGACGATGAATTGGGAGAATCCGTGGCCGTGGTGGCATCTGGAGAGTGATGATCATGAAGCCCCAACCACGAATTACGATTTGCGGATGAGAGAAGAAGGGGATGATGATACTGCTTGCTGCTGCTGCTTTCCTCTTTTGTAAGTTCTGCTTCTGCTTCTACTTCTTCCTCTTCCTCTTCCTCTTCTTCTTCTTCTCTATCATTACAACATCCTTTTACTTGCATCAGTAATTCCATGAATTTCCACACACCACACACTCACAGAGTAGTACCCCCACACCACCTTCAATTTTATTTTCCGAGCTAGCTAGATATCCTCTGGATCTAAGAAACAAAACAATAATAATAATAATAATGTGATGAAAATTAATTTAATAATACATACGCAGAATTCGATGACATTAATTAAAAGCTAAATTTGGAAGCGAATAGCCTTACCGGTTATACCAACAAGAAATTAAAGGAAGTTGGGGGAGATGGAGAAGAAGATATTTTTGAGGCAGAGAATAAGGCAATCATCACAATTCCTTCACAAGGAGTAGTCGGTGCCTTCTAATTCTGACCTTCAAACCCTAAAGAATAATATATTGAGCATAGTGGCCATGGGTGATTCAAATTATTGTTGACCTACACATTGATACAGCACACAACATGAGGAGAAATAGAGAAAGAGAGAGAGGAAAGGATAGTTGAAGAGATAGGAATAGAGGAATAGGAATTGAGGTCTCATGTGGAGGGAGGGGTTTATTAGTTAACAAATAGTGAGAACTTACCTCACAGGACGAAGCTTCTTTACAACTAGGAAAAGCAAAAAAAGAACAAAAAAGTTTTTTTTTTTTTTTTTTAAAATGTGTTGCAACCCAAGTGTTATAATTGTTATTCTATGCTTAGAGAGATAGAGAGTGAGAATTAGAATTACTTTCTAAGAGAGATAGACACAAGCATATGAATTTATATAAATGGGGTTATTGTTATATATATATATATACATATTAAAAAAATTTATCCTCCTAGCTAGCTCCTTCTGCACCTCGTGCAAAACTTGAAGAAGATGAGGTGAGGGGCCCATGAATAATGTGGGTTTTGGGGTCATGTGAGCAACTTGTCATTTTCATGATATTTGAGATAATCTGTGTAAAATAGAAATAATTAATTAGTTAATTAAGTGGAATGAAATAAGGTTGGTTAATTAATTAAATTGAAGTGAAGGGGGCTAGAGAGGGGTAGGTATAGGGAGTAGAGAGGGGGAGGCTCTAGTTTTGTGGGTGGCAGTGACCACAGTGTTAGGTTTTGAGAGAGAAGAGAAGAGAAGAGAGGGGTTCTCTTTTAGTTTTCATTAAAATTGTTTCTTGAGGTTTTTGACTTTTGGTGCCATTGATGGTGTATGTGTGTGTGGTCCCCATCTCCTAAAAGGAAAGGTTTAGCTAAGAGAATGAGAACAGGGGGGGGGTCTGTGCACACGCCTCCTGCTACTTCCTCTATCTATTCTGCCCTTCTCTTCTTCATCTTCATATATATCTTCCTCATTCTCGTTTTCACAATTTCATATCAATAATCAACATTCCAAACTCCAACGCTACAAAAACATTGCATATATATATATATATATATTTGTAATTGCCAGCTCCAATTGCTGAAAAAAGTTGGATAGCACCGTCGGAAAATTAGTTGAAACACGTTTTAGGTGATTTTGTCTTGTACAAATAAGTTCATTAAAAGTTCCTGTATATAGAGTTGATCAAATGAAAGATAGTCCAATAATAAAGAAAAAGAAGACAAAAAAAAAACAATAAGAAAAATTATTGTAATGTATTTAGCTATTAATAACTTAATCATATATAAATGAGTAAAAACTTAATAAGTTAGTGTTATTTAATCCATATAACTGAACTCACTTAATAGAGGAGAAAAAACTTTAGTTGTTATTATTTAATTTGTTGTAGTAATTGCTAGCTCCAAAACTAACTAGTACATAAATCTCGTCCTCGTTTATTTCAATGGAGGTAGATTAGTCAATGCATAAAAGTTAAATAATTAAGAGAATGCACTTTTGAAATTGGAGAGACGTATAGTGAAATTATGTTAGCTTTTTCTGAGATTGAGGAGAGCATATCTTCTAAAGTTGTTGTTGGTTTCTTTTTGTTTATCAAAAAAATATCTTTTAAAATTGAAGTTTCTTAAAATTTTTGAAGTTGTCTCTTGCATGTTTTTTTTTTATTTTTAATTTTTGGCTGAAGTACTTTTTTGGTCCTCAATGTTTACATAAAATTTAATATTGGTCCTCAATGTTTTAAAAGATTAATGTTGGTCCTCAACGTTTTTTTTCAGTCGATTTTGGTCCTCGAGTGTAATACCGTTAATTTTTTGCCGTTAAATGATGATGTGACATGCTTATATGGCACACCCTCTCTCCTACGTGTCATATTTTAATGACATGGCATGACATATCACTGTCACGTTATTAAAATATGATGATATAATAATGATGATGCTGATGAAGAGAAGATGATGGTATGGCAATGTGAGGTGACGTGGCAGTGATGTGTCATGCCACGTTATTAAAATATAACACGTAGAAGAAAGGGTGTGCCACATAAGCATGTCACGTCATCATTTAACGGTAAAAAGTTAACGGTGTTATGCTTGAGGACCAAAATCGACAAAAAAAAACTTTGAGGATCAATATTAAACTTTTGAAACATTGAGGACTAACATTAAACTTAATGCAAACATTAATGACCAAAATAATACTTTAGCCTTAATTTTTTTATTACCTAAACTTTGGACCAATCAGAAATGAGTATTAAATTAACTTCAAGAACTTCATACAATTTTAATTTAGAGGATACAAACTCGAGATTAAGTTTAATTATCTTGCATATTATTATTTTTTTTAAAAAGTAATTATTAGTAAGCTTTATTGATATTTGATATTATTATGGATCATTAAGATATATATAAACACAATAAACAATTGGCGTAAAATGTTGTCGATGCTTTGGAGAGAGAATAGAAAGGCCTTTTATGAATATATATTATAAATATCATGGAATGTGGTCATCTTAAAATAAAAAATTGTCAAATATATATAATTTAGAGAAAACTCATTCAAAGTTTCCTTGGCGTTTAATAACTCATCAGAAAGCCGAAATGATCCTGGTTTGTTCTTTATTACCCTAATAAGTATTTAAAATTAATCATGCTTCATATATGATAGTTGGGAATCAACTAAAGTTATTTTTTTATCATGGTTATTCATTTATAAGAATTTAAATAATAAA
The DNA here is from genome assembly GCA_014851425.1 of Senna tora. Lineage (NCBI taxonomy): Eukaryota > Viridiplantae > Streptophyta > Magnoliopsida > Fabales > Fabaceae > Senna > Senna tora. The sequence continues at coordinate 41,119 of CM026268.1, read as the reverse complement.
TGAGAATCATTCAAAAAAGGAAATTTTGTCCAAAAAGAACGGTAATGGAATTTTCGTATTATTTTACAAAACATGGGATTCAAAATATATAATTTATCACCACGGATAAATAATAAAAAGGAAAAATCAAAATTAGTTAGTTAGTTAGTCCTACAAATATCCTTTTAGTTCTCTTATATTATTACGACAAAAATTATTCCTACAGTTATTTTTGTTTTCTATCTGAGTCAGCATATCATCTTTATTGTAATATATATATATATATATATATATTTAAAAAATGAAAAAAGAAAAGGGATATATATATATATCCCTTTTCTTTTTTCATTTTTTAAAGAGACAAAATTGGGAAAATATATAGCTGTGCAGGAGCTAAAAAGATATATATATATATATATATATATATATATATATATATCTTTAAAAAATGAAAAAAGAAAAGGGATATATATATATAAGTAGTTAACACTTAACATAGGGATTTACTATATGTACTTTGTCCATATATAATTGGCCTTAATTAATGATGAGAGGAAACATATATATATTGGGGGGGTTATTACAAAATAAAATGTAATTTCGTTTGTGATTATGTATATAATTTTTTTTCCCTTTTCGATACATCTGTGAAGGGAAAGAACTACTAATTAATGCATGGTCTGGATATCTTGCAATTTGCAAATTAGGTAGACCCAAGTGCCTAATGAATTTTTTTGCTTTTATTATATACCTGCTTTATTTAATAACATAGAGGCTGGAGTTTCAATAGACGTGTTCAATTTTATTAGATACTTCAAACAAAATTTTAAAATGATTAATTAAGTAAACATATATAAAAGCAAGTTGAGTATAGATATATAATAATAATTATTATTATTATTATTATTGTTAAGCTGATCCCTGCACGTGGTTGACCTTTAGGTCATCAATTTATATTTAGGTAAGTACTTGACAGAATATAAATGTAATTAATTATGTACGCAGAAATATAGGGTCAGATATTGCCAACCTTAATTTACCTTATTTAATTTATAGTTTATTTATATATAATATAGTAGATTATGTTTAATTAAGTAATTAATCTTATAGGAAGAGTACGGGAGGAGATACCTTCAATTAATTAAGGTCCCTATAAAAGTTAAAAGTCATCAATGGTATCTGTGAAAATAAGCTCCTAAAGTCCTCTTATTTAAAGCCACAAACTATAGTAACACGGAATGATACAGATAGTACGAAATCTGTGTATTATTTTTTCAACAATGAAATCGATAGATTAGTCATAGTCATCAAGCCTGCTCTCTAATTAATGGACATACCGTGAGTCAGGATTAATTAAAAAAGTCTTAAATTATGAAATCAAGTAATTTTTTATGCTTTATAATTGATTGTTTATTATTATGATTATGAATTTAAATCAGATTAGTTTGGCAGAAAGAGCTTAAGAGAGTAATTAAATAAAAGTAGTTTCTTCTATTCCATCACATGATGACAGGTTATTATCTAGTACGTAAACTTACAAATTAAATATCAATTAGCAAAGTTTAGTCAAACATTTATTGAAAACATATGAAAGTCAGTCGCTGTCTTTATCTTCTATACGAACAACCATGTGAGATGATCCGATCCAGTTTGAATGTTACAAGTGTGTTTTTTTTTAAGTTTTTTTTGTAAATAAAATAATTAAAATAATAATTAAGTTGTTGGGTTTTCTAGGGATGACAAAGATGATCCATAATCCGTCAAATTCATCAGCTGTTATTTACGTACGTACCATTTATAACTTTGTTTTGTACCTCTAAAATAATTTATTTATATTAATTATTTGATACTCTAAGGGGTTGTAATTAACAAATTGGTGTAAGTGATTTAAATAATATATATATATATATCAAAAGAATCATTCGTCCAGATATTTCATTTTCAGGGATTAAATACCTCGGTAATCAATAAAAATATAAAATTTGTGTCTTTGCCTGTTTGGACGTATTAGAGATTAAATAGTCCGAATTTTGTGTGTGTATATATATATCAAATGTCTTGAAAATCTGAGATAAATCCCCATATATATATATATATATATATATATATTAAACTCTCATGTTGTATATATATGTTAAGGTAATTCTTTCTCTTACAGAATATTTTTGGGGTGAGTTAGACCTTTTAAGATGGTATCAGAGCGGACATAGACATGTATGAATGGATGGATGGGCTTTACTGTGGGTTACCTTAGAAATAACCCGTTGGTTTCACGTTCCTATGTCGGGCATAAGGAGATATTAAAGTCTCATATTACTTAGTTAAAGGACTGACAAGTTATATATATAGGCTGGGATAATCTTTTCCCTTTAACTCTTTTAGAGTGAGTTAAGTATTTTAAGTATATATATATATAAAATATCATTTTAGCACTAGAAAAATATGATTATTTCATTCCAATTTCACCTTGTAGCTAGAGACGCCAATGAAACTGATGTTATATATAATCTTTTAATAATCAAGTGTATATATGTATCAATTATCATGTGAAGTTTAAAATAAAATCAAATTTCAAGTACTACATATATTTCTTTTTCACAAGTATATTTTAAGTAAATACAAAAAAGAAAAACAAATTTGTTATTGTCAAGTATATAATGTAAGCAAATAATACAGAGGTTACAGGTGCTACGCCCTTAGAGCACATCATTTATTTACTTTATATTGAATTCTCGACCCAATGCTACTCCATCCTGACTATAAGAGTGTTCTCTATACTTAACTATGGGTACGACACATAATTACGAATGAGAGCTCTGAGAGCGCCTCTTTTCCACTCACTCAACCACTCCCATTCTACTTCACGTAACCTTATGTGAGACCTCACCTCTTATCTTTATCTTGTGAGTGCTCCTTTCCACGGTGACACTTTGATGCCTCAGAATTTGCCACGGCTCTCTTGACCTCAAATTACGTAAATTTTAATCTCTTATCAAAGTACACATGCACACACCTAAAACAATTTTCTTGATCTCATTAAATCTCTCATTAAATTTTTTTGACAAAATATAAACTTATTGATCACACGCTTTAAACTTTTTTCTCACTGACATTGTAAAAGCTTTCCATTAGACCCACCCTATATATATATATATATATATATATATTGGCCATGTACTCCACATATAATTAGTGACATTAATTTTAGCTAGGGAATTAATAAAAGTAGGGTTTTAACTTTTAATTTGTCAAGGAATAATTAAGAGTTGATAGATATCTAATTATTATATATAATTATTAATTGTACTGTGGCAGTAGTGAAGGAGGGACCTGCTATATATATATAGCTAGCTGGTGACTTTGTTTTAATATGTTCATCATGCTTGCTTAGTTATAATCTAGCTGCAGCTTTAAAAAGAAAAGCAATTGAATTACTGTGAAGGAAGGCGCATTACTACTATTTAACACAGTATTTGCTTTTCTGTATTTATTATAACTAGAAACAAGCAGTGAGAAAACAAAAGATGAATCACTAGTACTATACTACTTAGCTACTTCACTGTGCATCATCAAAAAGATGCTAACTAAAATTAGCTATATGGAATTAGCTATCCCCTCTAGCTACCTACCTACCTACCTAAATATATATATATACTATATAGGGCTTATAGATATTTACACAAATGTGTAAATATTCTTATGCTTCTTGAAAAGAGCAAATAAATAACATATACTACTAAAGTGGCATTTGGTATCCGGCGAGTGTTTTAGTGGGAAGTGGAAGTGGAAGTAAGAGATAAAAAATATGTTTGGTATGCAGGGAAATGAAAGTAGAATGTAAAAGTAATATTGTTTGGTATGGTGGGAAGAAGATAGAAAAATAGAAGATAAAAGTATGAAAAACCTTTTTTACCCTTACTTTTTTAAAAGCCACAAATTTTTTAAGAGCATTTTGGTCTTTAAACCTCACCTCACGTCACCTTTCCTCCACTTCCCTTCCTATCATCAAGGAAGGAAGCTTCCCTTTTGATAGGGAAGGTCCAGCTCATCTTCCCAGCTAGTGAGCCTTACCAAACATGTTCAACCTCACCTCAAACTCACCTTCCCAGCAGGTGAGTGATACCAAACGGGTGAGACAATTGATTCAAAGATTTAAAATTATTTATATCCAAAATTAAGAATCGAACTCCTGACATTTGATTAAAGATGGATTAGCTCACTATCAAGTTTTTTTTGCACAGTATAAATTATGATGTGCAATGTATAGAACTAAACTGTGCAAAGAAACTGCTAGGTAGCCACATTGATAAATCACTATATGGTATTGTTGTGATGAAAAGTAAGCATCAAAGTGGTCCACTGTGTACTCTCATCTATGATTTGTGTGCCCATTTCTTTGAGTTGGAGTTAGACACATCCATACATATATATATATGATCACAAACTTCAATCCAATAATCATAATGATGAGTTTTGTTATAATATATATTATATTATATGATTGAATCCATCTATATATGATATAGACAAGCAAATTAAAAAGATTGATGAACACATTCTCATACTCATCTTGTAGAAGAGAATATATATATATATATATGTGTGTGTGTGTGTCTGGATTAGATTTTACTTTTATAACAGTGACATAAAATTTAGAGATGAAAAGGCGGATTTATCATTTATATATGGTTAAATGAATATATTGATCCTTATAATTTAGTTTAATTTTCAATTAAATCTCTATTGTTTCTGTTTTTGTAATTTGACCCTATACTTAACTATTCATTATTTATATGTATTTAATTAAATTCCCAGGCCCGTTTTGTTGCAATATATTCAGTTTTGTCACGGTGATAGAATGATGATTGTGTAAGTGGTGTTGAGTTTTGTCCATTTAACCAGAAAATAAATATTAATTGATACGAGTACAAGTTTTTGGAGAACCTCACCCCAAAAGCTAACTGTTGGAGTGGGAGAGTCCAAGGCCTTATAAGACTTTTACTTAATTATAGCCTCCCCAATGTGAGACTTGTATCATTAATTGAAATGGACTTTAACAAAAATGATATACAAATGGATTAATTTAACCTTTATTTGGGTATCTCATCAAGCTCATAAAATACTTTTCAACGTTTTTGAAAATTTAAGGAGAGATTTAGATATTACCTATTGAGTCATCAACAAAATCCTTACATCAGTAATAAAATTCGAATCCTCAATCATTCTTATAAGTTAAGTTTTCGAACTTTAACTGTGCTACTCGATGGTCTTTGAATTACATGTACAATTGTATGCGATTGGCAGCTCTAATGTCATCATATATTAAAGTAGGAGTGTTTTGAATGCTTTAAATTTTATAATTATTGTTTCTTTTGACATTTTTATGGTACTTGTGGAAATGGCCATTCTAAACTGTCTCTATATGCACGATGATAATAACTAGAGTTAATTATTTACACTAATTAATCTCGTTTGAGGTTAATTAGTTCCACAAAATTACATAAAAATACAATCCAATGAAATGTCTTGATCATATGAGTAATCATCTTTTAATTTATTCTCTGCACACGTCGTCATCAGTAATATTAATTTTCTGCAGAACTTTGGGGGTTAATTAATTACAATTCTTAATATGAAAAGATCACAACTAATTAGTTGATTTATTGTTAACCTCCAAAACAAAATTGTAGTTTTATTTTTAATATATATGATAATAAAGTTTTTTTAAGCGGTCATGATGATTAATATCTCGGGTACTAATACTATCAACTTGTCTGAAGAAACCTTTCAACAAATGATATTCCATCCACACAATGTGGACTTCAACGCGCCCCTCTCATGCCCGACATAGGAGCGTGAAGCCAACGGGTTATTTTCAGGACAACCCACAGTAAGGCACATCTATCCACACATGCTCAGGCCTGCTCTGATACCATCTTAAGAGGTCTAACTCACCTCAAAAGAGTTCTCAAGGGGAGAGGATTATCTTAGTCTATATATACAGCTTATCAGCCCTTTAACTAAGCAACGTGAACTTCAACATTTTTAAAACAGATACACATTTTTCAAAAAATTAATTTTATAATAACGTTAAATAATATTAATGTATAATTAGCGGAATAGGTAGGTTATAGTTTTTTTTTTTTTTTGCCATTCATGTTACATTTAATTAGAACATCTTTTTTTAATACAACCGAGCAGAAAGTTGAACATAATTAGAACTTAATTATATCTAAAATTCCAATAGGAGGAGTGGGAAACCCAAAAAAAAAATCCAAGTGGAACTCCATTTATCGATTTTGGAATTAACACTAAAATCAATTTATCACTTCTTTCATTTACATAAATGGTTTAAGAAATGAAAATGTAATTAATGCTTTTAAATTCCAAGGAAATACTACATTTCTTTTTCATATATGGAAAATGATTGAAACCCCAAACTTAATTACTTACCAATCTTAACCCATTAAATTCATCAATGCAAAAGAGAAAGAAAAACAGAGAAAATCTATTTCTTTCCCAAAATAATGAGATGTAATTGACTTAATCTGTTACCTTACCAGATGTAATAATAAATGGACACATCAATCAATTTGTTTTTTTGTATATTTATATATATATATATATATATATATATATTATTTAATTAACTATTTAGTTATAGTAATCTACAAATATTTCCTTTTGTTTAATTTCTCTCCTTTTTTCCTTTCTTAGTATGTGGTATTAATCTGAGCAGTTGGTAAGTAACACTTATACCGAGACTTTCCGAGGAAATGTCACAAACATACCCACATGTTTAGGTACAGAAAGAAATTATAACTGCATTATTGCTATATTCATATATATATATATATTAAAATATATTAAAATATTTATTTTTTTGTATACTATCTAGTATCTATCTGTATTGCCTAGTGAGGATTTATTATTAATATAAGCTTATTTGAGTTATTTCTATGAAAAAATATTTATTTTATAAAATAGAATATAATTAAAATATATAATATTAAGAATGTAAAAAGAGAAAACAAAGATAGTAGAAGAAAAATTATAACATATTGACTGGCGGTTAAATAATTTTTTATATTTAATCACGGAGTATAGCATAGTTAGTATTTAATTGAATTCTTTAAGCATCTAATCAAGAGTAGTTTAATATCTGGTGTACGTTGTGTATGAAAAAATGTCATGACTAATACTAAAATTTTCTTTTGAGATATTTACCGTATATATGAATAGATTAATCACTATATATTATTGACGGAAATAACATTAGACTCACAAAAAAATTATTTAATTTATTATTTTAAAATATAATAATTATTATTTTTATTATATTTTAAAATTAAATTAAAAACACACACACATATATATATATATATATATATATATATATATATATATATATATATATATATATATATATTATTCTCCAATATAATTATGGGTTGAGAGAAATTGTGAATAACTTGTTTCCGCTGCACTTACCCTTATGTTTTTGGAGTAGATATTCATTAGTATGGTACTATTGAACTTCAATACATCTTTTTTTAAATCATTCAAGGTGGGTCCTTATTAATGTGAATTTATATTAATATTAACAAATGACTCTATATAATTGGAGATATGTACTGAACTTCAATAATACGGTATCATTAAACTTTTATCCCTCTTTTGGCTACTTATTATCCATTTACAACCTATGTAATTATGTATGCAGCTACTGATATATATTAATTCTACTGAGATCATGACTTTCCGAAAGACTAAGAGCCCGTTTGTTATCACTCACCTGCTAGGAATGTGAGCGAGCTCGAGGTGAGGTTAAACACGTTTGGTAAGGCTTGCCAGCTGGGAAGATGAGCTGGACCTTCCCTGTCAAGAGAGAAGCTTCCTTCTCTCATGATAGGGAGGGAAGTGGAGGGAAGGTGATGTGAGGTTTAAAGACCAAAATGCCCTTAAAAAGTTTGTGGCTTTTAAGAAAGTAAAGGCAAAAAAAAAATTTTCACACTTTTATCTTCTATTTCCCTATCTTTTTCCCATCATACCAAACAATATTACTTTTATATTCCACTTTCATTTTCCTGCATACCAAACATGCTTTTTATCACCTACTTCCACTTCCCTCTAAAACACTCGCCGGCTATCAAACGCCACATAAGCTAAGATTCTCTATTATTAATTCAATTATTTTATAATTTATATGTTTGAATAATGATATATAGTTTTGTACAAATTTTACAAAATTAAGGGTGTAGAGGCTTTTGATGCTTTGATTAGATTAATTATTTGAGGAGAATTTTAAACTATATAATATTGTTTGCATTAATTTGACATAGAATTAATTAGTAGACATATTGATCATATGAGGTCATAATGTCAAACCAAATCTAATTGGTTTTGAGTACTTTGGTTTGGGTAATTTGGGCCCATTATAACTTGCTACGTCTATTTTAAACACCATTAGGCATTAACACAAGATCAAGTTGTTTTCAAAATATACACATTACCCAATAAAAAGAAAACGCAATCTTTTTTAATAAGATAAACTCATAATTTGTACTTTTTTTATCCATAAACAAACAAAAACATAACAAGACAACATTATAGTGTTCTTTCAACTTTGGTTTAAATAAAAATAAAATCAATTTAATTTCAAAACCAAATTAATAAAAAATAAAACATAGATATTCATGAACCCAATCATTCAAAATGCAAGTTATTAATAAATAGTTTATGATATAATAATAATAATTCCATTTTTCTTTATTTTTTATCATATTATATAATATAATATTTTTATATTTCACAATAATAAATTTATTAATGAGAGATTATTTAATCAACTATCCTTTTTTTTTTCCTGAATTAACTATCCATTTATATGTTGTAATTTTATACTATTTTTACCCCCTTTTTTTTCTCTCAACTCCACACATCATATATTTTATTTATATATTTGTATATAATTAAATAAACTATTTGTGAGACCAATAATAAAAAAATCCAAATTCATTCTAATGTAGATATACATAGGGTTTGATTAATTTTTCTGCATAATAAACCAACAATCTAACCAAATTGCATCTAAAAACTACAAGAAAAATTTGATTGAATTTATTATTTTTTGCTTAATTAATCCAATTTGAATTAGTTATGGAATAACAATTTTAATTGATTTTAATTAAACACTTGTAATAATATATATGTTTGGTAATTAATTAATTTGTCAGATGAATTGTTTGAGTACGGAAGGCTGTAATTTCTCACTTTGAAAATTTTTCTCTATCATTTTGTTATATATTTTACTTTTTAACATTAGCTCGTTTTGTTTATTTAATTTGTAAGTGAAGTTATTTTTTAAAAAAGACTAAATTAATAATCATAAAAGAATTAATTCATAAAAAAATTCCAGGAGAAGAATCAGAGAGAATCCAATTTCTAGGGGAGTGGGGGTGTAATATATAATTGGAATGGAAGACAATAATTAGAGTTAGGGTGGTAAGTGTTGTCTTCACAAAATATAGCTATATAGCTTTTGGACCACCTCCTCCTATATACCCCTACTCTACACTAACATGTACCATTCAATTTTTTTATTTTTATATATTTTTTTATAAACATGTACCATTCAATTAATATTCAAATTACACCCTTCAATTAATTTCCAATATTATATATATATATATATAATAATAATAATAATAATAATAATAATAATAATAATAATAATAATTTATTTATTAATATTAATTGCATGCCCTTCTTCTTTTACTTCTCTCTATCTCTATCTCTTTCTGCTTTTTCTCAATATTATTATGAAGTGTCCTTCTTTTCTGGCCTCATGGGAATTATATATATATATGGTCATGGTTTAGGGTGGGGTTTTTAGTATATACATGTGTGTGTGAGATCAAAATTCCACTTATTGGTTTGGTTGTGACTTGTGACACTTAACCAAACTTTAAAGCTTGATATTACTGCAAACTAATTTTTATATATATTGATGCTATAGTCTCCCATATATATATATATTAAATTATAGTTTATATATAGGATGATTTTTTTTCCTTTTCTTGCATTTCTTTCTTGTAAAACTAGAATAATAATTGGCTCCGGATTCTTTTAGGATTGGATTGGACTAACCTATTTTTTTTCTTCTTTAAAATAACATTTTAATTATTAAATAATTGTACTATTTTTGTGAAATCTTCTACAATATATATAATATTTATCTCCATATAAAATTTTAAAAAATAAGATATATTAATAAAATATGAATTAAAGTAATTAGATAAATTAAATAAAAGTCAAAACAATTTATATAATTTGAATTAAGGTAAAAATCATGCAATTAATTATTATATAAATATTAAAAGATGGATGAAAAATAAAAATAAAAAATGGAATAGCCTAGCTCGACTAGGCACTTTCCCGATCTGGTCCTATCACGACTAGAATGGGCTAGCCACAAAAAATTATTCAGTTTGGCCCTAAAAAATTTTAAGGGCCAAATGAATTGGCCCATATATAGGATCTAAACCGTTTTAACACCTATACTCTAGTGTAAAAAATTTTGTTGAGAGAACGCTAATATCTTTTTGGGATCTCAACCCGCTTAAATTTTGTTAGGTAGAACGAAAGTGGGATAGGTTTTGGATACTAATTGTTATATATATATATATATATATATATATATATATATATATATATATATATATATATATATATATATATTCTTTTCCTTTTGTTCTATAAGTAGAACAACCACAGAAATAAGAAATTAATGAAGACACAGAAACGTGTGACTTCAATTTTATTAATTTAAAGAGTCGTGAAGTTGATATATTAATTATAATTTTTAACATGTTTTATTAATATATATATATATATATATTGCTATTTTGTACTTAGATATCCAGTACTATATAGAAGACTTATTAATGTTTAATTCTTTGAATTGGTCGGGTTCGTTATTGAAAGCAATAAGTAACCCTTTAACAAATGATGTTTTATTCATATTCTTTCAATGATGAAACTTAATTAGGAGACGATGGTTAAAAAAATACCCGCACGTTAATTAATTCCTAGCTACTAGCTATTATATATTAAAACAATTACCATATGATTTTCATTAGGGCAGCTACAAGAATAAAAATATATGGTCGTCCGTCATGGATCTAGAAATATATGTTAAAGCTAAGTGTAGAATTGGTAGAGTGTCTTGAAGTCCCACATTGCTTAGTTAAAGGGCTAATAAGCTGTATATATATGCTAAAGTAATCATCTCCCCTTGAGAGCTCTTTTGGGTGAGTTAGACCTCTTAAGATTGTATCCGAGTGGGCCTGGGTATGTGTGAATGGATGAGCCTTACTATGGGCTGCCCTAGAGATAACCCGTTGGCTTCACGCTCCTATGTCGGGCGTGAGGGAGGCGTGTTGAAGTCTCATATTGCTTAGTTAAAGAGCTAATAAGCTGTATATATGGGCTAAGGTAATTCTCTCCTCTTGAAAGCTCTTTTGGAGTGAGTTAGGCCTCTTAAGAGAGTGCATTAATTACACATTGAGTTGTTAAATGAGATTATTTCAGTCTATAGATATGAATCTCAATTTTCTTCTGATAATTTAGATCGTACATTTTGTGCACTTACACTTCAATGGATCCAAATTCCGTCCTCCTCTCCTATATGTTACTTAAGTTATGCTTGTAGTTTGAATAATTTCTTAATATCCATGAGGTACTGAAATCAGAGTTAATAATGCTATGACAGATACAACTATATATAATGATTGTACTTCTCTGGATTATACAATACTCATAAGTTTTTGTTACTTACATTATATATATTGTGATCAGTTTGGAATGTTTAATTTGTGTGACTGTGAGTTAATTTTTCATCAATTCCATTAATATTGAAGAATCAAATAAATTGGAGATTGATAATTTAAATATTAAATTGGGATATTTTATCTATCAAATAATAAAAAAAAGAATGTGTATCTTTTAGAGGCTAAATCATTCATTTATTTTTTAAAAAGGCTGAAATTGTATGTAGTTAAACTTTAACATATATACTATAATTATGGAGTTGGGTATAGTATAAGAGAGATTAGTTCCTCACACAATGTTATGAACTTAAGTTCGAATCCTTGCTAAAAAAGGTATCCACATAGAATTGTCTCCAATAAAAAATATATTTAACATATATATATATATATATATATATCACTATGTCAATGGGATTTGACTCATCTCATCACTTACATTAACACATATAATAATTGCATGACTGGGGTTCAAATTTAGGTATCTCTAATTAGTGAGTTATTTGTAAGTCTACTATATGTGCTTTTTTAGCCTAAAAGCCAGTCTTAACCTTGGACTATAATGTCATCTCCTTGTCTAAATTTATATTCACGAATATACATCATTTACAGGTAAAAGTATCTTTTTGATCCCTAAACTATAATTAAAGTGTCTATCAATTTTATTTTATCCATAAATCTTAGTTGTTGTCAATTACGTTCTTTACGCTTTCAACGTGCAAAGCAATTTAATTTGTCCTTCAATCCTAACTCTGCCTAAATCGTTAACAATATATTGTAAACGTGATTGTTCACGTGACTTCTATTATTGAATGTGATGTCAAGTCTGGCTGAAGATGCATGATGAGTTTCAGGCTAAAAGTTATGATTTGGTCTAACACAACAAAAATCACCGCGGATAATTTGACAAATCACCATATCTAAGTATATGATTTTTGGTAGTGTTAACAATAGCAAGGAGTTAAAGGTGAAGGCAAAATTAAATTACTTGTAAATTAAAATTTTAAGGGTATAATTTACGTACATTAAACTAATTAAATTTAGGAACAAAATTTATGGGGAAAAAAGAAAGATTTGGAGTTTTTTTTTGGTATTATTTAATAATTAATGTCTCGTTCTTTACGGTTATGGCCTCTGGAGATTCAAAATTGTGCAGCATCATATGCTCTAGCTAATTAAAGTAGTCTACAAAATAGGGCTAATTATATTTTACATATATTATATATAGGGGTGGCAATAGATACGGGTATTTCGGGTATTTGCGGGTACCTGTCTGAAAAAATATTCGATATCCATCGGATATCGGGTATTTCGAATATCGGATATTTAAAATACACATCGGATATTGGTAGGATTAGGATATTAGCCTCAGATATCCTATATCCGTCCGATTGAATGGACGGATAGGATATCTGATATCTGATATCCGTTTTTATATAATATATTAATTAAATATAATATTATATATATATATATATTTAAATATAAAATAATATATATATATATTATAAATTATAATATTAAATAAAATATATTTTATTAAATAAAATTTTATGGTTCAATTAATAAAATTAGTATTGTTAATTTTAATTTATAAAAATTATCTTTATTTTTTAGAAAATTTAACTTTTTTATAATAATTTATTTTGTAGATGGATATTGGGTAATGAATATCGGATACTGGGTAATAGATATAAGATACTGGGTATCCTATATCCGTTATTTTTTCGGGTATTTCGGATATCGGATAGTTTCGGGTATTCCGGGTATCGGGTAGTTTCAGATACGGATATTGAAAATGTAATTTTTTTCGGATTCGGTTAGGGTTCGGGTATTGAGTGTAATGGACGGATTCAGATTCGGATAATGAAAAATGAGCGGGTACCCACCCATTGCCACCCCTAATTATATATAGCCAAACTATATATATATATATATATATAGCTTAATTCTAAACAAAACATGCATGTCTATTTTTTATTTTGTCTAAGATGGTAGTAAGGGAAGACACTCTCAATTACTACCGGGCAACGCGCCAGTAGCATGTTGGGGAAACCAAAAGAGGCTCAACCCAAAGGATTACTACACAGGCCTAAACCGCAAGTAGTTTTACCCAGCCGCAGTTATTCAACTAGCTCTTGGGTGCCAGGAGATCTTTTTGGGGAGGGATGCCCATTGCCCACCAAAACAGGATTTTGGATGACTTCAGGTGAATTTGAACCCTCACCCATGGGTGAGACGAGAACTTTCCTTTGGATCATTGACCATTTGTATTTATACACCCTAATATAGATATTAGATACACTTTAATTTTTACTAGATAGACTTTTCTTTTTAACTTATTTTTTAACATTAATTTTCTTTTTCAATATGCATCAATAATAGAAATCTGTCGGTGTAACTATATCCATATACGGCCATGCAATTGGCTGTGATGCTACTTAATTAAATATTAATTATGTTGCTCTATACTCTAATATGCACCAAACCCTTTGATAATTTTTTTTAAATAAAACTAAGAATATAATTAATACGGTACTCCATGGATTGTGATTATAACTTATAAGACACTCTCATTTAATATGTTAATCTTTTAAGATAAGTATACTTCTCATAATTTTAATTAATTTAAACCACATATTCCAACAATGTGGCTATATATATTACAATATTTTTTCAAGACTGAAAAATTTGTATAAAACTAACTTAATTAATTACATAATCTTAAGGACAATGTTTGTACCTCTATTAACTATATAAAAGAAATTTCACAAATTTTCCATATATATATATATATATACATAAATATTCTAGCTCTATTGCATTTGCATTAACTTGTTTTCTGTCTATATTAACTTTCGCATCGGAGGTGTGTATTCGAAGAGCCTAAACTCTCAAAAACATTTTTCAGAATCAAAAGAAAAATTCTTTTAAGTTTATATGTGCAAATTAATAATTAAAACAGTTTCTTCTTTTCTTATTCAATGAATTCGATCAATAATCGATTGATTTGACACAACCTGAGCTATTTCAGGTTTCTAATTTATTTCACATAGGAATTTAATTTGTCCACTGCTGATTTAAAATGACAAATTATGGGATCGATCACCCTGCAATCTGACTCATTATGAGCTTTCAGCTCATCATGAATTTTCAACCAGGAAATCGTACTTTTTTCTTCAAGGTATTGTCAATTGGAAAATATTAAATTATGTAATATTAATATATATATATATATATATATATATATATATGAGGTAAAATACTATTTTGTTCTTGAATTATTGGTCAAACTACTATTTAGTCCCCGAATTTATCAAAAATATTATTTAGTCCCCGAAATTTGTAACTATGTCAACTATTTAGTCTTTGAATTTGACAAAAATACTATTTAGTCCCTGAATTTGTAACTATATCAACTATTTAGTCCCCAAACTTGGCAAAAATACTATTTAATCCCCGAATTTTAACTCTGTCAACTGTTTAGTCTCCTGACCGTTACTCGTTAGAGTTGATAGAGTTGCAAATTCAGGGATTAAATAGTACTTTTGCCAAGTTTTGGGATTTAATAGTTGACATAGTTACAAATTCGGGAACTAAATAGTATTTTTGTCAAATTCGAGGACTAAATAGTTGGCATAGTTACAAATTTCGGGGACTAAATAGTATTTTTGATAAATTTAGGAACTAAATAATAGTTTGACCAACAATTCAGTGACTACATAGTATTTTGCCTCAATTATATATATGTGTGTGTGAGAGACATTTTGTACTCATTGTTTAATGGTATACTATATACCAAAAATGATATGTATGGATCATTGACTTTATCATTAATTTTGTATTTTTGGCCAGACAAAGATTTTATCATTAATAAATTAATTGTCTCAATTACTAGCTTTGATTTTAGAAGAGATATGAATAGGGGGAGGGGGAGAATGGAAGGGAATTTGATAACCTTCTCCTTCATATATATATTTTTTAAAAAAATTTTAGAAGAAATGAAATTAGAGGATTTTTATTTAATTTGCGATTTTCAATTATGTTAAGTTGAGATCGATATTTTAATTGGAGGAACCAATTAGAGAATTCCCTTTCCCGTTAATTATTGCTCTTTCCTTCGAGAAAATGTTGAGATCAGACATTCAATTAATGCAAGGTTTCAAATTCTCAAGATTATTTGAGCTTCTCTACTAACTAGCTCAACCACATTTTAATAAATAAAATAGAGAATGGGAAGAAATTGCATTAGATATATAATAAATGAAATAGACAAAACTAAAATAAAAAAATAAAGAATCAAATTAAAACTTCATACGAAATTAAGGAACAACCCTCTGAAAAATCAACTCTACATAAACAAGTGTTTTTTATTAAAGAGAATAAAAAGAAAGGGAAAGGAATCCCTTAATTATCCTCATTACTTTTCATTCATTTTTTTTTTCATTTTTTTAAGAACCCATTTGTATGTCCTCTATATTCCTTTAACCGTTTAAGCGAAGACTAATTAATCTCATTTGAGTTAGACAGAATGTTTAGGACAACAACAAATTAGCTTTTCCAATTAAATTTTGACATAACTAATCTATATTCTCAAAGACTCACTCAAAACTAACAATTTACATTTCATTATTTCCTCCTTCTATTTTCCTTTTAATTAACCAATTTCTTCTCTTTCTCATTATATTATACCCTCAAAACCAATAATATATATACATATATATAGGCATATATAAGCAATGGTGTAGAGAGAGGAGAAATAAAATAAAAATAGAGAAGGGCAGAGAGGACAAAATAAGGTGATATGAATGTATGAGAGACTTTGGTGACCTAAAAATTCTGATATATAGCAATGCAATAGCAGCCAGCAGAGACAGTAAGGGATAAAGGGGAGACCACAGAAATATAGGGTGGGACCATATGTAAGGGAATGGGGACACATATAAGTATGTAATGTATACACTAAACATACATATATATACATACAAATCAACCCACACTATTTATTATTATTATTATTATTGCTCTAAAAAGTTACTTTATTCATATGATTTAATTTCATGCTCCATCCCCACTTTACCCATATTATTCTATGTATGACTCCACACTACTCCACACCACCTATATATACCTATATGCCATAGCATGCCCATCACTACTCTTTCACCTCCTCACCCACACCACTCATATATCTATATATAGAGAGAGGTAAAATTATCTTTTTTCCCTCCAAATTATAGAGTATTTGTCATTTTTATACCATTAAATTAAACTTTATTTGCTAGTAATTATGTTCTTATGTTTTGAATTTGTAAGAAACAAAATTAGTTAAAAGACTGGTATTCTGGGAGTAGCTTGATCGATTATTGGTCACTCCCTCTTGATCGGGCTAACTAAATATTCTCATCTCATTCCCTGATTAAGTAACTTTCTCGCCTATCCTGCATGGCGAAACTCGTCCATAAGGAACACATTCATCCTCCATGTTCATTCCACTCTCAATCCCCTAGCTAGCGCACACGGAAGTTCACGACTTCACGTGGCTTAGCACGCATTCTACTCCCTCGTTCTCTACAACCTAATTAAGTGTGTCGCAAACCTGACTCGAGTCCTCTTCTTCTAGACCTCCATCTATAATCCTCTCATCTTCTCCTGTTTCTAAGTATCAAGGACCGGAGTGATAGAAATCTTATAATTTGGAGACTAATTAAATACATACTTTTGGCTATATATATATATAGGAACCCACCCTCATTTATATATACCCCTAATGAATTAATTGCAACTTTTGTCTGTATTCTTCTAAATTCAAACATATTAAAGATTGTAGTGGAAACAAATATAGTTTGAGGCAAAACTTAAAGACACCCCATGAGCATGAGCATCCCATTCCTCCTTGTTTGATATTGGTCATCACATCTCTCTAATTTTTATATATGTGTTTAAGTTGAATGCAAAACTAAACAAAACCTAATAATTAAGATTCCCCCAATATAAACACTGCCTACATATATATATAGCTAGCTCCATCATCTTCTGTTGAGTATTATATTGCATTGTTGCTTAATTAATTAATTATATATAGAATAATTAACTACAATAGTACAGTGCACTGGAGTGCTACAGTATATATATATATATATATTGATACAGAGTAAATTATATTATTTCTTTTAGTTCTATATTTAAATTATACTTAACGTTTCTTTGGTTTAAAAATTTATTATTAAATAATGAAGAAGGATATATATAAAAGTGTGTGAGATCAGAAAACCGTTGGGGTTGTGTTCATGTTTGGTCGCTTTCGAAGGGTTGAATGGCATTTAGGCTGCCCTCCTAATCCTATTCCTATATAATATATATCCTAGTCCTACTAAACTCTATATAATTAATATGAATTAATAATATATATAGCCCAATAATAATAAATAATAGGCAATATAGGAAATAGCAATAGCTGCCACTCTCTATCATTTATTCATGTATTTGTATTGCAGCCACCTCCTTCTCCCTTTTCTTCCTTTTCTAGTTTCTTTCACTTTCATCTTTCTTCTCCCTTGCTTTTCTTCTTTTCCCACTCCATATATATATATATATATATATATATATATATATATATATATATATATATATATATCATCATTATCATTATTCATTATTATTCTTTTAATTATCTGCCAACCTCTATTATTATCTTGGATCCCTACACTATTCTTTTTCGGTGGGAAACCTGTGCCATAACGTAACAAAACATAAAATTTAATTTTTTTTTTGGAAAGGTTGAGTTTTTTCTCATTTTAATAAAAAAATTTTTGTATATATAAATTTATAAGGAAATAATGCATTAATTTCCTTAATGTTAGATCTTCCTAGTTCCTATAGGGAAATGCTATAGAGTTGTTATTAAGAGCTCAAACTCACTCACCATCTATCAATCATTGAATCTATTTGGAGATTTAATTTGTGTTAAAATACTTTTTCTTTTTAAAATATAAGATAGTACATATCTCAAGACAAATCAAACGGCTTGCAACCAGTGAACTTGAGCTAATGATAGCTCCAAATACTCACCCGTTCCGAGTAATGCTATAGAACTATCAAGATCTCAAATTCACTATCTATCAACCGTTGGATCTCTGTCTGGAGATATATGTCAAAATACATTTTCTTTTTAAAATATAAGATGGCACATATCTCAAGACAGATTCAACGACTTGCAACTGGTAAATTTGAACTATTGATAACTCCAAATACTCTTATCAACTACAACTATTAGAACCTTCATTAGCTCATGTTTGTCTTTCATTAAAGTCTCGATGGAATAGAAATTAAAAGTTAATTAATTAATGGAGTCATTTGTTGCACAAATTAAGAAATTTGAAAATTTTAGAGTAAATTAATGATGTAATCCTTGAAAAATGTGTGGTCTCTTGATTTAATGTCCTTGAAGATAAGATGTTTAGTAGTACTTACAATATACTGAACTTCAGTACATTCTTCTAATCATTTGATCCATAATTCATTTAATGTGGATCCTTTTTAATATTGAAAAATGATACTAAATAATTCGATGGATATACTAAAATTCAGTAGTACTCTCGTAGTGTTGACTTTTATCCGTCATTGAAACATATATATATAAAATGTCTCAATTTTAATCATCAAATTATCAATATCAATTCCTAATCAATTTGATCATTTGATTAATATAATGTGATAAATAAAAAGATAATTGACAGCAGAAATTAATGAATGTTAACTAACTATTAAATGATAAATTTTGGATCATACTCAATAATAAATAAATAAAACACATCAGATTTTTAAATTAAATAATACGGTCAAAATTATTCTTATCCAAATTTCACAGTATGATGCCCTAGATCGAAAGTTATTTATTTATTTGAAATTGTTAACTATCACATTCGAATCTATGCAGGTCCAGTAATCGGATTGATAAAATTTAATGTTCAAATTGGATGCAAAATTTTAAAAGGGGAGAAATTGGATTCTTTTAGATAATAAGATGGTAACATTATTTGCTTAATTTTGAACTAGCTAGCGTCATCATCATCATATATTCATTTCATTTTCCTTCCTTTGATGGGAGTTTTTCTCTTTTATGAGGATGTTCCTTTTTCTTTTATGGAAAATATTTTGATAGATAATTTTTTTAAAAAAATTTGTTGAAGACATGCAATCTTAATTAACAGATCTACCACACTGGACTGTACAAGAATAATAATGAAGAAAAAAAGTCCTTAATTGATTAATTTGGAAGATTTTCCTCTTGGAGAAAGGTGAGACTTGAACCATCTCTATTTTCCTTAAGCAATGTCTCGAGTTTGAGTTCTGTGTATGGAAAAAATCTCTGTCGAAAAAGTTCTACCCCTGTTATGAGACCTCACCTAATTTGAATAGGATTACCCTGTGAATTTTTTTTTTTAATTTGAGACTTGAGAGGTGCCTCTCACTTCATGAATTGCGAACATATATATCATTTATTATGTTTAAATATCGTTTAATACATTTTGTATGCTTGAAAAATGAAAAATTAACAATTTTCAAGTGAAGCTCATTGACCTATAAATTTAGTTATGTTTATCATATATATATATATATATATATATATAGCTATGGTAAAATATTCAAAAGGATCACTCTACTTACAAGAGTATATATATAATGGACTAGCTAGTTATATGTTTATATATATAAAACCATAATGTATCCGTTCCGTTGATGCCAAAAAAATAAAAGTCTATATAAAACCTTTTTGTCCCAATATATATATTGTGAAAATGATGTCATCTGAGTAATTTGTACGTTGTTCATAATTATAATATATATATATATATATATATACCCCTATATACTTCATAGTGTGTTAAATAATGAAAAAGGTCCATGATCAAGAATATATATAGTTAGAAGGAAAGATCTTAGGTCCATTTCCTTATGTCCATTACATCCGGTTCTCCAATATAAATATGACACGTGGCAAAAAGTGTTTAAATGACCAATCACAGTAGAGAGAGAATATAGAAGATCACCTTTTATATAACCAATAATAGAAGAGAGAGAGTGTAAATACAATATATGATTGGTGGAATTGGATGTAATGGACATAAGGAAATGGACCTAAGTATTTTCCTAGTTAGAATTGTACAATTTACCCCTTCAATTTCATTATTAAACTTGGCAAAAGACTCTTTTTTTTTTTTAAGGAAATCATATATTTTTGAAATATAGAACAACCCAACGTTTTTTATAATAGATTAGATAATTCTATTTTAATAATACCAAAAGTAAAAAATGTCAACATTGTTGAACTAACGAAGAAAAATAAAAAGCACACATGGTCTCATTTATAGGATAAATGTGTGATGAAAAACTTCACCGTTTTTTATGCTGCCAACAAAGTTGATACTTTTATACCTCCAGCATATCAGACCTGAGGTAATCTTCACGGCTGAAAGTGTCATAGTTTTTTTTAACAACATAATAGAAGAGTAGAAGTTTTTTGACATATAAGATCCACTCATGTTGCTCTATATGTATCATAGATCTTAGATCTATAAATGCCTGTTTGTCAAGAAAATCTCACCAAAGAAAAGATACACACAAAATAACAATAAACAAACTCTAGTTATCAAATCTAAATTGATCTAATAGTTAGAGACTGAACACAATAATCAAAAATAAATCTGAAAAAAAAAATCACCACAATAATTACGAGGACAAAAAATATCTATTTATTTTTAAAAACTAATAACAACAAAATAAACTAAAAATAAAGAGGAGTTGCCAAACTTAGAAATAGTAGAATATTGGGGCTGCAAAAGACTTTATCAACCTTTTTTATTTTGTGCAATATATTTCTTCATTTTTATTTCAAATTTTGTGTAATATATCCCTCAATTTTCCCTAACATATATAGCCAAGTGTGTTGGATAAAAATGTTAACAAATGCTATATGCTATCACATATATATCACATTTGAGTTTGGAGCAAATTTTAACGACCATGAATTTGTGATGTGTAAGAAGTTTTCCAAAACAGCCCAAAATTTGTTGGGCTTTTATACTTTTTACCAAACCAAAAAAAAACTTACCAAGTTAATTTATTATTTATTATCATTTTGTCAAAATCAAAATAGTATTTAAGAAATTTATGTTATTCTTAACCAAAAAAAAAATGAATGAGTGTACACCATCTTTCTGTACTTTAAGGAAAGGTTAATAATTCACATCTTTAAGATCTTTTTTTCAAAAAAAAATAATTAAGATACAATTAATATATATAATTTACCATAATTTTTATGACAACTCATATGTATGCAGTACACATTAGAAGTAGTAAAAGTTATGAAACATCATAACTCTATAAAACTTGATTGATCCTTCAGATTCTAGGGGTCCTATTATATTATGACTTTAGCTTTTGAAAGATAATATTCAGAGATATAATGATCCATAACTATTATGCCAGATAATGGTGGTCCTACAATTTTGTATTATAATGTCAGACAAATATATTTATGTGACCCCATATGCATTCATAAATTATTGCACGGCACATATAAATAATTTTCTTTCTTTAATTTATTTAGTTTTCCTTTCATTTTTTATTTTCAACCCTATATATAACATCTTAATTTAACTATGATCACATTGATGAAATAAAAATGATTGCCTATAAGAAATTGTTCTCCCTACTTTAATCTTTGAAATTTTATATAAACACTTAATATTTCCACAATTAAGTTGATAAAATTGAAAATAATATAACTTAAAAATAGTTTAATATAATGTAATTTTTTCTTGCAATGATCAGTTTTAACTATATGCGTATTTTTTAATTTTACTACACTCTTAACACATTATGGGTCATATATAGTACGTTTATATATTAATACCAATAAATATAACTCCACAATGTGTTCTGTTTTAAATACATTCTCAAATATTCAATTTTTTTTTTACAGGTACTTTTTTATTTGAGACAATTTTATTCAATGTATTGTCGAGTACTAAATATTGACATCTTTTTCAACAAAAATTTAAGTCATAATTCTTTACGTTGTAAGATATTAATCCATTTCACTAGACCTAACTTAATATCTCGTTAGTTTATTCAAGTTCTATTTGGCACAATAGATTTGGGCATTACAAAATGCTTACAACATCATTACAGGCCCACAATCATTTTCTTGAAATTAATACTAAACTCAATTGGCCCATTGTTTCAGGGTAATGGGCCAAAATCTGGTAAGTTATGGGCTGTATTCAAAATCACGTAATTCATAGAAGTAGAAGATAAAAAAGCTTGGTCCAGAAAATAAATAAATAAAATATAAAAAATAGTTTAATTTAAATTAACGGGGCTGTAGGATTACTTATTCTTTTATATATTTTATTTTTTTCTTAAATAATTCAAATATAATGGAACTAGTTTGTGAATTGTGACCCGTGCGCGGGGGTTTTTAATCCAATTAATTTTAAATAATTAATTAATGATTAAATTTAATTTTTACTTATCTTTTACAAAGAAAACATTATATTGTACTAATATATATATGATTATAAATTAATAACTGATAACTATAGAGTGATACATAAGTAATTGCAAGCAAGAGTATACACACAAATATATATATATACTAGAGGCTTCGCATGCACCTTCGTGCATGCAATCTATCATTAATTTTTTAAAATATAATTATTATATTTTAAAATAATATATTTCATAGTTTTTAAAATTTTAAATTAGAATTATTATCATAATTAATTAGAATTAAATGATGGGAAGTTATTTATTTCCCACTTTTTTAGTAACTACCATCATATATGTTTTCTCTCTCCCACTACCTTCCATTATATTTTTATATATCTCAACTTTCTCACTTACCTTTCCTCCAATCAAATTTTTTTTGTTATTTTTTAATTAGAAAATATGACTATTTTAGTATTTTGTGACCCCAATGACCAAAAGGGGTCACAGCCATATTAATATATATATATATATATAGTGTAATATTACAAACCAAAGCATCAGATTGTGCATCTAGTTAGCTTGTAAACCAAAATATTAATTGTTGCATCTACCTACAATAGAAACAAAACAAGTATTTGATGCACATGAAGTAGTCATACTTAGTGAGTTCACTTGACATGTAGAACAATGTTTTCTCACAACCCAATATTAGTCAAGTTTCTCAAGCTTGATATGCTTTGTTGGTCTAGTAGATGACATATGAGGTGTCAACATCTCGTTCAAGCTTAAATCATCAGACTCTATTGCATTGTTCTTATGTTTTGCTGGAGTTGTAGCACTTGTGCTTGTAGAAGAAACATCTTTTTGATTCTCATGATTCAATGAAGTAGCATCCTATAATCAAAGAATTTCAAACATCTAAAAAACAAAAACAAAATGTTTTATAACATTTACTTTGTAGTAAGTAACATAATTAGCAAAATGTAACTTACACTTGCTAATGAGAATTGTTTTCTAGAAGGAGAGTATTGGTTAGAAAGCTCTTGACATGATTGATCTTATATTGATAAAACAAAAAGAAAATTTGAATGACAAAATAAAATTAGATGAAATTACATTAAAAAAATCATGACATATCACAATTCAATGAAAACTTATTAATTGTAATGAACCTGAAATGCATTTGACGAACTTTGAAATTATAGGATCATCTTGATGTTGTTACTCATCTTGCGAAGAGTGTATGTTTTGCTACCTTGTTTGATATTGAATGCTGAAATTTCGACTTTGAAGATGAATTTTCTATTAACTAAGATATCCAGCTCATCAGGAAAAGAGTTGTCGTTTCCTTCCTACATGAATATATATTTGATATATAAAAAATGTATCATATGAATCATATTATGTTTTTTATAGATAATAAAGAAATGAATTTCATACTTGTTTTAATTGTTCTCTAAGTTCAGTTGATGTCTTTCCTATAATAGGAATAGCATCTCTATCAAAGATAATGAAAGACCATGTGTTTGAATGTTCAGAGACTATCTATAGTTTACTACACACCTACTAATTACAGGGGATCGTATCAATATCATTTTCATCCATGTCCGATGATTCAAACAAAGAAAAAGCTATGACTCAAACATGATTAAAGGTGAAGAGAACACATGATGATTAAAAAAGTTTTATTATGTGAAGTTCTTAACATTATGTGATTTTTTCCATTTACCTAAATAAATATAGCTAAAATTTGACCAAATACAAACAAATATATACTAAGAAGTTTCTATCATTTTAACTAACAGTTAAAAAAAATCAAGATATAAAAAGTTGAGAACAACAAAGAAAATATGAAAAAGAACTCAAAAATAAGCACGGAAAAAAATCAACAAACAATATAACTCAAAGCAACAAATATTTAGAAATATAAGTGTTAAAATTTCCAGAGAAAATAAGAAGATGAATTGAAAAAAAAATTGGACTTACATTTAGTGAGAACTGATATGGAGATGATGAGAAACGGATGAAGAAGCTTCTGCAACTTTGATTCAGTCCAGTAATTTTCATTCACGGAGAACAAATGAATTTTAGTGGATGAGAATTTGAAAAAATGAGGGTAATTTAGTCATTTTAGGTTAGTTGAGGTGAATCATAACACTAAAGTGGAGGGTAACATTGTAAATTATATATTATTATTAAAAAAGAATTAATAAAGTATGATTTGATTGGGTAGCACTCCTCGGAAGGCTATATATGTTATTAAAATATGAGTTTTACTAATAAGTCTCTTTAGGGTACTCTTTAAGATTTCTCATCAACCAATGAGAAGTTTTTAAAACATATATTAGTTGATTTTTCATCAATTTAAAAAAATTAATTTTCTCTCTACCAATCAAAATAAAATCAGGACACTTGTTAAATAAATTCTTAATATCTATCTATATTAATATGACTTTGGAGTTTTTGGTGTCACACAAGCAAAGTGTGACACTAAAAAAATAACTTCCCCACTAAAAACAACTACTCAATAAATAACTTCTCATGAATTACTTCTCAATAAATAACTTCTCATGATTTAATAAATTATTTAAAATATAATTATCTATATTAATATGGCTTTGGAGTTTTTGGTGTCACACAAATAAAGTGTGACACCAAAAAAATAACTTTCCCACAAAAAACAACTACTCAATAAATAATTTTTCATGAATTACTTCTCAATAAATAACTTCCCATGATTTAATAAATTATTTAAAATATAATAATTATATTTTATTTTAAAAGTTAAAAAACTATTAAATATTTAATATTTTATTATTTAAATCATAATAATAATATAATTATGCACGGTAGTGCATGCGAAACCTCTAATATATATATATATCTTGAGATCAACTTTTCAGTTCCTCTTAGCCTATATGTCTTATTTAAAAAAAAAAGGAATAAAGATTGACTCTAAATGCTAGACACATTAAAAAAAACAAAGGAAGGAAGGAAGGAAGGGTTTAAATTTGATGAATTGACGGAAAAAAAAAATTGAAGATGGAAATTCATGACAATACGACACGTGTAGGGTGTGGTTTTTGTTTTATAAGAATATATAGAAGGGACATTACAGAATTATCTGAATTTAATTATCTAAGATATGTGATTATTGATTATAGTGATTTGGATTACAAACTTCAACAATTTCTAAATGTTCTTGAGCTTAAAATCCCATTCCTTGATCTATTCTTGATTTTGTTTTTCTTATTTGGTATGAATTATGCTTAGGGATCATAGCCATTAGTAATGTATTATAATTATAATTCTCATATTTGGACGTATGTTGGTGAGTAAATAAAATTTCATTCTAATTGAACCATTAAATCCCTAGACCTGGATTTATTCACTTTAAAAAATTTCAAGATGAACAATTTTTTATTTTGAAGTTTAAATTCCTTTGCAAAAAAACTGTTCTTATAAAATTATGAAAAAGAGTAAAATGTTGTAAATAACTAATATAATTTAACTAAAATGGTTAAAATTCTCTCTCAGGAAATTATGACACTTTCAACTGTGAATATCACTTTAAATTTAATTTGCATAAGGTATAAAAACAACAATTTTATTAGCGGCATCAAAAATTGTGAAGTTTATCATCTCAAATTTAACTTATAAATTGGATCATCTGGATTTTTATTTTTTATTTTAGTTCAACAGTATTTTTATGATTTATTCTTCTGTATTATTAGAATGATGTTATCAGATCTATTGTAAGTGTCGTTGGACTTTTCTATAATTTGATGAGATATATTTTCCTTAAACAAATTCAAATTCTATTGAAATATATATGTGTCTCTACCTTTAATACTTAATAATGACTTAAATAAGATTAAGGGAATATCTGATCTATTAAAAAATTGAACTTAAATGTCTTACTAATGACAAAAGTTGTTGTATGGATCTCAAACCAAGTAGATTTTTTTAAAATATCCAAAAAAATGGAAATCGAACTTGTTAAAAATGAACTTAAATTGAGCTTTCATTTGTTCAGTAGAATCCAACGGTCTATTCTTGTTTTTGTTTTTTGTTTTGTTTAGGAAGTACTGAAGATAAGGATTTAAGTAACGTATTACATTTCTCATTTTTGGACTCATGTAATAGTAAGTGCCTAATTCTCTAATCTTTATTCAAATCTATAGACCGTTGGCTCGCACAAAAATAAAAGAGAGAAGGAAAAAAAAAAGTTAATATGATTTGGTGTCCTAAAATTTACATTCACGGTCCTCACTGGGACAAACTCAAATTTCATTACGTATAATTTTTTAACAGAAAAATTACAAACTCTTCTCAATATATTTTTTGCACACATTTCTTGCACGGAAAAATGACAAAATTATCTCACTTACCCAAATCCCCTTTTACCATTTGATTGTAAGCTAATAGTAATGGTTGTGTAAAAAATAAAAATCCAACCTCCTATATATAAGTTTTCCCCATCCCTTCACTCTCCAAGTTATCCCATGTGGGAAACACAACATAGACATAGATTTATTTACCTAAAATCTTAATAAATTTTTCTCTCGAACAAATATAAAAGGTCAAATGTTTATTTTGGTCTTTTATATTTTAGCCAAGTTTTAAATTAGTCTTTTATCTTTCATAAGTTTTATATTGGTCCTTTATGTTTCTCAAAAGTTTTATATTGGTCCTTTATGTTTCTCAAAAGTTTTATATTTGTTCTTCATATTTCATTAAAGTTCTATATTGATCTCTCATGTTTCATTGAAGTTCTATATTGATCCTTTATGTTTCATTAAAATTTTATATTAGTCCTTTATGTTTCATTAGAGTTTTATATTGTTCCTCTTAATATGATTTTATTTTTGGCTTAAACGATGTTGTTTGGGTGTTTTTGGTATGTCTAAGGCCACATCAGCTATCTGATACACGTAGGAGAGATTATGTGTCCACCTCGGCACGTCACATCAGCAATTAACTTAAGAAATTGACGGACTTGAATGGAATGACCAATTTAGAACTTCTGAAAAAGATAAAGGACCAATTTAAAACTTTTGAAATATAAATGACTAATTTAGAACTTGGGTGAAACATAGAAGACAAAAAAATCTTTTGAACTATATAAAAATACAATTAAACGACTATAAATATAATTTAAAAATCCCAAAATGCTATTTCGATTTTTTTTTATTTTCAGATATTTTAATGTTAGATTTCTATAATTAAGGGTACGCTTGGTATAGATTCACGGATGTAAAGTACTGTAAAGAAAATATTGTAGAGTAAAGTACTGTAGAATAAAAGAAAGTACTGTAGAGAAAAGTGAGGAGAGATATAGAGAGAAAAATTAGGAGAGAGAAAAAGTATGATAAAAAGTATGTTTAGTATGTATAAAATATGATGTAAATTTTTTTGAAAATCGCGAAACACCAAAATTTCACTGTTTGATTTCCTCACCAAACATACCCTAAGTTGACCAAAAGAAAAGTAGTTGTCAAATTTTCAAATGTCAACCAAATATTATTATGCCTTGCATAATTGACATCCTCCGGCTCTGCTCTTTCTTTTTCTTCTAAATATTGGAATAGCACATTTGATTGTGATTCCCCAATTATCATTCCTATTTAATCATGAAAATAGTAAAATATTAATATACCTTTCTACAAGATAAAACACTACAAATTTTTCGTTACTCATTTTAATAAAATCAACAATTAAGATGCCTTCAAAAACAACTTTATAAACCTTTTAAGAGGAAATTAATTAATCATTCTTAAAAATTAATTTAAAACTCATATAATATTGGGACTAAAATAGTAGGACCCACAGATCTAAAAAGAGAAGTGTATATATATATATACATATTTGTCAAAGCCGCCAGGCAATTAAGGGTAATCTATCTACAGAATAATATCAAACAATAATTCCATATATCGAATATTTACCAATTATTATTATTGGACATAAAAAAAAACAGAAAAAAAATACGTCTAATCCGAGGGTCCTGAATGTTCCATCATATTGACTTTCTAACCCTAGAAAACCGGAACCCACATAGATCTGTCCGTACTACACACTACACACATATAAAAGCCACCCCAACGCCGTTACTCTAACGGCGACATTCGACCGTCAAAGTTGACTACAAACTAAAGTGATGTCTCACACTAGCCACGTGTCGAATCCCCTCTTTGTTCCCAAAAAGAGACTTGCTTGCTGAGATCTATTCAGTCAACCGTCTAACCAATACGGTATAGACACGTGGAGATAACTGCCACGCGGCGGTTTTCCGTTGGAGCTAGAAACCTGCGTTCATGTTGAAAATTCTGTCAAATATTCCGACACCAACTTTTTTGTTTTCTTTGGAGAGATATTTCTGGAAGTTTTCGGGTCGACCCGATATGAATCCAATTTATGAAACCCGTGAAATATGGATCCGAAGTTAATGCCCGAAAAATCCCGTTCAGTTTCTTCAGTTCCTCCTAGTTCCCATCCAGGTTTCTATTTCCAGCATTAAATCCAAACCAGACTCAGAAAACCCTAAAGAGTCCTTATTTTAATTAATTAATTAATTAATCTTACTATCATTTTTGCTTTTTATTTAATTTAATTTTGGGTTACTTATACTTATACTCATACTCCTTCTTCCTTCCTTTCTCTTCAAGTCTCTCTGATTTTGCTACACTGAAACTGCAGCGGAAAGGAGAAGAGGCAAAATTCAGAAACGGGTAATTGAAACTGAAAGAGGAAGAGAGAGATATAAAGAGAGAACTGTGTGGTGTTCGTTCGTGTGTGCGCGCACGTGTAGTCCAACGAAGGAAAGAGAGCAGAATAGGCGTTGATAGACCGTCGAATCTTATAGAATCGCACACCGAATTTGTGGTTTTAGGGTTTTGGGGGTTCTCTTTTAGTCTTTTCTTCTCTACTTCTTCTATAGAGAGAGAGAGAGAGAGAGGCTAATCTTTTCCCCCTTCTGCCCCATCACTATTCTGCGTGCTTCGTACGGTCTATCTACCCTCCACTCTGCTTAACCCTTTATACTCTTCCATCCTCACTTCAGCTCTCACCCGAAAAGCTTTCAATTCCATTCGCAATCCCTTCGTTTATCTTGTAATTTTTCTGTTTTGTTTACTTCTGTTGTTTTCTTGTTAGTCAATTTAATCGCTTAATCGGAAAAAAATGGAGGATGGGAGTGCTAGGGTTTCAGGCTCAGTCGAGGATGACAGCTCAGTAGTAACTCGCTCCTCTCCCTCCTACTGGCTGGACGCTTGTGAGGACATTTCCTGCGATCTCATTCACTTCGATGATGGGTCTATTGTACCAGAACAGGTCGATAACAATTTGATACAGGATGGACTTGTTAATGATTTCTTCGGCGGGATTGATCACATTCTTGATAGTATTAAGAACGGTAGTGGCCTCCCTGTGGTCACCGAGAGCGATTCCATTCTTACTGGGAGTGGAGACCAAGACGGTATGCGAGCTGAAATCTCTGATCAGAAAGATTTTGTTAAGAATGGGTTGGGTGGGGAAAAACATGGTCGGACAATCGAAGCTTGTGAGCGTTCAGAAGCTGAGAGTAATGGATACGACTACAAGCTATCAATTGGCAGTGAAGAAGGAAGAACTGTAGCTGATTTTAAGGAAAATGGAGATGGTCATGCGGATGGTGAAGAGAGATTCAGCAAGAGGGCTCGGCTCGGCATTCATAAGAATGAGAGGCCTTATTCTGGCAGAGCCAGTTATCACCCCAAGGAGAGGGAGAGGTGTCCTAGTAGGAAGAGGCCCCGCGAGTGGGACGAGGCTGATAGGAAGGACAAAGATGGTGTGAGGAAAAGAGAACAGTATGGTAGTGGTAGGAGAGATGTTAGGGATAGGGATTGGAGGGATAGAGAAAGGGGTTACTGGGAGAGAGATAAGTCAGGTTCCCATGACATAGTCTTTCGCATAGGCACTTGGGAAGCTGATCGAAATCGAGAAGGAAAGTTGGCTAATGACATTAAACAGGAATGCAATGGAAAGGTCGAGAGCAAAACTGAGGAGCCTAAGGAAAGAGTTCCTGAGGAACACGCTAGAAAGTACCAGTTGGATGTACTTGAGCAGGCAAAGCAGAAAAATACTATAGCTTTTCTTGAAACTGGAGCAGGGAAGACCCTCATTGCTGTTCTTCTCATCAAAAGTATTCATGAGAGCTTGCAAAAGCAGAATAAAAAAATGCTTGCTGTATTTTTGGTTCCCAAAGTTCCACTGGTTTACCAGGTAATATAATTTTGAGACAATTAAAATTTAAGTTTACTTTGTTAAGAGGCAATGTAAGAATTAAGTAATGCAGTTTGAATATTGTTTATCCATTGCTGTAGGAGTTGATGTAACTTCAGTCCTTTGTCTAATTTCAGCAAGCAGAAGTGATTCGAGAGCGAACAGGCTACCAAGTGGGCCACTACTGCGGAGAAATGGGGCAGGACTTTTGGGATGCCCGAAGGTGGCAACGGGAATTTGAAACAAAACAGGTATCCTTTGAAATTTGTTTAAGTTGTGTTACCCAATAATTTCTGAGTTTCCTTTTTCTTTTTTTAATCTGTGTTTCAGTTACAGTTAGTTAACATAGTATATCTTTTTATTCTGTATTCCTTACTGTTATACTTAAGCTCCAATCTTGCTATTTTTTCCTCTTAGTTATCCTTAATTATCTATACTTACTTATCTTCATAGTTGGCTAATTATGGCAAATGTTCTTCAAACCGGCGGAAAGCCCTGTTCTGATACTAAATTTGTATCAAACACCAATCTTTTGGAAAATGCTAGATGACTGCGTGTATAGAATTTAAGTGCTTAACCTGGAGTAGTATGGGAAAAGATAAAGTGAAGCTTTAATTAAAATTTATGGAATTGGAATCTATTTAGATTTACCTATAGGCTTATTTGTTGCAATGCAAATTACTTTTATTTTTTGAACTTTCATCAATAATGTATGTGCCGTTGTGCCCCCTCTAACACATTGCTTCAATCATTGGTAGCTTGCACTTTTTTGTTAATGGTAAATTTAATTGAATTTATTGCTTATTATCTCATCTTTAAGAGATGATAGCCTTCAAAAGCATGATGTTAAGATGCAAGGTAATCAAGATAGAGATCCTGCAATGGATCGGGAGAAGCATAAGGTAGATCAAATTGCAAGATAGGATCAAGGATCATAAGATTTTATTATTTTTTATTAAATGAATAAAAATATATATCCTGGAAATAGCCTCTGTGTCTATATGGTAGGGCTGTATACGTTTGACCCTTCCAATACACCACATGGTGGGAGCATCGTGCTGCTCTAGGCTGCCCTTTTCAATAAATAAAAATATATAATAGCATATATATATATAATCATAAATTATCCAAGACTTGTCATAATTCCATGAAACTAGTCCTAAGCCATCGATCAATTGGCATTATAGCCATAAAACAACTCATTTCTTGATGTGTGCTACACTAGCGTGACATTTAATTCTTTTTCCCCTTTAAAAAAGGTAGGATTGATTTCTATGGATAGGAATCATAGGATCATAAAAATGTAAGATCGTACATCAAAATTGAGGTCTTGATAACCATGCTAAGGTGCAGTGTTGAACTAAATTGTCAAAATTGAGCTTTTATTAAACAGCATTCAGGGGTCTTGTAAAAGCAAAGCGTAAAAGTGTTGCTTTAACATACTATATAAAATGTTTTTGTTGAAGTGATACATATTCGCACTAATAGGTAATTATTTTAGAGCTTAAGCTTCCTTATAATAATTCAGATGTTTTTCTGCGGGTATGCGTTTTGATAGCTTTGTTTTTCTTCTTTTTGTTCCTAGCTAAAACTGTAGTACTTTATCTGGCAGTTTTGTTGTGATTATTTTGTATGTTGCTTAATGAATTTACATAGAAGACATATTTCTATCCAAGCTCAAATCTTTATCTATTTAGTTTTGTTTATATGGTTCAGATTCTTATTATTTAACTCAACTTGCTTTGTCACAAGTTTAACTAGCTATTTCATTTTGTCCTGATGTAATTGCCAGTGTTATCCCTTGGCTTTTTGGCACATGCTGTAATTACTAATTACCCTATTGGTTTTTCTTGCTGTAGGTTCTAGTCATGACTGCTCAAATTCTTTTAAACATTCTGAGGCACAGCATAATAAAGATGGAAACAATCAATCTCCTACTTCTGGATGAATGCCATCATGCTGTGAAGAAACATCCATATTCACTGGTGATGTCCGAGTTCTATCATACAACACCCAAAGACAAGAGACCATCTGTATTTGGAATGACTGCTTCTCCTGTTAACTTGAAGGGTACTCTCGACTGAATTTGGGTTTTCGTACTGTCATTTATTTGTTCAGGCTATTAATTTTCAGAGGGTTGAATTCCTTTTTATTTATTTAATTTTTTTTTTAGAAAACACCATAATTTTCTTGCGTTGATTTCTTAAGTGAACATTGCTCTTGATTATGCTATTTAGGTGTCTCTAGTCAAGTGGATTGTGCAATAAAAATTCGTAATCTTGAAAGTAAGCTAGATTCTATAGTTTGTACCATTAAAGATCGTAAGGAGCTGGAGAAACATGTGCCAATGCCCTCTGAAGTTGTGGTGGAGTATGACAAAGCGGCCAGTTTATGTTATCTTCATGAGCAGATAAAGCAAATGGAAGTTGAAGTTGAAGAAGCTGCAAAGTCAAGTTCAAGAAGAAGTAAATGGCAGTTTATGGGAGCTAGAGATGCTGGAGCCAAAGAAGAGCTACGTCAAGTATATGGTGTTTCTGAAAGAACAGAAAGTGATGGAGCTGCAAACCTAATTCAGAAATTGAGAGCTATCAATTATGCTCTTGGTGAATTGGGTCAGTGGTGTGCATATAAAGTAAGTTCTCTAATGAGGATAATTGATTAATCATTGATTTACTGCATTTCTTTATATTTTTTATTTTTTTTACAGGTTGCACATTCGTTTCTATCAGCTTTGCAAAATGATGAAAGGGCAAACTACCAACTTGATGTCAAGTTTCAGGAATCCTATCTGAATAAAGTTGTCTCTCTTCTACAATGTCAACTGTCAGAGGGTGCAGTTTCTGACAAGAATGCTGGAGTTTCTGATTCTGAGTGTGGTATAGCACAGGGTGGATCTGAACCTGATGAGATT
The DNA here is from genome assembly GCA_014851425.1 of Senna tora. Classification (NCBI taxonomy): domain Eukaryota; kingdom Viridiplantae; phylum Streptophyta; class Magnoliopsida; order Fabales; family Fabaceae; genus Senna; species Senna tora. The sequence continues at coordinate 6,643 of CM026268.1, read as the reverse complement.
GAGGAAGGAGAGCTTCCAGACAGTCATGGTGAGTCCGGCCGATGAAACTCTGGGCGATAGAGCTGAAACATATGTTTATGGTTGACAATTGTTCAAAATTTTCAATTATCCTAACAAGAATTGTTAATTTTACACGGGCTTTTTTTCTATTTTGAAAAATTACACTCCTCTCCTAAAATCTAAAGATGCACTAGATTGACCTCCATGCTACAAAAGATAAGTTACAGTTTTTCCAATTTTGACCAACATACCCTTATATTTATTATTTATATTATCTAAAAATATTGAATACATATTTGACGAATATAAAATAGTAACCTTTTAAAATTTATAATTTAAATTTATAATTTTCAATTCAAAATACTTAGCATTGAATTAAGAATTTTTAAAAAAATGTTTTTAATAGTTGTAAAAGAAACCAGTATAATCTTGGAGGGCATTTTGTTCTTTCCCCCTTCATCTTTTTATGTATGCAGTATGCTTGACATTTTTAATACTTACTAATTACTACCTAATTAAATACCATTGATTAAGATGAAATCATAGTTATTGATTGCGCGCCATGGCCTTTTGGGCAACGCCACAGCTATTGCCCATGTGTCTTAATGTTGCCCGTGTGTTGCGCGTGCAACGTGTGCCATGGGCAATGGCGCATGGCGCGCGCAACGTTCGCCACCTTCATGCCGCCATAACTCATTAAAAAAATGTTTAAAAGGGCTTCTTTGTCTTATTGACAACCCTAAGTCCAAAGCCCATTAAAAAATAGGTTTTTGAGATTATAAAATATATTCTTATTCATGTCTCTTTATTCCTTCTCTACGTAACCTAGCTTCTTTCTTCTCAAGTCTCAACCGTCTTTTCCCTACTCTTCATCTCAGTTTTTTTTTTTCTTTTGTAACGTTAACATTACCTTGATTGATGATTAGAGTTCTTTTTTTACATGGTATATACTCTTGGGAGTCTTTGCAATTTACAAAGTTTGTCATCATACTTGATGTATTTTGGAGAATTTATGATCATGCTCAATATATTTTTGAAATTTGAATGTATTAGAAGTTCTGTGTGGATGAGTCAAAATTAAAATTTTCATATATATATATATATATGACTATACGTGTATGTGTGCATATATGTGCGCCGCACTTTAATGTTGCCATGCGCAACGCAGTGCGCAATGCGCCATGGCTCCAGGAGCCCTTTTCGCAACAGTGCGCCATGCGCCGTAAATAACTATGGATGAAATGTAGTTTGATGTTTTACTTAAGCTGGAACACTTCTGTTTAGTTGTCTCTGGTGGGGAGCATGTGGATGTCATAATAGGAGCTGCTGTGGCTGATGGCAAGGTTACCCCCAAGGTGCAGGCTCTGATCAAAATACTTCTCAAGTATCAGAACACAGAAGACTTTCGTGCAATCATCTTCGTTGAGCGCGTGGTGTCTGCTTTAGTTCTTCCTAAGGTTAAATATATACATGACTAATGTAGATTGTTTTAGTTTATTAAGTTATCTGATCAGGATCATATCAGTCCCTCATCTTTGAACCATGCAGGTTTTTGCAGAGCTTCCATCTCTGAGTTTTGTGAAGTGTGCAAGTTTGATTGGTCACAACAATAGTCAGGAAATGAGGACCTCACAAATGCAGGATACAATTGCTAAGTTCCGTGATGGTCGAGTAAGATGTTTTTATGCTTGCCCTATCGGTTCTTTGTGAAGTGTAAGATTATTTATTGTATTCTTTCCATCTAACTCATGCACCTATTTATAGGTTACGTTGTTAGTTGCCACTAGTGTTGCTGAGGAAGGACTTGATATACGGCAATGCAATGTTGTTATCCGCTTTGACCTTGCAAAGACAGTTTTGGCATATATTCAGTCTCGAGGCCGTGCCAGAAAGCCTGGGTCAGATTACATACTGATGGTTGAGAGGTAGTAGTTATGGTCTGGTTGGCTCTTGGCATTTTCTTTTCATGATGATGATTGACTACGATTGCAGAGATTGAAATGTGCCTAAAAGAACTGAAACATCTGTTGAGGAATTAGTTGTTTTTGGCTTATGTTGGTTACTTTCTTCCTTGTATTATCTTTTTGCTTACTGACTCATATACATAGTCAAATCAATGGTCTGCTGGCGTAATGGCATTAACATCTATTAATAAGGGATCAGAGATTTAAATACTCACTTGCAATTTCTGGAAATAGAAAGGAGTTACTGCTCTCTTTTGGGTGCTTTATTTATGTATTATGTATTTAAATATATTTTCTCAAAAGAAAGTTTGTTATTTGAAGGAGGAAGTAGCTTCTGTTGTTTCCTTTATTTTTAGCATGTTTCTACTGTGATGTGTTTTCAGTTTTTCCTTCAGTAATAAATTATGCTAATTTAATTGTGTGTTAGGAATCTATACTTCTTCTCCCAGCATTTCTAAACTTTGACCATTTATTACATTGTTTCAAAGGATAATGGGTGCTGAGAAACTGAAATCCCTGGAAGGTTGTTCTGTTTTTTCATTCTTTAAAATTGGTTTTTAAAACTAGTTCAGACAATTCATGTTAATGTTATTTTCATGTTTCGTGTTTTATGTTTATATATATATATAAAATATTTTATCAAAAAAAATAATAATATAATATTATTAAAAGACTTGTTTTCTGTTTTTAAAAATAAAAATCAGTCTTAAAAAATTGTATTCAAACAGGCCCTCTATCTCTCTTCCCTTGCTGCTTCTTGATCCTTCTCTTTTTTGGTGGTCTTGTATGTAGGGGAAATTTGTCGCATGAAGCATTCCTAAGGAATGCCAGGAACAGTGAGGAGACTTTGCGGAGAGAAGCAATAGAGAGGACAGACCTAAGTCATCTCAAAGACACTTCAAGGTTGATTTCAGTAGATACTAGGCCAGGAACTGTTTATCAGGTGGAGTCAACTGGTGCAGTTGTGAGCTTAAATTCTGCTGTTGGTCTTATCCACTTTTACTGCTCTCAGCTCCCTAGTGACAGGTGCTGCATTTCAGCTTGATATTCATGATTTGCATAACTAGATATATTTGTTATTCCACTAGAATTTTTAGTGAATGTCAAATTTGTTGTTATCTAAAAGAAATATAACTGAATATCTAATTTGAACTTTGGTGCATTTATTCAGATACTCAATTCTTCGTCCAGAGTTTATTATGGAGAAGCATGAAAAAATAGGAGGTCCCACCGAATATTCTTGCAAGCTTCAACTGCCATGTAATGCTCCATTTGAAAATCTTGAGGGTCCTATATGCAGTTCAATGCGCCTTGCACAACAGGCATGATATAACTTTATCATAGTTGTAATGGATTCTAGTCATCTTTACACAAGAAGCATTGATTATTACTTATTATTTCCTTTGCCTTGCAGGCTGTTTGTCTGGCTGCTTGCAAGAAACTGCATGAGATGGGAGCATTCACTGACATGCTGTTGCCTGACAAAGGAAGTGGGGAAGAGAGAGAAAAGGCTGAGCAAAATGATGAAGGAGATCCACTTCCGGGGACTGCTAGACATAGGGAGTTCTATCCTGAAGGCGTGGCTGACATACTTAAGGTTGGTTCACTCTTGAGTCATACATATTACATGTCATAATTTTGAATTGTAGGACTTAGGATGGATTTATCACCGTATCAGAGCATAGGTACCATCCACCTCAAATCCTTATGCTATTTCAGTCTTAAAAAAGGGGGGAGTTTTATGATTTTCTTAAGGTACGGTGTAATACTGAGCTCATGAAGTAGGGGAAGACTTCATAGTCTGTCATTTTGTTACTTCAGGAAAGATGTAATTGCTGTCCTCTAGAGGTGTGCCCCCCAACCTATTGGTTGTTTCAGTCTTATACTACCTTCTAGTTTTAGAAAAACAATAGATGCATTCAATCTCAGTTGTACTCTTTGAATATATTATGGTCAGAAGCATCTAAAGAAAATACCTTTATTAATGAAAGTTCTCATTATCCCCCCCCCCTTTTTTTTGTAAAAAGATTATTGTTGTTTTGACTTCATCTGGGCTTTCAGGGAGAATGGATCTTATCTGGAAAAGATGCTTGCAGCAACACCAAATTGCTTAATCTTTATATGTATGCTGTTAAGTGTGAAAATGTTGGCCATTCAAAGGATTCATTCTTGACTCAAGTTTCAGATTTTGCAGTACTTTTTGGCAACAGGCTGGATGCAGAGGTAGTAAATTTTGTTTGATTATAACAGTAATGCCCCTTCCTAGTTGAGTATTGTAAATTCATTTTCTTCCTCTGATTGTATTTTGTGTTTGCAGGTGTTATCGATGTCAATGGATCTATTTATCGCACGAACCATGACTACAAAGGCATCCCTTATCTTTAGAGGGTCAATAGATATCACTGAGAGTCAGGTCTATAGGTTAACTATTCCATATGGTTTTATTAGATGTCTTCAATTGTTAGAAATTATAGTTGCTAGTTGCTGATGCCCTAGTGTGTCCTTTTCCTTTTTGTTCTGCAGTTGGCGTCCCTAAAAAGCTTTCATGTACGATTAATGAGTATTGTTCTGGATGTGGATGTTGAACCTTCCACCACTCCTTGGGATTCTGCTAAAGCATATTTATTCGTCCCAATGGTTAGCGATAAGTCTGTAGATCCTATGAACCAAATTGACTGGCATCTGGTTGAGACTATAATTGAAACAGAGGCATGGAAAAATCCGCTTCAGAAAGCTCGACCAGATGTTTACCTTGGCACAAATGAGAGAACATTAGGTGGAGATAGAAGGGAATATGGATTTGGAAAATTGCGTCATGGCATGGCTTTTGGACAAAAGTCACATCCGACTTATGGAATCAGAGGAGCTGTGGCACAGTTTGATGTAGTAAAAGCTTCAGGATTGGTTCCTAATAGAGAAGCCGTGCAAGTGCAAAAGCATATTAGTAAGACTACGCAAGGGAAATTGATGATGGCAGATACCTGTGCTAATGCAGAGGATCTGGTTGGGAAGATAGTTACAGCTGCTCACTCAGGGAAGAGGTTTTATGTTGATTCAATACGCTATGATATGACTGCAGAGAACTCTTTTCCTCGGAAAGAAGGTTATCTTGGTCCTCTCGAGTACAGCTCATATGCTGATTACTACAAGCAAAAGTATGATATATATCCTGTTGATTGTTCAATTTTGTTCTAGTTTTCTCCCTTTTCTTCAAAGTTTGTGATTTTCTTGTCTAGCCAAACCTCCTACTACCATATTTTGTTTCCTCCTTTTTCTTTTTCTTTTCCTGTATTGAAATTAGGTTAATGATAACTTGCTAGCCATGCGGCACCTCAAACATTGTGCATGAAGAACAGGAAGCTACTCTTAATCTGTGAAGGAATCTGCTGTTGTCACCTTCAAAATATGAGGGCTTTGTTAACAATATCCCACTGGTGACAATAGCTTATGACTCCTTTCAGATAGAGAAGCTTTTTGTATCTTCTTGCACAATGCATGGTGCATATGGCTACTGGTTCCTCTTTTAAATTGATATGTGTAGGTATGGCGTAGATTTAATTTACAAGCAGCAACCGCTTATAAGAGGGCGTGGTGTGTCATACTGCAAGAATCTTTTGTCCCCTCGATTTGAACACAGTGAAAGTATGCTTTTGTGATATCTAACCTGAATTTTATTTTTCTTGCAAGTCTGTAGATTCTTGATTAATGATGTCATGTCTTTGCAGCACATGAAGGTGAATCTGAAGAGAATCATGACAAAACTTATTATGTTTTCCTTCCTCCTGAATTGTGTCTTGTACACCCATTGCCTGGATCACTTGTTCGTGGTGCCCAGAGGTTGCCTTCAATAATGAGGAGGGTTGAAAGTATGCTACTTGCAATTCAGCTCAAAAATATGATAAATTATCCTGTCCACTCTTCCAAGGTATTGTCTCTGTTCAAGGTAGTTTAATTTGGTGTTCAAGTTATTGTAGTTAATCCACACCTTCTATATTAACAGATCTTGGAGGCCTTGACTGCTGCCTCCTGCCAGGAGACATTCTGCTATGAAAGGGCTGAGCTTCTAGGAGATGCTTATCTGAAATGGGTTGTTAGTAGATTTCTTTTCCTAAAGTACCCACAGAAACATGAAGGCCAGCTTACCAGGATGAGGCAACAAATGGTCAGTAACATGGTGTTATATCATTATGCATTGAGTAAAGGACTTCAATCATATATTCAAGCAGATCGCTTTGCTCCATCAAGATGGGCAGCACCAGGGGTGCTGCCTGTCTTTGATGAGGATACAAAAGATGGAGAATCATCTTTATTTGACCAGGAGGGATCAATTTCTAAGACAGAGAGGATGGATCAGCTTGCTGATGGATTTGAGGATGATGAACTGGAAGATGGTGAGCTTGAGAGTGACTCAAGTTCCTATAGAGTCCTATCCAGCAAGACACTGGCAGATGTCGTAGAAGCTCTGATTGGGGTGTATTATGTTGAAGGAGGGAAGAATGCTGCTAACCATCTTATGAAATGGATTGGCATTCAGATAGAGTTTGATCCTGATCAATTGGAGTGTACAAGGAAACCAAGTACTGTTCCAGAGAGCATACTTCGGAGTGTTGACTTCGATGCTTTGGAAGGTGCTTTGAATCTGAAGTTTAGAGATAAAGGACTACTGTTAGAAGCTATAA